>OY783221.1:6828311-7453311 GCA_963678705.1 Panorpa germanica
ATCTTTATTTGGATGTTACGTCATTAAATTGATAATATAAAGTCATTAAGTGTAGATAATATTTTACTTATATAAACAATATTTTGTAATATTTAATATAAAAGGATTTTGTTATTAAAACATATAATCCTTGTTGATAATTATATTAATGGCAAAATGGTAAATAGTTTTATAATTAAACAGACCGAAAAATAGATAACAAAACTTTGTAATTGCGTAACATTATTTACCTAATAGGTAACTTTTGTTAGATAAACCTGATATACACGTATAGCGAGACATTTCTTTATTTATAATAAATTATTCAATGGCTTGTAATGGTATTTTTTAGATATAAATAAGAATATAATAATGAGATTTTAAGAAGTTATATGAAGACGAACTCCATTACGTATGTCCGAGCCTGTTACGTTTCAATTATGTGTTTTATTAACACACTGCGTTGGTTTTCATTATTGTCAAAGACACGAAGGACTTTAATTCAATTAACTACACTGTTGCCCTCTGCTGGGAATAACTAATAATAACCCGGAAATAACATTATCACTTGTTTATTTGTTTATCATTATTACTGACCATTCAATCGCTCAGAAGTCAATGCTGTTAAGTCCTACATATATACTCATATACATAATCATAATTAGAAGCTATAAAGAGAACGTGTAAGTCCATTAATAATGGACTAATTTACAAAAATGAAAATATTGACTTAACCGCTTTAGATATTGAGCTGCTCAATTACACTAGATGTATTAAAGAATTTGAAACGACACGTCATCGGATGTTATCCCGCGCTAGTTCACACATTTTACAATAACAAGATTAAAAGCAGCGCACAAAAAAGAGATGAGCGTCAAGAGATAAAAAATGACCTAAATTTAATAGCGTTCATATTTCATAACATTATCTTTCGTGAGATGTAACCTATTTATGAAATATTATTTAAACAATTAAAAAGTTATGGTTTGAAGGTTATAAAATATGTTCTTACAGTAGGATATCCGACTACGTGATCTGTTTTTTAATTAAAATGCAATTTTTATAGGAAATTAGTAATAGAGAAATGCTTGAAGCTTGTTTATCAAAATATGGCGGTACTTTTAGATAAAATAAAATTATATGTTTTTTTAAACATTTTCGTTCATTTGTTTTGAAAGTAAAATATAACTCATTTCAAAGAGATATTTAAAAGTTTGGGATCCAGTTTCTTAAGAGTAAGTCTTACAAAGAAACTATGCAAAAATTCAGAAGAAATTCGGAGACAAAAACATTACTATATAGTTCCGAAAGGTCAAACATTTTACTAACAAAACTTAAACGTTTCAAATTAGTTCTAGAGGACACATTGATGCTTAACGCTGACTTCTGCGTCTTCGGGTTCGATCCCCGTAACAGAGTTATATTTTCTGAAAAATGTGATAAAGTAGCTTGCTGATATATAAATCATAGAATCAAACTCCGATATAATTTTTCGTATAAATTTTTAATTTAAAAAAGGGGTTATAACGGGTTAATACGGATATAACGATTTATATGAACTTGAAAACAAAACATTTTTTTAAACGCACCACGTTTCATATTTCACACACACGATGGCGCACATTATTCTAGAGCCCCTATAAAAAATGATACTTATATACATTTACGACCCCATAAATACGTATATGACCGTACTCGAAAGTCCGAACAGTTCCGAAATGTAACGTAATCGTAAAACTACGATCATAAAATGATCATTATTTGTGTTTTCCCTCTTTTTTTTGTTTCCGGTTGTATTGACATCTGGAATGACGTATAGAGTACCATTAAGTTAATAAAAATGAGCTAGCACACAGAATGACAATGTAATGATCTGTATGACGAAAATAAAATGCATCCTAATAAAATAAATGCATCTTACTATTTACGAAGATTAAGGCCGTCTGCACACGGGTCGACTAATTGCAAACTAGCCGCGAACGAAGTTTCCAACGAAAACGAAAAACGAGCCATGTCGAGCCGTGTTTCGCGACTCTATAAAATTTTTAACAATTGTATAATAGGCCGATTTATATAGGCCATAATAGGTAGATTTTATTGTGTCGTATTATGAGATATTTGTATGTATGTATTTAAATACCTTTGAATAGTATTTGTGTACATCTCTGCTCATGATATCATCATCAAAAGCATGTAACGTAATTTCCCTGCGACCAAGAAATACAGTCGCTCAAAACTGCTCAAAATCAATTTCAAGTCAGTTAAGTTTCATTCGTGCCGTGTGTGTTCTCTCAATCATATACACGTGCGTTCTCTCACTAACAACGCATTCGGTTCGGGCAAATTCGGGGCTCGCGTTTGCAAGCAGTCGACCCATGTGCGGACGTCCTAAGAAAGTTGTCGTGTTACAATATGAGTCTAAAATTGAGTCTGCGTAGTTCGAGTGAGACGGCTTATATCTAAATAAGCAAAAACTTTTGTCGAGCCACCAAAGTGGTTCATTTCAATTTACATTCCCTTATTTGAGGGGTTAGCCTACCCAGAGATTTTCATAAAAACTGTTTTTTTTACTCAGATTTATTACTGTGTTTTTAAAAATATTTTAAAAGTTTACCCATGCCAATATTCCCAATATTAATTAAGTTATATTAATTTGAAGTGAGCGCGCATTATATATACGTATGCAATACTTGTTCTTCTGTTACGTTTATCTCGAAACAACTTTTTTTGAACTGGTTTCCACGATATCTCAAGAACGCCTAATCCGATTCTAATAAAAATTACACTATATGTTCTTTATAAAATTATCTATCGAGTTCCATATGTTTTAAAATTTTATTAAATATAAATATTAAGTATAATAAAATAATTCTCAAAAATGAAGATATTATTTTGACTTTCTTACCAATTCATTTCCTGTTTCCCCTACAATATCTGAAGATGCGGCTTTCTTATTTTTGCTAATCCTTTTAAAGAATCGTCGCACTGAAAGATCCCACTTTAAGAAAAGTATATACATCACAAAAACCGATACTAACAAAATACTTTCAAACCAAGCGATGTAATCGTCAACAAATACTAAAAGTAATAATGCCATACTGAAAACTAGGAAAAACATATCTCGAAAGAGTGACCATTTAGAAAGGTTGAATACAGTTTTGGAAAAAATTGCACATACCCCTATTGTCACTAATATTTTACATATGGATAAATCCAAGACATTCTTGAAGAAAATGTCATCAAAGGAAATAAAAATCCAAATAATATTTGCCAAAAATGGCACAAATCTTAACCCCACCGCCATAAAAGTTGCACCGGTAATATCTGACGGAATTGATAATTTTTCCATTATAACTATCAGTGAAGGCGCAAAATAATGTTTAATTACTATTACGTATCCAGTAAACATATAAATTATCCCAATTATACAAAAAATGGCATAATAAAATGGGTAAGATTTAAAATTTGGTCGATTGTAAAATTCTTCGTTATTATTAACCATATTTTCTTCTGAATAATAATCAATGTAGTCTTCTTCGTATTCATCACTCGAAATATTTAATTCATTTATCTGCAGAGATGATTGACAGAAAGATAACAACATAAAGATTGCTATCGCCATTCGTTTAAAAAAGTTCCCACAAAAATTCATCATTTCTTAGTGGTATATTTTTTAACTTGACACTTTCTTAACTGATCACCGATCTTGAGTTATTAGATGTTTTTATTTTATACTCGTTTGATAGATATTTGTATTTATAAAAGTTTTGATTAAATTTTATTTAGAAGTTTCATCATTACGTGAAATGGTGCTATGCTAGCTGGCCGGTTGATGAAACAAACACAACTGAGTATTTTTTAATGTTGTTTACAAACTATTGGTTAATTCAACTAAATATAAATAGACTGATGGCAACATACTGTCTGCATAGTTTGTGTTGTACAAAAGAATTAAGTAGATATTTGTTGAATATCTATTATTCAATGACAATAGAGTTTTTTGTTATGTTGTTTTAAATGAATAATACTGATTTTAAGTGGAGATTAAAAGGTCATATTATTAAAATAAAATATAAAAATAAAGCGGGAATTTCAAATTTAGTTTCGATTTAAAATCTTGTCTTTCCTATATTATAATGTTCCAGGTGTATATTTATATTCTTATAGTCTTATATTCTTATATGTTTATATGTTTGGTACGAATTTTGTATGGTAGCTCGAAAACGGCTCTAGGGAAGTTTTTGAAAATTTCCTATTTTGTAGAGAAAAAAAATTAAAGATTTTTGGCGCCCCGGATTTTTTCCTGAATTTCCTGGAAACCCGTAATTTTGGAAAAACTGGAAAAAAATTGGGCCCTTTTTTCCTACATAACTTTGTATTCGTAAAAGGTAGAAAGTTGAAATTTTGCATGTGTATTAAGGTATTTAGTGCTGGCATATTTCAAAAATTAGAAATTCAAAAATTGAAAAAGGGGAGGTTAAAGAAATTCGGGGCCCGGTAGGGAACTTTGGAGAAAGTTCATATTCTGGATTCTAGAATAATTAAGTATATTATTAATAAAAGAAAAAAATATTTGAGGGCACGGGGGCAGTATTTGCCGAGAGTAAATATTGTGCTAGAAAGTTGAAATTTTGTATATAGGCTAACCTTGGTAAATTATTTACGAATCAAAAAAAAAATCCCAAATTTGGTAAAAAAGTTGGTCAAATAACGCATAAATTGAAAATATTTTTTATTTTGATATATGTCAATTGGTATATGTGTGCGAGTTTATTATTTCAATTTAAAAATAGAATTAAATGTGAAATGTAATTACGAATTATTTTATTGGATGCAAATCATACACACCAAAAAGTCTAGTATTATTATATTACTGCGATTTCAACTACTAGATTAAATATTGCAATAATTGTAATATAATAATTAGGTATATTTTGTATATTTGTTTATTCGTTTAGTATTAAATTTGTTATTTTACTGCCAGTTATGGAATAATTTTAACCCATCTCTGAGAATGACTAGACTTTTACCAATGAAAATGCAAATTTTGAAATCCAACGGAATATATTTCAAAAGAGTTTAGAGTTCTATACATTTGAACACTTGAAAGTATTTTTTAAACATTATTTCAGTAATTATAAAATCTGTTTTATTACTTTATTTGCAATATTGTTCATGGCAATAATAATAAAATTATAATAAATCAGAAATAAGCTTTTCTTCACATTTTTATTTCTTATTTAGAAATTTACAAAAGAAAAAAATCAAAAGCCAAGGAAAATATTTTTTATATTCCAGAACTATAGTATGAAAAATACTAGGTCACATAAATATAACGTCCTTGAGGTGGAATACAATGACAATGGATTTAATGGCAGACCTCCCACTCTCATCCCTCGTTAACAATAGGTGCGAGTGAGAAGCAGTTAACGGACACATGAAATTTCGATTTTTATATGTCAATGGCTATTTCCTCTATCTAATGTATTGTGTTAATATTAAATCAATCTTTTCGTCAATGTCAAATCAGAAACTAATTCACCGGTGAAAATGTGAAACTTTTGAAAGGTTACTCAGGAGTCATGTATACGCAAAGAAATCAATTTCAAATCAAATTATGGTCATGGTTTAATTATAGTTTAATACAGGGTCAGATTAAGGTTTAAAAAGGAAAAATATAGGTATTAGTAAAATGAATTAAGAAGAGCGAAAAAAGGACCGTGGTATTAGGAACCCGTGAATTATTATTAAAAAAAAAAAAATTTGGAAAATATGCTAGTCTTTCTTTAGTAACTATTTTGTCAGAATTTTGTACTTGTTTTTCTTTTTATACTCCAAATTCCATTAATTACTAGTGTTAATTTATTTAGATATTCGCAAAACATAAATATTACGTAAAATATATATTATGGTTAATCGTCTTATACTGTAAAACATATAAGTATTATGTAATTTTACATATAATACTACTTTTTCTACTTTTTCATTGTATTTAGTCCCACTAAACAAAATCACATTTATGTAAGTTTTACTTAACGTAAAAAAGTTTACCTTTTATGCTTTGCTTTTTATACAAGATTATATCTCAATCTGAAATGATCGCTAGAACGAAGAAAGAAAAAGCAGATTATTATAAATCGACTTTTACCAAAGGCAATTTGAGTAGACATAGGTTCCTTCTTCATCAAAGAAATAAAGTTTAGTAAGTTTTATTTATGTATTTTGTTTAATTTAGAATAAGAATTTATTATATGAATTTAGAATATAAAGTTAGAATTATAAATTTAAAGTAAGATATAGTATTGAATTTAGAATTATTGTTGTCTGTTCAGATCACGAAAGTATAATTAAGGTATGTTTAGAAATTAAAATAGGTCTGAGTTTAAAAATAGAATGAAGTAACTACAAGTAGTAACTCCTTCTAAAATTTCTTATATCTAACATAGTCAGAACGTTTTTTCTATGAAATTGGCATAAGACTGTTTGAAGAGTGAAAAATATAAAGCTCTCCGGAAAAATATACAACGTTAACAAACAACTGCAACATCCAACAGATGATCCAGACAAAATAGAAAAGCTTAGAAAGTTTCTAATTGAAACGCAGCTTATAATCCGTAAGAAAAGAAAATAGTTTTGCTTCAACTTTGTTACTAAGTAGTTCTTGATCTAGAATACAGATGTCGTCAATTAATAAAAATAAATAACTTTGAGGGGATTCACCAGATCAGGTATCCCTAAGCTTTTGCAGCAAGCCAATCACTATAAGACTTGCTCTTAAAAAAGCTCATAAAGAAATTAGGTAAAAAAGACATTTGTTGTTCAATAGATTGTGAATTTAAATTAGGTACTGATGAAAACGCTATATATAGATTCTCTGTAGCATTTGACGACTTTTCTTTAAAGTGTTAGAGAGCTTTAAAGCGTCTGGCGGAAGTTAGGGCACACGAGAGTTGCCTAGCAATAGCGAATGCTGGTTTTTAACAATTTTATGTAAAGCCTATATAAAAAGTAGCCATCATACTTTCTACCTACCACCTGTAAAAAGGGCCCGCGTTCAAGTTTGCTTGTTTAATAATAATGTTCTTGAGATTGTTTATAATGAATAAATTATTAATAAACAATCAAAATACTGATGATTTATTTGAGTAAAGCAGACAAAAAATTTGTAAATTTCATTCTTGTTTGCATTGAGCTAATTAGTTTATAGTTGTTTATTTATTAATTAAATATGTAATTGATTTGACCTCAACTAACATAAAGGGTGTATCAAAAGAATGTATACTAGTTAAATTAGAATATAGTTAAATTAGAATAGTTAAATTAGACATTTATGACTAGGTAAACAGTCTATATATTCTCTTTGGAACGCTCTGTATTTGCTATTGAACTTACGACTTTATTTAGTTCTAATTAGCTTTAATTAATAATTCGTTATATATTACGATTTATGATAAGAAGGTCAAATTGATTATCATTCTGTGAGAAATAGATAAGAAAAAATATTTATTTAAAAAACTTTTACAGTGATTCAGAAGTTGAGTTATTGTTTTTTTCTTAATTTTATGTAATGGCGGTTTTGTTACAATAATAGTACTATCGCCGACGGATTAATAAGATAGTTTTTATAGAGTTGTGACGACACGGTGGACATTGATTCTTGACGATAGACTACTGTGTCTTCGAGATTGCTCTCGGTCGCTTTGAATAAAATTAAATTACCAAAAAGTTACAAAATAAGGGTCCAAGGAAATCATTCAAACAGTTTGCGTTTTTCAACTTTTTCAGTCAGAATTCTACAATTCTATAGTTCTTGTACAAATGCCCTTTTTCTTTGTGATAATTACTACGAACTCCATATCCTAAACAAAAGTAGGTCGAACTGCAACAAAATATCTACCAAAAAAAGTATGTTATCCGAATTTTTGAAGATAAAGAAGTATACACCCTTTAAATGTTGTCATTAGTTGTCAATAACATGTTTATGTTAGCGATATAAGATAAAGAGCTATTTGTAGTGTCTATTTTATGTGCTACACGTCGTTATATATAAACCCGAATCCCGCAGAAATAATTATTTAAGCTGACGCACAATCTAATTCCTTAGTTTACAGCTTCTTAATGAAGGTCCGAAGATACTAAAATTTGTCATTAAATGTTATAATTAAAAATATTTATTTTAACGACTTTGTTAACGATACTAACGATAGCTAACGATGCGAAGAATTTAAGCAATTCTATTATTATAATATTCATTACACCAATCTATAATGAAATTCGGAACTAAATTGCATGAAAATTGCTTGATAATAAAATTTGGTCAATTGAATATATAAGAAAGAAAATGTTTTACTAATATTTACTGCAGTTCATTTGTTATTTCACTGTGAGAGAACACAGTAAAAATTGCTATGTGTTTTATGACAAAAATTTCTATGTAAATATTAAAAATTACTAAAGCTATTGTAATTTTTATTAATATCTATAGGAGTTTACGTCTTAAAACTATTATAGCACCGTAGTATTATGTCACGTAGTAATTATTACTGTATATTTCTCACAGTTTGAATATGCATTCTTGTTTCAAAGACAACATTACATATAATTAAGTGAATGAAGTTAAAAATCTTGCATTAATTAGTCATGTATCTAGTTACAATAAATATCTAATACTTTTGCGTGTTTAGAAAAATTAACTAGTACATACATTATTTAACGTGACATTTTTTACCGAAGTTTAACATATTTCGAGTAAATTGACATTAAATAGATACAAGAGACATTAGAAATCTTTGACTAATGTATTAATTTAGTATTTAACATTATATAATTTTAAATAATACATCTTACATAATACCATCCCAAAAATAATGCAATCTTACATAAAACTATCCCAAAAATTTTATGTAAAAGGTAAACTTTTTTATGTTAAATAAAGCTTATATTTACGTAACTGCGTATAGATGACACTAATTTAAACAATCAACTATGCAAATATTTTTTTTAACAGGATTTCGAAAAATTGGTGTTTGCTTACTTCAAATTAGGTTTTCTACCTTCAATATTAAATTGTTATTAAACATACATCAAACTAAACCATTTTTAACTTTCCTATCTATTTGTAATTCTTCAATAATTTCCAAAAAGTCTTGCTTATAGATCTAACAGTTTTTGAAAGTTGATAAACAATTTCCGAAAACATAAATGTAAGAAATAAATAACACAAATATTTATTAATAATAATAAATGAATCAACATTAATATATTTCAAGAAATATGTTTAAAATAAAAAACAAAAACTTTACTTTAATTTTAAGCGACGGTAATATAAGAAAAGGGGGAAAATAAAATGAAAACGCGTAGAGTTATAACTGTTTTAAATGAATTTACAACTTTTCCTGAGCTTTTCACACCGCGATATGGAGAAAAATTGGATAAACTTATTTTGTATAGGTATATATTAAATAATAAAATCTCATTTTAAATTTCCCTGTTGATGATTACATAACAGAATTTAGATTAAAGCTTTCAGAGCTTTTTAAATATAAGTCTTTAGTCTATATTTCTCTTTATTCTAAATTTATGTAATTATGTTTGCAGAATAATTATTTCGATTTAGAATATATATATTTGAGAAATAGTAGAATGTAAGCGAAACGTTTGTAAGTTATTGGAGCGCATTAAACTAGTAGGAACACATTTTGTCTGCGAGAGTGTTTAGTGTGCCCGTGCAAAAGTTTTAGCATCTACAGTATAGAATATTGCCATAAATTAGCAGTTTACGTTATAAGTTGGTATATAATGCCATTGTTTTAATGTATGTCATGTCATTCAGAGTTCAGACTTAGCATAAGTCCGATAAACTGTGATTTGTAACAGCTTTGTCCTAGAACTAGATCTAGAACTAGAACTAGAACTACGGGTATATACAATGTACAATTGTACATACATGTAGGTGTACAATGTGGTTACAGACTACAAAGTGATGTAATAGATAATATTCTCACCGTTGGCATCAATTGATCCGTGCTGCGAACACGAGTAACTTTGTTTTTGTAAATGATCTTCTTGACAAACCGTTCAACCGGCTGATTCCACTTCATGAAGCTAACGTATGCTATGTAGAACGAAAACAGAATTAATGCTTCGTACCACTGGATGAAATTATCTCGGAAGAAGTAGATTAATGTAATGAGACTCAGAGAGTAGAAGCTACAATCTCGGAAAAGTGGCCACCACGTTAAAGTTAGAATAGTCTTTGAAAATAACGCACACATACCAATCACAAATAATATATTGAATACAGCAGATCCGACAATGGTGCCAATTCCAACATCATCGAATGATACAAACACACCAATAACACTAGTAAATAGTTCGGGAGCACTTCCACCAGCTGCCATAAATGTAGCGCCGGCAACATCATCAGCAATAGCTAATTTCTCGATGATGACATCTAGAGCTGGTACGAAGAATTCATCGCACACGATAGCGAGTGCAACGAACATGTATATAACACCAAGCACGTGGAAAACCACTGCACCATTTCTGCGTTGTTCAATTGTAAATAAGTCTTCAGGGAAGAGAGGAGCTTTCTCCTCTAGAGTGTCATTAGGTTCAGCTGTGGTAGTATCAGTGGAGCCAGGGTAGTCAATCCCAATTTCTGGATCATACGGATCATGTAGTTGTAGGGAAGGTCTACTAAAAGCGAAGAGTAAGGAGACTAGTGGCACCAGGATTCTACGAATGCCTCCACCTGAGAGTGTCATTGTGTCCTGGGCACAATGCGATCACTGTGAGGGCTTCGGGGACTTCTGATATTTACTTGGTGAACGGGAACGGTCATAGCGCGCGTGTGAAACGTGGGCTCGGGCTCTTAGAACCTTGCCCTATGCCACAAGCCCAAATAAGAAGGACTTAATTCATCCAAAACGCGTGACAACTGCCTCTCTTTCATGATCACAACAATCACTGTCCGACATTTAATTTAGTAAATCATTGACTTCTACATAATGTACTTAAAAAATAAATACGATTTTTTCTCACCGGATTATTTGGTATTTTTTTTTTTTTAACTGTAAGGGATGAATGAAAACGATGCTTCCAGCGTGAAGTCACACTTGGTGCTGATACCTGATACTAGACCATATTTGCAAGAGTACGCCCAGAACGATGAAGTCGCGCATCGCGGTGTAGGGCGTTCGATACCGCGCGGGCGTACAAGCAGAGTCATCGAAAGAAAGATGAAACAGCGTAACCTGCGACGGAGCTATCACTCTCATTTATACAAAGTATAGGGGTGCAACATCCGCATTAGTTGAACAAGCCTTATCTAGGCCGGGGCGCAGGGTTAGTAGCTGGGACGCAGTCACCCTCGTACCCTTGTCCGTCGTACCGTTGTCATGATATGTTTCGCTCTTTCTCTTTCTCTTCGTATACGTTTGTTTCGTTCTCACTTCCCTACTATATCGTGATTGCATTTATTCCGTCCTTCATTTACTACATTCTACTACGACACTTGCGATATCATTACTCAATTAGCTTCAAGCCGCAAACTTCAATTGTATGAAAATACTAAATTTTCAACATTTTGTTATATAAAATAAAAAGCTTCTTCAAAATAACTAGAATATTTTCAATATCTCTGGTATTTAAACTTAGTCATACGTTACTGAAATGCACATACCAAAGCCGTTGCGCTAGGTGCAAATATGATCTACATGCTAGAAGCGGTATGTTCACGAAAAAGGTACGTTTATCACGCGAAATTATAGTAAACTTTAACATTAGTTTTAACACAAATGTAAGAAAAACATGGATACAATGTACATGGAAACTCATGTGAATAGTTCGCCTGATTTAATGCAACCCTTTTTACATATGGTTGAACTCTTAGCTAGTAAAACCATTTTTTAAGACAAAACTTAAACCTTATGTTCACACATGCGTGTTCGGGTACGAATCTTCAATGTTCGTGTTCACAGTGCACATATTCATGTGTAAATACACGAATACGAACGTTTTTGCTCTAGTAGCAGTAAAGCATACAAATCTGACAATCGGTAAAGAGCACGAATAATCGAACACGCATGTGTGGAAAATAAAATAACACACTCCTGATCATAACCAAAGAATAGATCGTTACGCACCAACAGCGAACATCTATAATCTAGTTTAGTAATTGTCTAAAATAAAGCTCCAATTTTGATAGTTCTGGGTCTGGCGTATAATTTTCATGGCATAAACCCACACGGTTATAAAATACTACCCCTCTGAAATACCACCTTGTTTAGCGAATAGAAACAGCCAGTAGAATTACAAAGCGGTTAATCTTGTGGTTAACAGAGTCAAAGAAACCAATCATGAAACAATTGATTGGATAAAAACGGACTTGAATTTATACTGGCATCAACTAATAAGCCAACAGGGTATCACAAACCATCCCGAGCCAAGTACAGTCCAATTAATTCAATAGAAATTATTTGAGGGCAACTGATAGCTTGGAACAGGATACAAGTTTTGTCTTGTTCAACATTAACGTAATAAGTGTAACCGTAAAGATATGTAGAAAGTTATTGCGGGAATAATATAAAAGAAAAATTATATTTCTCTCTTTATATTTATTAAATATAATTATTCGATAATCCGAACATAGATTAATACAGTACCCAACTACTTCAAGGTACAAAAAATAGAGTTGTTTTAAAATTGTTTATTGAGGTTATTTTGTTAAAAACGACATCGTTGCGCTGAAAACACAAAACTCGAATCTCAGATCTAGAATTCTAAGAACTTTCTGAAGAAAAGGTCTACAAATCGACGCATATTTTTCTGTGATTTTTGTCCTTACCTCCGCTAAAGTTTGTAGGACATTATCGTACACATTTAACTTAAGGTAACCCCAAAAGGAAAAAATTGCATGGAATAAATTCTTGGCGCCTCACCAATATTCCCGCAATCGATAGTAAAGTCGAAATATACCGTTCTCGAAAAATGTGCGCACACAAAAGTGCGTTGCTCTTTTCTCGAACCATGCTACCTAACGCCGCGCTTATCTCCCCACTCTCGCGGTATTGCACTGTTTCTTTTGCTCTTGAAATAGTTGGACATTTATGAGACACCCTGTATATCACTCTTAATATGCTCAATATTGCTACCTGAAGCCTTTAAAAAGCACAAAAAGTGGATCAAAATCCGTAACCACTACTAGACCCAATAAGTCCTAAATAATTACTAAATTTGCTTTAGTTCGATAATATATGCTAGATTACTAATTCTACCACGTTAAACGCAAAACGTAAACTAATGTATTATTTAATGTAATTTCTTTTACATAACGTTACATTGTCAATAAATAAATGCAAGACGTTAAAATTATTTTACTAATATATTAATTTATTAATAATTGTATATAAAAAACTTAATTTACATCAAAAAACATAACTTTATGTGTTGAAAAATAACTTTTGTTATGTAATCTTATCTTCATATTAACCTAAAAATGTTAAAGATAAACTTTTCTATAAGAAATAAACGTTACATATACGTAACTTTGTTTAACAGTACATTATTTATATTTTGAATATACTACATAACACAGTTACTGACGAATGACTTGCATTTTGTTAATATTATTTACAATGTGTTGATTTTGTACTAGCAGTATATTAAAAATTAAATCTATTTTTAACAGTAGCCAACTAAGGCTTAAATACTTATCTAGCAAGTAAATAAGATATTAATTTTTACTACTTTTAATTATTTTAATGTTTTTTTTTAATTTTGTCAATGTATTAAAGCAGTGACATACGTTCTTCAAGTCACAAAAGTTGTAAAATTCATTTTAAAAAACGCATGTGTCACTCACTGCAGTGACTGAGAGCGTTAACGCATTTATGTCAAGCTGCTGGAAATCCGAATCGATGATCGATGTTATAAAATAAAGTTTTTGATTTTAATTAATAAAAGATTTAAAAAATATGTATCGATGTATTACACATTAACGCTGCACATCAAAAATAATTATTTCTTACCTTTATATATAAGCTTGTTAATATATCCGGCAGGTGGTAACACTAATTTAAAACTAATATGTATTTTACTAGTTTTTAAGGTTATGGCATAATTTACAAAAACACATTTTTTAAGAAGTAATTATTTAAAATAAATCAAATATTTCATAACACTGTTACAACTTTTATTAACACAAATGATTTAAGAGAAATATTAAGTTAAAGCGAAAGTAATTTGACACGCTTAGGTGTAAAGAAACGTTTCCAGAAAAATTGTAAATATTAAAAAAAACATGAGGTTTTAGTTAGAAACTTAACTAATTTGTACATTAAATAGAGAACACTCTTCTTACACAAAAATTTATTTAAATATTTAAACATCCACTTTCTTTTGACACTTAATATTTAAATTTAAATATAATATAAAGACTGCCAATAAAAAACACAGTGCTGCCATCTTAAGAAAAATAATATATTCAAATAACGGAAATAAATTAATCTGTATACAGTATAAATAAATCTACAATCTTTATGTTGATAAATTTATTGATGCATGTGGTACCTGCAACACGTTCTACTCACACTCATGTTGTTAGCTTTATATAAAAATGCTTAGTCTAGGTGTTTAGGGTTACGATTTACCACCGAGATCTGAGTTTTTTGATTATTACTTAACTTCGCGTGTGAAGGCTAATAAATGAAGTGTAATTTCAGTTGGGCTCGAAGACAATTGTGACTAGATACAATTGGTTTTCGCGGTGGAGCTAAAATAAAATAACAATGGAACTTGAGTGGAAGCACTGATACTAACTTTACTATTAAAACCTATTTACTATTAATTATAGCACCGTGTTTTAAAATCTGTCTGTAATTTGACCTATGAAATGCCGATAACTCGAAAACCTGTAGTCCAAATAAAAAATTAATTGCGGATTTAGAATCAGCGTTGAATTTTAGTATAGGACCACTTGAAACTTTATTAAGATATTTTCGTTTTTAGTTTTAGTTCATAAATATATCTAATAAAAAGAATTGTATACAATACATTAAGATGAATATGATCACAATTGATGTATTGTCCTATAATAGAATCTTATAAATCAAGACAATTAGTTTAAATCACGATGTGAGTGTATGTCACATCAGATCCTAACAAGATAATGAATGAAAGGTCTGATAGTAAATCATATAAATAATAAAGTAGAAAATAGAACACTTATATTATTAAATAAATGCAGAATCAACAACACTATCTTTGTGTCAGACGTTAACAAACAATGACGACTTAGAAAATCGTTATAAAAGCAGACTCCTGGTCCAGATAATATTCATTCCTTCAAAGGAAGTTGAGAGTTCCATACTGTGGTTCATTTTTTCGCCATGGATACAGTGACCAAAGAAGATTGTGTTCAAATAGTGACAAACTATTTAGGGTCTACCGAATTTAAACTATTAAATTACAATGTAGTTCCAATTGGCGATCAAAGACTTGGATATTTGGGTGAACATTTCCATATTAAAATCATTTTCAATCATAAAAACTTTATTAAAAATATCTGTGTTTTTGGAAAAACTCCGCCACTTCCTGATAACGCTTTTGCTATTATGAGTATAGAATCAAAATCGGTAGAAAAAGAAGAAAAAGCTTATAAAGGTTTAGTTAAAGAATTAACTGCAATAACTTCAGAACTAAATGGAGGGAAAATATGGGCTCCGAAGTGTTATTTGGTGAGTGAGAGTCTTCTGGTGTTGGAAGATTTGATGTCGAAAGGATACAAAATGCGTTCTAAATATTCTCCTTGGGATTACAACCATGTAATAATAGCTTTTAAAGCATTGGCCAAAATGCATGCATCATCTATTATCTTTGAAGAAAGAAAATCGAAGGAACTGGAGAAACCATGGCGTATTTACGACTCCTATGAAAAAACACTTCAGGAATGCTTCTATAGAAACGATGAAAACTTCATTGGAAAACGATTTTTAAATTCAGCACATAATGCCTTAGAATCTGTTATTGAGATATTACCTGAAAGTTGTGTTTCTATAATTGATTTTAAAAATAAAATTATTGAGATTCGTAATGGTCTATTTAATGACGTAACACTTTCCAAAAAATTTCGAAACGTTGTGGTTCATGGTGATCTTTGGACAAACAATACGCTATTCAAATATGAAAATGACGAGCCAGCAGATTGCGTTTTTGTTGATTATCAATTTTTAAGATATATTCCACCAGCTCACGATATAATGTGCTCTTTATATCTCACTACGACTCCATCATTCCGCAAGAAACATTTTGATGAGGTTTTAGAAATATATCACCATTCTTTGTCAGAAGAGTTATCAAAAGCGGGATTGCATGTTAATGAGATTTTACCATATTCTGAATTGGAACTGAGCTGTAATTCTTTCCGACCAATGGCTAAATACCAGGCTGCTTTCTACAACCAAGTAATATTCTTAAATGGTGAAGATTTAAAGAAAGGTGCAGAAATACCTCAAGGTATTCATAACATTTACGTGGATAGGAGTGAACTAGTTTTAAAAGCTTACACGAAAGATCCAATTTACAAAGCAAAAGTCATCGAAAATATGAGTGAGCTAAGATTGGAAGCACAGGAAAAGAAAGGAATTTGTATAGAAGATTGCATTACGATCTTAAAACGATATTTGAATAGTACAGAATTTGAATTAATTGATTACACAGTTACTAACTTACCTGCTGAAAAAACTGGATTTTTAGGAGAAAACTTGAAAATAAAAATAGCATACATGTTTGATAATAATTTTGGAGAATTGTGCACTTTTGCGAAGAAGATGCCTAAAGCAAAAAGGATGCTTGAATATGTTCTATCTACTGGATGTTTTAAGAAGGAATCTGACTTCTATTCTCATCTTTATAAGAAATTTATTAAACAAACATCCGATAACGAAGTAGACTGGTGTGCGAAGCCGTTTATCTCACGAGCTGACGACTTGATCGTAATAGAAGATTTATCTATCAAAGGATTTAGAACATTTGATGAAGGTGAAGATTTTAAATACGATCATCTACTTCTAGTATTAAAATCTTTAGCAAAACTGCATGCGTCTTCTATTAGTTATGAAGAAAAAGCTTCAAAAGTTAAAGGATCTTCTTACCAATTAATTGACACCTACCCTGATATTTTCAAAGAAGGTCTATTACCTGATAATAATACAAATGTGGAAAATATTCTGCAATCTTGTGTAAGAGGACTGCAAAACGCTTTGGATCTTCTAGCTGAATATGATCACATTAATACAACAAAATTCAAAAACGAGATACCAAAAATGATTTCTACCGTTCCACAATGGGTTAAACCTTCAAAAAAATATCGTAATGTTGTGAGCCATGGTGATTTGTGGGAAAATAATATAATGTTTCGTATTGAAAATGACAAACCTGTGGACTGTATATTAGTAGACTTCCAAATGGTGCGCTATAATCCTCCTGCTATTGATGTTTTATGTTTTTTGCATATTAACTTTAGTCGTGAATTTAGAAATAAACATTTAGATAATTTACTTATCCTTTATCATACATTTTTAAGTAAAGAACTTACCATCGCCAATTTAAATATTGAAAATATTTTACCATTAAATATATTTTTAGAAAGTTGTAAATACTATACCTTAATGGCAAGATTGTGTGCTTCTATCGCTATTCCTATTGTAAAAATGGATAAAGATTTTAAAACTAAATTTCTGGCTGATGAAGAACAAATGAATTATCAATTCAATGTTGATAGAACACAAATAATATTAGATAATTGTAAAAATGATTCATATAAAAAAAGAATTCAAGATATATTACTTGACTTGATTGAAATTATTGAATAGTAGATTGAATTGTTATTCTACTTTCGTTAATTTGAAATCCCACACTGTTTCCTATAAATCTATTTCTTCTTTAGCAATTATGTAATTAGATATTTTATAACTACGCTCTTCATTTAATCTATTCAAAAATCTCTGTAAAGAATGATTAGGGTGATGATTTTGAACTAAATAAATAACTCAGTTACGTATATTTAAGGTTTATCTGAAATAACAAAAATTACCCCATACGTAAACGATTTTACCTAATGTAACACGTTTTGTGATTGTTTTTACTGCATTTGAAATTTTTTTCGCATAAACATACTCATAAAACTTTTTAAAAGTTATAAAATCTTAAGAACTCCCTTTTAAACATTAAAGGCTATTAGAATAGCTAAGAACTAATAAAATAAGACCCTTTTAGATTAAATATTAATAAACTAGGTTTTTCTTTGAGTAAAATATTACAAGAAATCCATGTTTTGTGTTTTGCGGATTATATCATGCTAATTGGTAGTTGTAACGGCTACCTACATCTGTGATTCTCAAACCAAACTCTACAACACCGATGATTCAACAGCACTAAAGCTAATGATTCAAACCCTAGCTTACTGGTACTTCCGACGAAATGAACTTTGTAAAACGGATATAATAAAGTTCCCGGCAAACCAAAAATCACATAAACTTAATAATTATATTCAATTATACTAGGAATTCTACTAAATATTAAATGTTGTATACTTTGTAGTTAGATATAATAATAAAATATTTCTATTTTGATCACATATATATATTTTTGTTATATTACATAAAATAAATTAAAAAAGCAATATAAACATTAAATATATCTATTTATTGAATTCTGCGGTATTCGCCCAACATCGATTCCATTGAAAATTTACTAAACATCCACAAATATAAACCAATTTATCAGCATGTTCTTTGTATTCACTTGGAATATTATCAATTACTTGAAATGCTTTTATCAGACCTGAAACTTCTTTTGCATAATCTAAAGCATCATTGATTAAAACTTTTTTAGCGGCAATATTTTTAGATGAACTGGGTGAAACTACTTTAATAGTCGAATTCTTTTTTTTAATACCATTATTAAAATCATCGTGACACACAATAACATCATTTTTGGTTAAAAGTTTTACAATATCTGACATAACAAATAATTTACTGGATGTTGTAGTCGCTGCAACTGATTTACTTATAAATGCTACTTGACAATTAGCTCTAATTCCGAGCAGGTATTTCAATTTCGTGGGGTCTCCTTTTATCGTTACGTCAATAGTATCTATTGCTAATTTAAATGCTGTATTATGATCCAACAACGTTATCAATACACCAGCGGTTCGTCCAAACATAAAAGCTCTCCATTTATTAAAACAACTATATATTTTATTCAACCAATATGTAATAACTCTTAAAACATTTTCTGACGATAGTCCAAATAAATGAGCAATGTCATCGTTACTATAACCTCGCCTAAGGAACGTTAGTGCCATAAAAAACATATTTTTAGCAGTCTTATATATAGTCTCCTCATCTTTGAAATAAATGTTGAAGATATAATCGAAGGTAGTTAATTGTAGTCCAGTAAAAAATTCAAAACTCGCGTTAGCATGATAACAAATATCATAACTCATCAAAGGAGGACTGCAAATCTCTTCATAAGCTTTACAATTATTGTCTACATCTGGATTTCCTTTTTGTAATGATAGCATTTCATCAAACTGGCCCAAGTGACATGGAATAGGTGGCAATGAATCACAATTTTCTAAACATCCAGGTTCGATATTCAATGGATCCTCGACATCAGTTATATCTTGTCTTTTACCTCTAACAAATTTGCTGCATGTGTTGGTTGATTTCAATGGTCCTAACTCATGCAGCATTTTTTGAATGCTTTTAGGTAATGTAGCATACTTTTCTTTATTTATTGGCTGCAAGTATACTTGTTCCGGTGCATCGTCTGTTGGTTCTAAATCTCTCTTTTTTATATTTCGTTTTGATAACGTTTTTGCTTTATTAGAAACCGATTGATTATAATTATATTGGCAAGATTCCTCTATCGTTATAACATCTTCTTTTTTATCTTTTTGAATAATATCATTATTTCTATTAAATTTGGAATTATTCTCAGAACATTCAGATTTGACATTAAAATGAGAATTATTCTCGTGACATTCAGTTTTTATAGAGTGTTTATCTTCTCCCATTTCAAATTGACTATTTATAGGCTCTTCCTTAATGGTTATTTCAGGTTCGATTCCTAACTGTATGTCATACACAGGATTCTCATAGCATATGGGCTCAACCTTTATGTTATTTAATAACACCTGCTCCTCTGATTTGCTAATTTGATTTGGTTCTTCTTTTATATTCTCCTGTTTAATAGGTACGTTTTCTATGGTAGAAAGTCTAGGTCGCTTTCTTGTTCTCGAAACAGAATTGGAGATTGTCTCATTTGGATATAAAACTGTAATTGGCCCTGGCTCATCCATCCAAACACCCTACAATAAAAATGTATTATCACATAATTACAAACTTTAGTAGAAATACTTATTTATTCACAATATGTACCGTTAAAGCTCGTTCACTACTGTGCTGAATAGGATCAGGGTATTCATCAGATGGCTCATTATTTATGAAGTGTTTTTCACAAACATAAGTTGTTCGGGGGTCAATATGATCCAAGCAATAGAAATCTACCGTTCGTCCACAGAGTAACATCCATCTTTTAGCTTTAGAACAATGTGCGCATGAATCGATTAAATGCCCTTTTCTCTGATATATTCTAAATGGGTTACAAGGTTTTGGAAATGGAATGTATGTAATATCTGGTTTGTCAGCAGAAGATAAACCGCAATTTATGTACACACATGATTTTCGACCCGATTTTCTGGTTGTCCTCGGTAACGTATTATGTTTATTTGAAACAAACATGTCTTCACCACTTATATTTATATATCAGGATAGTTCTTTATTCATATATATATAATTATTAAAACATAATCATATTTCAAAAAATCTTTTGTAAACTTTCAAAGACGTCATTTAAATTAGAAACGCGAAGGTTATGTTTCTTTTAATTACTTTTAATAAACACAACGACCGAGCTGTCAATTTCTCGATTTTTTACTTGAAGCATCAAATAGTTTATGAGTTTAATCTTTCGCCGTTGTGTGGCAGCTGCACCAGAGATAACACCAACTAACTAACGCCATTATCGAATGTCAAAGTTTTAGTAAATATGTATGTATATTTTAAACAATTTTAATCAAAAAATTTAAATCAATTGATAGTATTTTAAGGTACCCTTTTTATAAGTTTAAATTTTGGTGAACTCGGTTGAAATCATATATTGATAAGCTATTTGTATGCTTTAATTTGTAAATTTATTAAACAAACATCCGAGAACGAAGTAGACTGGTGTGCAAAGCCGTTTATCTCACGAGTTGACGACTTGATCGTAATAGAAGATTTATCTATCAAAGGATTTAGAACATTTGATGAAGGTGAAGATTTTAAATACGATCATGTACTTCTAGTATTAAAATCTTTAGCAAAACTGCATGCGTCTTCTATTAGTTATGAAGAAAAAGCTTCAAAAGTTAAAGGATCTTCTTACCAATTAATTGACACCTACCCTGATATTTTCAAAGAAGGTCTATTACCTGATAATAATACAAATGTGGAAAATATTCTGCAATCTTGTGTAAGAGGACTGCAAAACGCTTTGGATCTTCTAGCTGAATATGATCACATAAATACAACAAAATTCAAAAATGAGATACCAAAAATGATTTCTACCGTTCCACAATGGGTTAAACCTTCAAAAAAATATCGTAATGTTGTGGGCCATGGTGATTTGTGGGAAAATAATATAATGTTTCGTATTGAAAATGACAAACCTGTGGACTGTATATTAGTAGACTTCCAAATGGTGCGCTATAATCCCCCTGCTATTGATGTTTTATGTTTTTTGCATATTAACTTTAGTCGTGAATTTAGAAATAAACATTTAGATAATTTACTTATCCTTTATCATACATTTTTAAGTAAAGAACTTACCATCGCCAATTTAAATATTGAAAATATTTTACCATTAAATATATTTTTAGAAAGTTGTAAATACTATACCTTAATGGCAAGATTGTGTGCTTCTATCGCTATTCCTATTGTAAAAATGGATAAAGATTTTAAAACTAAATTTCTGGCTGATGAAGAACAAATGAATTATCAATTTAATGTTGATAGAACACAAATAATATTAGATAATTGTAAAAATGATTCATATAAAAAAAGAATTCAAGATATATTACTTGACTTGATTGAAATTATTGAATAGTAGATTGAATTGTTATTCTACTTTCGTTAATTTGAAATCCCACACTGTTTCCTATAAATCTATTTCTTCTTTAGCAATTATGTAATTAGATATTTTATAACTACGCTCTTCATTTAATCTATTCAAAAATCTCTGTAAAGAATGATTAGGGTGATGATTTTGAACTAAATAAATAACTCAGTTACGTATATTTAAGGTTTATCTGAAATAACAAAAATTACCCCATACGTAAACGATTTTACCTAATGTAACACGTTTTGTGATTGTTTTTACTGCATTTGAAATTTTTTTCGCATAAACATACTCATAAAACTTTTTAAAAGTTATAAAATCTTAAGAACTCCCTTTTAAACATTAAAGGCTATTAGAATAGCTAAGAACTAATAAAATAAGACCCTTTTAGATTAAATATTAATAAACTAGGTTTTTCTTTGAGTAAAATATTACAAGAAATCCATGTTTTGTGTTTTGCGGATTATATCATGCTAATTGGTAGTTGTAACGGCTACCTACATCTGTGATTCTCAAACCAAACTCTACAACACCGATGATTCAACAGCACTAAAGCTAATGATTCAAACCCTAGCTTTCTGGTACTTCCGACGAAATGAACTTTGTAAAACGGATATAATAAAGTTCCCGGCAAACCAAAAATCACATAAACTTAATAATTATATTCAATTATACTAGGAATTCTACTAAATATTAAATGTTGTATACTTTGTAGTTAGATATAATAATAAAATATTTCTATTTTGATCACATATATATATTTTTGTTATATTACATAAAATAAATTAAAAAAGCAATATAAACATTAAATATATCTATTTATTGAATTCTGCGGTATTCGCCCAACATCGATTCCATTGAAAATTTACTAAACATCCACAAATATAAACCAATTTATCAGCATGTTCTTTGTATTCACTTGGAATATTATCAATTACTTGAAATGCTTTTATCAGACCTGAAACTTCTTTTGCATAATCTAAAGCATCATTGATTAAAACTTTTTTAGCGGCAATATTTTTAGATGAACTGGGTGAAACTACTTTAATAGTCGAATTCTTTTTTTTAATACCATTATTAAAATCATCGTGACACACAATAACATCATTTTTGGTTAAAAGTTTTACAATATCTGACATAACAAATAATTTACTGGATGTTGTAGTCGCTGCAACTGATTTACTTATAAATGCTACTTGACAATTAGCTCTAATTCCGAGCAGGTATTTCAATTTCGTGGGGTCTCCTTTTATCGTTACGTCAATAGTATCTATTGCTAATTTAAATGCTGTATTATGATCCAACAACGTTATCAATACACCAGCGGTTCGTCCAAACATAAAAGCTCTCCATTTATTAAAACAACTATATATTTTATTCAACCAATATGTAATAACTCTTAAAACATTTTCTGACGATAGTCCAAATAAATGAGCAATGTCATCGTTACTATAACCTCGCCTAAGGAACGTTAGTGCCATAAAAAACATATTTTTAGCAGTCTTATATATAGTCTCCTCATCTTTGAAATAAATGTTGAAGATATAATCGAAGGTAGTTAATTGTAGTCCAGTAAAAAATTCAAAACTCGCGTTAGCATGATAACAAATATCATAACTCATCAAAGGAGGACTGCAAATCTCTTCATAAGCTTTACAATTATTGTCTACATCTGGATTTCCTTTTTGTAATGATAGCATTTCATCAAACTGGCCCAAGTGACATGGAATAGGTGGCAATGAATCACAATTTTCTAAACATCCAGGTTCGATATTCAATGGATCCTCGACATCAGTTATATCTTGTCTTTTACCTCTAACAAATTTGCTGCATGTGTTGGTTGATTTCAATGGTCCTAACTCATGCAGCATTTTTTGAATGCTTTTAGGTAATGTAGCATACTTTTCTTTATTTATTGGCTGCAAGTATACTTGTTCCGGTGCATCGTCTGTTGGTTCTAAATCTCTCTTTTTTATATTTCGTTTTGATAACGTTTTTGCTTTATTAGAAACCGATTGATTATAATTATATTGGCAAGATTCCTCTATCGTTATAACATCTTCTTTTTTATCTTTTTGAATAATATCATTATTTCTATCAAATTTGGAATTATTCTCAGAACATTCAGATTTGACATTAAAATGAGAATTATTCTCGTGACATTCAGTTTTTATAGAGTGTTTATCTTCTCCCATTTCAAATTGACTATTTATAGGCTCTTCCTTAATGGTTATTTCAGGTTCGATTCCTAACTGTATGTCATACACAGGATTCTCATAGCATATGGGCTCAACCTTTATGTTATTTAATAACACCTGCTCCTCTGATTTGCTAATTTGATTTGGTTCTTCTTTTATATTCTCCTGTTTAATAGGTACGTTTTCTATGGTAGAAAGTCTAGGTCGCTTTCTTGTTCTCGAAACAGAATTGGAGATTGTCTCATTTGGATATAAAACTGTAATTGGCCCTGGCTCATCCATCCAAACACCCTACAATAAAAATGTATTATCACATAATTACAAACTTTAGTAGAAATACTTATTTATTCACAATATGTACCGTTAAAGCTCGTTCACTACTGTGCTGAATAGGATCAGGGTATTCATCAGATGGCTCATTATTTATGAAGTGTTTTTCACAAACATAAGTTGTTCGGGGGTCAATATGATCCAAGCAATAGAAATCTACCGTTCGTCCACAGAGTAACATCCATCTTTTAGCTTTAGAACAATGTGCGCATGAATCGATTAAATGCCCTTTTCTCTGATATATTCTAAATGGGTTACAAGGTTTTGGAAATGGAATGTATGTAATATCTGGTTTGTCAGCAGAAGATAAACCGCAATTTATGTATACACATGATTTTCGAACCGATTTTCTAGTTGTCCTCGGTAACGTATTATGTTTATTTGAAACAAACATATCTTCACCACTTACATTTACACTTACTCTAGCAGAGCTTGGCAAATTACATGACGGAATACATGTTTTTTTTAAAGTCATATTTTTCGTAATAAAACCTGCAAAAAAAAATTTTTGAATTTTTTGAATTTTTAATAATTTATATTCTTACGTATCTTTGAGGTTAAACATAGTCAACTTACCTGGTACGATAAAATCACTCCTTTTAAAATGTAATGAACACACTCTCATATGGGGATTGGTATTTTTTAATTTTAAAGCACGTTGCCAGGCTTTAAACCTATCTATTTTTTCTTTTTTTCCGAAAAAATTTTCTATGTAAACAAAACTGCTACCAGGGTTAGGTATGCGATGAAAACTAATTTCAAAATTTTCATGGGATTTACTACCACAACCATTCACCGCACAATAAACTCTACTCTTATTTTTTGTACGAAGAGTTAATTTAATGAGTTCCATTTTTCATTAAAAAATTATTATTTATTTTTAAATTTAATATTAATGGATTACTTGACTTGTGTATATTACTTTACTTGTGTATCAAGTGCACACCAAAACTAGTACTTCTTTTGACCACCAGACGTCGTGGCCAAAGTGGTTAGTTCCCAATATCAGGATAGTTCTTTATTCATATATATATAATTATTAAAACATAATCACATTTGATCACATTTCAAAAAATCTTTTGTAAACTTTCAAAGACGTCATTTAAATTAGAAACGCGAAGGTTATGTTACTTTTAATTACTTTTAATAAACACAACGACCGAGCTGTCAATTTCTCGATTTTGTTACATGAAGCATCAAATAGTTTATGGGTTTAATCTTTCGCCGTTGTGTGGCAGCTGCACCAGAGATAACACCAAACTAACTAACGCCATTATCGAATGTCAAAGTTTTAGTAAATATGTATGTATATTTTAAATAATTTTAATCAAAAAATTTAAATCAATTGATAGTATTTTAAGGTACCCTTTTTATAAGTTTAAATTTTGGTGAACTCGGTTGAAATCTTATATTGATAAGCTATTTGTATGCTTTTTTAAACTTTGTTATCGCCAGTTTTCAGTACATCAGGCTGCTGAGATATATATTATTATTGTTTATAAAAATACCTGTTATATCTAAAATAAATAGCATAATTAATATCTTATTTGGCATAAATTATAGTAAATACTGGCTTACACGTATAATTCTTGCAATTATCATTAAATTAACAAATTAAGTGTCAGATGGTCTGTCATGTTCTGCACATACTCCCACAAGATTTTTTAACTAGCTCTAACGTAATTACAGAAGGAAATAAAATGGTCCGCGTTATATCTCAACAAACTTACGATGATGTTGTTAAGGAAAATATGGAAGATATGCAAATGACTCTGGAGGAAGCGATTGCAGATGCAAAGGCCCAATTTATAGCTCAGGTACACTTCAAACAACAATATTCTAATTGAATTATGACATTTTCATTTCAGTCGTATGAAGCGTATTATTATTTCAGGGTGTAGATCTAACAAACATAATACTAGATACAGCTGGAACTTCAACAGGGGAAAATTTGATAGTAAAAACATTAGCTACTCTTGAGGAATTGCGTACTGCCGTTGAAACTAACGAAGCTGAGTCTCTTCGTAACTTGAAAGTTCTTATTAACGAATGCGAAACTGTAGGAATCTATCTCTATGTATTTACTAAAGTGCGGCATCTTTTTCAGATTATCATTTTCATCTTTTTTTCAGGATTTGGCTCATAGAATTTATGCTGGAAAAGCAAATGCATATACACTTCTAACAGACTATATTGAAACATACCATAACTTTGATTCGATATTAATAACCTCTTTAGAAGCTATTTGTTCCCTTATGAATGGGCAACCGGATTTATTAGAAGAACGAGGAGTGTACTTGATGATCTTGTAAATTGAACTATATCGATTATTTACTTTAGTCGAAATATTATCGTCAAAATCATCCTTCATATTAAAAAACTATTAGTTATATATCCATTTTATTTTTAGAAATTTAAGGCAAGGCAAAGAACCGACTATTAAATATTATACCCTCAGGTGGATAAATGTTTGCTGCGAAAAACATGAACAGAATAGGCAAAACATATTCAAAGCCGACGTGTTGAAGTATCTAAAAGTATTAATGCCTAAGAGTGACAAAAGGGTACGTATATCATCCAGTAGCTCCATTGGAGTAACTTTTCTCTACAATGTTTCTACGTTTTGGCCAAATTTAAAAAATGTTCAAGATAAAAGTTGCAACAATAAGTACGCTTCAATTTAACTATCAGTGATGTTTTAAAAACTGAAAGAATTATATTTACAGACGCTTAGAGAAGTTCTTGCTGTGTTACGTTCATTAGTAATGGATGATGATGTTCGAGTTGAATTTGGTCAAGCTCATGAACACGCTAAAGTTATTGCTTCTGATACTTTATGTGCTATTATAGACCTTCTTCCAAGTAAGATTTAATAATAATAAAAGATTTAGAACGTAATAATGTACGTATTAATAATGATCAATAAATTTTATTCATAGAATACAGAACAGATCTAGATGTTGTTAGTGACTTGATGATAACGATAGCTTCTCTTCTTGTTCGAACCGAATTCTGTAAAATGGTTGAAGACGCTGGAGGATTATCATTTATACTAGTGTCACTTCAAGAGTTTTTCGAAAATGAGAGGCTTGTTAAACAGTGTTTAAAACTACTTAAAGCTTTGGCGGGAAATGATGAAGTAAAAGTTAATATTATACAGAAAGGAGGCGCTCTGGTTATTGCATCAGCAATAGATTTTCACAAAGTAATAAATACTTCTATAATCTTTTATTTTAATTAAAAGTATATACTTATGAAACTGACCTATTTGTTAATACAGAAACGGCAAAACGTAGCTATCAGTGGATTAGCATGTATAGCTGCCTTG
Organism: Panorpa germanica; assembly: GCA_963678705.1. Classification (NCBI taxonomy): domain Eukaryota; kingdom Metazoa; phylum Arthropoda; class Insecta; order Mecoptera; family Panorpidae; genus Panorpa; species Panorpa germanica. The sequence continues at coordinate 6,856,371 of OY783221.1, forward strand.
AGCCTTAGGTCTCCAGACAATAGTAGAGCTTTATATCAAGCACATACACCAGAAATAATTATCCAGTGTATGGAAATTCATCCTGATTCTTTAGTAGTACAGGTATATTTTTGTTATAAATAAAATAAGTGTGTGTATACCAAAATTAAGATTCTCTTCATCATCCTGTTACAGAAAATGGCCAGTTGGGCTATTCGCAACATGGTATCAAGAGACCGTGATCAGAATGCAGCTTTTCTAAAGTTGTGTGCTGAAAAGTTATTAAACAAAGCTTTAAGGAAATTTCCAGAGTGTGAATATGACTTCAAAGCTGCACTTAGAGATTTAGGATGTGAAGTACATCTAAGAGAAGAGTGGACTGGCAAAGGAGGAAAGATACATACTGATGCAAAATTAAAGAAAAAAGTATAATTGTTTTCACGTTTGATTTATGTATTACAGCACAATAATATTATAATTAATTATATTTTAAAAAAATCATTTTTATAATTATTGCTTTTTAATTGTTAATACTCGTAATTGCTCGTAATATTAAAATAAACAAAATGCTAATGTTTTATATTTATTTACAATAATAATACAATTACGTTTTAAATTATACCTTGTTTTATTTCATTTTTATAAGTGATACTTGTGAATTATTACTAGCATAGATTCAAGTTAGTACCACAACGAACATGTATGTTACCTTGTATTCATGTAATATTTTACTTAGTGAAATTTAATAATATTTGATCTAGTGGTTCCAAATAAGGGTACTTTATTATCATTTAATCTTTCAAAATGATTTTCAAAGAATCTATAATTCTTACAACAATTTGCTAAAGAAGATTTATGATTATAGAAAAGGTTAATTTATTTTTCAAAAGCGTCAAGGTAATTACAAAGCGAATATAGGTAACATTGTTTACGTTAAGTAAACCTTAAATACATATAACTGAGTAAGGCGGGTAGTATTTAAAAGAAAATCTCATATTTTATATTTATTAATAATATTTAAAATTCTTTTTAAATAAAAAGATAATGGTAAATGAAAATATATTGTATAAATGCAAGAATTTGTTCGAAGTATAATTTTATTTCAATAAATAATATACGTAGTTATTGATTTAAAAATTGTTTTTTTTAAATCTTTCAAGGCACATATCATACAGATCACAGTGTGAAGGTAATAAAACCAATATTTCAATTTTTGACACAGTTGAAATCATATACTGTCATCTACTATCACCACAGCACACTACGATCACTAACATTCTGATTGTATTGTATTTTTTTTTAAACAACTCTGTAGAAAATAGAAACAAGAATATTTAGAAAACCAAACACCACAATTTGTAAAATTGGAAATATAATTTAATAACCAATATAACAAACGGTAAGTTGAACGTTATTTCAGTTCTTATTACATATTTTAATTATTTGTTTCAACGTTAATCAACTTATACTATTTCTGCTACTTTATTGCTACTATATCTTCTGCTAAATTATATAAAAATGATTTGAATTTTTATTAATGAAACATTTATCACATAAGTTTTTAATCAATTATTAAGTTTACCAAATCTGTGCACATACTCATTTCGGAATGAGGTTATTTTATACTTCGAGATATCAAATATTCTTTTGAGTGAATGTGCCAGCAATTTATTTGGGTTGAAATTGTTGTTAATTTAACTTTTTAAGCTTTAGGTTAATAGGTTTAAAATGAGTGATGCAGATTATATGGATGAAAATCCAGAACCGACAGGACATTTAAAAACAGAAGACGGAGTGCTTGTTAGAAAACTATACATCGGTAATGTACCTGCAAAAGTGAGTTACTTATGACAATGGTGTCGATATTGTTAAGGTTTAGGAGCATCTTCAATATTAGTACATAAAATTATTGCTAACTTAAAATTTTAGGTAAACAAAAGTGAACTGCTGAATATTTTTGAACAATTTGGGAAAGTTCAAAATGTGTATATTAAGAAACCTATTAATGGTCAAGCGACAAATGCTTATAATGGAAGATACGATACCTTTGCATTTATTACATATTACGAAGCTGAAAGCGCAACTAAGTTAGTATAAAATTAAGTCCCATATTTTGTAACTGCTTAACTGTTGCCCGTTAATTTCTGGTGATTTTATAACGGCCTGTATTTTGTAAATTAAGACATGTAGAAAATGTAGGCAGTTATGAAATCAGCAGAAGTTAATGGACATCAGTTAAACAGTTATAAAATAGGGGTCGAATTGTATTAGTTATGTTGTTTCATTACAAATTAATATAATTGATTCTTATGTATTTCACGTCAGGGCTTTATGTTGCAATCGAACCATTATATTGAAGTATAAAAAACTAAAAGTAAGACCTGCAGATACTTGGCATCAACCTGTTGAACAATTGGATGGAAGCATCTTATTTGACAAAAGCGAAATAAAGGAAAAAGGGATTTCTACTAGTCCTTCAATACAGCCAAATAGTCAACAAGATGACGATAGCTTATTGGGAGCTGTTGGAGGTGTTGCTATTCTTCCCAATAAAGCAGCCAATGCTACTGATTGCAATGCGTCTACTATAGATAAATTAAATGACTATTGCTTATTACATATTTTTTCATTTCTATCCATATTTGATCATTTAATTTTGGAAAAGGTGAGCCAACGATGGAGTGGCATAGTTCAGAATGGTTGGAATAATAGAAGTATTCTAGATATAGATAAACTAATTAAAAAGAAAGAAGTTGGAGAATTAAGCTTTACAACAGATATGCTAAGAAAATTATTGCTAAGATTTGGAATTAATCTCAAAAGTATTAAACTAACAACCACATCTCACAAATTTAATTCTAGAACACATAGAGTTATTGCCCAATATTGCAAAAATTTGGAAATACTCGATCTCTCAGGAATCGCGACTACTGCAAACAGTATTTCTTTCATTGCGCGAAACTGCCATAAATTAAAAAAAATTTACTTTAAAGATGTTTCAGGAATACATGATCAAGTATTTGATGAACTATTTGTAAACAACAAAAGTCTCGAGTCTGTAAACTTAGATAGAAATTTTGCAATGACCGGTAAATGTCTTAGAAGTTTAACTCCTGGATTAAAGGAATTAAAATTAAATCACTGTAATAGTTTGAAACTAGTCGATTTAAAATCTGGATTAGAAAAATTTAAGTCTTTAGAGTTATTAAGTCTGGACTCTTGTGTAACATTAACTACAAATGTGTTAACAGAGATTGTAAAGAGACTACCGAATTTGAAGTCTTTGTCATTAAATAATTACTATCCTTTAATGAACGATCAATCACTTACACCACTTAAGGAACTTAAACAATTGAGAAGTCTTTCGTTATCCATGAATCAGGCTGTTAACAACAAAAACTTAGAAGTGATATGTAACTCATGCCAAGAACTAGAAGTACTGGATATTTCTGGTTCTGGGTTGGAAGATTTTAATGAGGAGCATGAAGCACTCAGTGTCAATCCGCTTCTTCACCTAGCCAAGCTCTCGAATTTGAAAGAACTAACTGTTAGTTATATGGACATTGTGAGTGAAGACTCAATCAAAGCCGTAGCAGTTAAGGGTTTACTGCGCATACTTAGAGTGAGAGGATGTCCGTTTTTCGATGATAAAGCTTCATTGCAACTACTAAAAAACTGCCCAAATTTAAATGTTAGTATCATTTTTATATGTTCATTATTAATTATTTAAAACATACGAGGTTTCAAATAATTTTTATTTCTTTAGTTCTTAGACATGAGTGGCTGCGAGAAGATTTCTGGAGAGACAATCGTAAATGCAAATAACATTCTAAATTTGCAGCCGGATAGAAGTCACAAATTGAAATTTGTAATTGGTGGTACTTCTATAGATTTAGAGGTATATTTATCAAAATCTAATTTCACTTTTATTTAAATCATTTCTAACTCAGTGATTATTTATATATAGGAGCACCAGCTACATTCCATGTTAGACATATCGACAGCTAATCTAAGTCTCTCACATTTAAGACCCGATTTTTATGATGATTATTTTCCTTCGGAAGACGAGGAATACGATATTGAAGGTATACAGTTTTCTTGCTTAAACAACCTTTGGAAAACATAAATATTTTCCAAAGCTATTAAAATGTTCTTTTGCTTTTGTATGAGTAAATAATTGTTAATTGTTTAGATCTTGATTTTGATGACTATTACGATGCTGATGACCTTGACTTCCATCACGACTTTGAAAACTTCCGCCAATTTATGGATATAGCTTCAGATTTTGATGAAGATGACTACTCTGGAGATGAATTCTGATTATTTTTTGAAGTTCAAATGTTAACAAACATATAAATGAAATATTAATATAATTTATTTTCATTTTTTTTTAAATAATATGTCATATTGAGATTAAACATAATTCATATAAGAATTATTATTTATTTTGTTATTACATTTAAAAAAAAAACATAATGTATTAAAATTAATTTTGTTATTACATTTAAAAAATAAAAAACTTTATAATGAATAATTCTGTTTATTTTTTAAGATTGATCACATAATATAATTTTCTGTAATTATATAATATATAAAAAAAATTCAAAATTAAAAAATGTAATCAACTTTACGTTTCGAAATGTTTGTTTTAATTAAGAGAAACCTTATTGATAGAGAATTTAAAATACATTTTTACCAAGTCTTAATTTTATTATATCTCTGTAGGTAAAACTTTTTCAATAAAGTAACAGCTTATTCCTACAAAAAACTAAATTAATAAATTTGGAGAGTTTTTAATTGAATCTAAAATACTCACAATTATTAACTGAAGTATAAAATAATATAAAAGATATTTTATTATATAACTGATACATTTAAAAACTTTATATTTATGTAAAATGCTTTAAAGGCGAATATAACTTTTTATTTCATTCATCAACATAGAGCCAACTACCATTTTTTCACAATTTACTACTAATTTTACCAAATCATTTTCTTCAAATTTGATTGTAATTAAAACTAATGACTTTGATGTTAAAGTTTGTCCTGCAAATTTTAATACATTAACTTCAGTAGATGGAATATTTGCAACGTTTGCAGCTTCATATATCTTCTGTTGTATAATGCGTTGATCAGATCCATTGGGTAGTGTTATAGAACAATTGTGTTCTGTCATGCCTTTTAGTTTAGCTAATTCACTTGTGAATAATCCTTCTGGCATTGTAACTGAACGAACTAACTCTCCAATTGGCGCTTTCAGATTAACTTTGCTTGCACCTATATGGAAAATAATTATTAATAACAACGATCATGGTCAAATAGTAATGATGGTAATATATTGTATTACACTTACCTAAATTTGTTAAAATTTCAAAATTAGCTGGTTGTGTAGAATCATTAAAGTCAATACCTAATGTTCCAGGTAATGCACTATTTATGCCTAACATTCCAATTGGAGCAAATTCATTCATGCTCATGCCTGGAGATAGATTCTAAAAAAAACATAACTTTATATATACATTTAGAAATTGGAGTAATTTCAAATTAATTATACTATTACCTTTTTACCAACTTTTATTTCAGTTAGTTCTTGTGTACCTAAATTACTAAATATCAACTCAGCAGATAACATAGCTGGAGAATATAGATGAGGGGATCGCGTAAATCGATAAGTAATAGATAAGCCATTGCCATTAATTTTGTTTAATAATTCATTTGATTTCATAGGAATAAAACTTGGTCCTACAAGTTCAATTGTTGTTGCAGCTAAAAAAAATAATTATAAATAGAGCTATCACTTTTGAAACTGAAATACTAAATAAATATATTCATACCTCTTAGTGGATTCATAACTCCAGAAGTAGATGGAGTCAAAAATCCTCCTAATGATGGTGTCATAATTGGAGTCATAGTAGGGATGTCATCAAATTCTAGAAGTAAATCTAAATTACTTTTTTGAGGTTCCTTCTTATTTTTAGTATCCTTAATCTTTTCTTCAGTTTTATTATGAGTATTATTGACTGCACTTATTTTATTTGTCTTCACTGTTGGAGAATATGCATCATCGCTTGCACTAGAGCTTGATTCAGAAGAAGAATCACTTTCCGATGAGCTGCTTGAATCGGAATCACTATCCTCACTTCCTGATTCTTCGGTTTCTGAAGATTTCTGGGCAGATGATTTCTTAATTCTAAAAATCGTAATGTATTATTATAATTGATATTATATTCTATTTCATATTCTTTATGCTATAAAAACCATTTGATTATTAACCTGTTGCTATTCTCTACATTAACAAGATCACTTTGTTGTGATTCACTGTCGCTATCATCTGAGCTTGAATCTGAACTTGAATCATCAGAACCAGTATCTGAATCGGCAGGTGAACTATGTTCAGATTCTGAATAAAATGATCTTTTTTTCATCTAAGAAGAGAAAATCTATTTTAGTATTCATTACTTTGAAGAATAAAAAAAATAAAAATATTATACTGAACATACAGATTGCTTTTTATTTTTTGAAGGTTTTTTTTCTTGCTCATAAGAAGTTTGAATGGCCGGTGGACTTTCTACATTTCTCACAGTATTATCAGGAGCAGATGTAGGAAATTCAGGAAGATTACGATACCCCGTGGCACGAGCATTTATATAGTGTGATAGAGATCCAAGTTGGAATTCTTCTCGATCTATAATTTAAACAATTAAAATAAAATCGAAGAATCTTAAAGTAACTTACCAGCTCACTTACCTTTAAATTTACTTTCTAATAAGGGCGCCGGTTTTGATGCTAGAAAAATCTTCTTTGCATGTTTAGAAAGTTTAGATACCTCACCATTATTTGGGAAGATAAATTGTTTCAAGAACCTCGCACGATCTCTAATATCATAGTTTTGATCGTATCTTGCAAGATTAAATACGTACTGACAGAGCAATTCTGTTTGAGCGGCATTAGTTAAAAATAGTTTAACAGCTAGATTTAAAACTTGTAATTTAACTATATCTTCCTGTAAATATTATTAATAGATTAAAATGTGAAGAAAATATATATAACTCACTATATTGCATAATTACCTCATCCATAAAACTTTTTGCTAATTTCCGAAGAACATCTGGCGCAATTTTCGGTACTCTGTCTGAATATTCACCCAAAAGCCATAGAATAGATGCTCTTGCAGCAGGTACCGCTATAAAATCCATCAGCTTTGCCATTTGAATTATAATATCGCGGTGTTCGGAAGGTTGTGTTTGTAACAGTTTTTTTATAACTACAACACTTTCAGCAACAACAGCCTCTGTTGATTTAAATTTTGTTATGCGCAATTAAAAAATATAGTTATTTAAAAATCATACCATACACACCGTCTTTGTTCGACAATAAATGAACTAATCCACTTAAGCAGGTATCTGTAACTTCTTTAATAGTAGCTGCACATCTACCTATAGCTTGTATAGCAGCTGCTACAAATTCTTTGTCATTACTGCTGATATATGTTTGAAATTCTCTCAAGATAACTGAAATACTTGTCTCGGTTGCAAGATTTGTTAAAATTTCCAGCTTTAATAATTTAATATGAGTCGGATCACTTGTTCTTACAAAGAATGACTTCAAATAGGGTTCAAACATTCCCTAAATAGAACATTAAAATTTAGAGAATGTAAATATATTTAGGTAAATAACAATAATAGATGTTAAGCTGACTGACCTTTCGTTGGGTAGACACCGATGCAATACAATTTAATACGACACTTTGAACTTCTCTGTGACTTCGCAACAATCGAATCAAAGCTTTTGCAACAATTGATACTTCAGATCTGGGTGCAATATGATGGTACATCTGAGCGACACCCATTACAACAGAAGCATTTCTACTCTGTAATAATGGTTTAGTATTACGCAGAAGTAATCTATGGTCAGGATCCAATGTGTGCGTTGTTCTAGCTGGTTTCTGTTCCGATTTTGATTGTTTTCCATTTTTTTTCTTATTGGAGTCCGATTCTGACTCAGACGAAGTTTCGTCATAGAATGGTTTATTTTCATCCTCCTCACCAATATCCTTTATAATTAAATTATTATCTACAATTTAGATTCATGGCATATATAATTATTGGTACATACTATAACTTACATCAATATTGGGATCCGTGAATTGTGTCCTAGCATATCTGGTCAACATATTTATTATAATTACTTGACCCCATTCATCTACATCGACAAGTAAACTACACAATTTTCTGTAATTTTTATGTATAAGATCATTTCTTTCCGGACACACTTCTTCAAAAGCCATTACAGCAGATCCTACAACTAATGTAGTTCGATCAGATAATAATTTCTCAATGACTATTATCAGTTCATCTTTCTGTTCTGGATCCAAACTAAAATAGATTGCAAAAATAAAGCACAAGTTTCCATAATTGATATGTTTTATTTTAGTTTAGTAATCTACCTGTATAACTTCGGTATGGCGTGTGCGGCAGTTTTTCTTACATATGGACTCATATCGGATGCAGAATCTCTAATTGCAAGCATCACAATAGGTACAATCATAGGAACTCGTATACTTGATAGAACCCGTAGAGCACTAGCTCTAATCAATTGATTGGGATCCTAGAAAAACCGGTGTTAAGCATACCAATAAACTGGAAAGTAAGCACTATTCAATTCCTACCTTTAAAGCCCTTTGAAATGTAGAAATGGACAAAAGAGCTAAGTCTTGCTGTTCCTCAGCATATCTGACTAGATACACGTATACCAGCTTCTTAACTTCGATATTCTTAGAAACAACATTTTTTACAACAGCTGGAAATAAATCAGAAGCATCACGACCTTTTGCAACCATGCCAATAATTCTCTTCATAGCTTCCAATTTAAGACCATCTTTATTTGAATCCAACATTTGCTTTAAATCGTCATGCCTAAAATCAATTAAGAGAGTTAAATGAATTATATTATTACTGAAGTTGAAATTCAAATCTGTTTTAAAAGTGATTATACTTCTTATAATCTGAATGAAAGAATCCACCAGATGCTGGATCACTGGCAAATTCAACATCTCCTCCACCTGATGTAGATGACGTTGACGGGCGTTCATTACTGTAGGAGCTAGTACCTGCAGATATTGACCCTGACCCCGTGCCAGATGCCGACAACATTTTTACTTTAAGAAATAAGTAATAATACAATCACACTTCACCAACCTCTCTAACTTTGATTAGCAATTAGCAAATTATAGCAAAATGGAGTCAACGACCTACAAGCTTTTATGTCAACGAAATGTCACATATTCATGGATTCAATTGCATGCAAAATAATGTAGGAGTAATTGGAGCAACTTTGAAACTTAGTACATCTATTGGTGAATCTATTAACTAACTTCTAAATGATTTAAATATATTCAAAACTCGAACCTCTAAATAATTTAACTTTTGAAATAAGGATTAATTAATTTTTAGTTTAAATAATTGCTTAGTTATTAATAGCAATTAATTAACAGAATTTGTTTGAACATTTTAATTGAATAATATATAAACATAGAAAATATTTTCGCATTTTCTATTCATAGACAATGTACTGATAAGTGAACGCACTTCTATGATTATCCGTAGAAATAATATTAAAATTATTGTACACGACGAATTTGATGCTTGCGGTATTGTTATATGCGCTTTTGTTATTGAATTCGTTTGATACGATGCTTGGAATGACGCATACCTTAATAATCGTATTTAGTAATTATGATTATAATAATTGTTATTAATTATCACTCTAATTTAAATAATTACGCCTAAAATATTTTCTCCAAGTCATTGTACAAATATATGTGTTAAATAAATACGAAATTTTTTTTTTAAAGTTATTAAAGATCCGGTAAATTTCAGATTTTTTGTAATGTATGTTAAGTAATTCAAATTATTCTTATAAATATGCGAACTGTTTTCAAATAAAATTATCAAAATTAATATATTTACTCAAGGACTTTGGACAAAATAAAATATACGTGACAAAAATGATGTACTACAATTATATCCATGGATTATTTTTTTGTGAAGACAATTGTGTTAGACAATTTACCGGTTATTATAAAAACATTATGGGCTTCATACGTCATCACCAATTTGTATTTGTTATAGATCTTCTTAGTAGAATTATGCGTAGTATATTTTTAGGCTATCAAATTAGATTCAGATTCAGAAGAATTGTACGTTTATCTGGTCGAAAAGTATGGGACCTGCTAAGTAAATGATTATACCTAATATCCAGCTTTTTAAAAATAAGTCTAACCCTTTTGCGTATTAACATACTAGTAAAACTTCTTAACAACATCTTTTTATAGATTTTAAAATCTTAAGAAGTTCTATTTAGGGATTTAACGCTTTTAGAATAGCTATAAAATTATAAATAATTATAAATAATTAAAGAATATCTTTTTAGATTAAATATTATTAGGTTTTGCTTAAGGTGAAACATTACTTCATGGTTATACAGTTAGATATAAATGGCAACAGTGTACTATACTATATTATGTACCATCAGGAACAAAATATTTGAGGGATATTATCGAATGCTCTGTATATTTTTAAGTCTTAAGCGTAAGTTTGAGAACTATAATAAAGGTTTTAAAATTATGACAAACCCTTAGAAATATTATCACGCATATAAAAATTGGAATTGAATTAGAAAATATAACATTCTTATTTTGGCAGTTTTCTTAGCCTAAAAAGAAATACATATTTATACTTGTTTTTCAGTAAATACAAATTATCTTTCCAGTGATAATATAGTGTGTTATAAAGTTCTGCTTCTGGAACGAACCCTGGAATAATCTATAAATTTGTCTTTTATATCTAGTAATTAATGCGGCTCTGTCTGGAATGATATTCGCTTGGTCCGTCCCTGGTTGAGGCATTGAATTATAATAATTTATCCTTGACTTTAGACTTTAATCTTCAGAATTACCTTTACTCGTAGTTCGACCGGATATTCTTGAACTAATTTCAACAAATTATTTATGTCGTTTACGTACTGGTACTCTATTATATCCAGTGGCGTAGCATCAACGCTATGGACCCTGGTGCAAAACCTGTTGCATTTATTTGAAGCCTGAATATTTTTTTTTAGCTCTACAATCTCAAAAAGAATCCCGTAACGGTTATTCTATTAATGGTACGCCACTGATTACATGCACATAATACAATGCAAATATATTTTTGCTGTAGGCGTGTTAGCATATGAAAGAAGTATAAGATAACAAGAAATCACGAGGCCCTTTTGTTAATTATTATTCTTATAGTTATGTAATAGAATTTAGTTAGAAATTAAATTGAATCAGCTGAGATAATGAGATTAATACTAAGCGTTACAGTGCTGAACTTAGTCATTTATATCATATATAAAATATAAATCAATTTCCTAAAAATATAGATACTGAATCTGATCAGTATTAAAAATGTTGTTAAAATAGTTGCCTGCTATTTAGGCGACAATTCCTTAAAATTGTTTACATCTAAACGCGGAATGGGTTACTCCAATAAAATCGAAAGAAAATATAAATAAACATATGGCAGTACTTAGAAACGCAAGCACATTCGGAAAAACCGACTTTAGTTACAATTTATTATCTATTTAAGACACTGTTAGTAAGTTTAAAATAAGTTTTACACCGCTGCCTCATACGTTTACGATTTTAATTTGAACCCATTAATGGGCTTGTGTCCTATGTCTTAATTTCTATAAAAGTGTACTATATATTGATAAAGTGGGTTACTAGAACCTCAAATGTTCAATTATTTTTTAATAACTCCTTATATGTTAAGAGATATTAACAATTAAAAAAGTCATTTTGTCTCTTTAATTATTAAAGGGATTCAACGTAGTACACATTCCAAATGCATGTGACATCATAACCGCTACCAGCTCATAAATCTCTGCTATATGTATTTAAATATCAAAATATCAAATATTATTTACAGCTATTTCAAGGAACAATAAAATTTCAATATTATGTTTACCTTAGCAGGGTTAAATAATATAAAAATTTAGCACTGACCTACTCAACAAATAACTGACGTTAAAATGCATTTCACGTCATACAAATATGGCCGACCATTTCTAGCGCTAAAACTACAATTCAAACTTTTAATTGCTATATCTCCGTCAACATTTAGATATTAATTAAAATAGACACACCAATACACATTTATTAACATCAATTTCAATCAACAATTGAAAAATCGACCACTAAAAAATGAGGACACAAGCCCATTAAAATCCATTCTGGTCCGGGCGTCCAGGAAAATAATCCGACGTAAAATAAAATATATTACACATTGTTTTTACTTGTTATATTTAACATTGTACTTTATTATTATTCAAAGCGCGTAATTTTTTGCAGGAATATACGAGAAGCCTTATTTCTAAAATAAATAAAACCTAATTATTCTTTGCAGCAACTCTTTTAAATTTGTTTTGCATATGTATCTTAATGAGATCGGCGCGTATGGGTACGATTGCACAATATATGAAAATATCGCGATACCGTAATGTAATTTTATATATTTAAATTAAAATGCTACATGCGAGCCTGATACGTATCTGTATTATGTAAGTTATTTTGTAGTTGTAAATTAATTTATTTTTTCTAACAAAATAAAGAAGAAAATATAATGACAGAATACAAGGATCTTTTTGAATAATTTTGTGTGTTATGTGCCAGACCATTAGTAAGTGGGAACTGAGAAGGAGAGCATTAGATACAATGGAACAAAAAGTGGAAATATTAGATAACCCCAGGAGGCTGAACCAATATCTGGTTGCAATCGCAAGTATTGACATATTTATTTTTTAAATTTATTTAATTTGCGGGAATATTTATTATTTTTATTTTTTAATGTATATGTGTATCAATTGTGTGCTTAAAAGATTAATAATAAGTAACAGTTTTACGTATATATTACGTTTAAATATAAACGATTATTAACATAATATCCCTGCAAACACAAAACATAAATGTTACTTAAAATTATGATCAAAAGATTTACTAATATTTTGTGTAAATTTTTATCTATTATTTTTTATGCAAATAAAAGATGATGTCACAGTGGCTGAGAGCGTTGAGACGTTAACACCATTATATTTTAGCCCACTGCAATATCTTGTCGATTTTTTGTTGTTTCGTTTGATTATTAACTGATTACATGCAGAACTTAATCTTTAACTAATCAGGCAGCGTTGTTGTTCATATATATAAGGCCTCCACACTATTAAAATACACCATGGCAGAATATCGTTGTTAAATTAATAAAACGGAAATGTTGTATCAAATTTTGTATATTTGTATTACCTTTTTTATGGAAATAAAGTCACACATTTCATAGTGAATTTTATTTTTATAAAACATAGATAGATGCATTTAGCCAATAATGGCTCATTGTGTTGACGCCAGTCTGTTTTGCTTTGGCTTCAATTTCCAATTTCAATTAAGTTTTATTGCTTCGTTTAATTAATTATTCGCCAATTATAATTATACATTAAGCGAATGTTGCTAACGTTAACAAAGTGTTTACCTAAATTTTATTTTATTATTTCTCGAAGCTTAACATAATGGGCTTGTATCCTCATTTTTTAGTAGTCGATTTTTCAATTGTTGATTGAAATTGATTTTAATAAATGTGTATTGGCGTGTCTATTTTATTAAATATCTAAATATTGACGAAGTTATAGCAATTAAAAGTTTGAATTGTAGTTTTAGCGCTAGAAATGGTTGGCCATATTTGTATGACATGAAATGCATTTTAACGTCAGTTATTTGTTGAGTAGGTCAGCGCTGTGGTAATGTTCTGTAGCTGTTGGTAGTTAAATAATCATGTAATATCAAAGAATAATAAGTTTTTATTTTATTTAACCCTGCTAAGGCAGACATAATATTTAAATTTTATTATTCCTTGAAATAGCTGTAAATGATATTTGATATTTTGATATATAAATACATATAGCAGAGATTTATGAGATTGAATAAATGCAAAAGTCATTACAAATATTTTGCCAATATATTAATTTAATATGTACATTGCATAGATAACATACATTTATGTCAAAAAATCACTTTAGTTATGTAAAAAAAATTATATAAAAGGTAAACTTACTTATGTTAAATGAACGTTACAAATAAGCAACTCCATTTAGCGGGACATTTGTTTATAGAGATTGTAGTCACAATTATATACGTCACAAATAATAATTTTTTTTGTTTATACTTTAAATTGATAAAGATAATAAAACTAGTAATATGTAATTGATTACCTCAAAACTGCAGGTACAGTATTACATAAATAAATGAACTTTGGACTAAGCAAAAACTTGATTCGTTGCATCGTGCAACTTATTTACAAAAAACTAATTTATACAGTGATAGTCGTCCGCCCAAAATTTGACTGTTCTCTTAGAAGAACAACACTGCTACGTAATAGGTTTATGATCGTTCGAGCATATAATCAATTTAACTTTGATAGTAACTAAACCCAGAACACACAGTAACTGACCCTAAGCATGAAGGTTCTGGCTTTTGTACCATAAATTTGAACACTGTCTAACCGCCCTCTGATACGAGATTACTAAGATACGACAAATTGTTTGTAGGGAAGATAGATAAATATTAATTATACCACTTTTAGGTTAAATATTATTTAACTTTATTAATTTATTAATTTTTGCTTCAGTAACATATTACACCAACTAAGGTAACGTTCTTGTTTTGTGTTTTGCGGTGAGATGGGCGGCACAGTTCCCAGTAGACCATGGGCCTCTAACACTTTAATATGTCATTGTTTTCAATAGTTAATACGAACTCCATATCTCTGGGATGCGTACTCGGCTGGGTGTCACCAAGTCTTCCGATTCTGATTTCGTCGCAAACTCCATTAGACAGCGTATTAAATGCAGAGGAAATCTCATGGATCGGAAGTATTCACATGCTGTGTGCTGCCATCGGTACAATCTTGTGCGGTTATTTACTAAACTTCATGGGACGGAAACTAGCAGTATGTCTAATTCCTGTTCCGTTTATTGTAAGTATAATTTATTTAAATGATTTTTACTTAAGTCTAGCTTTGAAAAAGAATACGGTTTCGAATTATAGCCTTGATAGATAACAACGCAATTAGATAGTAAAGAATAGATATTCTTACTGTTTTAGTTTTAATTTTAATTTTGACAAAATAGATGTCGCTTTGGGTAAACGCTAGTTAAATTTCTATCATTATAGAAACTCCTGTTTCTAAACCAAATAAATTATTCATGCCTGTTGTTGATGTATACACATATTTCATTATCTTTAAATGTGAATATCTTAAGAGTGTTATTGAGGTTGCATACACTCTTGGCGCAAATAAATCTAGGAATCATCTATTGAACAAATAATAAACCATGTATATTTTAAGCTACTCTTTAATAGATGGCGCTCAGAGTTTTGATAAATTATTTTAATATTTTATTAATTAAAATAATTCATTTATGAATTAGGCATAATTATTTACTTTTTACTATATATTATAAGAAATTATTATATATTTATAAGAAAAGACACACGCCAGAATAAAAGGTAAGCGACCACAGTCGATATTACAAACCTTCACGACCTTATTATGTTTCAGATAAATTGGATAATTATTATACTAGCAACATCGCCAATACACGTGATGATTGCGCGGATTTTTTGTGGAATAGGAGCAGCCGCTGCTTTTACAATTATCCCTGTCTACATCGTAGAAATCGCTGAAATGGGGTAAAACATAGTCTCACAATTTCTGAAAGAACGTTCATATACTAAATAAGTGTTTTCATCTTTTCAGAGTTCGAGGAAGGTTAGGAACATTAGTGGTCAATTTGTTTTATATCGGCGTTTTGTTTACATACATTATCTGCCCTTTGATAAGTTACTCCATCATTCCGTACATTATGTTGTCTATACCAGTTTCTTCACTTGTCCTTGGAGTGATTTATATTCCTGAAACTCCATACTATCTTATGAAAGTCGGTAAAAAGGAGGTAAGAAAGTGGCATTCAACAAAAGTTGTCTTTTTAAATTTCTCTCCATTTTTTAAATGCCAACATTTGGCAGATGTGTTTTATTACTGAGTTCAAAGTTTGTACTTTGAATATAATAAACATATCAACAGTTTTTAAAATGACTCTTTTTATTGAAAGACCCTATATGATACTAACGCATATAATATCTTTTGTTAACGAGGTGTTATTTTAACAACTCTGCATTTCTTATATATTTCAGCAAGCCCTGAAGAATTTAAGATGGTTAAGAGGAGTGAAAGAAAATGAAAGTCCTACAAGTGGTACCACTAAAAACGAACTGGATAATTTTTTAAATATTCAAGATTCTAAATCCCCTGCTGTTACATATAGGGATTACTGTAAGTGCACTAAAACTAAAATTTAATATAGTTTCACTAGTAAAACCACTTTTCTGTAGAATTTAATAAAAGTTAAATGTGATATTAATATGTGTCCTTAATTTCAACATTTCGCAGTCAATCGGCCGACTCTTCGTGGGTTTGTAATATGCTTCATGATGATAGGCATTCAGCAAGTCAGCTGTATGTTTGCTATTTTAACATACGGTTCCAGTATCTTCGCTAACATTGTCACATCAATGTCTTCAAATGATGTTACAACTATATTTGGGGCTTTACTTTTAGCTGGCTCTATTATATCAATAGCCGTTGTAGATCGAACTGGAAGAAAGGTAATTATACTCTTAAAATATAATCAGTACCCAAGAATTCATATTATTCAAATAGACTCATTCTAAAATTCAATACTTCAATAAATTAAAACCTTAAGTAGTTACTTCATATTAAAAACTAAAGAATGGGCTTGTGTCCTCATTTTTTAGTGGTCGATTTTTCAATTGTTGATTGAAATTGATGTTAATAAATGTGTATTGGCGTGTCTATTTTATTAAATATCTAAATATTGACGGAGATATAGCAATTAAAAATTTGAATTGTAGTTTTAGCGCTAGAAATGGTCACCCATATTTGTATGACATGAAATGCATTTTAACGTCAGTTATTTGTTGAGTAGGTCAGTGTTGTGGTAATGTTTTGTAGCTGTTGGTACTCAAACAATCCAGTCAAGTCAAAGAATAATAAGTTTTTACTTTATTTAACCCTGTTAAGGCAGACATAATATTGAAATTTTATTGTTCCTTGAAATAACTGTAAATAATATTTGATATTTTGATATATAAATATATATAGCAGAGATTTATGATCTGTAAGGTTGGTAACCTTACACAAGGATTGTGATGTCACATGCATTTGGAGTTTGTACAACGTTGAATCCCTTTAATAATTAAAGAGACAAAATGACTTTTTTAATTGTTAATATCTCCTAACATATAAGGAGTTATTAAAAAATAATTGAACATTTGAGGTTCTAGTAACCCACTTTATCAATATATAGTACACTTTGATAGAAATTAAGACATAGGACACAAGCCCATTGTAAGGAAACTAGAGCTAGTCCATACTCAATCACTCATTGTTACTATTATTAATTATATAATAATGATTATTAATATTTTTTTTATTTTAGATTCTCTTACTTTCTTCATCTATTTTCGTGGCTTTAAGTTTGGTTGGTTTTGGAAGTTTTATATATATGGAATACCTGGGTTACAAAGTTGGAGATCATACGTGGATTCCAATTTTATTGCTAGTAATCCTAGTTATGAGCTACTCTTTTGGAATCAGGCCGATTCCTACGATAATTGCATCAGAACTATTCACACCACAGGTATGCTGTTTAAATTATTTATTGTTTAATTATTATCGCGTGCTGCATTTCTAATTTTATTGCAGGTTCGAGGTGCAGGAGTTACGCTTTGTACATTTTCATTTTGGATGTTTAGTTTCCTAGTTGTAAAGGTATGTTAATATTTTATCGGAATAGAACTACTTTGAAACAGTAAAGCTCCCATTCCCAAAGATAGTATATATTACTAAATAAATATAATTAAAATTAAAATATGTGAAATTGTAGCATGGTTAAATCATGGAATAGAGCTTAACAAAAATATAAGGGTTGAATCTTTGCTAAATTGTATTATGTAATTATTTTTAAATATAAATAAATATTAATGACGATACAGTGGCCGAGAGCATTTATGCTAAACTGCTGTGTCTTCGGGTTCAATCCCAGAAGCAGAGCTATATTTTCTGAATTTAGTAGTTATCAAATTAAATTGATTATGTACATACCTGTAGTGGTACACGTATATGAGGCCACTACACCATAAATACTGCCAACATAGTACTGATACTGATGTTTTTTAACAGTTTTTCAACGGCATGGCTGCAGCCATTGGACTTCACACGTGCTTCTGGATTATCGGATGTTGCACACTTGCAGGTGTTTTATTAATGTTAATTTTTGTACCTGAAACAAAAGGTAGAAATTTAGAAGATATACAAGCAAAACTATTAGCAAAGTAGATAAAGAAATGGTACCTTATGTTCATTAAATGAAAATTGTTGAATCTTTACTACACTATCACTTATATTTTTATACTTTGTTATTCTATAAAGCCTCAGCTACTAAATTTTTGTTCTTCTTTTATGTTTTAACTTTAAGTGTTAATTTACCTTGTGAAATATAAAGTAAAACTTTAAATTTATATTAAATAGTGGTAGAATTAAATAGATTATATAACTGACGAATGATTTCACAAACTGAAACTTATATTTAACGTTAAAACATAAAATGAAAACTAAAAGTCAGCTGTGAATGAGGGTTAACTATTTATTAGTTGAAGATGATTAGATGGTTATTATTTATTATAATATATATCGATTACTTTAAAAATATTATTTATTAGAAAATGTGAGAATTTATTTATAGTTAGTAATTTGTTTGAAATAGAATTGAATATGAAATTTAATTAATTACCAGTGGACAGAACTAAATCTAAGATTTTGCGTAAACGTTTTCTATTTTACAAATTTACACTGGATATAATTGTGGTTTTAGAAAATTCGTGTAGAAAACGGTAGCAGCGGTATTTCTGATAATTTAAAGAAAAATACGCATAAAATTGTTTGCAATTTTTCTTTATTCATAATAACTTATGCTTAAATACTTAACTTACTTAAATACTAACTCAATATTTAACTTAACGTTATAATTAATTAATGACTTTTTTTTAAATAAAACTACACACTGGAAAACTTTTTGGAATCACAATTTTCTTAATCATATCTCATATAGTATGCAAAATTAAAGTTAAAATAGTTGTCAGTAATAAACATTAAGCGTTTAAACTGTTAAATATAAAGAAATAATATTCATATTAATTATAATAATTTATACTAAATAATTTGAAAGAGAGGAATTATTATTAAATAAAGTAATAAAGGTGAAACTTACATTTAAGATTAGAACATAAAATTAAAACTAAAACTCAAAAGCGCAGCATGGATCTTAAGGTAGTTCACTAGTCACAATTTCAAGCAAAAGTATAGTCGGGTGTTCACTACAAGCGTTACGTACACTTCGTATATTTAAATTTTATGAAATTCTGCAGAAAAGTGGTTTTATTAGTGAACTACCTTAAGAAGAAAGCAAATGATGTATTGAATTGAGTCAAGGAAATGATTTTAAAATTACAAAACTTTATGATATAATTCAATAATGTTTATAATTTCAAACCGTATAAATTATTTCATGACGGCGCTGTTTAATTAATCAAAATATGTTGTTGAATTGCATGGATCGTAACATTTAGACTCTTTCTAAAGTCATAATATTTACATTTTTGTCTCAAGGAATCTGTGGTACTAATAATCGATACAATCCAATATATTTTAGACCAAAAGAATCTACAGGAGTTCACGTAAATCTTACATTACATTTATGTAGCACATAAGCTATGTTTACTCTATTTTTTTACTTAGATATTTATAAGTAACCAATAATAAATAAACCTAATAAAGCCAATGAATATTAATTATCAATTATATTTAAGGAATACTAATTAAAATTAATCAAAGATTATGTATCAAAAAACATAAGCAAATTAAAAAGATTTTGATGTAAAAAAAATATTTACAAATATTATAAATAAATTTCATTTTATAAAGCTAACATCAATTTCTAACTTATTTACAATATACAACACTTAAAATTGTTTTTATAATATTTACATTATTATTAATAAGCTTGTATTTATCTTATCATTTATCATAAGTATATATTGCTTTTAAATATATAAAAACAAAGTAATATAATATGATTTATAAGAGTTATTATTTTTATTAGAACATACCATCACGAATACCAATTGGAACTAAAACAGCTAAGAATAAAATAAAATTTCGTAATACTAATTTCCAATCTGAAGGAACGGCATATGGTAAAAGTATTGTTGTTAATCTATTTACTTCATGTGAAGCACAAATGAAAATAAATGATGTAACAATTACATTCACTACTGGATAGCTTGGAATTAATACTAAAACCCCATGAGTATCAGCTGCTAACCATATATGATACTGACATACAAATAATTCTATACTAATATTTCCAAACCAAGCAAATAATGTCGAATACCGTGTACGAAGAAATCCTGATATATTTCTCAATACAATATACCCAATAATTGGTAAAAATACTATATAACTATGTATCTCTTCACATTCTTGTTTGCTATGACATAAAAATGTAAATGTAGTGTAAATACCAACAAAAACCAGCCCCACTAAAGTAGCTGTTAAAGCAATACCTCTAGAAAATAAATTACTATGATTATTATCATTAACAAGATTTAATTTTTGAGCTAAAATGAAAACAGCTGCAAAGACAAGTCCAAAAGACATGGAGTACCGGTCAAGTTTCCAGCGGTACCACCATTCATGTATATCATCGTCTGTGGTAACAAAAAGAGCCTTCCACGGCCGTGTTACGAAAATCTTTTCAAAAAATACTTCAGACATATATAAAATGGTTATTATACTAAACAGCGTAACAAATTTTAGAACTAAATATAAATAATGATATGGAGAATTTTCTGAAGACTGGTTTGTAATATGAGGCGGCGAAGCTAGTATTAAATAAATCATAAAGAACCAAAAAGTTAATAGCGGTACGTAATAATAAAACTGATAAGGACGGTTCATGCATAAACATAATATGACTGTCATAAAATTGATGCGAAATAAGCATTGAAATATTCGTACAATTCCCGTGTTACCCGTTTGCCATACGTAACAAAAATGGCCGTATCCAGAAAGGAATAAATATGAGCTTATTAATACTTTTGTGTGCATGTATATAGGTAATACATGGGTAGCACCGGTCATATGATATATTAAAATAACTAACTGCATCCAACCTTTTAATTCTAATGTTTGATCTCGATGCAGAACCTTTGTAAATCTACTGTCTTCAGTGAAGAATAAACCCAGGGCAAACATATATCCTAATGGTAACCAAAAGCTAAACTCTGAGTAATATTTGTTTTCTTTCATGAAAAAGTTAGTTCTATCGCATAAATAGAAATATGACATGATAAGACCTAGTATGGCTAATGCTACTAGAGGTGTCTGCAGATCTGGAGCTGTTGACGGAATATTAGCATCTGATTCTTGTTGAAGTGGAGAATATCCGCCAGATTTAGTGCGTAAATATGCAATAAATCGATGTATGCTCAAAGCGATTGTTAATATAACACTGCAATACAAGAGTATATAAGGTAATATATATTTTATTTTATAATTGAAATAAAATAAATTTAACTTACCAGATTCCCAGGACTGAAAATGTAACGGCTTGAATGGCGGTATATTGTTCAGGACTGCTGCAGCACGTTCCATCGTTATAGTTCATGTGATCGTTACAATACATGTTCAAAAGTATCTGGGTGTCATGTTTTAAAGCCAGGTTATTTACGTGAAGACCATCAGGACTTATATCCAAAAGACCTTGCGACACCAATCGTGCACTTGACCAAATGCTAGCAGCAGAATAACTTAAAACCTCCAACGCTGCTTTGTTATATAAATCAATTTGTTCATTTGTTATCATTTTTAAATCTGGGGCTAGGGTTTCCTCATTAACCGGACTTTGCAAAGCCCATAAAACGATGTTTTTCTTCTCATTTAATCTATCAATAGGTTGTACCAGTCGAGTAAGGTTTACTGAATAAGACTCTAAACCTGCTTGACTAGCATTATATTGTTTAATTGTTTCATAGCCACAACCAGCAACAATGACAGAAGGTGGATCAACTTCATCTTGCCATTTTTTAAAATGGTCTAACATGTCGTTCGAGAGTTGAGGTGTATAAAAATAATCAACCCTGAGGCGTAGTTTTTTATCAGTAAATGTTAAGTTAATATCTACATAGGAAAATAAAAGATTTTTAGTGTTCAAAGTAAATTTTAATGTAACATATGTGCTTTACTTACCTTTGGGTTGCGCTTGTAGTTTTCTCGAATCCGATGTCGTAAATTGAAGATGATCAATAAAAGCTTGGTACATTTCTCTTATTCGTGAATCACCAATAAACACAAAATGATTATATGTATCCAAAAAGGCAAGATAACGTAAACAATGTCTAGTATCACTAAAATTGAATAAACACAATTAATTGTTATAACAAAAACAAACAAAAAAACTTTTTATAATAATTGTAACATACGTCGGGGTGTAGTGATGCATCATACAACCATAGGGCTGCCATTCTTTATCTCCTTTGAATCTTCCGTCAGATAAAAGCCATTTACAAGAATTAATTCCTGAATTAATAAAAAAATATATCTTAAGTGTTTTTATATAAGTATAACCTTAAAACAACCATGTATTCAAGTAATTTACCGTATTTTACATGAAGAACTCCATGATATGCAATAAAACCAATAACTAATATAACAGCTAACTTTTTTGCGTTAATAACATTTAATTGCTCTATGAATTTTTCAGCTTTTGAAGTATTTATATTTGGTTCTTGTGTCATTTTTGTAAAAATTGATAATGACAAGCCGCTGTTGTTTACTGTAGATAAAACAGATTTCCTTTTATAAGTCAATAAGGAGTCGACAGATTACGGCATCTACTGAATTTATTTTGAACAAGACCATTTGAAAATTTGAAAATTGTATTTGTTTATTTCAGATTATCTTTAAGAATCTTTAAGAAAAAATGCATAATAAATTAAGTAACTACACTTTTCCGAAATCAAGTTATGTTTAAGTAAAACTTCGTCCGCAAAAAACTTTCTCTTATAGTTTTAATTACATATACTGCATTTTACAATTCATTTGAAAAGTAGTTTCTCTTATCGAATTAAATTAAAATAAGTATCTGAATTTACTTATATATTTACTAGGTCAATCGCAAATAATATATTTGCTGTTCACATGTTTAATATTGATGCAGCGTGGCCTCCAATTCAACCTTGACCTATGTTGTAAACTATACTGATAGCGCAAAGTTAGATGTTTGTAAACATTTGATTGAAATATTCATAGTAGATAATTCAAATATCACATTGCAATAAAAACAATTTATTGTCAATATTTGATTTATAATATCTACGATTATATCCACAATTTCGGAATTTGAAGTTTACAATTGTAACAAGTATTGATGTTTGATATGTAAATTAATGTAAATTTATGCAACGATATGACACAGTTAAGTAGTTACCCTCTTAAAAATCTTTCTTTTAATTTTCAGTCAATCTTTTGGATTTCTTTTTAAAAGACCTGGGTAATACGATATAATCAATTTCTGATTTGAAAATCAAAATATTGTTCATGTCTTTTAGTGTATGTATCTGGTAACAGATGGCAACTACTTCTCTGCCGATAGAGATATTTAATTTCCAATTTAAATTGTTCAGCGGGAGTAGTTAAATGTTATACTGTTATATTATAAAAGCGCGTGTAACTGTAAAAGATACGAACATACAAATAAAGAAAAGTGATAGTTAGATTATGCTAAGTACTATTACAAAACAAACAGACCTTGTGGAGAAGTGGAAATATTCCACGATCAGTAATTTTCCAATATAGAAAAACCCAATACGAAAATGAAAGGTTTCTTTACAAATTTCAATTAATATGTTGTTTATGGGTTTCTGCATTTAATTTAATGAAACCTACCTTCAAAATATATGTCGTTAATACTAGAGAAGCGAAATTCTTGAAATCTTCTTGCAGTACTTAACAATCATTTACTTTCCTCATTTAACATTCTTGTTCTCTTTCTATTTTAAGGTTATGTTCTTGTCAAACTTTTTGTATATCGTCACCTATCCAATCGCTGATCAGAAAAGTATATATCTGCTATATGAATAGATATTACTATTAGAATGATATGTTATTATTAATATTCGCTACTACATCTAATAAAGAAAACATTGACACATATAAGAGAGATATCATACTTATAAATAACAACTATTAATGTTACTTCACGTATTAAATGCGTATTGAATATTAATTACAATTATATTCGTCTAAGGCGCCACAAAAACTGCAATTAGAAATAAACATTAATAACGTGTAGTTAAGGTGTCTACTTTTATGCGAAGGCCTTGGAATAAACAACATACTTATAATACTATTGAACCGTATTAAGCAATCAGTTACCCCGCCTGAATTAAATTAATTAATTTAAGAGTTCTTTAGAATTTATTGCTATTTTATTATAGGCTAACTTCACTCGTATGGTGTTTGTTTGTGGATATGTTCGAAACTTTGCAGTTAAACTAATTCTTATGCTGCTTCCAAACTGGGACAGACATCTTACTCTTCCGAGTTTTTCAGTGGAGTATATTCGAGTTGTTTCACATTAGTACACTTTATCATAGATGAAGCTTCTACTTTAATATTTGTCAATACACCACTGTACTGAAGGTAATAAAACTGTTTATTATTCATCTGTATAGTTCAACACCCGTTATAATGAAAAACTGTATTTCGATATACATACGCTTCAACCGTAATATGAATAAAGTGTGCTAATGCGAAAGTCAGAGTCCCCAAACCCCTTCATAGAATGGTTTGCAAAATTTCAGTTAAAATGTACAAGTTAATTAAGTTTTTGTTAATTAAATTTTGTTTAAAATAATAAAGTATTACGATTATGTTAAAAAGTATGTTATTTATTATTTAAACTGAGAACAATTTTCGTCCTTTTTCGCTAAACACAGTTAAGTGTACGTAAGGATTCTTTAACATACAAAAAGTACCTGTTACGTAAACAATTTTACCTAACCCAGTAAACATTTAGTGAAGTGCCCTATTTAGTGACGTTTCTATCACTATTTCACTTCAATTATAGTTCGCATCAACTTTATCTTCATTTGTATTCCGACAGGTGGAGTGGTTCCGTCATCTGTAGCCGATAAAACAGACATTTCGTATGAACGATTGTGAGAAACTGAACTATAAATGAACTCTTTAATGACAAAAAAATCATACGCATCTTCAATATGATGTCAAAGTGACTCCAAAATGCTCCAAAATGTTTACTGGGAATATACAATTGAAAAATAAATCTATCTTTTTACTACTTTATAAAGACTTTTTTAAGGGTTAAGGAATTTTTAATACACTCTCTTAAAAGTTAAAGGTTTTTAAAATAGCTGTAAAATAAGATATAATTAAGTAAAATATTACATAAATGTAAGGTAAAATTCATGTTTTGTGTTTAGCAATAGTGCCGGATTTAACCATGTCAGTGCCACTAGGCAATATAAGTCTCGGAGCCGTTTTTTACCTTCCTAAAATATATTTTTAATTCTACAACGCAATCTTATTTATAATTATGCCATTTTTTTGCTATAAGTATTACGAAGTTTTAAAATTTGAAACAAATGAAATGAAAATATACGTATTTTTTATTAAATCTTTTTGTAAAGAACAATTTAAATATTAACTCTTCTAACTTTTTTAATATTATTCTATAACAATTTGAAATGCATTCCCAAATGTACTGAAATAGGACGATGTAATATAAAAAAAACAACAAATTAATATTATCGTTGAAGATTTGCTACATACAAATCATCAAATTTAATTTTTACTCGAAGAACATTTTCAAAAAAAATATTTCTCGAGACGTGGGGCCTCTAAGCAAATGCCTACACTGCCTAATGGTTAATGCGGCCCTGTTTACCAGGCCCAATATTAAGAAAGGACAAGAACTTTTCCAAAAAACGACGGCTGACAACACAAATAATAATTTTTAGAGGTATTCAAACAAAGGAACAAAATAAACCAGTAAAATTATAAGTGGGCAGATAAAGAATATTGATTAGGACATATTGATTCATTTTTTGTTAATGCTAGTGCCTGTGGTACAAAGGAACTTGTAGGTGCTTGGTTTCTTTTGATATACGAATATTTCCACACAGATTCAAGGTTAGGTCAATAATTCCAAATTGGAATATAAACTGGTTGTTACAGTTCCATTTATAACTTTGTACATATTTGAATGTTAAACATATATTTTTTTATCATGTGACTTAAACAGTTGTAAATAAGGTGTCACTCTTGAAACGTGATTATTTTTTATATTGGAATATGTTGATTCATTTCTTCAGGCGTTAATTTGTTTACCAGGGAGTTATTGTAAATAAATAGTTGCTTTAATAATTTATTACTAATCTGTACTCTATATTACTAATATTTTTTCAAGAAAGCAATACATTTATCGCTTATGTAATAAGTTTTAATATATACATAATTTATGTAGCATTTATGTAATAGTTATCTGTTAAGTATCTACTATATATATTTTATGTGCGTAACATTACATAACGTTAATATTTACTAATTTCTTTATATTTAATTTATTTAACGATTATTTATGTACAAAATCAATTTAGTTTAATAACAACCAAACCCATAAAATGTAACACTAGTCCGGGGATAGAACCGTAAGACACAGCAGTCTGACATCAAGTATAAATGTTTTAGCCCACTGTGTCGTCTATTTTTAAATATGATGCAAGTTTTTAATAATTTTTAAAAGCTGGTGGTGGAAACGCCGGATATATTTTTATTTTTCTTAAGTTTTTACATTCTTAAAGATTCACATAAGGGGTTCATGTCAATTGTGTTAAGGTGTATATCCGTGTTATCTTAAAGTTACTTATATGTGTATTAAATATATTAAATATAACATTTTTTTGATGAATAAGAATGGGGCATTAGGCCTCCATCTTAAAAATAAGGGTGGTATATTTTTTCTTTGTATATTTTCATGATGAAAATAAAACTTCTGTCCACCCAAAATTCACTATTTACCACTTTTTAACTATAGATTTTTCTCACTGTTCTATTTTATGAATTTATTATTTAACACACTTTTAATTGGAATATTATTGATATTGTATAACCTTAAACGCTAGGTCGAATTTGACGTATTTGAATAATTTTTAATATTAAATGCATTTGCAAATAATGTTTGGATTAAAAATGTCTTAAAAACTAAATTTGGTATAAGTAAACATGCTTTATCAACACACGATATTCAGATTTTTCCATTGTTCGGAAAATTATAAAAAAATTATGAAAGTAGCATCACTACAACCACTATTGAAAACTAATGATCGAAATGACATAGCAACTAACCAGTTAATTAAATATCACAGTTTATTTTGTTGGTTTTTTTATTCAATTAAGTTACGGTGGTAGGACACCACTTATATCATTTACGTCATATTTGAAATACAAGTACATATATAGGATAATTGAAATCATCCCCCACCCTAATATATTAACTATTGATTGTTTTCAATTTGTTTTACATGGTAACGACCGTGTGTCCTTCCTATGTACACATATATAAATACAGCTAGTAGACCTAATAAGACTAAAAAAATGTTAACCATTGAAGTTGTAAGTCACTTTTTAAAAACCGAATTTTATTATCACATTAAATTTAAATTAAAATGATTCTTTAATTAATATCAAAGGTTATTCAAAGACATTTGATGCCTCACTATTTTTAATTGTAGATACTTAAATGAATAAATAATTAGTTAATTCTTAAATTAGTTAGTTTAGTTATTTTCAAACGTATGTACAAAAGTCTCTACTTCTGTACATTTTATCCTTATAATAATACATTATGTAACATTATTATTATTAATATTTATGAGAAATTTGATTAAATGTCATAATTTATAAGGATTTCTTATAAAAATGAATACGCTGTGAACTGCAACGACCGTCTGGATGTTATGGAGGTGTCGTATCATCGCAGAGGAAACCTGAAACAACAGGCGGCTCCTAGGTATGCTAAGTAGATTTACATAGTAACCATTAAATTAAAGACAATCTCTTAAAACATGTATAGTCGAAATTGTGAGAGTTCGGCGGTGACTTATGCCTGAAAGAGGTTATAAAAGCTGCATAAATGATAGTGCATTATAGAACAATGTGTAAGATAGTGTTTTTTCATTGTATCGCCGATTTATACGGTACAACTTGCCGGCGAGCTCTCGTAATTTAAACTATATTTGCATAATAAATATGAGTCCCGCGCAGTTTACCAATAACTCAAATATATCCAGTAACAATTTAGTGAGTTAGAAGCATCTAAATTCCTCCATTTTTTAGAGGCAATGCTTATAAATATAAATGATGTAAGTTGACCGATATTGGCACTACACAAAAACTTTGATAGTGTTATCACATAAAATCGTCAAGAGTCCGTCATGGGAAAAAGAAAGTAATGTAATGTTTTCGTTCATGTTAATTCTAATATTCAAGTCAAAAACATTTCTACCACTACTGATTGGGTTGAATAAAGAAAACCAATCGTAATGTGCATAGTTGTATAGCGATTAGAACCATGTTAATGTCATTCTATGTTGGAATGTATAACTTTATAGTTTCCACCAGATATTGGCAAAAAAAACATTGTCTGTACTTCAATATATGTGGTGTGGTGTCAACACGTGAAGAGCAGTTGTCGGTCGCGGTGTTGACTCCAGATCAACAAATCTCACACAGTGTATGGTTTTTTCACTTTACTTTTAAGTAAACTGTACATTTAACATTCAACTGGTGCTGGTGATAGTATCTGTGTGATACGATAACTACTCTAGGAGTAGAAATTGAACAGTGTTTAACGTACTTTCGACTGGACTTGCGCATGCGCTTCTATTTGTATTTATCTTCAGTCCAGAGTAAACATAAATACTCGCAGATATTTGTAAACTATCAGAATTTCATATTTGAAGAAAATATTAAATTTGTTTTTAATGTGATTTGTATATATTATGATTAGTAGCAAGAATCTCTGCATATTTATTATTAACTTATTAATTATTTAGTCAGTTTATTTGAATTTAAAAGATAGTGTATAAAGAATTAGTGAAGTTTGTGACATTTTAAAAGAAAACGGTGGTTATTTATCAAAATCAAAAAGTAAGTATGACATATTTTCAATCTACCTCAGTTTAATATATTACTTCTTTTATCGTAAATATACAATTCTCAATAAATTTCTATTTAAATTATTATTGGCATTAAAAGGGAAAGAAAATCAGAAAAATTTTACAAGACTTTTCGGAAACGGGAAATTTAATATCAGATTTTCTGAGAATCCCCGGTAATTTATAAAATATTTAATTTTTCTTTAGTTTTACAATACAATACAAAATAACATAAAATGTTTTATATAATATTACTTATGAATAAGTTAAATTAAGAGAGGAAATAACATAAAATAAATTTTTAGTCTGTACAATTATTTTTCATAGTTTTTTTAAATTTTTATTTGTGATTTCTCGGGCATGTAGCATTTTATCGCCCCTAATAATGTTCTGCTTTTTTTTAATTTTATATCCCGACAACAAGAATGATCTATTCATGGCTACTGCTGTTATAAATTTCGGTGTCGCAATCAAAAAGGCAGTGTTAACAAGAAGCGTCAGCGAAGTCTTTAACACCGCCCTTTGAAATCCATTTCTTGCTATTGCTGTATTTCTACATTGCCACTGAATGTGGTCTTTTTTATAGTTTTAAGTACCATTTATGGCATCTATGAACCTGTAAATAATATGTTAAAGTTATCAATAAGCCGACATAAAAAAAATCTAGTTTAAACAGCGATAACCGCTCAGAACAACCTCCAGTTTTAAAACAAAATTGTTAGCCCTATCTTTCTACGACACACAGAAAATTGTGCTCAGACAATCGTGCAGATTTTCTTCTTCCACTCAAGTATATTCAATGAAAAAGAATGCTCTTAGTTCTCCTATATAACTTCAGTTTTTGTATTGTATTGTAGAAAGTCGTCGGTGATAAAACTGCGCATCGGAAATGAACCTGCGTTAACCAAATATAACAAAACGTATTATTATTCGATAATAATTTTTATTTTTTAAGATTATTTATGGTCCTTTCTTTTAAAATATAAATCCCAAAACATTTTTTCTTCTCTGCTCTTTTTAAACCCACTTAGTGTTATTTTTGTTGCCTCTAATTCCTTAGCTATTTTTCTTAATAGGTGTGCTAATTTTCTTTTAAATGGCACTTCGGTATGCTAAATATATCTAAGTACAAATTTACGATATTTCAGAAATATATTTATAAATTATCGTGGTCTAAATATAAACAATTTTCTAATACGTGCCAAAATTTATGAATAACTAGTAATCTAGAATCTAGTACGGAAGTGGGCACATGTTATGTGTCAAATTTATGGTAATTAAAAACACACACTTTTAAGTATCATTCCCACCTCCATAATATTTTACTTTTAATTTTTAGTTTTTATTTTGAATGTATGGTAAAGCCCCATTCTCACTATTTGAGTTTTAGTGTTAATTTAAGGTTTTAACCTAAAATATATAAATTTTAGCTTGTGAAATATAAAGAAATATTTAATAAAGACAGTAATTATTACAAAATAATGTATATTACAGACGCATGACGGATGATTTCACAAGTTGAAAGTTACATTTAAGGTTAAAATCTTAAATTAAAACTAAAAACAGTGAACAAAACATTTTGTATAAATAATTTTCGCCAGATTGCTGTGTCTTTGGATTCGATCACTGGACGAGAGTTATAGTTCCTGGGTTTGGGTTCCCAAATGAAATTGATTATATGCTTAAGAAATTTATTAAGCAGCGGAAATTACACATATATGAGGCCACGACACCATAAATACCAACATAGTAAGAGTCGTCGGTGATAAGAAAAATAGTATAATAAATTTAAAAAAAATTATTTTTATTTCTCTATTCAAAAATTGAAATTCAAAACTAAAAATTCAAAAACCATGGAATTTGTGTGACGTAATTTATGGTTGACCCCTAATAGACAAAATGGTAGATTTATTTTTCAAAAAGGACAGTCAAAAAATGTTGTATGTATGCACCAAGTAACTTTTGTTATATCAGATAAACCTAAAAACTAGCGAATTTAGAGGGTAAGTATAATGTAGTATATTCAAAAATTATTTGGAAACAATATAGAATTTTTTTAAAAGTTACAATGTACAACTAATAACATGTAATGTAATCTCTGATAAGTCACATGCTTTCACGCACTAATAAGCTAACGGCTTTATGGTTCAATGGGC
Organism: Panorpa germanica; assembly: GCA_963678705.1. NCBI lineage: Eukaryota > Metazoa > Arthropoda > Insecta > Mecoptera > Panorpidae > Panorpa > Panorpa germanica. The sequence goes on from OY783221.1 coordinate 6,887,970, forward strand.
CTGGCCACACATGTTAATCAATTACATTAAATTTGATCGTGAACCTAAAATACTGATAACATAATCTTGTACTATGGTCCATAATATTTTGTTGAGTTAATGTTTTTGTACAAGAATAAAGAACATTTTGTTTATTTCTAAAGATATTTTTGACATATATACTACGAAAATACTAGTTTTTATTTGCTGTGAAGAAAGAAATTAAAATTTGATATATAGCTCAGTTATTTAGTTTCCACATATGAGTAAATATGGGCAAAGCCCATATTCAGGTATATTACCACATTTTTGTAAATGTTAATGAAATAATTGTCATACTTTTCAATTATTATAGCATTAACTCCATCTTCTAATAGCTTGTGCATTTGATTATGGTCTCCATGTTTTAAAAAAAACATTAACTTTCTCATTATCTTTTTTTTTTAATTAATAAAGTTGAAAATCACACTTGGTTAATAATGCTAGTAATTTTAGTAGTAAGCAGGGGCGGCCTTAGCCATTGCGAGGCCCCGAAATAGCAGATATTTGCGAGGCACTTGTTCTTTGTATAATTTATGTAAATTGTAAGTAAGTATTTTTGATGACAATTGACGAGAAATAAAATTTTATATTGGAAGTTTTATAAAAGTTAACAAGCACAAAGACGACAAATATTAATGATGATAAACTAAGGTAGATACTTAAATGATATACGCCGTGATTCTAGTAGGATTTCTAAAGAACGAGGCGCGAGATTCAAATACATATATAGTTATGAATTTTTGTACTTGGGTTGTTGCGCGAGAATTCTAGGCCCCGGGGGGGTTGCCCTGCTTGCCACCCCCAAAGGCCTTAAGATCTTAAGTGATCGCTATAGTCGGATCTAGGCTTCAAACTCAAAAGGCATTGATTTTTAGGCACTAATATGGTAAAATAATAAAGTGGTATTAAAGTACTTAATTTTAAATAAATATCATCATGATGATCATCATGAGCAACGTAATCCGTTTCTGGTAACATTGCAATCTCTTCTTACATGTTAACATTTTGAATTCAGTTACGAACAATGGTTAATTTTGGAGAGGTGGTTATTACGTTCATCTCTTCCTTGTGAAAGTGGTGCAGACCTTCTTTCATTTAACACAGATGTTTCTTTTTGTTTATGCGGAAAGATTTTACAGATGCTGTTTTATATATGCAGCAGAGTCACGAAAGAAACAAACCTATAATCAATATCGAATATTTCAATTTTTTATAGGTTATGGAATGTATATGGCATACTTTCATTTACTACAGATGAAATAGCGTGTCGTATTTTAAACTTATTAACTAATTATCGTATTTATCGCAATAATGACACATTACACATCGGAATCCGACTTCCTCATTAATGGGAGCACGATAACTTCAATAGATAAAGTCAATAGCAGATTTTTTGTGTTTATATTTTCATGCAAAATGATTAGATGTTAACGTCATATTATTATTTATTTGTGGTTATGTAACTATGAGTAAAAATAAGTTTGAAGTACATAGTACTAGTTGTTGACATTCTACTAAATAATATTATGTTTATTTTACATTATTTGCTTTAAACAACCTTGTATAATAATGTGAGGAACATAAACAATATGTTTATTGTAAAATTCGAAAAATATATTCACATAAAATAATATATGTAATGTTAATTATTACCTAGAAACATTGAAGTAACATTTATGTCAGAGGCGGACTGAATGATAGGCATGTAGGTTACAGGGAATTGAATAGGGTTGTGCGACCAAAGAAATAGATGTTTTACCGTAAAATATCAATGGGCTTGTGTCCTATCCCAGTAAACATTTTGGAGTCACTTTGACATCATATTGAAGATGCATCATAATTTTTTTGTCATAAAAGAGTTCATTTATAGTTCAGTTTCTCACATTTTTTCATATAAAATGTCTACTTTATCGGCTACAGATGGCGAAATTACTACACCTGTCGGAGTATAAATGAAGATAAAGTTGATGCGAACTATAATTGAAGTGAAATAGTGAGAGAAACGTCACTAAATAGGGCACTTCACCAAATTGTTTACTGGGATGTCTTAATTTCTATAAAAGTGTACTATATATTGATAAAGTGGGTTACTAGAACCTCAAATGTTCAATTATTTTTTAATTACTCCTTATATGTTAGGAAATATTAACAATTAAAAAAGTCATTTTGTCTCTTTAATTATTAAAGGGATTCAACGTTGTACAAACTCCAAATGCATGTGACATCACAATCCTTGTGTAAGGTTACCAACCTTACAGATCATAAATCTCTGCTATATATATTTATATATCAAAATATCAAATATTATTTACTCTTTATTTTTTACTTTATTTACTAATATTATCTCCGTCAATATTTAGATATTTAATAAAATAGACACGCCAATACACATTTATTAACATCAATTTCAATCAACAATTGAAAAATCGACCACTAAAAAATGAGGACACAAGCCCAAGTAAAAAGGCCCTTTTCAATCTTACCATCCAGTGCCCAAACAACATAATCCGCAACTGATTTACGTTATAAATATGTATCTGCTATAAAAATGCAGTTTTTATATATATTACTAGCTAATATGCGGCTCAATCTAATATGAAATGAGTGGGAAAGTAAATAAAATACATAGATGATGATTAACTGGAAAGAAATGAAAGCAATGTCCGAGTTTTGCGAGCACAAACATACGTAAGCTGATTTTTATATAAAACGATTTATAGTTATAGCTTTTTATGTGTAATCATTGCAAAAAATAATAAAGAAAAGAAGCCCTTGCGTCCATTACTGCACAATGTGACTTGCAATTCCTTTTTTTAAATTTTTTTTTATTAAAATAATAAGAAAACTATTTCTTTTTTCTTTTTAATTTTAATGTTATTGGTTAACAGGTATCATTGAGTAAAGGAGAAAGACTTATATATGCGTTATGTGAGAACAAACGAGACAAGTATATAATTTTAATTTTAAGGTTATAATATTTTAAATATACACTTTAAAAAGGATTCAACGAAATCAAAGTGGGTTTGACTGGTTCTCAAATAAAATGCCTTGCTTCTCCACAATGTGCAACACTCCGATTTGCAATTTCCAGTGGTCTTATATTATAGCGCTATTAGGGCTAGGGCGGAATTATTCCTCAATGGGGTCTAGACCTTAAGCTCTTGTTCTGGCTTGTTCCAACATTAACATAAAGTGAATGTTATATACACGATGCGATCACCCAGTAAACATTTTGGAGTCACTTTGACATCATTGATGCGTATGATTTTTTTGTCATGAAAGAGTTCATTTACAGTTCAGTTTCTCTCACAGTCATTTATATGAAATGTCTATTTTATCGGTTACAAATGATGAAACCACTTCACCTGTTGGAATACAAATAAAGATAAAGGTAATGCGAACTAAAATTGCAATGCAGTAGTGATAGAAACGTCAAAAAATAAGACACTTCACCAAATTGTTTACTGAGCACATTTTTCGCATGCGACTTGAACCAGTTCTGCCCGCAATATTATATATTAAATTAAGTTAATTGTGCAGTAAACTATTTTCAACAAACGACATAAATCTGATCCAGTCCAAATCTGAACTAATAAGAGGAAATTGTCACATCATAATTCCGCAATTTCTTTACCACGTTCTGGTACGTGACTGTGATTTTGTAACATGTAGTGTTTTAAATAATTTATACCAAAAAAAAACTTTTTCTTTTTCGTATTTGTAAATCTACAACTTTGGGCAGTGGTGGCCAACATCAGAAGTGTAAGAAGTACACAGAAAAAGTTAATAAAAAAATAATTTTGTTAGCTTACTAAATACTTAATTCTGTAATATTATAACATATAATATCTGATAGTTATTGCCAAAGTAAAAGTAACTGAACAATAGCATCAAATTCAAATCACACTTAGAAAGTAACATTAATTAATTATATTTAACAATCAAATTTATATGAACTAGTAGTTGAAATTCCCGTTGTACTATTTTAGTTGTTATTTTTTTATTTGCCTTGACTTTTATTCGTCATAGCCACCATCAAACATTTTTTATACATCTTTTATAATTTATAATTCAATATTACAAATTTCTAAATATTCAATGCACTAATTAATTTTGAATCACTTAACAAAAATTTAGTATTAACAGGAAAAGTTTTAATCAGATCTAATATTTCACTATTGAATTTTGATCTTTCTAAACTATAATTTATGCATTCAAATATAATATGATCCAAAGTTCCTTCTTCACCACATTGACATCTATCATCAGATTTAATATTAATTTTACACAGGTGAGCTGGAGTTTACAATGTTTCTGATTATAGTTGATATAATTTTGCGGGACTCATTTCTAAACCATCTCTTCTTACCTGCCTTAAATTTGGATGTAACATATAATAATCTCTTCCTTTTAACTGACTTTTGTTACTTTTTTTATATGGAAAGACATATCTTTTGATATATATTTATGTTTTCAGACGTTAATGAAGTTTTTTATACAAATATTTATAATGTTACTAGCTGTCCCGGCCACGCGTTGCTGTGGCTAACGTTTTTGTCATATTACATTACATAGCGACATCTATTGAATATTTACTCAATCTAGTCAACAGATGTCGCCATCTTTTAAAATCGTTTGGAGCTAACAGATAATTAATAGACAAATAATTTGCAATAAGATAATATTGCAATCATAAATTGAGATCTAAGCTATCCTATCTTTCCAGTTGGATCAAACTGCACACGGTGTACAAATTTGATTAAAACCGGTTAAGTAGTTTAGAAGTCCATCGCGGACAAACAACGTGACACGTAATTTATATATATTAAGAAGATATACTAAATTAATATGATCAACGTCTTTATATTTATTTAATTACTATTTAACAAAATTACATTAAACTTCGATAAATAATAAAAGGTTAGGTAAAAAATATTACGTTTAATAATATATGAGTTTACTTTGTGTGTTTATCGAGTTGTAACATTACGTAAGATACATAACAAACTCTACACTCTAAAAAGGCTTTAAATGTCACTTTCTTACACTAAGGTTACACTGCGAAAAATAATAGTGCGGGAATAATTCCGTAGTTCTTTAATATTGAATCCTACAGGCATTTATGATTTAAAATTTACGGATTTACGTCTAAGAAAGAGGTGTCTTTGAGACCTAAATTTGTGCTACAGTAACTTGCAGTCTCTGAATACAAAAAGTCTGCATACAAGTATGTAAGACCGTAAAGCCGTTTTCGACGCATGCGCACAGCCAATCGTAAAAACATCTTTGTTTTCTCATATACTTTTTTTAAACATATTATTAGATACTGAAAAGCGTCTTTAACAGCCAAGCACAAGTTGCCATTAGTTTAGATATGGTTATGCCAGTTTTACCCTAATGCTACCTATATGGGGGGCCACTGACATGGCTCTCTGGACTTGAATAACTTGTTAAACTCTTCGCATATTCATGAGAAAACGAGAGCGCGATTGAGTAAGATACTTCTTCTATAAGAGGATGTACAATCAACGCAAAATATTTTCTTTTTATTGCAAACGATTTCTTGTAGAAATTTATTATATAAATAAAAATACTCTGGTGAAACCTGTTCTTATACTACGGTGTTTTATTTTAAATAAATCGGAGTATTTCTTAAGAAAATGATCGTTTATCATTCGCTTAATTTATTCTCCCCTCATTAGTAGAAGGTATACCTGCAAACCTGTTTCAATCATTGAACTATGTAAATACGTTGAGAAATTTATGACCAGTAATTTATTTGAATATGTTCTCTAAAACTTATTTTAATATAAATTAATGTATCTCGATCGACTAATCTGTTGATTTTATATAACGCTCCAAATAACCATAATCTTTAGCCATCTATATTTTAAATCCTGCACTGAATTCAAATTATTCAAACTTCTGAACCCAATGGGCTTGTGTCATATGTCTTAATTTCTATAAAAGTGTACTATATATTGTTAAAGTGGGTTACTAGAACCTCAAATGTCCAATTATTTTTTAATAACTCCTTATATGTTAGGAGATATTAACAATTAAAAAAGTCATTTTGTCTCTTTAATTATTAAAGGGATTCAACGTTGTACACATTCCAAGTGCATGTGACATCACAATCCTTGTGTACGGTTACCAACCTTACAGCTCATAAATCTCTGCTATAAGTATTTATATATCAAAATCTCGAATATTATTTACAGCTCTTTCAAGGAACAATCAAATTTCAATATTATGTCTGCCTTAGCAGGGTTAAATAAAATAAAAACTTATCATTCTTTGACTTCACTTGATTATTTGACTACCAACAGCTACAAAACATTACCACAGCACTGACCTACTCAACAAATAACTGACGTATAAAATGCATTTCACGTTATTCAAATGGCCGACCATCTTTAGCGCTAAAACTACAACTCAAACTTTTAATTGCTATATCTCCGTCAACATTTAGATATTTAATAAAATAGACACGTCAATACACATTTATTAACATCAATTTCAATCAACAATTGAAAAATCGACCACTAAAAAATGAGGACACAAGCCCATTAGTTAAGTGCTTGCAATAACTTGATGCGCCCGCAGAGTTCAAAAGTTTGAAAGCCCCTAACTTAGATCATTGTTGGAGGACATTGATATTAACCAAGAACGTATTTCATTGATTGATTTTTTTTGTAAGAGATTATTTCAAAAATGTTTTATAAATTGTTTTCTTTAATTTTTCAGGTGAAGATGGCTAAGAACGGCACAGCAAAAATTGATATTAGAAATAATGGCATTCACTTGGACTCAGATATTAAAGGTATAGAACTCGTGCACTTTACTGACTTGTAATTCCCAGTGCTCCTATGTGGGGTGAAACGAATATTATTTAAAAAATTAACTTTAGGTTATTATATATATACGAGTATGTACATAATTCAGAATATTGCATTAGAAATTGATTTATTGATAAAAAATGTAAAAGGTACAAGAAGCACATTATATTCTAGTGTTTACCCTTTCCTAAAATTCCATTCAGACAGGCAAGAGATATTTTTACATTAAGAAAATAATTTTTTAAGGAATGCGCTAAAATTATAAATTTTCAGATAAAAACACGGTGCCTTTTTATCCCCTTTGGGGATCCTGCCGAATGGTCTACACAATTTGTGCATTCCTTACTACAACCAATATGATTTTGATGAGATTTAATCTTAGTTTTGCTTTGGTATGCATGGTCAGATCAAAATCTAATACCACTGCATCAAATATCTCCGCAATGGTCAATGAAGATGGATGCTACTTGGAAGATTCAGGAGGAGAAGGTCTGGATTTATACGCAATGGTAAAAAAACAACTTAATTTATAGGTTATATCATAATTATATATTTTCTCACGTACTTCGTATCCTAGGGAGAATTTGATTGGGGTAAAGAACTACAAGGACGCTTATTAAGCGGTTTCTTCTATGGATACATTGTCAGTCAAGCATTTGGTGGATGGTTCAGTGATAAATTTGGAGGAAAACTTTTTTTTATACTTGGAAACTTTCTTCAAAGTCTTTGCACCATCTTAATTCCATTCGCAGCTCGATTACATCCTGAAATGTTATTTGCTATAAGAGTTTTACAAGGAATTGTTTGTGTAAGTATATATATATATTTATTTTAGATACATTTATTTATCGTAGATTAAAACCTTTATTTTATAGGGATTGTGCTTACCTGCGCTGTATGTTCTTTACACAAAATGGGCAGCTCCTAATGAAAGAACTAAACTTATGGGTGTTGCTTATACAGGATTTCCGTTAGCTAATGTTATTATATTTCCTTTAGCTAGTTTGTTATGCCAAACTGGTATCGATGGAGGATGGCCTATGATATTTTATGTAACAGGTAATTTACGCACTTACTATTTTTCTGTCAATGTAAAACGTCAAACGCGTTTTGGCATACCAATATTTTATAATGGGATTGTGTATTTAAAGTTAAACTCTATAAACCTGTGCTGTATATTAATAAAGCTGGCTATCAGGACCACTGCAATTTTTTAAATTAATCAATAAAACTAGACACATATCAATTATGTAGTTCTAACCTATAAGAAACACTGACGCTAAAATTACTTGCTTTCATACACTATTATTTGTGTTGTGTTGTGTATTTTTGCAGGTCTACTAGGAGTTATATGTTCATTTGCATTTTGTTTTCTGGTGTACGATAACCCTGATAAACATCCGAGAATATCAGACGCTGAAAAAAGGTTTTTAAAAAGAACTACTCATACAACATCTAATGCAGTAGGTGCTTTTGTAAAGTACGCTTTGTTTTTATATTGTTCCTTTTACTTAGCTGGTTTTAATTTTTCAGAAACTTGTAGTACCTTGGAGTAAAATTATTCGATCAACACCAGTACATGCGTATAACGTAGCCCATTTTTGTCAAACTTGGGGATTTGTAACTCTTGCAGTTAATCTACCAACGCTGATGAAGGAAATGTTGTTCTTCGATTTAAATTCGGTTTGTATTTGATGAACCGTCCACATCAGTGAGACATCGGTGTTGCACTGGTTGGCCGACTCATTACATTTTATCAAAGATTCAAACCGAAAGTTTTTAGCATGAATCTTTAGAACTTATTAACATATTTCTTTAATTATTTTAGAATGGTTTGCTATCTGCTATGCCATATATTTGTGCACTTGCTACACGTACTAGTATTGCTTATGTCTTTCGGCCAATCCAAAAGAAAACTGGACTCAGTGTTACAAATCTGCGTAAAGTGAATCATTTAATAGGTAAGTAATGTAAAGTAATTTTTACTGATATATTGTACATGTAGATGAATTTTTTTAAAGGTACAATTATTTAAAAGAGTTTTATTTCGCAACTGTCAAATTTAATAAAATTTATTTGTATCAAATATTAAAACCATTCGATTACAGTTTCTAAGATTAATATGGTTGCTGATATTTTAGGTGCGAAATTTATATAAAATGTAATATTTACTTTCCTGAACTCCTTTATGCTTAACCAAGTTCACCTTCTTCTATGGTCCATTATTTATATGATATTATAATGTATTTGGTGAATTTATATAATGCCTATAGAAAGTCAGATCTATTATATCAAAACAAAAGCTACTTTTCTTTTATTAGCAAAGATTTAAACACCACGAAAACAGAAAATAATATTTGCGCCTAATATTTAGCTCCACATAATTACAAATTTGTGTCTAATGCTTTGTTTTTCTGTTATAAAAATTTCAGGAACAATTATTCCTGGGATTTGTATGCTCTGTGTGGCTGCTCTAACATGCCAAGAGAAGTTTATAGCTGTAGGCATTATTATGCTCGCAGCAGCTATGACTGACGTAGGCTTCACTGGATCTTATTTATTAAGTTATTTGGAAATGGCGCCACAATATGCAGGACTTTTAACAGGACTCTCAAACACTGTGGGAGCTTTACCTGGAGTAATTACTAATACCTTAGTAGGGTATATTACAATTAATGTAAGTACCATTTACTAATGATTAATACTTAATTTTGTGAGCAACAACGCCTTTGCTTATGCAATCAAAGTAACAGTAATCTATAATATTATTTTGAATTGATGAATCTGAGTGAACGATTCAAAAGAGTTGAATCAGTAATGGAAGCCATTGAACGAATCATTTATGAATTACCTCGAATAGTATTATTTACACTCACAATCACCGAAAAGAAATGAACTTGATATAACTCACTCACATTTGACGGATTCAATTATTTTGGGAAACGATTCCTCTTGAAACTATCACTTTTAAAATATTCATTCTTTCACACGTAGGTTTTACAGTTCTAAATGGTTATAGCACATTTCTACTTTTATTAAAAAATAAAACGCCTGCAGTTATGCAATACGAAATACATATAATAAAAGAAATAAATTATGTATGATTTCACTTACAGGGAACGAGGCAAGAATGGCAAATCGTTTTATACATAATGGCAGCTAATTATTTTGTTGGTGGCTTGATTTACACAATATTCGGTAGCTCGGAATTGCAACCATGGGCAAAAACAACATCAGTCTCGAAAGATGACCCCGCTGCAGAAGTAATTGACCTTGACCGAGATAAAAATGATGAAAGTTAATGATAAACAAATATAAAATACATTATTTAAAAGGATTTCTGATACTGTAAACATATTATAATTTAATTATTATATGTTAAGATATTTAACTTTATATATAACGTAACATATTTTTATAAATAAAATATATATAACATTTTTATATTTATTCATTTTTTTATACTCGTATAAACAAACAGTTTTTTAATATTAATATCTCTTTTCAGTAACCTCCTACTAATGTAAATAACTTGGTATATTCGTGTCGAATGTTTAGTTCTACACAGCGAAGCAGATATATAATATGCCCTTTTATTACCTTCGACACAGTGGTGTATTGATAAACATTAAAGTAGAAGAAGCTTCATCTCATATGATTGTGTACTATTACAAAATAACACGAATACAAGCTACTGAAAAGTCTGTGTCGCAAGTAGTCAGAATTCTGCTTCTTATTAGAGTGGTTCCAGTTATATATTTCAGACTTGGTACTTAGTCTAAGAGTTATCCTAGTGCCGGCCCTGCAACTTTGTTTATCATTATTTTAAAGCAGTATTATATAATTAATAATTTCAAAAATACATACATGTTATTTTCTTTTATTAAAAAAATATAAATCCAAAATAGCAGTATCTACATTTGTTATATAAAAAATATTACATAAAGTTGCGAAACCAAATCTTCACTCATTTTATTGCACAAGATTGATTAATCAGGTCATTAGTTCAGTGATTAAGAAAGGATTAATTAATGACAAAATTAATAAGGAGGGATTAATAAGTTAAATATTGAAACAAATATTATCCTGCATCTAACATTGACTTCGCTAAGATAGCTGCTCATGTATTTTTCTCTTTCTAGCACTACTTTTTTCTTAAGTTAGCCTCATCCATTTGAAAGATCAAGCGAAAGAATACAAATAGGGAATAGAATTTCCGCAAGATACTGATCTTCCTCCATGCTAGGTGATAAGAGTATAAGAGCGAAGGATAGTTGATGTATGCTGTTGAAAGAAAAAGCATAAATTAGAAAGGTAAAAGGTATGACTAGCTCTAAAGGAGTTAGTGTAGAGAGTATGATTTTGACAAAAAATTTAGAAAGGTACATTTTTTGGAAATATTTCAGCTTGTGGCAAAAGGAAACCTCCCCGACGGGGAATCGAACCCCGGTCTCCCGCGTGACAGGCGGGGATACTGACCACTATACTATCGAGGACTTATAGTTATAAAGTAAATGTCTAATAGGTAAGCTGAGTAACAACAATTAATTTATTAATTTTAAAATTTAACTTATTAAATATTGCCATAAAACTATTCAATTAATTATATTTACTATTATTAAACTTTATATTTCTCTTTTATATGAATTGTTTCAATGAAGGCAACTCGTCTGTGTTCGGAAAAATTCGCAATGTCGTTCAAAGACCTATAAATTTTAGTACAACGTTCACCAGTATTGCCAGTAAGCGCTAGTGACACAAAATAGAGCGTCAAAACAGCTGATTATAATTCTATTACGTTTTAAGTTTGTGAAAGAAAATTAACTGTTTCTAAATCATCTATATTCCTGTAATAGATTTAAGGTACAAAATATATAAAAACTGTAATATTTAACAATAATTTTACTAATAAATTACACAGTAACATTGATTCATTTTGCAATCGTCATTACTGCGTATTGTATCTCTGATAATAACTTGTATAGAAAATGGTGGCCTCTACAATCTGTCAATGATATTCTATGGTTTTTTAGAGAGTGTTTAAAGTGAAACAGCTGCCACATTTAGAATTACTTAAATTATTTTCAAATAGTTCAATATTCAAAAATATAAGTTAATAAGTTTTACTATCTTACTTCTCTTTAAAATAATCTAAAGTTTTTGTTACAATTATTCCATTGAAAGAAAGTTTATCATTGTGTTTGTAGGATTTATAATTATAACCTACTTTTATGTGGTAAGACAGCTTCATAAGTTAAAGTTATTTTCTTTTTGGTGCCAGTTTAAATTGATCAAGATTTGCACTTGCCAACACGAACGCAATTACTTTATTTACCCTTCTAATTAATTTTGTACAAGGCAATACAAATATTTTTGTTGTTATTAACAAATTATTTATAACCACTCAAGAAATTACCTTGTAAAAGGTGATATAAATACATTTGGAACGTAAAAGTTTGAAAATAAATACATTTAAAAAAAATAAAATATTATTAGTCACTTGTAATTAGGCCTGTTGCTACTCACTTTGTTAATTTTGTATGTTTCGGTAATTTTCGTCGTTCATTTACTAAAAATTATTAAAATATTTTGTTTAGAAATTAGATTTTTTTTTAATATTTTGTAATTATGGTATTTAAATCTGGTGATTAAGTAGAATTTGAAACAGTTTTAAAGAATAAATAATTTTATAAATTTAATCTGGAATATAGTTTTTTAATTTTAACAATGTATTAGATTTATTTTAAATTATTGCGGTGCTTGAATTGAAATCTGAAATCGAAGTAGTCTCTAAGAAATAAATTTGATATATTCGAGAATATCTTGTATCAGATTTTGTTTTACTTTGAGGTAAGAAGAGAAATTATATAGTTTGTTTTTTTCTATAAAAAAATTCTTTACTAGATTGTCGATAAATTAAATCAGTTAAAAATGACGGAGATGAAGAGCTATCCTATAACATAACCCCCCCAAAAAAATCAAGTTCTAACAATATTAATACAAACTCAAACTCAAGCAACTTAACAATATACATCACCCGAGCATGACAGGAATATGAAAATAATTTAGCACTCTGTAACTTGTAACAACCTTTTTAGATCATCCATGGTACAAATAGAAGCACAGTGAGAAAAACTTATCTTGAATCTTAACAGAAAAATAATGGTTTATAGGTAAAATTTTATTGTAATACTTAATTTTAGGTACTATGCGTATGCAAATAACGTTTAAATTTCATGTTATATATCTAAAAAAAAATCCTCTTCAAAATCTTTGTAAGTAAGCAATTGACATCACAAATATTGAAAGCTGTTTTTTTATTTGACTTGTTGCACCATATACATACACATACTTACAGTGCAATAATTTGTTTTAATTTCAGTCTCGACTACATGGCGTATAAATATATGTATATATTCAAATTGGAAAAATAATTCTGTCTAAAATTTTCCATTAACCGATTTATATCTTTCTAAAATATATATGAAGAGATTTAATAGATTTCATAAATTATTCTTTAAATTACAAAACGGTAAATTGAATTTTAATACATTATTAAATTTTTTGGGGATTCCCTATTTCAAAATGTTCTTTTTCGACCACTTGAAAAAGAAGAACTTCCTATAGCGGTAATTTAGAAAAGTCAAATATATTACGAAAGTTTCAACAAATAATATAATATTTATTTAAAAATACAAATTTAGAACACCGTTTATTTTATTCAAACTATAAAATTCATCAATATTGTTCATTCTGCAGTTTTCAAGTACTAGGTTTACGTTAATATATTGTACACGTATGTAATGAGTATATATGTTATTTCCACATTTACATTATATGTATTTTATTAAATTATTCATACAAAAACATCTGTAAAAAAAATTCTGTGTATTGCAATATTCAAGATATTCTAATCACTAACAAATTCAATTTTTTAAATCACTAGATTTACAATAAGAATTTACAGCACAGTGAAATTGTAATTATAGGCAGGCTATGAAAATGAAGATCCCTCTGACTCCAGTAGGAAATGGATACTACAGTAATGGAGAATTTGGATACGATGGTGACCACCACACACCTGGAAGTCCTCACGAGGACTTAGATTCACCAACACTAGACGGTGATTTTTCAGAGTATATGTGGATGGAAAACGAAGAGGAGTTTGACAAACAAGTAAATATACATTTTATCGTACTTATTGACACAATCATATTCATCTTATCATATTATTAAATTTAAGTACATTTAGCTATCACAATTGTATGTATAGTATTGATACGTAAATTTATGCTAAAATAACAAGTAAACAATTTCTTATAAATTGATTAAAATTATTTATTACAATTCCAAAATACTTAATAATACTATACAAGATAACAATACTAAACAATAATACAGAGCACAGGTATTTTAAATTTAACTAGAAATATAAAATATCGAAATAGTTTTTCTTCAATACAATTTTTCAATTTATATACTTTTGTGTAATAATTTTTAAAATATGTATCCGAGAATTACTAAATGCATATCTTGCCTTAAGACAGTTTTGTAAAAAGAATCAAGTAGGGATTGACGATTAATTAGTCACTTAACTACATTTATATTACTTCTTTATTATTTTAATAGCTCTAATAGATAAAGATCTTGATATTCTTATCTTTTATTATTATTAACGTGGAAACCTTTTATACGATATCTTCATATAAACATTTAAATTGACATTACGTTAAATACGTCTAATATTTTACTGAAATAAAACCTGATAACATTTAGTTTAAAAAGGTTTTAATTTTGCTAGATATCGATACTTTATAATTTTAAATAGTTTAAAAGTTCCTCCTAAAGTTTTTTAATCCATGATAAGGTTTTCTTAAGAAGTACAAAACGAATATTACAAAACATTGTTTATGCCAACTGGATATAATAAATTATTACAGCTGTCGATACAGCATATTTATTACGATATACTTTCAACTACTTACTATTCGATACGACCTCTCGTATACGTGGTACACCGCGTTTTAATTAATCTATTAGTATACGTATAGTAAACGTAACACCAAACTTGAAATCTAAAACAGAGCAGCCGAGAGTCAACGTCTCTATCTACAGCGCCATATATAGTCAATATTTATTGAAGGGGTGAAAGGCTACTTACACAAAAGGGCCGAGTAGGTATATTTTTGAAATTGTTGAAAAGCTCTTTTAAGTAACAATTTTTTTTAGATTTCACGCATTTGTATCTGTTTTTTGAAGGATCGAAATCGTGGGAACTTCGATACGCGTAACGGTTAATTCAGTTCCTGAAATTTATAATCATATTAATATTCGACAATAATTTGTTTTTGACTAGTTTCGGAAAATATTTTTTTTCGTAGGTTATGCAACAGCTTGAAGAAGAAGCACTTATGGAACAGTGCATCGAAGCTATGTTAGAAGACGAGAGAGAAGCGGAACAGAACGCTCGTACACCGTGGTCTAATGGAATTGAGTGAGTATTTTGTTATTACGTCTATTAAAAATCCACGTATGTTGTGTAAGAAATAAGTTTACGTTTACTTCATGAGCCTTATCTAAAATACTATTATAATACTATTGCTAATTATTTAGTAATGAACATGAATGAATTAAGTTATGTTAAGAATGAATTAACAAACTACTACATATATTGAATCATTGTCGAATCAAATCCATTTTATTAGAAACAAAATGTTTAATAGTGTATTATAATGGACTTAATTGTAATATGAGATTTGTCTATATAAACAAGATCGTAGTTATATATGTAGTTTATATATAAATGCTACTGCTAGTTGGTGTTATTTATATAATAATAATATTAATAATTTCATATTATTGAAAACATTAATAGTTTAGCCGAAGATTAACATAAAGTCATGATTAAAATGTCTACTTTTTTCAAAAATATTCTAATACATGCATGTGTTTTGTATATTATATTATATTATTTATATATAAGTGTGTATTTAAATTACATTGAATATGCATACAGCTGTTTAAAGTTGCTATACTCGTATTGTGACGCATTCTTACTTCTTTTGCGTTGTTTGTTTACATGTTTATTTTTGTATTATAGCGAAATGATACTAATTTTGACCAATATTCGTCATCCTGAAAATATTATATTTTTATTTAGAAATGTTTATAGCGTTTCATTTATATTATAATAAATTTCGGTTTGGTAATGTTGTCTAGCGTAATTTATTATAATGTAGATTAATATAATTTTATTTATTATATACTATATATTGTTGGTTTTGTTCCACAAAAACGTTTCATACATATGTATAAATAGATCACTTTTGTTCATTACTGCAAAATATAAAATATCTATTTATAGCAAATTCTTGTTTCTGTTGTAACAAATTGTTAGACAATTTCATAAAAGGAAATATAAGATATAGACAAAATATGTGCTATATAAATATTATTGTTTCATTATATTGTATATTTTGCAAAGTTGGAAAACAATTGTAAATAATGATTGATAACAAATAACAAGTTACTATCTAATCAAATGTTGTTGATTACAAATCAATAATAAAAACATTGTTATTGTTTTGAAGAATATTTTGTCATGTACTATATAATTTTGTATTTTTTCTATTATTTTAGTAATTCAAATGACCTTTGTGAAGAAATGAGTGCTCTCCGCGTTGCACCTGAAGATATTGCCAACTCCACGTTGAATCCCCTGGCTGCAGAGTTTATCCCAGGCCCAACACGGGACGTGACAGCGACGCCACCAGTAGTAACGGCCAACTCGTAACCTGCAATATTAATTGTAAGTATAATACAATTCAACGAAATCCAAAAATACAAGTGAAACCCCAGAAATCTTTACTCTTGTTAGTAAAATGTGAAACAACATTTTGATACTAGTTGAAAATATACAACTTTAATAATTCTGTTTTTCAGATTTGCAATGCTTCTAATTAGCCTACTTTTATCATGGATGTTTACATTTATTACTACTTATGAATGAAAATGACTCGAATCAAATTTTAAACCCCCCCTGTACACAACAACACTTGACAATTATGACTATGATTACAATTCGTTACTACTTAGCACATTGCTAACCTGGTACCACGTATTATGTTAAAAAGGCTATTCAAATTCGATGAATAATTATTTGTTTTTTTTAGGTTTTAGGTATAGAATTATTAGGTTATAAAATATCTGTAACATTAATAATCTAAATAAAAAAAGCTGTAGTTATTTTTTATATTCAACGAATTATTAATATTATTTGGTTAATATTATTATTACGTTTTTTTGTAATATACATTTTTGTAATCTATTGATCGACGCAGCTTTCAATTCACACAAAAAAAGCATAAATTTTTGTGATCATCTCTTAAGAATATTATTTTATAAAGAACAACGTTTTAGTTACAAAAGCAACTCTTATCTTTTTTTTATCACGAATTTCTAAAAATATTTAATCAATGCACTTTGGAGGTGGTCATGATATATTTTGTAATCTGTAGATTTATAACACTAAACTTTTATATAAAATTTTTAAAGCGATGTCAATTTTAAGAAAGGAAATAAGAATAATTTTAGAAACACAATTAATAAAACAACGACTTCTCGCGTCCGCAAATTCTTATCAAACAAATACGAGTATATTTATATATAAACATCAAATTGAAATACGAAAATTTGTCTCGATCAAGCTGTTATAATATATTTTTGTAAAAGGCTCAATTCAGAATTGTTATCGATATATATTCATTTGAACTATATTTTTTATTATAATTTTATTAATATTTTTTTTTTGAAACTATTTTATAAAAATTTATTTATCTTTTCATCTTATTTTTATTACATATTTGATATTATTTTTATATTACAAATATTTTATATTTCTTTGTTTTCTTTTTAAATGTTTAACAATATTTATTAGTGAGCTTAGAGCGACTTACAACGAAATCCAAATTTATATTAGGTTTAATTAAAACAGAAAGGCGAATGAATTTGTAAAATTTCTGAAATGAGCTTTACTTTTTTATATTTAATAATTTTGGCCCCTTTTCTTTTTTTTTTTGATTATATACTGATTTTATAGGTATGATTGCATTAATATATTATTGATTTTGTTTAAATATATTCAAGAAATCATTTAAATTTCTAAATTCTGAATCTATATCTTTATAAAATAAGATAATGAAGATAGTGATGAGCTAAATATTACTTATGCATATATATATGCAATAGTCCTGAATTTTTCTTGAGTTTATTTAAGCAAATTTCTTGTATGTTTGTTTGTATACAATAAATGTTATTTTAATATGAAACATTCTTTGCATACGATCTACAAACTAAAATATTATTAATATTAATTTAAGGAGAAATGTATTTTCATTTATGCTATTACATTTATGATTATTAATTTATATATATGTTGTAACATTTCATAATTGTTAAACAATTCACTGCAATATAATTTTTGTGAGAAGGCAAAGTCTACTTTTACAAAATAATACTTAATTATTTTATAATATGTATATTTAATTTGTAATTATATCTATATTTAAATTTTAAGTAATTTAGAAAATGTTATAGCATAACATAAATTAATAGTAATTTAATTTTATTGTATATGTATGAATGGTAATTTTAATATATATGATAATATACAGAAAATGCATAAACAATACTCCTCTTCTTTTGTAGCTACAAACTTAAGAACTACAAAAGAAGTTTCGTTTTATATAATTTTTTATTTTTAATATATATTTTTTTGTGTTCCTTACATTAATTTAAACATAAAAATACGGCAGTTAATTTATGAAATGGATAAAATTAAATATATGTACATTAACTTGCAACTTTAATTATATTGATTTATTATTCCTACCTGAAGAGTTAAAGAATTAATTTTTAAATCATTAAATATGGCTGCCACAATGATCTTGTCACATTGAGTATAGAAGATTTGTACGTAATCATTAGTTGTTGTAAAATAGTAGTTATTATTTATAGCACAGGTGTCGTTTAATTTACCTTATATGATATAACTTTGATACAATTACTTCAAGGAAAATATAAACTGTACTACTTTTGAAATAATGAAGGTATATAACAATTTTTCGAAGTAGATTGAGTGCTGATTATATCTCCTTTCGATACATGCATAATATTATTTTTAAAAGACAGATCGTCAAAAAATTTAATTTTTAGTTTAAAGATTTAAGATCATGTTTCGGACGAAATTCTAGGCAGCTAAATTATCATCTTATTCACTATTTTGTAGTTAATTGTATTTGTTATAAACACTTCCATTAATCTTGAATCATCCATTTTTAATATTAACTGCCTTTTTTATATAAATAATATTAATTTACCTACATAATAAAAATTTTGTTGTAAAAAGTTTTAATTTAGTTTTTCTTTTTTTGTATTACTTTTAGGGAATTATATGATCTTTACCGCAATGTAAGATAGACTTGTTGCACAAAATGGTTGCTGTTTTAACTTTTTTTTTACCGATAGTTTTTTAATTTTTAAATATAAAGTGATAATGTAGAACTAGCTAAACCTAAATCTAAAAAAAATGTTTGCACATTGTCATCTTCATTTAATTTTCACTTACTTAATTCCAAAATCGTTGAGGCTGTGACGTCTTATGACGTGTTTTACCTTTGTAACTTTTTTCCAACGTCGTTTAGCATTAGATAATAAGTTAAAAGATGTTGGAACAAGAGTTATTTACATATATGGCACTTCAATAGTAAAGTGATGGGCAGTGGTGCAGTTTGATAACACCAGAATTGCCAACCTATTATATTTCCAATAACCAATCTAGTTTAAAAAAGAAAAATACATTTAATTTTGAACTGTGTCTACAGCAACTGTTTTGTGTTGGATGCAGTGTGGTAAAAGATTGGTAATGTTTTAATGTTATAAACAACTATTACTTAAAAATTATTTTATAGAGTATTTTAGATTGAATCAAAAAAATTTAATTAATAATACGAAAGATCTTGTAAGGGTGGATTTTCTGAAATAAAACTGAAGCATCTCTGATACGTTTAACAAGACTGTTTTAAGACAATGTTGTCTTTGTTGTAGAAATCATCATATTATCGCATTTAATAAACAGAGACAAAGCAGCAAATAATTCAAAGCAATTTTGTTTTAAAGACAGACTTGTCGCAAGTCTATTGATCCCACTAACCCGTACTGAATAGCCAGACTGTCTTAAGGCAGTCGTGTCTCGAATAAGCGACCGCTATAACTTATTTAATTTTTACTACTGTAAAGAAAACTCTAATTATTATAATCCGCCCCTATGATGCAGGTTCGCTTAAAAATGTGCATAGTATGATTGTTTGAATCAATTTTAATACTGAAAGAAAATTATTTTATTATCATTTGTAAAATCGTGAACTTTACGTTTTATATTTTATACATTATTCATCGAAAAGCAGATAAACTGATTGGAGTGCACTACTGGATATTTCATCCTTTTTATCCGTCTAATAGTATTAAGTAAAAGATTATTAATTCTTAAAGAATGACATTATTTAATTAATTTGGGAAAATAATAGATTTAGAGAAATTGTAGTATAAAAATTATTGAAGTTATATTAATTAGAATTTTAAAACCGATTGTTAAGGTTAATAATTGTATTACTATATTCTTCAAAATTCTAATAATTGTGGTGTAAATATTTTAATTTTAATTATAAATAATTTCAACTTTCAACAAAATTACATAATTAGTGAAAGCAAGTAATGTTTTCAATAAACTATGGCATTTTAAAAGATTGCATTAATCAAATAATTCTTAATTAAAACTAGTTATATTAAAGTACATATAATATATAATAAATATACATAATAAAATAATGATTGGAATTGTTTTTATTAAACAATTTTAAAACTTTATTTCTAAAGTTCATAATTCCGCCATTTAAAAATACTTCTACTGGATGCTAGATGGCTTAAAATTTGTTATTAAATAATTACTATAATTGTAATTATATGTTAGAAATTAACATTTGTGATTGTTATTTAAACAGAAATCATTAGAAATTATTTTTAGTTTTGCATAAATTGGGATAAAGTTAGAGCGTTTTATTTTGCACTTTATTTCTGCCTCTAACTTGAACGCAACCACTTTTTTATTTGGAGGAAATATATAAAATGGCCGAATTATTAAGTCTAACAAGTCTCGATGAAAGTGACGTATGAAAGTTTTTTCGTGATTTTATTGTAATTTGTTATATTTGTGCTAAATTCTAGTGCGAGAAAGTTTAAAATCTTGTACAAAAGGATTATTTAATTATTTCTTAAAAGGCAAATGTAAGTAGGATTTATTTTTCTTAATTAATTATATTGCTTAAAATATGCAAGTACCTTGCAGCTAGGTAGGTAGGTCATGGCTGGTTTAATATTAAGGTAAATTATATACAAAATAAAATACTCATTTTATATTGAAATATTTGTATTTAATTTAAGTAAATTATTCCAAATATAATACATTGATTTCTATTTAGTTAGTATTCTTACATAGGTTATATTTCGTTCTGCATCGCCAAACAGTGGGCGTAGTTTTTAATGTAGTAATATTTAAGGCATTTT
The DNA here is from genome assembly GCA_963678705.1 of Panorpa germanica. NCBI lineage: Eukaryota > Metazoa > Arthropoda > Insecta > Mecoptera > Panorpidae > Panorpa > Panorpa germanica. The sequence continues at coordinate 6,909,449 of OY783221.1, forward strand.
ATATCAAAATAAGTTTTGGACAATACGTTAATGTTTGAAACAATTGATACCACATGCTTTAGTTGAAGGATGTCAATATTTGTTTATTTTGTATGTTGACATTTTACTTACCTTATCAGAAATACAGTAAATAAATCTTATCTGTACATTTACACAATTGAACTCATCACACTCTTCCTTGTTTTTCTTTATTTATTGCTATTTGAATAGAGATTATCGGTAGATAATGTCACAATCATTTTCTAATTATGATGGGAACCACCATAAAATAATTACGCTATTTTTAAAGTAGTAATTAATTATTATATCTCCTAATGTTATTATTTTTATCTCTTCACCTTTTCTCACTCTTAATTTAAGAGAAGATTTTTCAAGGACTGTAATCTCACCTAGGTAAAAAATTTTGAAATATAATTGTATAATATATTTCTTTTAATAAAATTTAATTATTGATATTTATAGAAAAGGATATATTAGAAAAGGTTTATATTAACTTTTAATAGTTAATTAGAGATATGATTTAAGGTCTGCAAATTGTCAGTCACTGCAAATTAGTCTATGCTTTACATTATTAGATCATCAAATGGCCTTTCCTAGAAAGTAATTAAAATTCCTTGAATAGTATACCCTTATCTATGTTATGATAATATTGAATTAATGACTATGTGCATATGACTTCATTAATATTGTTTTGTCGTTCTACTTTAATTTCTTCCTAAAGTCTGATCTAACGAACACATCATTCACATTCACTTACGTGACATTATTATTCATGTTTGTACACATAGTATTCTCAAGTACTACGTATTTTATTAAGGGGGTTCTACTTTGTTGGGTATAATTCGACCATATTTATAATCTGTATATATTTACATATAATACAAATATAATAGAAAAATATATAATTTTATGTGTGAGTTGTACACAGCATGACCCCCACATTCCGGAGCGGGTCCCCTATGTATATCAACCATTTCTATAACTTTCAAGTTAAAATTTGCAAATTCTCTGATTTCGTTCTATCTAGTGTTTTTAATCTGTCTTCAATTCAACTTAAAATTTAAAGCGAATATTTTCAAAACTTCAAATATTAGTAGAAACGTTACTCAAACGTACACTGTATACTTAGTCCATAAATAAAGAATTATTATCTCTATTTATTTCCTGCTTATAATTATAATAATAAGATTGGTGGTGGGGCATTTACAATTCTTAATTCCCCCACTTGAATATTACACGCAGTTTTTGCCTCCAGTAGCGTGCAAATTGCGTCTTAAGTAACATTCACATCATTCCGAGATTCTTAAATGTGTTTTCAAAAGGAATTTCTTAGTTAAAATAGTATTTTAAATATGTGTGTGATAAACCTGTTTTTATACATTTAATAAAAAATAACATTAGTGTGTAATAAAAAAAAATTTATTAATTAAAATTATCTTATGTACATTTTATTAATTATAAACGAAGTATGACTAATATTTAAAAAGATGTAAGTTTTATATTTTATATATGCACTATTATTTTTGTTATGTCATTAGTATTTTATGTGTATATAATTAATGGATTATAATTATTACGTATTAATTATTGTAGAAAAAGTATTCCCTGTTACTTTTCGCAACGTTTGTTTATTATTAATGCTAATTTGTTTTTGGTGTTTTTTAGAAATTATTTTCTGCTTTATTTCAGCTACGTAACCGTTTTTATAAATTATTAGCATTTGAATTTGTTCACAACTATTACAAAGCTGTGAGACTTCATTATTATAGATCTGCATTTAAATTTTCACCTCATTTGTCGAACTCTACGTATTTAATTTGTTAATGATATATTTTCAAAAAATTAATTAATTATTTTGCCTTTTTTGGTCAATTTCTTGATGAGTATACTTATTACGTTGTTTAATCTAAACATTTACAAAGGCAAAGCGAATTTCAATAAATAATGAGATCAGTGTTCAAACATTATTAGCTAATTAATTACAGGCTTCTATATTTTTTTATAAATAGACAAAACATCATATTTGTAACATATAAAATTGTGAATTAGGGAAATTAGATCAGCAAAGATTTTTTTTAAATGCATCAACTTATAGAAGTTACTAGCACTATAAATCGTGTGAGTTTACACTATATACAAAACATGAACTCATGTATTATTTTACATAATATTATTTACGTAACGTTACGTTTTATTTTTAACCAAAGTTAAACTTAATTTTGTTACATAGTCAATAAGTAAATGAAATGAAAAACTTATACTAATATATTAATTTAATAAGTAATATTACATAATCTTTTATAAAGAGCTTTATCAATATATTAATCTAAGAAATAGCATGTAAACTTTTTGTGTTAAATAAATCTTTTAATATACGTAACTATGTCATGGTTTCGGATGTGGTGTAGACCCTTTATTATTATATGATTATATTTTCATATAATTAATTTTGTATTTGTATAAATAATAAATAAATGAAGAAAAATGTCTTTGAATAATTAATTATTATAGTACAAGTATCATCTAGGACAGCGGTTCTCAAAGTGTGGGGCACGACCCCCAAGGGGGGCGCAATTATGGCTCAGGGGGGGCCCAATGCTTGGTTGAAAAATTAATTAAATTTACTTACAAAATTAAAAGCAAACTTTTTATTTTTAAAATTACAACAAATGTATAATTTTAAGTCAACGACGTAAGAGTGCCTAACATTTTTTTTTTAGTTTATCAGAAAATACAGAAAAAAGATGCAAACCTTCTGCAATGGACTGAAAAGGTGAAAAGCTTTGTAAGGAAACTAAGTTTGTACGAAGGCGGTCTGTAAAGTGACAATTTGGAGCTATTTCCTATTCTTAAAATTATGATTAAAGAAACTATTCCAACCAATGCAAAGAAATGCTTTCTTAAACACTTAAAAATCCTCAGATCTCGTTTTGAAAAATATTTTAATGGGAACTTAGATGGTTTGGCATGGATTCAAAACCCGTTCAAACCATCATTCGATGAGTGCTCCCTCAACATGAAGGAAAAGCAAATCTCATTGACCTCCAAGGTGACACTAAGCTTGAAATGAAGTTTAAAGAATCTTCTCTCACGTCCTTCTGGATTGGTGTACAAAGGAAACACCCAATTTTGAGTGAACTCACTCCATTCGCCACCACTTATTCTTGTAAAAACGCTCTTTTTATTATTATTGCTTTGAGTTAGTTACAAATAACAATTATGTACTGTAGTAGCTAAAATAATTAAATAAACAGTAATTCTTTGTATAGAATTTGTTGTTTGATTACGATTAAACCTATTGCCCCATTAGAGTATGCATAGAATGTGCAAAACTTAACTAAATAAAAATTGACTGTAAAATGTCAAATGCGACTTCCTTATAATATATAGTACGGTTACATGTAGGGGGGCCCGGCTTACAGCTGGATTATACAGGGGGGCTAGAAGTAAAAAGTTTGAGAACCGCTGATCTAGGACGTATAAAGATGGTATAAAATCTCATTGATTTTTTTCATTGCTTTTATGAACGGATCTACTTTATATATTGACCGCATATTATATAAAATATGAATAATTAATTGTATAAAATTATCGCCATCTGCCTAATTATAATTTGTTGACATTATATCATAATTAGTGAAAGATAAAAATTAAAAATACCAACTGTTATCAATAACACTTGGTTTAAGAAATAAAAGAACGCCATATGCTATGAATTAATGTTATATTTAATCATTTCTTTTTCTAATTATATTATAGATGGTATTTAAAATTAATTTAAAGATATGGTCTGCTGGTTTCTTATGTATTATTTATAAAATTTGAATTTTCATCATTTAATTAAAAAATATTCTATAAAGACTATAGTTTCACATGCAAAATAATAAACACAATTAATACCCGTACGTATATGTAACGTTTTATAAAAATATATAAGTTTACCTTCTACATACATTTGTTTAGATTAATATAATATAAGGTTACATAACAAAAATTATCTTTCGATATAAATTTACGTTTTCTTACGTTAATAAAAGTATTAATGGAAGTTTATATAATGTTTCATATTAAATTAATAAGAGATTTTTAATGCCTTTTTTATTATACTTTATTTTATTATATTTAAAACTTCAGTAAGTAACAAAACGCATCGTTAGCAGGCTTATGAATTTATATTTATTTTGTAAATAAGAGTTTATTTGAAAAACGAATGTTAATTTATTTTTTTGTAATATTACACATTATATGTCGATATAATTTTAAATGCCTGTATCTTTTTTGAACATGTGACAAATTGTAATCGATGATTAAATGTGGCCTCTGAAAAATCGAATTACTAAAAAGTTGTTGAATCATTTCATATATTTATATTGTAACGACTATAAAAGATACACCATTGAAGATAACTATTGACGAATATCTGTAACACTATACATTCATATCCGTTTCATAGATAACAAAAGCTATATAATATCCGTTTTGCATGTACTCGTACATATATAAAATTGCTGCTTTATGTAATTTTATCTAAATTTAACAGGCCACTATATTACTAAGCAGATTAATTGTGTTCAACCGCCGCAGAATGAGATCGGAATAATGTTGTTAATCAATCTTTATTTAATGTGGTGTTATAAAAGAAATTTTGTTCTTTATTGATTACAACAACATAAAGAAGAGAAAACAATCATTAATTTCGTTAACATTTTGTGAAAACGTGGGGTGTTTTATAGCATGATGTGGCTTATTTAATAAATAGAAACAAGGGGTGCTATACAGTCGTAGTTTTTATGCATTATGATCAGTGGCATAACATCCATGGAGAAAACGAAGCAGATTCTTTGAGGGCTCATTCCGTTATACAAAGTGTGATTGGATATAAATGAATAATAAGTTTATGCCCTGGTTTATACTATAACCTATAAAAATAACTTATTTGATAATGCCTTTGAAACATTTAAAATATTTAAATGCATCTATGTAAAAAATATCATTTGCATATATGCAAATTTTATATGTATTATATATTTTATATATATACATATATTTTTATGTATACATATCTTTAAAACTCGTTTCTAAAGAATTTAATATTAAAATATGTTAGTCTCGTCGTAGACCTACTAACCAATATTTTAATAGATTTAGTTGAACACAAAAAAAAAAAACTACACATATGTAAAATCCACAAGCTGAACGTACAAAACGTGTGGTCATTTAGTCGTATTATACGAGTAGTAGTAGTATTCCACACTCATTGTAATTAAAAGAATAAACGAAAGTTGTAATAACAGTTATAATTTTAGTAAAATTAAAAATCTATTTTCTGTATTTAATACATTAATTATTAATAGTATTATTATTTTGTTTCAATTATTTTCTCTTTTATTTTTGGTAATGAAAATTAATTTTCATGTATTTTTAAACTTCACTCTTAATTGCTAATATATTTTGTAATAATATATCTTGTTACGACTTGAGATTTTTAAAAAATCTATTCCTTTTGTTTACATTTATAACTTATTCTTTTTATAATATTTTAATAGTTTAACTTATTATCTGAGTTATAGCAATTGACTTATACAATACTGTTTTTCTAATGCGTTTATCTCGAAACTACTTTTTTTGAATTGGCATCCACGATATCTCAAGAACTACTGAAACATAGCCTTGCTCAATTTAGTCCACTAGGAACTAATTATTGTATTATTTATAATATTTATAAACAATTCATAAATATTTCATTTGCCCCAATGACTGAGAATAGACATAACGCCTCACGGCCTTCCATTTTCTTATAACTCGTTTATTTTTTTTAAATTTAAAATATTAACAATAAATCGACTTTTTTTTCAAATAACTGTCATTTCCACAAAAGAAATTTAAAAGTTTCTTCAATGTACTACATTTGTTTAAAAAAATGCTGAGGCTACAGTGTTTCACAGAACAACTTATGTTTTCGCCATTTTTTAATATATATTTGTGATTTTATGTAAATATATTTACTGATAATAGAAAAAAATGTATCGTTGATAGTTACATAAAAATAAATATTCTTTTTATGCTGCTGTTTCAGGGCCGGTTTTATGGTCTTTTATTTACTTCGGGGTTACGAAACCCCGAGTCAGCTTAGTTCGGTACTTATTTTTGTATCGGGTTTTATGGTCCAAATTTAATCCCGAGTTAGTTAGTAGAGACGTAAACCATATTTTAAGAGATTCGAATATTTGTTTACAGTTGTAAATCCATGGGAATGCAAGATTCAGTTTAATTATTGTTTTAACGATGACGGATTTCTCAACTTAGTACTATATTTGTATAATAGCTGATCTTCCTCATTATCTGTTATTGATAATTGATTAAGGTCACTCACAAAATTAATAATAAACAGTAATTTAATATTATAACCTAAAATGTTATAATAATGATAGCTAAACTGGCTGAGATAGCATGATATTTTATCTCTGTTGCACACTTACTCCGGGTTAAATATTATTACCTTGATTTATGACGAGATATCTTACTCCGTGATTTTAGTTCCGAGTTAGCGTTAACCCTTGATGATAAAACTCATTTTTCGTTTAATTCGGGAGTTAGCTATTTAGTTCGGTAGTAAGACGAACCATAAAACCGGGCCTCAGTGGTTTAACTACTCAAGACAAAATTGTATTATGATAGTCGTGCCTGCAATGTGCGACCGCTCTAAAAATATACGGTGTAATAGATTGTACATTGTGTTTAATATTCTAGTACCTTCATTATAAGTAAAGTATATAAAATTAATCACATATAAATAATTGAATAAACAGTTATAAGTAACTGTTTCATTTTTAATTGCTTAAGAATAATAATATTTAAAAAATATTGTTTACTGGCGATATACCGTATTCTAGAATAATACATAGTGCTACTCAACATATAAAACATTTATTAGAAAATTGTATTTAAAAAATATGATATAGGTTATACTTGAAAAGTTATTATAGTTTAAAATAATCGCAGAATAGCAAAGTCTTGATAGACGTATAAAGAAGATGTGGTTAATTAAAGATGATGGGCCTGCCAACACTGTATGAGCGGCTCTGTATATGCTATACAGTACTAGCGAAATTTGCTTGCACAATTATAATAGAATCGTGTGCCTTGCTGTTTTTGTAACACGTACTTGCAAGAAAGTTTATTAACTTCACATACACACGACTCTAGTCATATGCAGGTGTAAGAGTCAAACAAAAAGGCGTTCACGCATGAAAGTTTGGTCGATCGACGATGCAAGCAAGTACTTAACATTATAACGTCGCGTTGCTAAAAGGGGAATCGCTCTTAACCTCAATAAAACGCTGAATAATAATTTAATAATAACATATTTTCTAATAATAATTTTACTAATATATTTTGTGAATTGAGCGAGTGGTAGATACAGGAAGTATAAATAGGAGCTGAATGTTTTGTTTTTTGAATGAAACATAAAATAGCTGAAATATTTCTGATATTTTTAATTTATTGCAAAATATATGGGAAATACTTTGGACTTCTTGATTACTTAGGCAGGCGCATGAATCTGACTCTATTTAATTTATTGTTATGTTTAAGTTCAGAAATTATTGAGGTCATTTCTCAATAGCCAGTTAACTGTAGTTTATTGTAAACCTTGATTGATAGTTTTGTATCTCAGCTCTTATTTTTGTTCTAGTCGAATATAACAGTAGCTTTGCCAGGCACAATACCTATGTTTCAATGGGCTTGTGTCTTATGTCTTAATTTCTATAAAAGTGCACTGTATATTGATAAAGTGGGTTACTAGAACCTCAAATGTTCCATTATTTTTTAATTACTCCTTGTATGTTAAGAGATATTAACAATTAAAAAAGTAATTTTGTCTCTTTAATTATTAAAGGGATTCAACGTTGTACACATTCCAAGTGCATGTGACATCACAATCCTTGTGTGAGATTACCAACCTTACAGATCATAAATCTCTGCTATATGTATTTATATATCAAAATATCAAATATTATTTACATGTATTTCAAGGAACAATCAAATTTCAATATTATGTCTGCCTTAGCAGGGTTAAATAAAATAAAAACTAATTATTCTTTGATTTGACTTGATTATTTGACTACCAACAGCTACAGAAGATTACCACAGCACTGATCTACTCAACAAATAACTGACGTTAAAATGCATTTCACGTCATACAAATATGGCCGACCATTTCTAGCGCTAAAACTATAATTCAAACTTTTAATTGCTATATCTCCGTCAATATTTAGATATTTAATAAAATAGACACGCCAATACACATTTATTAACATCAATTTCAATCAACAATTGAAAAATCGACCACTAAAAAATGAGGACACAAGCCCATTTTTCTTTTTTTGCAATAATATGTGTTCGAATCGCGGATATTTTAATCTGCATATTTATAAATGTATAAATTGCTGTCACCTATGTTATATCGTATACCTCTAATATCTTTTTGCTTGATTCATAATAAACAAAATATATTTTATGACTCATGTTCTTCTACATAGGTCAATAGTCATGTCGTATATTTTTTTTAATAATTTTTAAAATATAAATAAATTTTATTTTAATATTATATTACTATACTGATACTGATTGAAATACACACGATAACCAATGGAATTTTAATCACATAGTGATATAAAGCAGACCCAGACGTGTACCGTTTTATAGGTCTAGAGCAGTGGTGGCAAACCTTTTTCTAAAAAAAAATAGGAAATAATCTAGAATATATTATTCTCTATCGCATTCATATTGTACTTATATTTCTCAACGTTATGCATTCATTGTAGTTTTCAGTTATTACTAGTGCTATGTAGTTTTTGATGTTTTTTTCGTTTAAAATATATTTAACTTTCACTGTATAATTAAGTTACATTTTTCGAACCTGTGCCAAAGGTTCGCAATCCCTGCTCGATACTAGCTAGACACATTACTTTCATTGGAGATATCTTTAGGCACATGACTAACTCCATCTGCATCAGTGTTCAGTATTTATCACGGTTATACGTCGAACACATTGCTGTACTCTGGTCCTTTGACACGAGATTCTGTATTAAAAAAAGAATTGAAATAAATTTGATATTTTTATCTAGTATGTTGCACCTACTGATCTACTGAACTTGTTGTATTATATTAAAACACAGAGCCCAGATATTTTTGTCCTGTAAAATGCTCAGTAGCTGTGGATGATTTCTGGGCCTAATAAAAATAGCGCATGTCAGCTCGTGAGACTTCGAAAAATTGGCGGTCGAATATATATTTTATTTATTTTATCGGATTACGAAATTTTTGGAATTATCATATATTTTATGGGTTTCTAGTAAACGCGAAGTTCAAAAAAATATGTAAGTGAGTTGAAAAATTTATTTCCAACATTGAATATTTCTTTTATTGAATATAACACTTTTGTCGATTTCAATTCAGTAGAAATCACAAAATTCAGTCAATTGAGTCGATTATTTCAGAAACCCTATAAGTCATTCTTTTCGAGAAATCATTTTTTATATTAATTAATTTTATTAATGTTGTAGTAATGTTCTAATAGAGTAAATTAAGTGACTAGTGAGGAAATGTGTTAGATGGAATGTTTGGTTTAATTGAGAAACAACTTCATAAGTCAGACATAAAATGTTTTTTTCTTTCATTGAAAATTTGAGTCAAAGCTGAATTAATCCATTATAAAACATTAATAACTTTACAATCAATCAAGCTGTATACAAAACACATTTATGACAATACTTTTTTTTATCTGACGAGTTTTTTTTTTATTACCTGTAAAATTGGCCTCAGATGACTTGTAAAGCCTAGTCCAAGAAAATATTTTAAAAAAATATTAAAGAACTGTGGAATGCCGGAATAAAGAGAGTTTACTGCATAATCTTTTCATATTATATAAAAAATATAATAAACATTACAAAATATCTATTTAAATAATATGTGCCATATTTTTTTTTAATGTTTTGCCCTAAGCCATATTATCTAATTTGTATGGGTGTGTTACGGTATAATTTACGATGATTTAAGTAGCGGATTTTTATTTTCAAGGATAACAATTCTCAAATATATTAATAATATAAAAAAGTAATATTTAACTTAAAAATTGTTATTGTGGTACTGCATTTATAAAATATGAATTATAGTTCATTTTATACAAAAATGCTAACAATTTAAGTTTGAGGCACGCGATAATTTAATAGGTGTATTATATTTCGTGAATGAAGAACATATGCATGTGGTATTAACAGCTAAAATATGTATCATAAAAATTGAATGTCGTGTGCCATATTTGAGACCATATGCTGTTTTATAGCTAAAAATATGGTTATTGTTAGTCAATAAATGTAGGTAACCATTGCCGTGCATACCCGTAAAAGCGGCGGGGTCACAAAAAAAAACTATAAATACCGTATCTGTAGTCTGGTATATTTTAAAATAAAAAAGAATTGGAATTAAGCCTCATTCCCACTCACTGTTTTGATATTAAATGTACTGTTTTTATTTAATATTTTAATCTAGATTTCAGGTTCTCGTTTAAGCATTCCTTTTCACATTTGTGTTTTAATTTAGGTTTAGTTAATTTAGTTGGCGTTAGTAATATAAATTTTGACAGTTCGAGAAAATTGTATGTGAAATAATTAAAATTGCTATGTTTAATAACAATTAGTAATAAAAATTGTTTTCCCTTCTATATTGTTCAAAAACTGACATTAAACTTCTTTTAAAAGTAAATCCTACTGCATTTTGACAGATTGTCACATTTTGGAGATTATAATATAATATAGTTTTTCTTAATTTAATATTTTTAATTGAAAACATTAGACCTTGTAAGGTTCTAAGAAAACTTAAAAAATAAATTAAATTAAAAATGGTACTGTGAATTTAAATTAAATACAAAATTAAATTAAAGCAGTGAGTGGGAATGATACTTTATGGTTATCAAATTTTAATTTAAGTTTTGCCGCATGTTTTGACTATATATAAGAGTAATCGAGATTATTTTAGTTTTTGCACAACCATCGATTGGGATGGGATACACAACCCAGCTGTTAATAGTAAATGACATATCACACACACACTCGTATGCGTCTCTGTTGTATAAAAGAGATGGCAAATCTGCGGGCTTGAGGTGCCATGCATTGGAATATTCTATAACGTTGGATCCCTTTAATTACTAAAGAGACAAATTTTTTTTTAAATTATTGATATCTTCTAAAATATAGGGTGTTATTAAAAAATAATTAGACTTAGGTTCTGGTAGCCAAGTTTATCAATATATAGTACAGTTTTACAGAAATTAAGTTATGGTCTACAAGCCCATTCCGCAGTCTGCTAAATTTTAAAATAATATTAAGATCGTACTTTCTATACTGTCTTTTCGTCGCCACTGCTTAGGTAATATATCTAATAAACTTTTTGATCATAAGTGCAGTCATAAAAATTTACAGTATAAAAATACACGTATTTTAGTAACAGTTGTAGAAATAATTTTGTATATTTCAACCGTGACTAGCATAGTGAATTTAAGGATAAAATTTACTTATTGATAACGCATTTAAATAGATATAGATTTTGTCATTTTTATTTAAACATTTCAATAAATGAATACAGTCCACTCTGTTAAATGGTGACTCAAGAATCTTTCTAGTATCCTCCAGATGTGCTTGCCTAATAACATATATTAATATCACTAGTTTACATTACGTAAATTACATTTTTTCGTCATTAAGTAAATCAGGCCACAAACCCCATATAACATAATTTATGTTAGGCGTACTTTACATTTATTAATAAATTGAAAGAGATTGGTGCAGTCTAGTTAAAACCTTAAAATATCTTAAGTAAAATCAGTGCCGCACTGACCAGTGACATCCGTTACTTTTAACTGTACCTTTCATGCATTTTTAAAAGCCTTATACTTGTCGGGCAAAATATACTTTTTAGATAATAAAGAAGCTGCAAATGAAAATAAGTAAAAAGAATTTTAATTTTTAATTAAAAGGATTACAGTTTTCGATCCGTGCCACATGTAAAATTATTTAACACTGTTAAATAATAAACTTATACAATAAATTTACGGATTGTATTTCTGACCCTTTATTATTATTATTATTATTATTAATTGTTCGCCTTTCGGCTTTACAATCTACATTCTTAATACATTTCATAGAACTTCAACTTGAAATTAAACTTAAACTATTCTAGACCTTTTTATTTCCAAAAGTACTTTCTGCTTCTTCTTCTCTTTACCCTCTTCCTTCATTCTCACCGTTTCCTCACCTCTTGTCATCTTTGTCTCCTCTCGGTAAACCGTTTAATGCTTCTCCTTCCTTATTGCCTGTATCTTCATCTATCACCTCTTGCCTTCCTTGTCTCCTCTCGACCAAGCCCTCTATTATCTTTTCACTATCCTTCCTGCCTTCTCTCTTCTACACTTATGTCTATTACAGGCATAGACGCTCTATCTTTACTATTTCCTCTTGACTCTCTTGCTTTACTCTTTCTTCTTGACTCTCTACCTTTACTATGTTATGCTACCTCTTGTCCTTATCCCTTTTCCGAAAATCTGACCCTTTATTAATATCCATTTCTTTTAATCATCATTCCCGCCAATTCGTCCGTTATATCGAGAATCTATTGCCTTTTGACCTCTATTTTCTCTTATTTTAATTTTATGTGTTTCTTTAACGGGTGGGCCTCAAATATGTAATTAGTATATACCTTTACAATTTTAAACCCAGTTCGTCACTGACAATGAGTATAGTACGCAGTACAACATATGTACATGCATTTATCTAGCAACTGGGAGTTATAGAATGTCTAGACGTGTAACTATTTATAAATGTTTAATTCAGGAAAACGTCTTGTTCTTTTTATGTAATTTACTTATCATTTTTTATAGACTATAAAATAAGTAAAGTTAAGTTTATAAATAACAATGTATTACTTGTTACAAGAGAAGACAAGAGATGTATGTTATATAAATACTTAGTAAGTATTTTGAGCTTGTTATAAAAAAGATTAGTTAAGTGTACATCAGATTACATAAAAACTGTATTTATTTATAGAATGTAGATGATCATATTCTTGTTTTTAAATCGTTTAGTTTTGTTACATTTCACAATAGAATAATAATGAAGAGAGCGTTCAAACAATGATTTAAGATTGCTGTGTGCTTTGGTTTGGACGCAAATAAATGAAGCTTCGACACCATATACATTCTAAGCCAATAGTAAGAAAACAAAACAGTTATTAGGTCACATTTTCTATTAAAAGTGTACCAGTAGTGACTGGAAAAGTAAAATTTACTCTTAAAAGCACGCAGTTGCTAGGAAATCTAAAATAGAAGTCATTCATTTCTCAAAGAAAGAAAAAAGAGCCCTCAGAAACACAAAACGTGAACTCATGTAATATTTTTTACCTAACATTACGTTTTATTATTCACCGAAGTTTCATATAATTCTTCTACTTACATAGTCATTAAATAAATGCAAAAGATACTAAAAATCTGTTACTAATATATTAATTTAATATATAACGTTATATAATCTTGCATAAAGAGCTTTATTAACACCAGAAAAAGTAAATTAGAGCCAAAGGATAATTTTTATTATGTAACCTTAATGATATTAACCTAGAAAAGTTTATGTAATAAGTAATTTTTTTTATGTGTATCACTTTGTTTAGCTGATTTTAATGCTAGTTGAGATGTAATATATTTATTTCGTGACTGGTAATGAAATACCTCTCCAATTGATAAATAAATTATAAAAGTCTATAAAAATACAGTTAATAACAATTAATGCGAAATTTCACCTTAGTTGAAATCATCCTAATATCATTTTTAAAGAAGAAACGAGAATATTACTTTCTAAGTTACAATCCTTTTAAACCCTATGTAATTATTTCATTCCATTTGGTAAGAATTAAAACAGCCCTCTCTTCTCTCAGAACTATTTCGAACACAACAATCTCTTTGTTAAATTCCTTTAATTTCTTTCTGGAATTTATGTTGAACCCGGATTAAAATACCGAATTAGTAATTCAAGTTTCGGCTCTCCCTGTAAATACGCGTTTTGTTTATTTATAACTTGAAGAAAAGAACAAAAAATAAAACTCAATTCAGTAGCATCGTGGTTAGAATATTATGTACGTAGTATTGTTTGCATGTATCGCGGGTCAACATTCAAAGCAAACTAGGGCTACGTTCAAATGTTTTGTTTTTATGTTTAGTCTAATATGTGCGAGTATACCATATATTTTGGTGGAAGAATTTTAAATAGATATTTGGCAAACGAAATAATGCAATTTACTTGTATTTTCATATTACAAAATAAAACATATCTGTAATACTGTTGAGGAATTTAAATGGGTGCTAAAATGTTATAATATTACCCTCAAATTTTTAAAGAATGTGATATAGTGAATTGAATAATTTATTGATTCAAAATTCAATTAAATTTCAGATTCAAATGAATCTAAATTTTTCACTCTATTAAGAACATTCTTTCCATAGGATATGGCACTTCAATTTGGGATGGGAACAATGATTTATCTTATCAATATCTTAACTTGTTTACATTATTAACAATCTAATTATTATCAATATCTTTTTTTAAATTAGTCACAATATTATTAAAGATATAAGAATTTATTATCAGATACTAATTAATTGTTATTATTAAATATTAATTGGTTGTTATTGGCTTAATCAGAGGACAGGAAAGAGATACTCCTAAAATGTTGGAAACATATTGCAAGCTATATAAATAGGGTTGCCTCATGTTAACATCAAAAAATGTATAAATTTGTTTTTTACGATAACGAAATTTATTTATATTGTTACAAATAATTATCAATAGGGTACATTAGGTAACACTATTTAACACATGACGTAAAAGACTAGGTTGCTTTATTAGAGTTGAAAAAAGTGTCGCCAACTAAAAATTATGCATTTAAATCGCTCCCTGCAAAAGAGGTGCAACGTTCGACGACTTTTTCCGTATTTAAACCATATTGGAGTCAAAGAGAAATTATAAAAACTGAAATAAAAACCTTTCAATTTTTACTTCTTTTACGTAATTACTATATTTAAATTTTTACTTTTTCCAGTTAATATACTATTATCACATGTTCAAAATGTAAAATAACCTACATATTCGTCGACCGCAACGCATTCAAATAGCCCACAACGTCATATGTGAAATCAGATTAATTTATTCAATAATTGTTTGTTGTTTTTGGTTAAAATAACAAATAGATAGTTGGTTTCCTTTTTGACGTATAATTGGCATATTATGATTAATTATCTAGAGCCTAAAATATCTTTATAAATTTTGTATATTTTTATAGAGAGCACCACTCGCTTTTATTATTAAGGGGTTCACTGACACTCGTAATCTCTAGCATTAAAAGAATTCTTTTTTTCGACGCAACTTCCCAATTTAAATTTTTTGATTGCCATTAAATACAGTATACATTTGTGTATATATTTATATCTAATATACATAAAAGGTTTTAAAAAAATATCAGAGAAAAGTAAGAAGCTGTTCCATGGAACACGTTTGCCGGGAATGAATGAAATAGTAATCGAATCATCCATGTACGTTACATACCAATTACGTAAATCATATGACCTGACTGAAACCTCAGCAGCCACTTTCCGTAATTTAACAATACGTTTAATTAACATTCCATTTATTACAGAATCACTTCTATGTTGTGTCTACGAAAAGCAAGTTTTGATGCGCTAACTATTTGCATATTTTTTAAATTAAATTATTTAATATTTTATAATGAAGTCACATATGAAAGTGTTGTTATTTATAAATTAATATTCTTGTCATAGAATATTTCACAATGTATTGTCACATAGAAACACTATTGCCGTATGATGTAAAACTACTATTAACTTTGTTAGATTTAATTTAATAAATTAGTGGATATCGAGTGTCTCAATAAAATGTGTACTCTTTCTCTTATGACCAGACAACGTATGACCGTGACGTAATATTATATGATAACACAAACTAGAATTTGTTAGATGTTCTTAGTGTTTGGACTGGAAAAATGATGTAGAACACACGCAGTTCTGAAAGCATCGAGACAGTGGCATAATACCTTAACTGTTTTAAAAACAACCGTTAACATTAGGTTAACAATAGTGTTACCAGATATAGAGTTTTGAAGTAATCTACGGAGTAAAAGTTATTGACAATCGTCACTTCTAGCAACACTTATGGTGGTTAAAGATAACCGTCCACAAAAGTCGGCATTACCGCATGTGATTTATCTTTCAAACAAGTTTGAGATGAGAAGCTGAGGGGGAATACCTTATCGGAGATCGACTTGCTCTTCCAACCATGCAACTTTGGATATGCTGGCGATATCATATTTATACGATGAACCATTCAGTTATCACTAACAACTGTAGTTCAGTTTGTAAACCCTTTCTGTTCCATGTTTGAAAATGATAAATCCGATGCAGTAATATCGATCTGCGGATACTTATCCCAGCAGTATAGTTTGATTCTTAATAATTTAGAAAATATTTACCGGGTAAACATTAAAATGGTCTTTTGAAAAAGAAAATTATGTTCATATTTATGTAGTTTTTTTCTCTACGCATAATAAAGCTACAACAACTGTTATTATTTTTATACAATTCTCATCAAATGACGGACAATGTACTAAAACAGGGAGCCGCAAACTAAAGCCCGCGGACAGGAACTGAAATGCGAAGACGATATGAAGAATAAATACTACAGCAAAATATGATACCATTTGAAGCACCACTAAATATATTTATTTTGAAATCTGTCATGTCTAGTGCATTTTCTACAGTAAATTATATTGAAAGAAATGGATTTGGATTGTCAGTTTAATAGTTTTTTTCTTCAAATTTTGTAGTACGAGAGTTCTTTAACATACGACCTTCTTCTTTTTAGCTCGGTAGTCTTATTCGATTAGTGTCCTTGCTTTTTTATGCTCCCAAAAAGTATGATTTGTCAAACTCGTCAAAACATTCGTTTCTGCAATAACTTTCATTTTTAACTTCACGTCGTTTGGGAAAAATTGAAGAATAGTGTTGATATAGAAATAATTCATATTCGGCCCGCGTATATCTTTAAAATGTTGCGTTGGCTCTAAAAGTTTGGAGACCCCTGTACTATAATAATAGAATAAATAACTTATTCTTAGTAAAACATTATAAATTTCTATGCGTTCGCTAGAATTGTTAATTCGATTAAGTTCCTGTTGCACAAAGCTAATGTTTTTTCCCAACAATTATAAAATAGAACAAGCATCTCTTCAGCTATCAACTAGTTAGGCGTGTAAAGTAGGCTATTTGTTGTAATTTATATTGTTAGTAAAGAACTCTTGAACACGATATTGTTTTCAGTTAGACTACATTAATGTCTATTACGAACTATTTATATTCAAGAACTGCTTGGCTTAACAAAGTATTTTCAGCGAGTAAAAAGAAACAGCAAAAACACAGATTCCCAATGTGTTTGTTACAACACACGTTATATTTTTATATATAAAAATGGCCCAGCTAAAGATATAGGAGTATAAATTTATGTTGTTTTATTTTTGGAATATATGTTAACATAGCTAATATATTTGAGTATGTCTCATAAATAACAAGTGTTTTAAACAAATATACATACTTGTTTGTTTGTGCCAATTACCGCTCGTGTAGAAAAAACGCTATTATCACAAAACTTATCAAGTATTACCAGATCTGACACACAGCATCTTTCCTATGTAGTTTCGCTTGGAAGGAAATTGGTTTTCATCGAAAGAGAAATGCTGTACATTTGTAAACAACTATTTTCAATTGTTGATTGAAATTGATGTTAATATATGTGTATTGGCGTGTCTATTTTATTATTATGTTGACGGAGATATAGCAATTAAAAATTTGAGTTACAGTTTTAGCGATAGAAATGGTCGGTCATATTTGTATGACGTGAAATGCATTTTAACGTCAGTTATTTGTTGAGTAGGTCAGTGCTGTGGTAATGTTTTCTAGCTGTTGGTAGTCGAAATAATCAAGTCAAGTCAAAGAATAATAAGTTTTTATTTTATTTAACCTTGTTACGGCAGACATAATATTTGAATTTTATTGTTCCTTGAAATAGCTGTAAATAATATTTGATATTTAAATACATAGCAGAGAGTTATGAGCTGTAAGGTTGGTAACCTGTAAACTTGCCAAAGTTCTATCTTGGATATGCTATCTCTTTTACGCTCTGTTGTATAAAAGAGATAACAACTAGCGGCTGTGATGTCACATGCAGTTGGAATGTTGTCCAACGTTAAATCCCTTTAATAATTAAATAGAAAAAATTATTTTTTTAATTGGTAATATCTCCTGAAATATAAGGAGTTATTAAAAAATAATTGGACATTTGAGGTTCTAGTAACCAACTTTATCAAGGACACAAGCCACTTATTACCCCTGATGCTTATAGTATAGGCAACCATTTTAACTTAGTTACAGTTTCTGAAGCAGATGGTGATACCTGCACCACACGATATTGGACATGTTATAACAAGCATAATTACCTTAATTTATGTTGTCTCATTTGTATACATAGACAATAATAACAGTAATAATAGTTTGTTTTTGTTTTTAATAAAACTGGAAATTATATACCTTATAGAGGACGAATAGAAACAACATAATGACTCATATTTGTTTTCTCTTTCAAATTGTCTTGTTTAGACTTATATGACACATGGCCGTTAACGCGCCCACTATGACTACATATTTAGAGGTGCCTTTTTAATACTCGTATACCTATTTTGATATTTTATTATCGTAGCATAGGTAACTTTTATGAATCTTATTTTGTCTAGTTCAGAGTTTCTCAACAATTATTTTTTTCGAGATGACATTTTAACCGTTAGTTTAAGTGAAATAAAGGGTAAACCTTGAAACATTCATTTCAAGGTTAAATCCTTATTTGACTGGATTTAAAACATCAATTTATAAGAGAATTGTGTCGTGAACCATATTGATAAAGTTGGCTATCAATACGTCAAATATCAAATATTTTTATTCAATTCGCAATATTACAGAAGTTATTAACGATTGAAATAATTATTTTTTCTCTTTAATAATTAAAGGTCATTCCTTGCTCATCTTCTTCCCCACCACTACCATTTGCCAACCTTTACTATCAATGTTAAACAAGAGAAGTGCAAAAGAGATGCAGAATTAAACGTCACAGCTATATATTGGGTCCCTATAATTTTTTAATATAATGTCGCGATATAAAACGAAAAATAAATAAGTTGACATTTTCAACTATAAGGATAACAACAGGAATATTACGCAGTAATACAAAATTCCAACTTGAAATAGATATATGTGAAATTTTTGAATATTTAACAAAATAAAAACGCTAATATACGTTTATTAACCAATATTTTCAGAGATGTGCGTTTTTCAAATACATATACTCAAAATACAAATACAAAATAGTAAATACCTATTTTCTATTTTGTATTTAAATATCTTTTAAGAGTATAGAATTTTATATTTTATTTGAAAACTTTTACAAACCTATTTCCTATTTGGAAAATACAAAATACTTTTTACATTTTTGTTACTTCATAGTGTTAATTAGTAAACATTATATTATTTTTTGAATATAAACTTAAAACCCCATCAACAATAGCACCATTTACGATCTAAAAGTATCTGCACAATTGTCTTAATAATTCTAATTTAAAATGATAGATGTGCCTATTACGTTATTATCCTTCCTGTTACCACCACCATAAGACATCTGATTTTCGTTTACCTAAATTTGTTTATCATATTTTCTCGTTCATTATTTGTTTTATTATAAGATAATCACTCTACTGCAATCCTTACAGAAATATATATACATAAATATATATTATTTTACCTACTAACCTTAACACTTGTCCGCTGTAATCCCTAAACTACCCCTACTACTTATAAATATTTTATCCTTCTAAATTACATTTATATTAGTAACATAAAGAGTATTCTATTTTCTCAAAAGTATTTTTAAAATACGTATTTTGTATTTAAATACTAACATAAAATTTATTTTTTTATTTTGTATTTGAAATAGGAAAATAACGAGGTATCTGCATTTTCTATGTAAATGCTTTGAAAAGCATTTGTGCACATCTCTGAATATTTCAAAAAAGAATTAAAAATCAGTTCACAACCCAATTTAAGAATAGAAACTTTAATTAAAATCTGAAATATGTGACATTGCGAATTAATAAATAAACGAACTACATTTTTTTGCAAAATTATTCTAGTACAAGTAATATTTCTTACAATCGAATAGTCAGCAGAGTACACTTGATTATTTCCCTTTCTCATTATCTGTTTCCAGTTGCTGCATTCACTAAGTGCATCTTCCTTCATTGAAATCCTCCATCGTAACGAAAGGAAATGGGATATTCAATGAAACGTGAATCCACGCATTCTAATTCATAATCATACCCCTCAACTCGGTACGTTTGCGATTATTCTTTGTGATATACATATAATAATTTATAATAAGTTCAATGCACTTGTAAAAACAGTATTATTCTGTTCAAGAAAAACTAGACGATATAATGAATAGACCTATTGTACGTGTTCTAAAGACGTTACTAGATCAGACAGGGATTGTCAAGATTTCACAAACTTTAGTTGTCATAGACACGTTTTTATTGATTTATTCTTTCTATAGAATCATTTGTATTAGATAGATTTATATTTTTTAATCTGGATCCCTTCAATTAAAATAGCGCGTGTCGATTTGTTTGTATATTGTATATCGCAATATTTATAAATGTTTACCATCACTGATATCGTGGGTTTTAATTGCGGTGTAATTAAAAACACTATTACATCTCGTTAATCATGAGCTTCCTTAATTAAAAAAGTACTTCAATTAATTGATGATAATAAATACTTGTTAAAATATTGATAAAAAGTAAGTAAAGATTTTTATGTCTGGAATATAAATTATCGTGTAGTCTTATTCCCGTTAAAATGTTTTTTGAAATTAAACAAGTTAAGCTTTTCAGCTATTTTTAATCAGTGGAATCCAGAAATTTTTTTTTGAAGAATTGCTGCTTCTCTATTAAACTTACCAATTAAATACTTTACCCCGATATATACTTAAGACGTTTTTAAAAATATTTCGATTTATCGTTAAAAATGATTAAAGATCTAAAAAACATACATAAGTATTTCATGATAAAATTTAAAAAATGTTGTAAAACAATTTGACACGATAATATTAACCTTGTACATGATATCGCTGCAGGCTTTTGATGGACTGATGCACTGACAATTTGATGATGCAACTCTTATAACACACATACATAGATAGAATAAATTAATAAAAATACCATTTTAAAATAATCGCAGCCTTGAGTTTATATTACGTGCATCTATAAAACTAAACCACATTCGTACTTATGACATTGACAAGTGTTAAAGGACTAACAAAATGTTGTCACTGAATTATGATTAATCAGTGATTGTCAAACTGTCAACTACTTCAAAATTAAAATTCACTTATGAAAAACAAAAAGTAATTCGCTCTATACCCTTATATTAAACTTATCACTCAAAAATATGAATTTATCTTAAAATATATTTATATATATTTTTATATATTAAATCGTTACATTTGTCTATTGAAAAAGTAAAGAACTACTGTTCTCATTACTTTATTTTAGAATGCAATCCAATTCGTATTCAGTTAATGTGTACTAAAATTTACATTTGATTAATAATCATTAAGATGTTCTGAATGTTAAATTTATAGACGCCTGAGCGATAGGCATCATTTTAAACACGTTCTAACTAACACCAAAATAAAATTAGACCATGACGAAAACCTAATTAAAATAATATTACACTATTGACTAAGTATTTTTCTTGAGTTGTATATTTTTGCCATCTGTTTAAAATGTAAATAACAATAATTCACACATATTTAATTGAAATGTAAATTTTTAGTATTTGTATATTATGTTAATTTTATATACAAATACAGGGTATGGGACCATCTTACGAAGAATGTAATATGCTTTGCTTAATTTACTTAGTGTTCATTTATTATTCAAGGCTGCTATGTTATTATAAAATTATAAGTAATTTGTTTTGAACATCCGAAAGTGTTTATTATGAACATTTTGAGTTTTTCATTTTTGTATGTCTTTTGACTTTCGTTGTTTTCATAACGCGGTAAACAAATCATTCATCATTCTTACAGGAATTGTAATAACAAGTCCATACATACAAAATATAAATTACAAAAGTATTTTTAACATTTAATGTACGGAACAGAAGAAGCTTAGTGAATAGATATGAAAGAGGTACTAATAATTGCTTGCTGTTCAGGCGTAAATTGTACAGCTCCATTAATTACTATTCTTATTAGGTCGGGAAGATTCATTCCATCATCTGTGGTTTCCACAACTTGTTTAAATCATATGACAAATTTAAATTTTTAACAATATATTTATTATTTCAGATGCTGTTGAAATGAATATAGATGTATTTTTAAAACTGCATGTGCTGCTAGTTTTTTGATTAAAAACAAACTAGTGAAATCAAATCAGTGTGGGCTCATTATATCGTGATGAGCAGCCATAATCATCAGAACACAGTGATCTCTCAACGGTTGCAACCTGTATCAATTGGAGGAGGTGGTAGAGGGTTTCCAGACCCAGGAGGGTGCTGGTTCATGCCTCCAACGGCACCACTTAGACAAAATAAAAAACCTCCACCACTCCCGGGGGCTTCACACTCAACTGTACCTTCTTTACCTGTAGATATGCATACACCACACGCACCACATTCATCCCATATCTCACATCATAACATGGTAAGTTTTCGTTAATAATTTAATTCATGTTATAAATGTTGCCTATGCATCAATTTTCAGTTATGTTGCAAGTTGAATAAAAATTATTATGTATAATTAATTTAATAATCTTATTAATATGATAATTATATTTTGCATTTATTTAAATCATCTTTTAATTATAGTATGAGTTTGCGTTGCGTGTTTTAATACCATTATAATATTTTATTTTACAGAATCAACCATTGCCACATCAACAGCTTCCGAACATGATGCCTCACGTACAAATACCAACCGTACCAAATCCTGCCATTTCACCAAAATCACCAATAATGACAACAGCCCCTCACATACTGCAAACACAATTGAACCAAATGTCAACATCTCACATAATGCCTCCTCATCCACCACATAATAACATAATGTCCACTTCATTGGGTTCAGCAGCACAACTTCATATGCCACCACACTCTGTACAAATTCATGGAGGACAAATGCCCCATGGACCCCCACCAGTTAATCATAACTCTATAATGTCTACATCACTTATTGGATCACAAGCTTTTGGTGATATTAAAGCAAATAATGCTATTGGAACTCCTGCTGTAAGTCCTGGAGGGCCTAGATTGCAATCTTTGTCACCAACATGCGCTCAAAGAAAAGCTGAAGTTAAATTGAATGCAATGCCGTGAGTATTTCGTAAATATTTTTGTTCATTGTACATATATACACATAAATAGATAGCCAACGTGAGCAAGGAAACGTTATATTTTATTGTATTCTTTATCAAACTACTCGTTATCAGTTTAAGGCTCATTGACAATATTTACTCTCAGTTTATTCCATCTACTAGGAATACGGTACCAAACAATAGTACATTGAATTGGTTATTCCATACAAATCTATTATGCTTTACGCAAATACTTTTTACATGGTCACTTCGATAAACGGCTTACGATCTATTTAGAGATAAATATCCGAGTTATTATTATATAGTTATACGTGACTATAAAGTTACGTTACAAATTCATTTTATTCATATTTTGCGACTTATTTATAAACATAACATAAATATGTTATTTTGTTTCTGTAGTTAATACACATGCACCAATCTTATCCCTAATAATACAAATGTTGTTTTATTAAATTACAGTTGTCCTTTATTTCGCTCGATTCAGTTTTTTTGATATTGATAAGATTATACGAGTATACACATAGTTTTAAAATAGTTGTGTAACTACGGTCAGTGTATGTAAAACATTAAAAGTGTGAATTTGAGAATGGTGTTTAAAAATTAGAAATATGTACGTTTTTCAAAATTTATTTGTGTTTAAAGATGAAAATGAATTAACAACATCTGTTTTAAAATGAGTTATAGAAATATAGTGCACTGTTTATATTTGTAGGTCAAGTCCAAAATATTATAACTTTAAAATCATCACTGTAACTATTACACAGCAGAACATGTATAATATTAAATAACATATGCATTTATTTTACTTGTGATACTTGGACATTTTCATATACTATAATAATTTAAGTATATATCCAAACTCTGTCCTAAAGTTTTGTATACTAAATATTCTTTTATTTTCTTGATTTGTTTTAATATTTTCTAATTCTTTTTTTATTTCCTTTACTTCATGTGAAAAAAAATTGCAGTTTATAAAATATGTTATCTTTTAACACATAGTTGTGGTTTTGTGATTAAAAAAACCAAATTCTATTTTTTACATGTAACTTTAAAATGTTGCAATTCAAATTAAAAAAATTTCCATAATATAATAACCATTTTTGATCACATCCTTTTATGTTCATAATTTTATATAAGATTGCACTTAAAACTTATCGCAAATAAATTTTCCAATTAGCAATATCAGTTAATAATCACGATTATTTAATAAAAGATAAAATAAACAAGTGTTTGTATAAAAATAATATTTTCTGTGAATTTAATTTAACGTTTTGAGTGCCAAAAAATATTTGGCCTGCTGCCAAAAAAGCAGACATTAAAATTTTAAACATTGGTTACGAGTTTAAATTCTAGACTTCTATAACTACAAGCATACTGACAAATATAATTTGTTTAAATTACTCATAGTTTTAAAACGTTGTTTGTTACGTGCTTGCATATTGTATTTATCTATAGATAAGGTCATATAAAAAGCAGAGGAATTTATTTGTTGCAGAATAGTTTATTTAATAATATACATAAATATGTATAAAATTATTTTAAATTTTAAAATAATACATTGTCCAGAGTATGTATAGTTATATGTAAAATCTTAGATCACTTGCAACTAAATTCAGAGTATACTTCATCTAATAGTTTATGTATTCAAATTTGTAACATACACAGAAAGTAGTTATACTTTAAATTTAGTTGAAAATGATATCTTTATTATTTTGATCATAAAGACTCGTTCATAATCATATCACCCACAACATATGCTAATTTTTATGTTCTCTACATAAGTAGAAGCAGTATCATGAATTGTATCTACAGTTGAGTATTTTAAACGAATATGAGAGGTTTAATTATACAAACTATTGAATAATACTAATTATGTTTATTTTTTAATTTTAGTTGGTTCCATGGTAAAATAACCAGAGATATCGCAGAACAATTACTAATTCCTCGAGAAGATGGACTTTTCCTTGTTCGAGAATCTACAAACTTTCCCGGTGATTATACTCTTTGTGTTTGTTTTCAAGGAAAAGTCGAACATTATAGAGTGAAATACCATGACAATAAATTGACAATAGATGACGAAGAATATTTTGAAAATCTTGCTCAATTAGTCGAGGTTTGTTTCTTACATAAAGTTTTATATAATTTTTGTATATTGAGTAGGAAGAATACGTTATAATTATATTATTTATTTTAGCATTATGAACAAGATGCAGATGGATTATGCACGCAGCTAATAAAAAGTCTTCCAAAAAAAGGAAAGCAAGATTTTTGTGTGGACACAAAGGCTTTTGTTGATGCAGGCTGGATTATTCAAGAAAATGAGCTACAGATTAAAGAAAGTATAGGAAAAGGAGAATTTGGAGATGTTATGTTAGGTATTCACCGAGGGGAAAAAGTTGCCGTAAAAATGTTAAAAGATACAAGTGAAGCAGCACAGAAATTCCTTGCTGAAGCTTCACTAATGACGTATGTTAATTACAAATTATTTTTATACACGATTTTTTTACAAATATTATTAAGGGTTATATTTTTTAGATCACTGCAACATCCAAATTTGGTCAAACTTTTGGGACTTGTGTCGAATAACAAACATATTTATCTCGTCACAGAATATATGAGCAAAGGCTCTCTTGTCGATTATTTAAGATCTCGTGGTCGATTGCATGTTACTAAGAAAGATCAAATAAATTTTGCATAGTAAGTAAAAGCAATCTAGCTCATATGACATCACAATTATACTTGCATTTATTCATGTGTCTTTTTTTAACCCAGCGATACTTGTTCTGGAATGGAATATCTTGAATCTGTAAAAGTGGTTCACAGAGACCTTGCTGCAAGAAATGTTTTAATCTCCGAAGAGGGTTCAGCTAAAGTTTCTGATTTTGGTTTAGCAAGAGACGAGAATTTTGCTTTAGAAGGTGGAAAGCTACCCATAAAGTGGACTGCACCTGAAGCATTGAAACAAAGTGTTCGTATTTTTTAATTGTTTTAAAATGATAAACTTATTAAGTTCATTTTCTAATTAAATTTTTATTTATTTACAGAAATTTTCAAACAAATCTGATATGTGGAGTTTTGGTATATTATTATGGGAAATATATTCATTTGGGCGAGTTCCCTATCCAAGAATTGTAAGTTAATCATATGCATATAATAATTTCGTAAATCGATTTTGATTTATTTTTTCTTTTAGCCCTTAGCAGATGTTGTAAAACATGTTGAGAAAGGATATAAAATGGAAGCTCCAGAAGGTTGCCCACCTGAAGTGTACGAAATGATGCGGCAAGCGTGGGACCTCATACCTGATAAAAGACCTACGTTTAAAGACGTTAAGGCCAAACTTGGACAATTAAAAACATTAACGTTATAAAATTGATACTACGATAATAAGTTATTAATTATTAAGAAAACAAAAATTGTATTGTATACAAATATATTATTTTATTTATATTATTATTATGTTATAGTATTAAAAACTTCGCTTATAAAATTTTTATTCAATTTTATATCGAATCGAGATAGGAAACTCAAATTTATTGCATGTTTTTCGTTATTTGAATGTGAAATTCATTTAAATTAAGGCACGGCAACATTTACACAAAATCCACTATCGGTTTAATGCGATTCTTGTTATTAAAATATCTCTCTGTTACGAATAAATATTGTAATTTAAATATAATTGTATATAAAGGATCTTATAAATATTTAATAAATATTGTCTGTTTTATAAAATATAAATATTTTTCTTAGTGATTTAATTATTAAGATACGCTAGTCAGTTTTTTGTTGAAATTTTCTTTGGTTTTCAAATCATTATTATAATTTATTGTTCCATTTCAGTAAAAAATGAACAACTAATATTATATTTTGATAATTTAGACAATATTTTATTAAATAAAATATTTATTTTTTTTAAAACTTATTTTAATTATATATTTTATATTTCATTATAAGATTTTACTCCGATTTAATATAAAGCACAATCTATATTTAAGGAATTAATAACTAATTTTAGTTTAAATAAAATAAGCCCTTAAATTTTGTTCAGAAATTATATTTTTTGTATATATGTATATCTATTAGGACAAATATATATTGAACTATTACTAGGTACAATACATTTAAATTAAATGATTTTACGTATTCTATAGAAGTTTTATTGTGCGACATGTAGAAAATAATTATATTTAAAAACTTTGTAGCTGAACTAAATTGTCCACTTTCAATTATTTTAACGATATTTAAAGTATGCACTAATAGCTTCAACTTGTAATCAAATACAATTTTCAAAGATTTGAGTAAGACTTTATAAAAACACTTCTGTTCAAATAATACAATTTAGGAGTGTTTAAAACTTACCTCGCTTTTATGTGAGATAACACCATTTGCATAATATTTTTTTTTAGATTCTATACTTCCTTAACACTTGCAATATCATTCTCAGTTCGCCTTCTTTTACTCTCAAGTTATTAGTATTTATGTGCAATATATACAATCATTTAATATTATAAAATAATTTTAAAATTAAAAGTGGATAAAACAATAAAGCTATAGTATAAATATATCTCTTATTAGAATTTGTGATTATTCGGGTTGTATATATAAAATAATGTTATTAATAATAAATATTTTTAGTTGAAAATTAACAATATAGTTAATTAATATGTAGAATGGACAATCAATGTTTGAAACACTATAATACAACAATAAATATGTCCATTTTAAAATAGATTATATATTTTTAAAGAAACAATAAAATGACAAAACCGCTTACCTCTTAAAAAGGCTGAGCGAATTTATTACCACAAAATGCTTTTTTTATAATATTGCTTCACTTAAAATGTCTTCTAAAACAATTACTTCCATATATATAATTAAAGCATATGTAATTAATCTACTACGAGTCCAAATGTTAATAACAAATATCTCTCAAGTCTTATAAAGATTGTATTAACGTATGATGTTTTTTCAGTACAATTGTTAAAGTGTTCTAAAACAGTAATTATAAAGTCATTGCATGGTACTAAATGTAATATACAAAGACTACGTTTACATGGGTTTTTAAGTACAATGTATACTTTGCACGTTTATTAGTGACCTAGGTATATCTTTCTCTCTCTCACACACTGGATCGGACTATCTGCGACCTCCAACGCATAGGTTGTGTCGCATTAAAACACTTTATTATGAGAGGAAGTTTCTACTTTCATTTTTTATCAATACACCACTGTATCCTGATGCAAAGTGTATTGAACAACTCAGTAGAAGCTTCATCTCATAATAAACTGTACTAATGCGAAACAACTCCAATACACCCTACAGAAAAAAATTAAAAATAATGTAAACAAGGAATGTTTGGAATCAAAAGATATTATCACATAATCAATATCATATCATCAATAATTTAAATCTCTAATGACATTAAATTAGAAATAAGAAAAATTTCATAAACTATGTCATCTCAATTTTATTAATGTTAATTCATTTTAAACACTCATGTAAACGAAATAAAAACAATCTGGAGCAAGATTGGTTATTGATTATAAACGAGAAATATTTCTGGTAAAATCTAAACAAATAAACGTTGTTTAGAAGGTACTTCTCAAGTTAAATAAAGAATAATACATACATACCATTCGTGTTATAAAATTTGATCAAATATCTTCACTAAATGAAATATTACTATATGAATCATATTAGAAATAAGGATTAATTAATATATTATATTAACTATGAATAATTACGTTTTCTCTGTTTCTAAATGTAAGAGATTCAGATAGATTGTTAAATTAAAAGTGAATTTTAAGCATTGTATCAATACAGCTAATGTATATATTTATAGATATATTCTCTCTTGTTCCAGAAATTAGATTAGATTTAAAGAAAAACCAGTATTTCATCAATTAAATAAGAAGATCATTTTCTGTCTTGTTATTTAGTAGGTATAAAAAATACTATGTAAGGTATGACGTTATCTGCATCATCTACGTAGGATATTGTTACATTATTGGTCGGTCTTGAGCATTATATCTTGTAGAATATTTGTAGAAAATTGTTCTTTCATTATTATATAATTCAATCGGATTTATTATATATATTATTTATATAATATGATATGCAATGCAACATGTTCATTTAAATGTAAATGACTGATTTTTTAAAATATATATTGCAAAATCCAATTCATATATATTATTTATTAAAATCAAGTAAAATAAAATTGGTTTCATTATTTTTTCTCTGTTTTATGATAATAATTATTTGTAGTCTTATACAAAATTCCAAACATAATTCAACAATGTTATCTAATATACAATGTTTTGTGATTCATTTTATTATTTCTTGAAAAATAAATCTATATTTTGCATATTAATATATGCAAATATATATTCATGATATTGTTTTGAGGATAATAAAACCTTAAAGGGTTCTTTTTAAGGATTAAAAGCTTTCAGAATAGCTCTAAAATAATAAAATAAGAACATTTTATATTAAATATTACTTGCTTTTGAGTAAGTAAAATATTACATAAATATAAGGTAACATTAATGTTTTGTGTTTTGTGGGTTAAGACTGATTTTATAATATTTATTCTAACAATTATTAATATGCAATAGCCTTTTATAAATTCAGCTTTTTTATTATAGACTTAATAACATTTTTATTACATTTTATCAATGGAATTTAATAACCTATCTGTTAAATAGTGTAATATTATTGGCAGCGAGTTTTTTGGTAAAATGTTCTATGTCATTCAACATTGACGTCATTTGCGTGGTCTTGTCACCAATCCACGTCAGAGTGTCGATGTAGGAAGCCATGACCTGAACAATTTTAACCATCTGAAAATTGATTATTAAATAGTTTATATGAAACTGTGTGATAATTATTTTATAGTTTAATTATTTTAATTTCTATTAAACTACTATTTAAAGAATTAAAGAGATGAAAAGTTTAAAAATTGGTAATCCTTCGACGTCACCTCTAATTTTTCACTCTTACTTCTATGAATTGCTATTTCTTTTACACAACAGAGTGTAAAAGAGATGCATAAAAGTACCAGTGATACGGAAGATGCTACTTACAGATATATATATATATATATATATATATATATATATATATATATATATATATATATATATATATATATATCAAAACATATCTGTTACGTAAATGATTTTACTTAAGAATCAACGTTTTGTGACCTATTTTACAAAACAGTAATTCATATTTCAAATAGCTGTATCTTTAAATAACAATAACTTTTGAATATTTAAAAAAGTAAAAAGACATATATGGCGATAAATATTTAAAAAATCGAAATTCAATAAACTAACAAAATGATTCAACTTTTGTTTGTACTTACCGGATCTCGGGTTTTATATCTTCCGTTAATATAAGTGATAAGCTCAGATAATATGTTTTTCATACTTTCCAAGTCTTCACCTATATCCAAAACGGAACCATATCTGTAAATAAATAATAATATTATTTATTATTTACATTTCTCTGTATGAAATATGGGTTACGTAATAAGAATTCAAAACATATACATTTGAATTCTCTGCCAGTCGATCGGATCTGAACAAAATCTTCTCTGGCATTCCCATTCAAATTGAGCTAGACGATAATCGATTTCATTATAATACTGCTGTAATTTATTAAATTGTTCATCTACTTTGATACAGCTTTTTTTTGCTTCTGTCATTTCTCGATCAAGATCTTCCATCTAAAATTATAGATATGCATTACTCGTAGAAAAAATAGTGATATGTTTTAAGATATATATTTATGAATTATTAATTATTGTCTTTATTATGTAAACAGTATAATAACGCAATAATTCTAACGCAATGAATGTATTATATATAAACTATTTGATACTTACCTCTGCAATATTAGAAGCAACAGATGCAAATGTAGAATTAACATATTCCACTTGACTTTGGAACAATTTTTCCATATCATCAGTAAATGACATATACACTGTTATATTTTCATCCAGAGATTGAAATGATAACTGCTGCTTTATGAGTGGGATTCCGGGGCTTGAAAAGAAAAGAGTTATGTTGAGTTTGTGTTGATTGCTAGTGACGAAGTTATTATTATAAAAAAGTAAAACATTCTTCTAATATTCTATTGGTGAATATGTATGTAAATCTCCAGCCAAATTTAGTATTTCTATGTATGCAATAATGTCTGCAGGTACAAAAGTAAAGAAATATCTCTTGTTATAAAATATGAAATGGTTGTACAGTACGTTTCTGATTTTGAAAATCCCGCCATTAATAATTTATGTTATTATTAATGTATGTCACTAGAGGCACAAGAGTTGCCTTTATCACCAGAACGATTCCGGTCTAAAACTATCAAGTGCGAAACATTCTGAGTCTGAGAAATATATATCTTTCAGTTTATCAAAGGGTTTATAGATTTTATATAATTCTTACAGCTGTATATCATCCACTGACACGAAGACAATATTTCTATCTACATTATGTTTTCTATATTTTTGGCAGCATTCACATTGTATTATTTCCGGTATAAATTTGAATGGGTCAAAGTTAATATTGCTACATTTTTGACAAGAATTTATTAGAGACATTTTTTTTATATTTAACAGATAAGCATGAATATGAAATCCAATAATTTTGAAAAAACAA
Organism: Panorpa germanica; assembly: GCA_963678705.1. Lineage (NCBI taxonomy): Eukaryota > Metazoa > Arthropoda > Insecta > Mecoptera > Panorpidae > Panorpa > Panorpa germanica. The sequence continues at coordinate 6,941,707 of OY783221.1, forward strand.
AGGCATTACGTTAAGCTGAAAGTTGGATTCATAATATAGATGGCAGGGTTTCCCACTCCTATGCAAGATTGGTGAAAATATATATCTCTAAACTATTTCGTGCAATGTCTGCCGTTTATGGTCATGTAGTTCATTTGTCTTTTATGCTATTTTGTGCTATTTCAATTCAATCTTTCTAGGAAGTATGACGTAAAAAAAGTCAGCTAAATTTTTTAAGTTACTCCTTCTTTCTTGTATAAATACCTGTATGTTTTTTCTTTCCTTTTTTCTTGGGCGGTTTTACATCTTTTTTAGATATTTGTTTCTGTTGGTCAACATATTTGTGCCACGTATTCCCTGACAGCGAAAGGATGGGTAATTCTTGAGGTACATGTGGTTTCGCAGGCTTTTTTTGCGCAGGAGCAATTTCAAATTCGAATGTTTGATTACTAGGGTTGGCCGTTGGCTGTTTAGTTGTACTATTTAAATCCGTTGTAAATTTGTTTCTGTTATTCATGCTGTTATTGAGGTTGAGATTGTTGTTTTTTTTAAGATTGTAATTGTTATTAGGGGTGAAGATGTTTTTGATATTATTGTTATTATTATTGCTCTTGTCGTTGATGTTCTTTAACAATGCTTCAGATAAGGTTGATGATGATTTTTTTACAAGTGGTTTATACTTCGATGGCCCTGGAATAGACACATCCTCCATTTCTACATCAGTTTGAACAGAATCATTATTTTGGTTTGTTTTTTGAGATGCTTCATCTTTGAACATTCTTTTATTATCTGTTTTAAAAACAGATGACTCATCGTTATTATAAACTAATGGAGTGTAATTTTTATAAATAATGTTGCTACAATCGGCGTTTTCTTCGTCGCAGTTTTCAGTTTGAATCCTGAATGCCACCGGGATATAACGTTGGTTATAATACCGGATATCCGTTGTAGAAGTTTGGCCATCTAGATGGAACTAAAATAAAATGAATTGAGGTTATGTTAGATAAATGTGATTCTTTTATTTTTTAAACAGTACTTAACTTAAAACAATATGTCAAGTCAAAAGTATAATACCTTTAACTGAAACTGCGGCAACCTATATAACCTCTCCTGCTCCAAACGATACTGCATAGCCTGATTATCATATTTCACTTGTTGCTGCATATTATTTGGTTGCTGCATATTTGGTTGCATTCCTGGATAAACCACAGGTTTATTAAAAGAATTAAATCTTTGTTGTTGCTGTTGATATGGATCCATATTAGAAGGCCCAATAGTTGGTCCACCGTAACCGTTATTATTGTAATATTCACTTTGTTGACTCATTAAACCATTTGGATTTACTGGTCCACTTGGATTCCCTGGAACATTTTGATTCTGAGGGGTATATCGTGAACTATAATAGTTTGAATTGAGTGGAGTCGATGGACCAATTTGGGCGCTTTGATTGTTTCCATCCATTCGATTGACAGGATACATTCCATTACTTCCAGTAAAGTATCTAAAATATAATAAATAACATTTTTAAAAAGCGGATTGTATAAATTTAATATAACATATTTTTCTAAATACATAACGTGACGTACACAGGTGAACTATAAGTTAATATTTTCAAGCAACAAATTACTTACGGATTATTATTTTGAGGAACAGAGGAAGTTGTCGGTCCATTGTAATTGTTAGGATAAGAAAATTTATTACGTGATGGCTGAACTAGTGGGGGTTGTTGTAGTTGTTGTGGACAAGATGGTGGACAAACAAACGGCATATAAGATGGTTGAATAAAGGGTTGAATTTGTGGTTCACAAGTTGTAGGTGGAAAATTTCTACAACTATAACTAACTGATGGCTGACAACTGTAAAGACTTTGATATGGTCCAGGACATGTTGATGTAGGTTTTATATACATATTTGGTTGATTGCATAATTGAAGACAAGGGTCAGTATTCCAAGCTACGTGATGATGCATTTCTGTTGGAAAATTTGTTGCTTCCGGACGAATTGGAGCGTAATTAAAAGGTGGAAATGTCGTATTGTTTAACGAAGTTGGAATATTGCTTGTGTTGATCAAGTTATTAAAAGGATTATACTGATCTACAGTTAAATTTAATCCCGAAGTTGTCACTCCAACCATTCGATCTGTAAAAAATTTACAGATTCAAGAAGCGTCTAGAAATATTTACGTAATATAAGCGTCTATTTAAATATTACAATGCTTATTGCATTACATTTATATCGTAATAGTATTTTGTTATTAGAAAACTATTTTTGTACATCTCTGGTAAAGATTCATGCTAATTCAATATCTTTTACGCAAATAAAAATTGTTTTCACCTGGATTCATTGGTAAGCTAGCACCAGAATATGATATATTCATACCTATTTATTTTTTATTTTTTATAGTTTTACCGATTTTTATATATTACTTTAAAATTTAACTCATTTTTAAATTTTAACACCTAATTGTACGACCCAGTACGACCAAGAAACAAAATTTATAATACCGCGGTTTTTTTTATGTATTCTTCAGATTATAGATGGCGCAGCAGATGCAGTTGTTGTTTTGGATATACGAAAAAAACATTTTAATGTTTTGACCAGTTTTGTGGTTTTGACATTTGGTGAAGTTTGAGTTTGATTAGTTGTACTATAAATGTCATATCATTTCAGATAGTTCTTTGTAATATTTATAAAAATGACTGAGCCAAATAGTAAACCTGCAATTTTGCAGTACACTCCATTCATTTCAACAGTAAACCCTTCGTTCTGGTTTAAATTAACTCAAAATAAACTAGATCATGATAGGTTGAATGACGACGCAAAACCTATTTGGGGTTTCTATACGAATTTCAATAATGTAGATAACTTCCTAGATGTTGATTGTACTTCGTTTAATAAGTGAGTAAATTGAAGGAATAATATTTAATTTTTTTATAATTATGTTCGTTTTCACCTTCCAGAAATTTTACCCAAGAGCGAAACATGTTTCCATGTTATGGTACATTTTATAATAAAAATACTATAGAAGAGTTTAAGGATTGCAATAAGACCGAGTTTTTAAATGAAGCTGGTGAAAAGCTTTGGCAACAAATTATAACTGGTGAATGTATTGAAAATCCGTCCCTCCTTGCTAATTTTGTGCTGCTCTCATTTGCGGTAGGAATATATACAATTGATTTTGTAAGGCTCATAAAACATAGAATAATTTGACGTGGTTTACTCATTTCAGGATTTAAAGAAATACCAATTCTATTATTGGTTTGCTTTTCCAGTACCAATCATTCCTAATCAGACAATAGCTTATCTTGAATCTCGTCCGCAGTCTATCGCAGAAGTCTTTAATGTGGATCAAGTTAGTAGAAATAATTTATTTATATTATAGTCAGATTCTATCACTATACTTTAAACATGAGATACATTTTTCTCAATTAGATTAACGATTTCGACAAGGAATACTCGTCTTGGACATATAAAAAACAACAGTTCTTTATTTTGGACACGTCAAATGATGTTTTACAATGTTACTCATTGAAAGAATTGATTGAAGTCAATAATGAAAATAATCTAAAGAAATACGAGAATAATATAAACAAATTATATTTTTGCTACGCTGACTCAAATGAAAGAGATAGTCCTGGATGGCAGCTAAGAAATTTCATTGTTTTATTAGTTCATCATTGGTAAGTATAACATCCTGGTATGTTCACGACGGAGTTACAATCGTTACTTGTAATATTTCGTTTTAGTCCAATATTGCGTTTCTCAAACATCAATGCTTTATCTGTACGCTTGCGAAGCAATTTGGATGGCATTAAAAATAGTTTAATTTTTAAAATCAAAATGGCTGAATTGGAACAAGGATCTGGTGAAGGAACTGCTGTGCAGATCAAAAAATGTGTTGGTTGGGAGAGAAATGATAGAGGAAATTATGGCCCAAAACTAGCAAATGTGGCAAATCAATTGGACCCTGTAAAGTAAGCAAAATAGCGTTTCTTATCAAGAATCATTAAACATTCTTAAAATTGTATATATTTCCAGATTATCTGAATCATCTGTTGATCTCAATTTGAAACTAATGAAGTGGAGACTTTTACCAGATATTGATCTAGACAAGATTAAAAATGCTAAATGCTTACTTTTTGGGGCCGGTACTTTGGGATGCGGTGTAGCTCGCAATTTATTGGTAAATAAGAAATATTGCATATGCTTTTAAAGTTTTAAATTTGAATAACATTTTTAAATTCAGGCATGGGGAGTTAGAAATATATCTCTAGTTGATTCCGGAAAAGTATCTTACTCTAATCCCGTACGCCAGTCATTATTCACGCACGACGATTGCTTGAAAGGCGGAAAACCTAAAGCTATAGCTGCAGCAAAAAGGCTTAAAGAAATATTTCCAGGAGTAGTAAGTGTGAATGGTAAAGAATACTTTATTTCGCTACAAAAGTTTGATATATCGTCTATTATTTACAGAATGCTGAGGGATACAACCTAAGAATTCCAATGCCTGCACATCCTGTTGGAGCATCCTTAAAAGATGAAGTTACAAAAGATATAGAAACAATCAAATCTCTGATTAAGGATCACGATTGTATATTTTTACTAACGGATTCTCGAGAAAGCAGATGGTTACCTACAGTGCTAGCTGAAACTATGAAAAAGGTTATAAATAAATAAATCATAAAAATTGCTATTTTAAATAAAAACTAAAGCTACCTAAGTAGAAAAGTAACAGTAATAAATAAATAAAAAAAAAATAACAATAAAAAAGAATAACATACATTCTATTGCAGATTGTAATAAACGCCGCTCTTGGTTTTGATACTTATTTGGTAATGCGGCATGGCCTTGCATCTGATTCAACTGAACCAGCTACTACTAATCCTGTTGAAGGTTATAAGTGTATACCAGGAGATAAACTAGCATGTTACTTCTGTACCGAATTTTCAGCTCCAGGAAATGTAAAACAAATATAAAAAGATAATCTCTTGTTTTTATTGAATTGCGTGTAACAAAAAATTATTTACAGTCAATACGTGATAGAACTCTGGATCAGCAGTGTACTGTCACTAGACCAGGAGTCTCAAACATGGCAGCAAGTATCGCCACAGAGCTTCTTGTCTCTATATTGCAGCATAAGGATGGGTAATTTATGACTAATCTAAATTTATTATGCAGAAGTATTTTATGTCGAGTTATATTTATGTTATAGGGGTCTAGCTCGTGCATATTTCTCATCTGATAGTACCAAAGGCATTGGAAACCTTCCAATGGAAAGTCTGTTAGGAGCTTTACCGCATTCGATTAGAGGATACATTCCTGCTTATGAACATGTCAGTCCAGCAGTAGAAAAATTTATACAATGTGTAGCTTGTTCAAAGGTAAATACCATTAAAAATAATTAACATGTTACATTGAAATAAAGTCTAACGTATATTAAATATATTTATTTTTAGATTGTATTGAAGGAGTATGAAGAAGAAGGATCAGATTTTTTGTTTAAAGTTTTTGAATCTTTTAAATATTTAGAAGATTTAACTGGACTTACTTATTTGAAACAACAAGCAGATGAAGCGGATGTACGTATAACAATTATTAAATTAATTTATTTGATTGTAATGCAAGTTTGTATTACAAGAGATTAAGCTAAAATGATGTAAGCTTCTATTCAAAACTTAACTGCGATATTTCTGAGTTCGAATCTCAGATCGGAGTTTATAGTAGCAATATGTTATTAAACTCATTGTTATAAAATGATGTAACTTCTGACCAAGAGATATATTGACTATATGTATTTAATAAAAGTAAATTTTTCAGATTATGGCATACAGTGAAGACAGTGACATGGAATTGGAGTAAATTACGATATATGGATATAGCCATATAATTATTAATATTATTATTAAAATATAGATGGACTTTCAAAAGTAGTACATGGTAACTATTTGTTTCTAATCAGGTAACACCTGTCATCATTTTAAAATGAACCTGTACTGTCATTTTTTAAGGTTAAATATAATAAATATTTATATTTATCGCTAGCACTAATTAAGATAGCAAGTAATCTAAATTTATATATACTATTATAATTATTTTTTAATTTATATATTTTTGTACTACATGTTCAAAATATTATTTTAAAGCTTAATACTCATACCACCTAGATACAAAGGTCAATTGAGATTAAAAATGTAGAAGTACTTATTAAAAATCATTGTAAAGTGTTTCAAATAAATACGCTTATTGCATCAATATTATTTTTTTTACACACGTTGATGTAAAATTTTAAAATGTTCAGTTTGAAAAGTGTTGACAATTTTTACGAAAGAGCTAGAAAAACTCTTAAAGCAAATGAATATAAAACCAGGTAAATCAGTAAATAAGTCCACTAATTAATAACTTTAATAAATTGTCAGATTATTAATACATGTGGTTATTTTTTTAGACCTGGGGCAGATCTAGGACTATGGCTACCGATTTTAATTCCTATTGCTTTTATAGTTAGCAACAATATACACAATGTAGAAGCAACTCATTTCTTTAAAGTGAATGCAATTGCCAGTTTTGGATTACTTTGCGTTACAATTGTACAGTATATACAATTAAGTAAACAACAAAAATTATCTATAAATTTGGGCATTTTGTTATGCAGTTCGTTTTGTTCTTTCTTATTATGGATATGTTTAAAAAGAGGTACGTTTTAACCATATCTTTCAAACTAAATCTGTTGTAAACATTTAATAGAATGGATCTTTTATTTTATTCCAGGAGTTCTATTTAGTTGTTTGAGTGGATTTTTTATTTGTATGTTTTATGCATATTTAGTTCCATTTGTTCTGAGAAAATTTCCATTTTCTTTTACTTTCGGTGAATGCGCCATTACAGTCCAGGGTGCAGTTTTATTCACCTTTGCTGCGATACAAAATATTTTTATAACTGTAGATCAAAATTCTGTCCCACAAAGTAATGAAGACATAGCCACAATTGTTCTACAGGTATCTTACACTAATGAATACAGAAATTCTAATAAATATCGTTTTATTAATTTTTTTATAATGTTGCTTCAGATTGGAACTTTAGGAGTTGGTGTTATTAGTTTACTTTCCTATGCCTTCAAGCCTTTCAGATCAGCAATTGGTTTCTATTTCCTTAGTGCCTTGATTATAGCATCTGGCATTATACCTGCATTACATTTTGTTCTTGGAAGAAGTCCTTTTTTATGGCTTTTTGAATTCATGTTTAGCAATTTAAACAGAGTAAGCATGATAGATATATTGTAATTATTATAAATTCTATAATTAATTTATGGCTATCTATTTGAACGTGAATCTTGCTAAATTTCAGATTTACGTTCTTGGATTTTGGGCTGTTTGTACTGTTGTGGCAGTACTTTGCATTCGATTTCACATTGCAGATGGCAAGAAAGCAACAACCGCTGTGAGAAAAGTATTTCACGTTCTCGCTGTATGCGTATTTTTGTCCGGTTTGATATCGGAGTGCATTCTTCTTTACATAGCGAGTGGAGTCGTTTTCGCTTTGTTTATAGCTATAGAGGTTTAATTCATAATAATTTAAACAATACAATTATACTTTATATTATGCTATTAACTTATTTTATATTCAGATGCTCCGATTGTATAATATACCACCATTTGGTGAATCTTTGCAAGATGGTTTTCTGATATATGCAGATGAAAAAGTATGAATCACAAAAATATTATTATATTATTGTGTCCTCATCGTTTAATTAAGTCTTTTGTTTAGGATGCAGGAGGCATTGCTTTATCTCCACTATATCTATTAGCAGGATGTGCTCTTCCAATGTGGTTACATCCATGTGCATGTGACCTAACAGATTCTGCAGGACTTGAACTAACAATTATGCTATCTGGCGTTTTATCTATTGGCATTGGTGATACTGCTGCAAGCGTTCTAGGTAGCGCATTTGGTAAACACAAATGGCCTGGTAATGAAAGATCTGTTATTATGCATGAATATAGCACTTTTATAATCATTAAAAGCAAAAACTGTTGATTTTTTTAGGATCAAAAAAGTCCATTGAAGGAACTTTTGCCAGTATTTTTTTCCAGCTTGTTCTTGTAATGGTTTTAATGAAATTTGGTATGTATGTTTGGCTTTACCGTAGGCTTTACATCAATAGCTGATTTGTTTTATAAATAAAGTTAATTTTTATTTGCAGGCTATATTATTTATACACATACTGCACTGACAAGAACTGTAATTGCAGTTACTGTAAATTGCCTCGTGGAGGCTAAGACTGATCAAGTTGATAATATAATTCTACCAATTGTAACTTACATATTGTTATTGTGATTTGATATTTAAAAGTACAGAATATTCTATACAAGCCATCACCCACCATGACATACTGTTCTTTTTGTATTTATATGTATTATACAGGTTCTATAAATATATATTTGTAGTATAAAAAATATGTTATCTTGTCTTTATATTTTGTGATTTGCATTAAGTTTTGATTCTGTTTAATAGAATATACAGCAGTGAAGTGACAACACAAATGCCGACAGAATTGATGCATGATACCAGATTCCTGTGTCTTCGGGTTCAATTCCCGAACCAGCAATTTCTTTATGTTAGGTGGTTTTTATAAACTGAACCACAGCTGTGCAGACCACTTACATGAGACCTCGACACCATAAAACCTGCCAAAATAGTAGAAGTTCGTTGGTAATAAGTCCATTTCAAATTAATTTAGAGACAGTAGTGGTTGATATTTATCTCAGCTATATATAGATGTTGATATGTATCAAACATAGTACATGAGTATGATGTAGCAAATAATTGTTTTAATAAATTTCTGGTAAAAGGTATTGATTTTCAATATAATTTAAGAGAAAATATAAAGCAAGATATTACATATTTTATAAATCGCGGTAGATGAATAAGTATTACCTTATGTTTTCAATTTAGACACACCGGATTGGTTTGCAAATTTTGTGTACAAAGGTGACATCGATCTTTTTCGCCAGAAAAACCGAAGTCAGCTGTAAAATATATTATTGACATCCCGCCATATTAAATGTCAGCCTTTGCGAAAATTAATTGTAAAATAATAATTAAATTATTAAACACTTTATATAAAAATATATAATGTTACAAAAAATAGCTTTAGTTTGTGCATTATCTACTTTTAAATTAAACGGTATGTTTTAAGTGCAATACATTCCCTTTTTCTCTCAAGATTAGATTTAGGACATTTTAAATATTATAACTTATAGTGGAGTGTTTCTTTTTCGTTAAACCTTATTATATAGTTTGTGTGCTAAAGTATTAAAAAACGTGATTTTAGATGTATTTGCTGCTGACGGAGAGTGCCGTGATCTCCATGGTCGCCTTATTGAGCAAGGGCTGCACTACGTCCCAGGCCCTGACACCTGCACTTTGTGCATTTGTGATAGTGGTCATCCTAAATGGTGCAAAGCAGTTTTATGCTCTCCTCCGCAGGTATAATTTCGTAGATTTGTGTTTAAATATTGCTCTTAACCATGATTTACAATAGATACCTTTATTCAAAACAATGTCCTTGAAACAGTTGAAAATTATATTATTTTAAATGTAAATTATTAGCTTTCTATTTTTTTATCGCCCTGGATGAACTTTAGTTTTAAATTAGAAAAGAGAATTCGCGTTGCAATTTTTAAGTGTGCTAGAAAAATTAAATGATCTCTGCTTATACGTAATATAGAGATTATTCTTGAATTATTCTCATAGATAAAATTATACCTCTTAAAGTTTATTTGAACCAGCCCATCTAATTATATTTCAAAAATAATTTAATGAACTAGTTAGCTATGCATAATATTAAATTAATCTATTTTCATACAACCTATAAATAACTTTTTGTTTAAACATTTCAAATATCGAGGGGATAAATATTTATTACTTTGGTTCATGATTAATTAAAAAACGTAACTTGTTAGCTTCCAGGAATACAATATATGTTGTTTGAATTATTCAACATTTCATATGATTTTATTATCAACAATTCTATTGAACGAATTAAAATTACAGATATATCTATATTCTTCGTTAAATTTGTATTATATTGTACTAGAAAAGGATAGGTAGAATCGATGTTATTATAATTATTCAACTATGCTTATAAATTATTCTAAATACGTTCATTAAATTTACTGATTAGTGTTTGGAATATAAAGTATGTATACGAGTACATTGCAGTTTATAAGAAAACATTTCGTTATTGTTCTTATATTTTATTTATTTTCAAATCGCAATTGTGCACTGATACTTTCTGATTTTACTAGATAATTCGCTCCTAGCGTGCGCTCGTAAAGTGAATACTACCTGTAATACCTGTAGTAGTTGAATTTACTCTCAATATTTCTATATATCCAAACATACACCTTGTTGTATGTTCTTATTTACATAGAAAAAGAAAAGAACTTTTTTCAAAATATAGTTTGAGAATCTTATTTAGTAATTTAATATGGATTGGTTATTAGTATTATTTTTCTGTAATTTGAAACTATCTCATAATAAAAGCTGAATTGTTCTTATTTTTGTTTTTAAACTAAGGTACTACGTATTACTGAAACAAAATGGAAAGTATATGGTTATAAAATTTACATTTCTTACATAGGATTGTAAATCTTTTCGTGTTGGAAATTCATGCTGCGAATTCATTTGTTTGGATGACACACTAACAAAATCCTCGGATTCCACTGAGAGTAGCGAGATGGGGTTGTGACTAATAGCTAGTGGGGTCACAGCAGCCCTATCTCTTAGCTTGCTTTTCTTCTTAGTTCATCGTTTGCGTCAGAGGAAAATGAGGGGTAGGGAAAATCGTCAAATAAGCGAGGACCAACGTAGTTTGGGCAGTATTGGGTTAGTTAACTAAATGATTAAAGAATTGAATATAATCTGACTAAAAACTGATTTAAATGAACACTTTTTATATTATCAACAGATACATAGCAGGTAGTATAGGTTATATGGGTGGTAGTATGGGATATCTTAGTGCTCCAAGTGGGGTCCCTGAATATCCATATGAGCCTCCAACATCAAGTCATTTTGCATTATGGAAACCAGCAAGCAGTTATTTTCCACGTGGCGAAGCTCCACCACCTTATGAGGAAGCAGTTGCAGCCGCACATGCTGAAGCCATGGCGAAGTTTGTATTTTATTCTAAATATTCAATGGGCGAATATGAAAATAAAATTATCATTGCATTTATTTAATATTACCTATTTTTATAATTCTGCCGTTAATTAGATTAGTAAATATAAGCTAATCTACTAAATAAAAATAGTTAGATGTTTGTAAATGTAAATAATTGTTTCACATAATATTTATACAACAACTGAAAATAGTATCGTAACAATTTCAGAGTCCAACGCATATTACTACATTTTTTTTTAATTTGACCACCTCTCCACTTCAATTTCCAATGAGTTATTTATTTTTGCTTGTTGGAACATGCTATCTACGTTAAATTAGAATGTTTAATATAGAAGAGAAGTGATTTTAGTAGTGATAATGGATGTTTCTAATTCGACCATTCACTCAACATTGCAAATATGGCAAGATTCATCCTAAAGTTAATTAATATTAGCGTTATACATTTCAGTGTAACCAACAACTCATCGTCGCATAGAACTATTCCTCTAAATATAGCGACAAGCGCAAGTTTTCGATTAGACGCTAATATATCAAATCCTCAATCATTACCTATCACTGCCAATATCTCAACTAGTACGACAAACAATTCGAATAATAATCATGTACATAGAGAACGCTCAAATACAACTGTTCCTTCGAATCATCGACAAAGCTATAGTACTGCTCAAGTCAGCATCATCCAAAATACAACTCCAGCTATTATATCCCATCCACCTCCAAATCCTCCACCTCAAACACAAAATATGTCGACACAAGTAAATGCGCCTGTTGCTAGATCAACCCAAAGCGCACCAAAACAAGCTAATACAACAAGTGTTGGAACGGCAACAAATTCTGTACAAGTAAATGTATCTACCAGTAGTACAAGTACACAATCAACGAGTACTATGATATCAAATCCAATTAGTTCGATTATGTTGTCGCAGAAAAAAAATAAATCAATTCTATCACACCTAGAACAGTGTGAGGCATGTTCTCAGCAAGCTAGCGCATTGGAAAATGAAGGAAGTGTTGCGTTGGATTTAAATAAAACACATAGTGTGCAGGATCTTGCTGCTGTGCTACCGCCTCCTTTATTTGATGTCCAGGAAATAAAGAGATCATCAACTTCTACACGGTAAAATTATATTCAGTATGCTAAATATATTTAAAATAAATATAACATAGACAAACTACTTCTGTTTTAGACACAGAACGATACCGAGACACTTGACAATGGGTGCTCTTGATGAATCTTTGCCACATTCTTCTTTAAATGTAAGACTTATTATATAACGTTCTGTTACAAAAGCTGATAGAAAAACTATACAAGTTAATTTATAAATAGTTTAGAAGAAACATCGGAAACTTTTAATTTTGTGTTTAATAATTCAACAATATAATTTGTTTATTTCTTTCAGTGTCCACCTCCTTCACCACAAGTTCCTGCACTATCTCCATCATACCATTCAAAACCACTTTCACTACCACATTCTTCAAATAATTCAAAGCAATCTTCAAGTCCAAAATCCAAACCTCTACCTTTATCACTTCCATCAACATCATTAAATCAAACAAAAACGAAACCCCTGCCATTATCACTTCCACCGAGTTCTCCGGGGTACCCAACACCAGCATCTCGCGTGTATAGCAATAAAACGACTCCAATTACACCTCCCAGTTCATTTACTCCGCCCCCGCCACTGCAAGCTGCAAGTAATGCTCCTAAAACAGCAAGTAATACACCCACACATGCAGTATCGAAATCATCGAATGTTTCGTCAAGAAGTTCTATTAATACCCCTCCACCAATTTTACCGGCACCATTGTCACTTTCAATACCTCCTACCTTGTCGACCACCCCTTCTATGACAACACCGCTTGATGATGGGGATGACTATAGGAGCGAATGTGAAAACTGCAAATCGGCGCACGGTTCCAGATATTATTTGCAAGAGGAAGAGGAATTGGGATCACCGCATGAAACGATGACTCTGCAAAGGTAATTTAAATTCTTAAGTTTCATATTATTACACCTAATATAATAGTTATGTTATATTATTTATTAATTCTGATTATTGATTTTCTTTTTTCAGGAAACCGTTGGAAGGCAATGAAGATGACTCGTATTACAGAACTTCGCTAACTTTACCAACAAATACAAAAAAGAACAGGTATGTTTCTTTTAATAAATTTTCAATTTACATTATGACACGCACAACGACATTAAAAAAAATTAAATCATCTTTTCATTTTCGTATGCATTATTAGTCAAACATTTCTTACTAATTACATAAGACAAGCTGAAATACATTATTGACATTCGACCGATAGACTATAAAACAACACAATCATTTAGTATATCATTCATTATATTCATTTCATGTGTTTTAACTTAGATGTTCAACTCAGAAAGCGAGGAGGGTTTGGAGGCGCAACTTATCGTAACTACCACGTTCAACACTCATCTCCTCTAATTCAGTGGCTGTCCTGCATTTATCTTTAGGCGTGGGTGGTTTTTATTTTATTTTCAGCCTCATGCCTTTCTCCATAATTAAAATTGCCTATATCATTATGAGGATGTAGTTCAATATTCCATATTTAAATTTATTTTTTGTAGAAATACCCCCCTACATGCACCGTGTTCAGCACGGGAGAGCTGGTTTAGCAGTATGCCATCGACCTCAAGCTCAGACGACGAATAATTGCAGAAAGACAAAAACTGCAGAATAACCACACCACATCAACCAAAGTAATATATTAATCTTTGCATATATTAACCAAATTCGGGCACCAAAAACATATATAAAAAACAAATATTTATAATATTTATTATTTACCAAAGAATTTTTTTATCATTCATCTTACAACAAATTAATTTTAAGTATTTTTTTAAAATTCAAATTTTATTTCTGTTTTATTTTATTTTTTATCGATAAGTTTACAAAAAAATCGAATGTATTATTAATAATTAGGTAGCTATTAGATGTAAGTATAACAGTAATATAAGTATGGAATAAACAAAATATTGAAATTATATTTTTAAGGAGTTTTTAACAAAAAATATTTCCGACTAGTGAGAAATAGCAATACCATTTCTTTTTTTATTTCTTATTGCTTAATCTCGGTCTAAACTGCAAGGATGGTATCAATGGAAGAATACAATCTATAAATTGATTCTTTTTACATACGATTTAACATTTCACGAGAAATATTAGTACAAGTCATACTGGACATTGAAGGTTCATCCGTATAAAGTCTTTAGGCCGAGTTCGAACCCGCTTACTTAAGGCTGTAGTTAATAACTATCCCTACCAAAGACACTTAAATACAACTTTAAAATTTCAATATTTTGATTATGCTTTTTGTATTTAAATAAAATGTTAACTGATATTGATCTTTGAACGTCAAGTTTAATTTAAAATGAAATTTAATTTCATCTATGATTTACATTACATTTGTGTACAATAAAAATTAATAGCAATCTTAGATTACTGCTAGAGAGTTTCTTAATGCTATGCATTTTTTATGTACTTATATGACGTTTTCTGATTGATACTTCGATATATTTCCGTCGTTTTTGTGAATATTTAACAAATGGTTGTGTATTTTTTTCTAATTAATATTTAATTAGTTATATGATATGGTTATTAATAATAACTCTTAATATAAATTCATAAATTGTACAGTTAAATAAAACATTCCATTTCAGTATTTAAAATTATAAAAAATAATATTAAGATAATGTATAAAAAAAACAAGATATGAACGTGTAAAAAAGATAAATTAATTTTCGAAAATATTTAAAAATAAGCATTTATTCGAATTATTATTAAATAGGAAATTTACTCGAATTTCAGCATATTTTATCATTTTGTGCCAAATATATGGAAATTCAAAATATAGTTCAATACAGAACTGTTAAAAGTATTTAAAAAACAATTATCTGTAATTTTCAGCGACTGATATTTTACATTTTCGTCAAATTTAATCATTTTTAAAAATATTGTTTATAAACTTATACTAAAAGTGTCGTGAACTAAAAAGTATGTATTACTTTAGCGAGAAAACTTTTTAAAAGCGTCCGTTAACATCAGACACTTTTTTAATTTTCTAAATTAGGCTATTTTATGCCTGCCTCAAAGTATGGGACATATTTTGTGTTTTGTGGCTGATAACTTTGAATAAACTCAGTTGCTTATTTTTTTCAGAAATATTTCTTTGAAAAAATGTTAACGGACACCCTTAAAAAATTACGAAGTTGGATCAGTATTCTTAAAAATGTTAAATCTCATCATTAAAGCAAATTCATTATAAAAATATTATTATCAAAGTTTCACTTCATCAGCGATTTATTCTCAAAATTTATATTTTAATTTGGTGATAATTTTAATACTAACGTAAGGCGGCTATAAGAATTATATGTATAAAATATATACAGTATTAATAAAAGATTGCACATTAAAATTTATTTAATCGGAACATTGTTCAGTTCTGGTTTTTATAAACCTATACTTAAATTATTAATAAGTTACAATTCTGCGATTATAGATTATATTATAATGAAACTTATGTCAAATAAATACATGTATCGTACTTACAAAAATACAATTATTTTCATTTATTATTATTTTTAATTTTCAAAGATCACCGTTAAGCCAGTTACATTCGTATATTGTAAGGTTTATTTACATGAAATTAAGTTTACATGCTACAAATTTGTTTAGGTGTATATAATATAATATTACTTACCACTTGAACATTGACATTTTTATAAATAAAACGGATGTGGCCTGCTTGTATCTTGATTTAATTACAAAATTTTAAATGTGTTGATTAGATGTGAAGCGAGATATTAATAATTACCATGTAGGAGGAGACCTACAAAGTGTAAAAATAGAGAAGGTTTTAACGTGTATCTCAGGAACGGTTCTACTATTTATTTTTATAAAACTGTTTTTTAGATGCTACCTATCTCTCAACGACACCGTTCTGCGCTACATGCGCACTGACATTGATGTCCTCCTATTCATTCAATGTTACATTGCAGTGAACAACGTTGCCATATTTCTCGACAGTTGTATTTAGTTTGTATATGTATAAAAATACTATCCTATCTGGTACTAAGTCGTCATATTTCTTATGTGTTACTTTGTTTGCATACGCACTAGGCGCAATGTGTCCTATCTATAATATTTTTTAGTTTTATTATTAATCTTAACTAGTATCTTCTTCAAGGAGTTATTTCCCTAAGTAATTATTAATAATCATTAAATTTAAATGATCAATCAATGATTATCCTTTTCGTTTATTATTAGAACCTATAGTTTTTGTGAGTTCTACTGAGTTATCTACTCATATTTTTTTCTATTAAATTATCATATTTTTTCTATTAGATACATATTTTTGTCTATTAAATTATCTTTCTCTAGACTTTATCCTTCCTGCTTTGAATTAATTTTTAGATTCTAATTAAAATTTGAAGTGTTTTTTTTGTCGGATGACTTGTGGGCGTCTCATATCAACGAAAATACGTGATAATTAAGAAACGAAATCGATCTAATTAATTTAACCTATTAAAAAGTGTCAATCTTTTTTAAATCTCTGCGAGATAATCTGTATTGTTCCATATTTTTGTAATAGTAATCAGCAAGATAAGATTTATTAGATGCTATTTAAGCTGATGTTTCCTGACATATATCATCATTTCCATGAAATAGTTTAATTTGTATTCAAAATGCTGAAGCAATTTGTTTTCTTCAATGTGTTAGCTATTATCACAGTCAATGGTAAGTATTCTGACTCATAAACTCATGTATTATTTAACGTAATATTTCTTACATTACGTTACATTTTATTATTGACCCAAGTTTAACTTAATTCTGTAGTATAATCATTAATTAAATGCAAAGGATATTTTACTAATATATTAACTTAATATGTAGTATTATATAATCTTGCATAAAAACTTTACTTATGTCAGAATATGTAATTTTATGCCAGTAGATAATTTTTGTTCTGTAGGCTCTCATTATATTAACCGAAAAAATGTAATGCAACAAGTAAACTTTTTTATGTTAAATAAACCTTAAAAATAAGTAACTGTATTATGGCTCATAATTGCGTGGCTTAAATCTTTTTATTTTAGTAGCATCTACTTTTCTTTCTTTTAAAAAAAGGATATGAAAATATTTTGAAATTTTTAAAAGTAATTGATTTGCTTTTTGGATTTTACAATATTATTATATTGTATTTTTGTTTACAATTTGAAATTGCATTAACGCGTGATTATTTATTAACTAATATATTTTTTAAAGATTATATCTTTATTGATTACAGCAAGAATATATAATAGACTTTATCAAATATTGCTCCATATAATAATTACATGGAAGATATAATTCGTAGATCGAAAGGATATATTTAGAAAAGATAAGATACTACAAATGCTTTCCAAGTCACGTAAATTATACAACATTTTCTTTTGTACTATTTTAATGGGATTTAAACTCATTTTTGCATGCGACCTTTTTTAATCAATATCAGAAATATAAGTATTGAGCACATATTAATCGCGAAGTTCCATCTGTTTACCATATCCTAAACTAATGTTAATTTATCTACCATAAAACAGATGGCGCCACAATTAATTTGACGAAAACATCACTCCTAAATAATATGCAACTACAGTAACTCACCAAAATTAAATACATTTTCAATTTTATCAAAATTATGATTTTCTCTATTTTTTTTATGCAAAGAACACTAAGTTTATCAAAACTAAAATAGTTTATACAAGTTTTAACTTTATTAAAAATACGATTTTCTCTTTTATATCTTATGTGATTTTGAATAAGAAAATACTACAATTTTATTTAAAACATTGAAAGTATTGAATTTATCAATTTTATTAAATATTAATCTTATGTTGTTTGAAGGTAAAGAAACTGCTTAATTCAATTTAATTTATCTACACTATTCTGGCATTTATGCAACTTTTTTAAAATTCATGGACCTTTTTTCCTAAAACTAAAATTCTTTAAATTTTGAAATTTTTTGATGGGGTTATATCCGCTACAGGTTAAATTAATAAACTGTTTAATTAAATTTAATTTATCTGCACTATTCTGGCATTTATGCAACTTTTTTAAAATTCATGGACCTTTTTTTCTAAAACTAAAATTCTTTAAATTTTGAAATTTTTTGATGGTGTTATATCCGCTACAGGTTAAATTAATAAACTGTTTAATTAAATTTAATTTATGTACACTTTTCTGGCATTTAAACAATTTTTTTTAAATTAGTGGATCTTTTTTTCTAAAACTTAAATTTTTATATTTTTGAAATCTTTTGATGGGGTTATGTCCACTACACGTTAAATTGATAAACTATTTAATTAAAATTGAAATATTTGTACTTTTCTGGCTTTTATGCAAAAAATATTAACGCCAAAATATTGACATTTTAAACGCGGATTACTCGAAAACCATAAGAGATAATTCAAAATGGTTTTCAATTTTGAAATCAGCATAAAATTCTGCTCTAGCGCCTGATCCTCAAGCTAACACTATAACACTTCGATTTAATATTGTGACTTTATGGACATTTTTTCTAAACATGATTTTGAGTTTCTTTGATATTTTTTGATGCAGTTATGTTCGTTATGATTTAAAATAAGGAACTGCGTCATTACATTTTAAATATCTACGATTTTCTGGAATTTATGCGACCTTTTATAAATTCATGGACTTTTTTTTCTAAAAAAAAAATTTGCGTTTCTTTGATATTTTTTGATGCAGTTATGTTCGTTATGATTTAAAATAAAGAACTGCTTCATTACATTTGAAATATCTACGATTTTCTGGAATTTATGCGACCTTTTATAAATTCATGGACTTTTTTTTCTAAAAAAAAAATTTGCGTTTCTTTGATATTTTTTGATGCAGTTATGATCGTTATGATTTAAAATAAAGAACTGCTTCATTACATTTGAAATATCTACGATTTTCTGGAATTTATGCGACCTTTTATAAATTCATGGACTTTTTTTTCTAAAAAAAAAATTTGCGTTTCTTTGATATTTTTTGATGCAGTTATATTCGTTATGATTTAAAATAAGGAACTGCGTCTTTACATTTTAAATATCTGCGCGAATATTTGTGAATTTCTGGTTTTTAAGCAAACAATCATGAAGTCAAAATTCCAATTTTAAAACGTGGATTATTCGAAAACTGTAAGAGATAATTAAAAATGGATTTTAAATTTGAAATCAGCATAAAAAACTACGTTAGAAAACATGTACCGCATGTCAAAATAAAAAATTAGTTTTTTTGAAAAAGTAAGAAGAGTATAGTCTTCTTACTTTTCTTAAAAATTGAAAGAAAAAAATTGTTACTTTTTTAGTTGTTTTTAACATAATATTAAATGCTGATTTCAAAGTTATAGTTCATTTTCAGATAAGTGTTTTGGTTTACGAGATATCAGCATATTAACGTTGAACCGTAACTGATTTTTAAAAATTGTTATTCTTTTCGTAATCAGCATAAAAGACTACGTTCGAAAACATAAATCAATTTAAAAAAAAATAAACTTTCAGTTTTTCAAAAAAAAGGTCCATGAATTTCAAAAATATTGCATAAATGCCAGAAAATCGAAGATATTTAAAATGTAATGAAGCAGTTCTTTATTTTAGAGCATAAGGAACATAACTGCATCAAAAAAATTCAAAGAAATGAAAATATTTCTTTTAGAAAAATTTGTCCATGAATTTACAAAAGGTCGCATAAAAGCCAAAATTGTG
Organism: Panorpa germanica; assembly: GCA_963678705.1. NCBI lineage: Eukaryota > Metazoa > Arthropoda > Insecta > Mecoptera > Panorpidae > Panorpa > Panorpa germanica. Next base: position 6,961,646 of record OY783221.1, read on the forward strand.
TAGATATTTAAAATGTAATGAAGCAGTTCTTTATTTTAGAGCATAAGGAACATAACTGCATCAAAAAAATTCAAAGAAATGAAAATATTTCTTTTAGAAAAATTTGTCCATGAATTTACAAAAGGTCGCATAAAAGCCAAAATTGTGTAGATATTTAAAATGTAATGAAGCAGTTCTTTATTTTAGAGCATAACGAACATAACTGCATCAAAAAAATTCAAAGAAATGAAAATATTTCTTTTAGAAAAATTTGTCCATGAATTTACAAAAGGTCGCATAAAAGCCAAAATTGTGTAGATATTTAAAATGTAATGAAGCAGTTCTTTATTTTAGAGCATAACGAACATAACTGCATCAAAAAAATTCAAAGAAATGAAAATATGTCTTTTAGAAAAAATTGTCCATGAATTTATAAAAGGTACCAAAAAACCAAGAAATTGTACAGATAATTGAAATTTGATTAAACACTATCAAATTGACGTGTAGCAACATAACCTTGTTAAGAAATTGAACACATTCTAAATATTTATTACAAATTTTTTAAAGTTATTATATTAAAGTCAGTCTTTTGTTATTTCTTTTCATTATTATTATTACTAAATGATAGAAAGGGAAGAAATGACACGGGAGGGAGAGTAGTAGAGAAAGTAACACGAAGAAAGAAGCAGTAGGCGCTAAGTTTATTTTTTGAAGGATAAAGAAAGAGTAGTTAGAATAAGGAGCAGAAATTAAATGTAATTTAATGATTTAAGGCGGAAAAATGTAGTGCCAAACAGCATAAACAAGAAATAATTGTTTAAAATATCCTAAAATAATTTTAGTTTACCTACCGTTCAATAGATGGCGCCTCAATTATTTCGAATTATATGACTCCTAAATAATATGCAGCTACAATAACTCGTCAATATATTAAATGCATTTAAAATTGTATCCGCTATGCGTAAAAAAGTAATTTGTTACTTTTAATATAAATATAGTACGAAATATATGCACATATTTGATGAGGTACCTATTCACTAACTATAATTTTCTTTAGCTGGGCCATTGACTGGAAAAATAATGGGAGGAGAAGATGCAAAATTGGGTGAATTTCCTCATCAGATTTCTTTAAAATACAGAGGAGGTCACACTTGCGGTGGTTCCATCATTCACCCATCTTACGTCTTAACAGCAGCTCATTGTGTTGGCGGCAGGTGAGGAGAAATCTTTCAACTTAACCCTAAAATGACTTATTTTCAACCGAAATACTCTTTTTCTATTTTTAATACTTAATTTTATTTTATTTATTACAATTACTACTGATACTGACGAATCACATATATTATACGTTTAGGACAGATTGTGCCTCCATAAGGATTTAAATATGTTGCTGCAAATTTGCATTTAAGGGTTGATACCTTCTTACAAAAATAAAGTGTTTTGCCTATAACCTACATAATTATTCTCTCATTATAGTGTTGATGTATATACCGTTGTTTCCGGCACAATACACCTTACGGAAGGAGGAGAGGTTCATGAAGTGGAGAGTATTAAAATCCACGAGGGATACAACCCTTCAAATTCCTATATTCATGATCTTGCTATTTTGAAAGTAACCTTTATTTATCTTTACAATTTTTCTTTTATAGTTACCTTTGTTTGCCAAGTTTTTAATTCTTTTTTATTCACTTATAGTTAAAAACTCCAATTGTGCCAAATGAATACCAAAGAACCATTAAGCTGCCTACAGAAGATACTGGCGAAGTTGATGCTCTATTCTCAGGCTGGGGGAAACATAAGGTAAGCTCTTTCTAAAATATTAAATTAGGTTGTTGCCCATTATTTCATTTTGTATTTATATATGTAATGCTTGCCGTAAGGTTTTATATTCTTCTTTAAATCATCCAACTTACATTTCTTTTTCATTTATATTTGCACTTCTTCTTGATGTATACTTCAAACTAACGACTCCTCTTTCTTATTATCTTCTAGTCCCCTCTTTCTGTCATCTACTTCTCTATTTCTCGTCTTTCTCTTTCCTTCATCTCTGTCTTCTTCTCCTCCTATCTTTAACCACCTTCTTAATCCTGCCTCACTTCATCAAATCATCTACCTTCTTATCACTATCTTTGTTTCTACTCAGTATTTCGTTCTACTCATTGTCTGTCTTCTGCCGTTTTCCTTTATGTATTTTAACAACTTCTATCCCAGATTCTGTTGTACTTCGCCTGATCGATTTTCTCCATCCTATCCTTCTGCTGTAACTCCACATTCCTTTCTCTCTCTTCCACCTCCCACTTCACCCTATTCTCATTTCTTTACTGCCTCTTCTAGAGCCATTCTATTCCTTTCATAGTAATCTTTCCTCTTTCTCATTCTCGCTATGCCGCCCTCCTTTCTAAGCTCCTCCCGTATTATGATTTAACTTATAGCGCATTAATTTTTGAAAATGAGCAAATTGCATTTACAGTACCCAGAAAATATTTTGCCTCAAATTTTGCAAAAAATGAGCGTCAGAACTATTACAAATGCGGCATGCCAAGCTGCTCATAGCGCAACCATTCATCCAGGACATATTTGCGCTTTCAATAAACCAGGAATCGGAGCATGCAGCGTAAGTAATCTTTTATTAACTGGAGATATTCCAATTTACTTTATTTAAGACTTTGAATATGTAAAAATGTTTATTAAAATCTTACATAACTAAATTTAAAAAAAATGATTTCTTTTCGAATAGGGTGACTCCGGCGGCCCTCTTGTGGACGTTAACGGAGAAGTACAACTTGGAGTGGTTTCCTGGGTGTATGGACTTTGTGCACTAGGAGTTGCTGATGTGTATGTACGCGTCTACTCTTATCTGGACTGGATACATGACAACACTGATAATCTTTTGAGGAATTAATTTTTTATTGATGTTATAAATAATAAAATAAATATTAAAATATAAGCGTTTTTAATCTTCTCTATTCAAAAATGTTATTAACATGTCTCGCTTAACACAAAATGAAATGTAATTGCAATATTTTATATAAAGCAACTTAATAATATTTTATGTTTTATTTACTTAACATTATTACAGATATTTTACATTGAATTGTTAACATATATTTTACATACTCGTAGATATTTTTATAGACGTAATTTGCGAAATATATGAGTTCCGTGATAGTAGAAACGAAATAGATTGTAAATATAGCCAACTAAGCCTAATTCGCCGCCCCTAATCTTGGCGTCTCATGCGGTCGCATCTCTCACATGCTCCTCGAACTAGCCCTATCCATATATTGTATTACAAGCACATATATTAAAATTTATGAATATTACATTACGCCTGATTAAATGGCAATAGGCAAACCCCAATTTGGTAAGTATTGAAAACCGCCAGGTTTAATGGCAACCCACAGAACTCTTATAGAATACATTCCGGGTATTAATGTTTTGCAGTTTTAGTTCTCAAAACTATTAGAACACTCATAATTTTTCTTTATAATGTTCCACTTCCTGACGTGCGAACATGACTTTCATTAAACATTGAACTTTTTAAAAAAATATTGGTTTTTACGAATCTCAAGTACTATTGTTATTGCATCGATAAAATTAAGAGGAAATTCCGAAATTACAAATACTTGCTAATATTTAAACCATTATTAGATTATCTATATTGATTGTAACAATAAATTACTTAGAAAATAGATAACAAATGATTTATAGGTTAAGATGATGATAAATATAATATACTTTATTTTCAGTTAAAATCATTGAGTACTTCAAAACAAATCAAAAATGTTCAAATACTTGCTCTCAGTAATTGTTTTAGCGATTATAATTGTGAAGGGTAAGTTTTATTTGCATATTAATGTTACATAAATATTAATTGTTTTTAAAACACATTATTTAACCAATGAATTTTCCTATTAAGAAAAACTACCGCTTTCTTTAATATTTTAACATAGGTTTTTGGTGTCTTCCTAAACTGCCCTTTTTATTGTTATTACTAGCGCCTGATTTATATGCATTTTAAGATTTAGTTTTATTGCTTCATTTTAGACGTTAACGACACAATTTACTAAGCGTTATTTTAAGTGTTTACTCCGTGTGTACGACTTCACGAATTTGAAATCTCTAAAACGTGTTTTGGGTCGAAATGAATTGATTAGAGAAACTTTTATTTTGCATATTTTAAGGAGAACTCGTATTTGTGCATATTTATCCCGCTGTTACATATTTTTGTTGCATATTTTACTTAAATGTACTTGCACACTTTGTTTTGCATATTTTCCACAGAAGATGCATAATATATGCACATATCTAACGATTTTTGGTGGGATGTTTTTTAGATGCTAACGGTGCTTCTAGAATCATTGGAGGAGAAGATGCTGTACTTGGGGAATTTCCACATCAAATTTCATTAAGGTATACAGGAAGACACACTTGCGGTGGCTCCATCATTCATGAGTTGTATGTACTAACAGCAGCTCACTGTGTAAACGGCAGGTAAATTAACAAAATTTGTTGAAAGTATTTTATTTTGATACAAAATCGTGTAAAAGTAGTTGCTCTTTGCGCCTACCAATACATGTGTATATCTTCTATAATATTGAGAAAATACAATTTTATAAAATTTAAATCAAGAAACTATCAAGTTGTTGTAAGAAAATAAAAGATGTAATAAATTTAAATATGTTTAAAGGCCATACGATCAATTCTACGTCGTTTCTGGAACCATATCGCTCTTGGAAGGCGGAGAAGTCCACGAAATAGACAAAATCACAGAACATGAAAATTATGAAGCGGCAAATTCTTACAACAACGATATTGCTATAATAAAGGTAAATGAATCAGAAAATGTATGAAAAGTTTCAAAATTTAAAACTTCATATACATTTTTTTAAGTCATAATTTTTTTTATCAGCTATAAATTCATTTTTAAAAATTAATAATAATATTCTCGTATATATTTCAGTTGAAGAAAGCTATAACATTCAATGCGAATCAGAAGAAGATAAATTTACCAACTGCAGATACGTTGGAAGAGGATGCCATGTTTTCAGGCTGGGGAAAACTTCTTGTGAGTATTTTGTCACACTTCTATTTAATAAAATTTAACTTTTGCTTAAACTTTGAATAAAACCTAACGAAAACGAAAAGCTATCGAAGTGTTGTTCGTTTTACTTTGACAAGTAAAGTCTGAACAAAAACCGTTCAATTCTGTACTTCGTTTTATTGAACTTTATACAACTTCGAAGTGAACGCATGCGTTCAATTATAATCTTATTTATATTTGTACTGTTTACAGTATCCTGGAAATGCCCTACCTGAAATTTTGCAAAAAATGTCAGTAAGAACATTGGGAAACGAAGATTGCAATGAGCAACACCGAAATCCTATTCTGCCAGGCCATCTTTGTGCATTTAACGAATTGGGAATTGGTGCATGCCAGGTTTGTTTTCTTATTTGATAGCGTTTTTGACTAATAGACTTATATTAAATAATTTTAACTTAAAAAATAAACATAACAATTTCTCTTTACTTTAATATTATTTTCAATAAAGTATCTATGTATCAAAATGCAATCATCTCTAATTTATTTATTTAATTAATTTACTGACACGATTTTATGAATTTTAGGGAGATTCTGGTGGCCCCTTGATAACTTTAGCTGGAGATGTTCAAATCGGAGTAGTTTCCTGGGTCTATGCGTATTGTGCACTTGGAGTTCCAGATGTTTACGTGCGAGTTTATGCATATCTTGACTGGATCGATAAAATCACAGAAAACGCATTAAAGGAATAATATTAATCATATAATTGTATAATCACAATCCACTTCCTTTTCCTGCCACGTGATGAACGTGAAAAACAGAATAAAAGTGATTCAACACGATATTTTTTTATTTTACTTAAGCCCTTAATCCATTTAGAACTATATAAATAACCAAGGTAATTAAAATTAACTCTAAAATATATTAAATAATATTGCTTGCAATAATGATAAAACAATTTAAATGATAACAAATCAATTAGAAATACCAGGCTGAATTTTTGGTCAGTTCAATCAAATATAGATCGACTGTGCAATTAAATGTATCGATAAAATTAATAATGTTTAAATTGCTGTTTATTATATGGAAATTTCTTGTTTTTGCAAGTGGTAAGATATCTTTTTAAGAAATTAAAGTAAGCTCTTAAAATATAAATGATAATCTAAAGATTCCAAATTTGTTGGATAGAGGTATATAAAATAGTGGATTCGATATAGTGATACTACTTTGAAATTAATGTCAATTTATAAACAATAATAAATTTCACAATACTATTTATTTAATAACCGAGAAAATATAATTTACAAAATAACAAGCCAGCAAACTGTTAGAGTGGAAAATCAAGTTCAAAATAATGAATCAAAAGTAATAAACTTTCATAAGATATCAAAAGATATTTAAAAATAATTATGTGAAGATAAAAGTATATTAACTTTATATTCACAAGCAAAATTATAATAAGAAATAAAAGTTATCATAGACGCAAATCACATATAACCTTTTGTCTCCTCACTCTAGAGTTACATAACCATGTGAGCCTATAGAAGGGTAAATTGACCAACTTCTGCGAGGTTGGTCAAATAGGAGCACATAAACACTTATATCTAAAGATATAACAAGTTCAAATGCGAGAGTTGTGCGGTTGTACTGTATAAATCTACGACACAATGAACTAGCAATACTTCACTATTTTTTTTATATTGTATATACGAACGAATAAGATAAAATTCATTATGACTTCTTTTAAGTATGACTCACTGTCGATCTCTCGTAATTTGAACTAGACATATATAAGATATCGATATATTGTATATATTAAAATTTAATCTTACCATAATCTATTAAAGAGGACGATTATAGTAGGTAGGACCATTTATTTTTCTCGTGTATTTATTATTTCATATAGTATGAAACACGATATTTACATTACAAAGTGCTTTCTACAAATATGTATGTATCTTATAAAATGTATCTTTAGGTAGTTCATCTTACAATCGAATACTCGGTGGTGACACAGTAGTATCTCCTGAAGATGCTCCTTATCAAGCATCAATTAGATCAAATTGGTCGCACATATGCGGAGGTTCTATTATTAAATCAAATATTATACTGACCGCTGCTCATTGTGTTGTAGACAGGTATAAATAATTATAATCATAAAAAAATCTTTTTGTTAACATTCACCTTACAATTATTGTTACAGATCTCTAAATGAACTTCGTATAGTTATTGGATCAAATTCACTTTTCGAAGGTGGAGAAGCATACGAAATAAAATCTATTGTTGTTCATGATGAATATAATAGAGAAAATTCATTTGTAAACGATATCGCTATATTAAAGGTATTGTTATAAACAACTAAAGAAGTTACTTGAGATAATTCGCTAATAAAACCACTTTTTTGCAGATTTTGATAAAATTTAAATATGTTAATATAAGTATCCTTAATACATTTACAAAATTTGAAATTTTTTGACCAGTTGTGAAGCGTTAATAATTAAAGTGCAAATATTTCAAATGAAGGAGTAGTTTACGTAACATTTTTGCTGAATATACGCCTATACTTTATCCTAAGATTGTCGCTAATGAACAACCTCAAGTAAAACCTAGCAATATGTAATCTAAAAGAGTCTAAACGATACTTTTATCCTTCTAGGATCTATTCGTCTAAATAAATATTATTTAATCCTTAAAAATGATTTCTAAACATTCTTTAATCTTTAAAAAGGTCTACTTAAGAAGCTTTATAATTTTGTTAACGAGTAAAAGAATTATTTTTCAAAACACTATAATAAAATATTATTTATTTTAATTACAACGTTGTATTTTACGTTTCATTGTTTACATAACAGGTAAGTTCTGTTCCTTAAATACGCGAACTATTACTATTATACTTGTATTTCCATTTTAAATTGATTGTAACTTTCACTTAGTATTTATACAATACCACAAATATTTTTCCTATACTTGACAGAAACTCACAAAAATTGAAGCACGTTTTAAAAATGTATAAGTCAATAAATAATAAGATTTTTATGGTGTATATTATTTATTTCTTTTTTATAGTTGAGGACTGAAATAAATGATTTCACTACAAGAGTAATATCTTTATCGATTGATGCTACTCCAGAAGGCACAGAGGCTGTGTTTACAGGATGGGGGCAGGTTGTGGTACGTATCAATTAATACGATTTGGAACTATAATATATCACAAATGACATTTGTGTTCTAGTATCCCAGCAATTCATTATCAACACATTTACAAGAATCTGTATTCCGCATAATAAGTACAACACAATGTCAAGGATACCATTTCCAGGAAATTTACGTTCAATATCATTTATGTGCATTCAAACAATATGGAATTGGAGCATGCGGTGTAAGTTAATAAACATGTTCTTCGAAAATAATAGAAACTTTTTTTAAAAAGTATTCTTATAGGGCGATTCCGGAGGACCGCTTGTAATAACTGATGAATCAAACATTAAAAGATTGATTGGAATAGCTTCCTGGGTAAGACCCTGTGGTATAGGCTTCCCAGATGTTTACGTAAATGTAAGTAACTATTATGGGTGGATTAATGAAATAATTATGGATGATAATTAGATAAGTTTAATATTTATGAATGCAAATGTTAAGTTTAATGACAAAATATATTCAACCATGATACATATTAACAAATAAAAAATTAAGAGAGTAAAATAAAAGGAAATATTATTTACTTCTTATACTGTTAGTTTATTACAATTCCATTTACTTCATAATATACACTTATATAATTAAAATTTGAATTAGTAATGTGTGAAAATATGACACCACATATAGTTAAATATAGTCTATATATTTATATTAGTAAAAAAAAAAGGTTATGACAAAACGAAATGATATACCGTTGATTTAGTTGTCTGAGTAACTAAAAACATATTCCCAAACAGGTGCATGAAATTACTAAAAAAAATAACACTTTTATTATTGTTCTCCTCATTTAATTCTATTCGATTACTTAGTCTTATGTAAATGCATATTAATTAACGAAATATTATAAATATAGCTAAAATTTAAATTTCGTTATATTTAATATGCAACTACTCATCTTATCTACGTTTTTATAATTCAATTAATTATCATATTGCAGCTCCAATATTGATTACATAAAATCATCAAAATCATCGTAATCTCCATAGGCAGAGTACTCACTAAGTTGGGTATTATCTCCTTCCATTTTCAATTTAGCTTTTCCTTTGCCTTTGGATTTTTTACCTTTGTCTCCCTTTTCAGCTTTTTGTTTTTCTAGATACAGGTTATCTATTGTGGTTTTTAATTTTTTTAGATCGAATGAATTTAAACTCGCACATATATTTCTAATAATATCTTCTACGAATACAGGAAATTCTTCTCTACTTTTGAATGATGATATTTTTTTACTAAGAGCTTCACAGAGTTCATCAAAACCAGCTTTATCTGTAGGGTTCATAGCATCTATACCTGAAGCATTATCCGCAGCAACACCTATAAAAAAATATACTTTATTAGTGTGTTTAGTTACATATTAAGGAATAAGCAATAAAGTAGATTTCGAATACTAACCAAATGTTTCTAATGCCAATTTTAAATCAGACTCTTCTTGCAATTTTTGCTGCATAAGTTTTTCAGCTATCCGTTCTTCGGGCGTCATGGCTTCCTCCTTTTCTTTTTGCCTTCTTTCAGCTTCTTCTTGTTTTTGCCTCTCCTTTTCGGCCAATTTTTCAGCTAAAGTCTTTTTAGGTTTAGGTTTTGTTACCACCTCTACCTTCTCCTCATCTTTTTTCTCCTCCTCTTCATCTTCCCAACTTTCCTAAAAAGGAAAATTACTTATATTATTAGAGATATAGATTGAAAATTATTATAGATATAGATAGAAAATTATTATAGATATAGATAGAAAATTATTATAGATATTATATTGCTTAATTGGTATAATAAAGTATAAAAAAAGAACAAAATAAGTAAGCCATATTGGATTTTCAAATATGCACACATAACCAAGAAAGTTTTAATATACGAAGTGAAGATTATGTCTACTTTAAGATGATATAAACCGTATTAATGTGATAAAAATATTAAAGACATGCCTTGACGTCATCCTCTTCATCTTCACCAGCCCATTTATTAACAGCTGCTGCAACTGGCAATGAGACTTTCTCAATGTTCTCTACAACAAATCAATTCAAGTTAAGGTACTTAATCTTTTATAAAAAAAATCACATATATTTAAGAAATAAACTTACCCCAATCTTCCTCCATTGTTTTGTTCTATTTTGTACCTATTTGTAAACTAAATGATATCATTCACGAAAATTCCGAAAATGTGGTTTCACCATGATATTATTTTACTACATTCACATGCCTCTGTAATATTGGCACTTTAGAAATAAAAATGACATCTTAAATTTTAGCTAGTACCAACACATAAAATTTAAAGAAGCCCAATGAAATAGTTCAGTACAAAACCGCAGCGGCAATAATAAATGAAATCCGCGAATTTAATTGCCTTAAAAAGTCTTGAATTTAAATGAAAATATTTTAGAACAAACATGAAATTTCTACCATTTCCTCTCTTGATACAGTCTTTTCCATTGAAATTATGTTATCACGAAACATTTATGAATACATAACTACTAAAAACTTATTTTTATAAATGAGATGTTTATACTGAGAAATTAAATATGAATTATTGTTTTTGTAATAATTGTATATTTGTTATTATTAACCTTATGTAAAAATTATATAAAAATATATTATTCAAGCATGCTGTATGTAAGAGCGTTAGTTTATTATCTCTTTTCACGGGACAAAATTTCGAAAAACCTTTTATATCAGGAGAAATTAAACAGACAGCCTCATGTGAATCACGGTACATTTTACGCTTTTTGAAATCAATTCTCGTATTAAGAGAACGTAACGATCTTACTCTAAATTGTTATCTAGAATTTAAAACTTTATTATTCAATATCATATCAAGTAAACAGATTTCAAAATTAATTTATTTATTGATACATTTTTTGAATTATTACATATATTAATTCCAAATTAATAAATATGAACAGCCAAATTAGAAATTAAAGATATGTAGGAGTTATTATTTTTTTGAAAACAAAGAATAAAAATCTGACATTTTTTTTTGTGATCTTTTAACGCCATTTATATTTTTTGATGAGCGGGTTGCATTTAAACTGTCTTTGCTACTTTGAGCTGTTCTATCTGTTAATTGTGGTGGCAATTTTCTTTCATTTACAAATGTTACAGTAACTGTATTTTCAACATTTTCTACTTTTCTTTCACTATTCTTACTCACAATTTCCGCACTTTTTGAAACACCTATTTCTTGTGATGAATCTGATATTATTATTTGACTATTTTTTTCTTCGAAGTCACTCAGTCTATCAACTAACGAAAACTTCTCGTTTTTATCGATTTCATTTCGAAATTTAGAATTAACATTATCTTCAGATTTATTTTGATTATTATTTTCTAATGTAGTAGTAGAATCATTTATAAGAAACTCTGCTATGTCAGCATCCGTCAATTCTGTCTGTGAGTTGTGAGGAGAGTTATACCACAATGGTTTTTGTGTACTTGTGGATGGCAACATCGATTTAGTAGGATTAAATAGAGATTTTTGAAAAGTAAATGGATAGTTTTTATTGCGTTCATTAACATGATCTGGTAATGCCGAATCTCTCTGAAATAAAAGAATAAAAATATGTGTATGACCATGTCAAAAATTAAATCAATGAAACAAGCTATTATATATTTTAAAATAAACGTTAAATATAATTCCTTTTACATATATCGATATATAAATTACAAAAGTTGATTGTAATACATTTTAAAGATATGTATAATATATATGATTGCACATATTTTGTATAAATTATAATCTATAACAACTTTTAATGTTGTATAATATAAAAGTAGTATAAAATTTTGTTTCGTGTACAGAACCTGTACATCTTTCTTCTTTCATCTTTATTTAATATTTGCGTTACAACTGTAATGGGTTTGTGAACTATTACTTAATTTCTATAAAACTGTACTATTCTCTTTAATGATAAAGTTGGCTATCACAATTTCAAATGACCAATTATTTTTAAATATGTCGAATTATTCTAGGAGACATTAACAATTAAAATAGTCATTTTTAATACTTTAATCAGTAAGTGGATCAAAAGTTATAAAAAATAAATCTGCGTATGATGTCACGTCAGATGATTTGCCGAATACGAGTGCATCACATCAAGTTATATTATGATTGATTTGAAAAAAGAAAAATAGTCCCGATTACTTATTTCTTGTGATGAAATGCGCAGACAACCTACAAAACTGAAATTCAAATTTAAAATAGCTACAGCATCGTCAACTTTTGAATATTTTAATAAATTTGATCGCCTTATTACCCTAGATTTCTATCAAAAATTAAAGAAACGACATCTAAAAAATGAGTTCACAAGCTCATTAAATTAATAGGTTAATTTATATTTAAAAACAATATAGTTACATTTATCTTAGATTTCTCTGTTTGTTTTATTAATCACTACATTCGCATTGATTGAAATACTTTCCAGTAAGCCATCCTACCAAAATACTGTAACATGTTATAACAAATGCCCAAACCAAATATTTTGTTTGTATAATATTTAATTGCGAGTGTACCTGCATTTTCGACGTTGATTTTTCAGTATGGGACTGCATTAAATACATATACAATCGATGTCCAGGCATTTCTGATTTTTGAAAGTCAGAGAGATATTTCCATAATTGAGCTAAAATATGAAATTGTTTGATTTATTAATGCACCGGTACATATAATAATATAAATTATACGATAATAACTACATACCTATAGTGACTTTATTATCTTTAAGGAATGTATACATCGTAAAGATTTTGTTTCTCAATTTTGTGTCATCAAACGTAAAATAAACCATGTCCCGATTAGAATATCTACATGCAATGAGCTGTAGAAGAAATTTTAGACAGGGATCACCCCTAAATGCACCACAACCCCAATTACCCGTGGCAATGGGCATAAGGCGACAGTCGATGGGATTATGAAAGCCTACATATGCCTAAAATAGAAAAAATTATATAGATATACACATACCTACATCTTGACAAAATATTCAAATAAAATTATTAATAATTACCTTATTAATTTCCCTTCTCATTAATTCAGGCATATACTGATGCTGAGGTTGAATGAAATGAAGCGCATCAATAGCTAAAATTGAACATTTGGTTCTCCGACTACTATCTCGTGGAGTAGTATCTTCAAAATTTCCTGCCCAAACAAACGTATGTCCGTATCCAGTATATTTGCTATATTGTTCAACACCTGATAAAAAAGTTGTAAATGTTATTAGTTTCAGAAAATAAATATATCCTTAATAATGCACCATTTATATAACCTACCATTTATAATAATAGCTTCATTTGGCTTCATTACTTCTATAAATAATCTACTAATTATTAATTCAGGACAAATAATAAACCTAATTTCTTCTTGCACGCAACCCCATCCTAATACTCCTCCACCAATATATCTAGAACCAAAAAATATTTCATAATAATTGTTTTAAAAATTTTACTTCCCTTTTTAATTATCTGTTCGTGAATTATTAATCCTTCGTTAATTTTAATAACGCCGCCTGAGTAGAGTGTATTCAAGTTGTTTCGATTTAAAACATTTTATCATGAGATGAAGCTTTTACTTTAATGTCTATCAATACACCACTCCATTAAAGGTAACAACAGTGCACATAATATCTGTATCGGTTTCCCCTCTCAAAGAATTGTATTACTTTAAAAAAAACCGCGATCGTTCTGTATCGAGTATCCCAGAGAGTTCGGATATATACAACTGCGAATAGAAAGTAGTGCTGATGAACTTCTTCGATATAGTAACCATAAAAGTAGAAAATTCCTCTAATGGCAAACCATTTTTATGCAAAACAACTCCAATACAACCTAGTGAAAAATTGAGAGCATCATGATGCATAAAACATTTAGTAAAGTGAAGAGTTAAAAAATGTTATAACTTTGATAGTAGCTATATATAGTAGTATATAATTAATTACTTATTTGCAAAATCAACTTGCAGCATGTTGGTACCCCCTTCTTCAATTGTAGTATCACTGCAGACATGCAGCTTCGTTTCGCCGACAACATCATCGCAGGTGCTCCACCTAGGTAATGCAGTGGTCTGCATATGTTTTCTAGTGAAAGTAACAACTCCAGTTGGTACTGAGTAATAGATGAAGATTATATATTAATTAGGAATTGATATAAATAATATCTAATGAAACAAATCAAATTACGCACCTTTATTACAGACTCTCCTGAAATAATGGCAGATACATTTTAATTTTTCTGTAATATGATTCTCCTTTTGTCCACTTTGATAGAATCTAAAAATAATATCAAACATTTTAATAAAACACATTTTTATAAGAACATAGTTTCTTATTTTATGTTTAATCTTACCTATTGAAATTAATATCTGGGAAATTGATATACTCAGATTGTTTTCTTTGCGTATTTCTATGGGGAAATGTACACAGAAACGCATTTGCCATTAAAGAAGCGATTTGTTGTTGACTTAAAGACACAGATTGTTGTTTATTTTGACGTAATAAAGGAAGTGGAGAAGGTACGAGGTCAGGTAATTGTAAAGCTAACTGAATTATTGCAGGCAAAGTGTTATCGAAGAAGTACTCTACTTCTTCTTCCTCTAGAACCTGAGTATTATATAAAAATACAGATATACAAATTAACTAGTATATCTTGCGTAACAATTAAATCAAATATTACCTCATTAAATAATCGGTGCAGTTGCCTAAAAGTCCACTTTCCTTTATATTTGGCATTGTATATTAAAATAGCATCCTCAAGTTCTTGACTTGTTTTAATAGGCTTTAGAAGAGCAGTTTGAATAAGATTCCATCTACTTTGTAGTATAGCAGTCCCGTTTTCCTTAAAAAAGCAATATTTTCTTACTTTTAATAGTATATAAGTTGCATAAACAATATAGTGTACATACATCTACAGGATATAAACTTTGTACTGAGAAAGGCATTTTAACATGATCTCTGTCCCATTTATCTTTGCCTCTATGTGGTTTAGGAACACCGGGCCCTAGGGGTACTTCAAATAGAACTGTATGGTTCCTTGAATTCATGACAGGGGGAAACTCTGTCGATGAATAGTTTTGAAAATCTTTTAAGGGAATACCTCTCCATGAATTTACTTCGGAGATGTCATCCATCTGTGGAATGTTGTCATCAGGTATATCTAAATTACAATAAATAAGATTAATTTTTAATCGATTTACAAAAATTTATGTGTGAATTATATAAATTTACCAGGTGAAAGTTCATCTTTAACATTTAATTCTTCTTCTAAAGGAGCAGATGGCGATTCGGCAAACATATCTGGAGAATGTGTTCGATTTGTTGAATTATTTTCAGTGTCTGATATTTCAGCGCCGCTACTGTTATATAGTTCCTCACTCCACATACTCAATTACCTCTGACAGTCAATAGCAAAAAATGTTTAAGGGATAACGAATTACACAATCACGTATATAATGAAATGCGTATATAATGAATAGCAAAGAAGATTACTATATGTATATATATATTAACTAACCAACTGAAATGCGGTTATCCGGAATGTTTGCGGAAAATTCTATGACTCATAACATTAACCACAATAATATGTCAGAATATGTTTTCAAAACATATTAATATCGGTTATATATTTATATTTAATACATTAATAAGAAAGGATAGTTTTATAATCTCTGCAGTCTATAAATATGCTTACAAGGAGTTATCATAAAACCAAATATGAAATAAATATTTTGTATAATAACTTTGCACTTCATAAAATAAATTATGAAGAATATAAATAAGATTTTTGTATAGTAGTGTCTAAATTCATCGAATTAAAATAAAAATTTCAAATAACCTAATCAAATTTGACGTTTACTTAAGTTTGACATAACGATTGACAATAGTTAGAAACGGTTGCCAACAGTGACTAATTAAATCCATGAATTTTTGCTACCAACTTCATTTTACCTCTCTTCCTTCTCGCTATATTTCCCTTTTTACTTTGTAATTGTCATATACGGTTCGTGTGATAGTTTCGAATTATTATAAAACTGTAATAATTAGTGTCAATTGTTGAAAAATGGTAAATAATATATCTTTTATGTAAACGATTAAACACTTATGTTGTAAAAATATATTTATGCATAGGATGTCTGTATAAAAACAGAATAAAACAACACTTGCTCATGGTTCTACGGGAGTGCCGCTATGAATCTCACCCACGTGAATTGGCAAATGGTCTTTAGTTCTAGAGAGTTCTATTTGAAATTTTAACAAATGATTTCTTTTATCATAATGCTTATGACTTTATATCTATTTGCTGATCTCTAGTAGGAACTTTTATATTGATCTCGCCGCACTGTCTAGCAAAGTTTTATGTTATTTCTGAAGATGTAATTAATTTCTAACCCAACATAAAAATTATCACTATAATCTCAATATTAACCATAGTCTCATACATACTATATAATAATTTTACCTGAAATAGAATCAGAATTTCAGTTGTTATATATATGGCATTTCTGTCATTATTTCTTTTAGTTACGTTATAACGGACCTCAGTGGTACATAAACAATTTCTTTTATTTAAATTTTCATTTAGAATTGTTTAATAGGTGTCCCTAAATCCAATAAGAATCTTAAAAAATGAGGCAGAAGAAGAAAAGGCAGAGATTGCTCGTATGTCCAGTTTCATTGGAGCGATTGCCATTGGAGACCTTGTAAAAAGTACGCTTGGCCCCAAAGGAATGGATAAGATTCTTGTTGCTCACGGCCGCAATGCTGGTCAGGTAATGAAATATTTATTTTTAATCCTAAACCCACTAAGCACAGGCGTTTAGGCATTTAAGTATAAGTTACATCTAAATAACTGTTACGTAAATGCTATGTTTTGGAGTACAGACAATCTAGTACAGTTTAAAAAATATATATTTTGTAGGTGGAAGTTACAAATGACGGAGCCACGATCTTAAAGTCTGTTGGTGTGGATAACCCAGCCGCAAAAATTTTAGTTGACATGTCAAGAGTTCAAGATAACGAGGTTGGTGACGGTACTACATCTGTAACTGTGTTTGGTATGTATTGAATATTACATTTTTAATTATATTCTTAATTTAATTTATTTTACGTCGGCCTATTTCCGATGCTGAGTCCTATCACCGATTAATTCTATTAAATATGTGCATAATTTTTAACAATATATACAATTTCAAATTTTAGCATCCGAGCTATTGCGAGAAGCTGAAAAGCTTATTGAGCAGAGAATACATCCTCAGATCATTATTGCGGGTTGGAGGAAGGCTGTGGATGTTGCAAGAGAAGCATTACGTAGCGCCGCTATGGATAACTCCAGTGATGAAGAGAAATTCAAAGAAGATCTGCTAAATATTGCTAGAACAACATTAAGCTCTAAAATTTTGAGCCAGCATAAAGAGTAAGTCCTGAAGAATAATTGATTTTAATATGCGAAGCTTATAATTTGCTTATTCTTATTAATTTAATAAATTTATAGGTATTTTTCCAAACTTGCTGTAGATGCTATTCTTAGGCTTAAAGGATCTGGTGATTTGAACGCAATTCAAATCATCAAAAAGAAAGGTGGTTGTTTGGAAGATTCTTTCTTAGATGAAGGTTTCTTACTAGACAAAAAGGTAAATATACTAAATACAATATATATTTTGCATTAATACATTTTCAAATGTGTATATTATATTATAATCGATTTTTTGTTCTGTAGGTTGGTGTTCATCAACCAAAACGCATCGAAAATGCTAAAATTTTAATTGCAAATACTCCTATGGATACTGATAAAATAAAAGTATTTGGATCTCATATTAAAGTAGATTCTATGTCTAAAATTGCTGATTTAGAAATGGCTGAGAAAGAAAAAATGAAAGATAAAGTCAACAAGATTTTAAAGCACAATGCTAATGTCTTCATTAACAGGTTTGTAATTTTTGTTATTAAATGAATATATTTCTTCATAGATATTGAAATATTAATATTTATTTTAAGGCAATTGATTTACAATTACCCCGAGCAGCTTTTTGCTGACGCTGGTGTCATGGCTATCGAACATGCTGATTTCGATGGTATTGAACGTCTTGCATTAGTTACTGGAGGTGAAATTGTGTCAACATTTGAAAATCCCAGCCTTGTGAAGTTGGGGTCTTGTGCTCTCATAGAGCAGGTATATTAAAACAAAATCTTTGCAGGAACAAAAATATTTCCATGTTTTTTTATTAACAATATTTAAAATTGTGTCTAGGTAATGATTGGTGAAGACACTCTTCTACGATTCAGTGGAGTTACACTTGGTGAAGCTTGTACCGTGGTGATCCGAGGAGCAACTCAGCAAATTATTGATGAAGCTGAACGGTCTTTACATGATGCTTTATGTGTTCTCGCTGCCACAGTCAAAGAAACTCGCATTGTCTACGGAGGAGGTACTTTCAAAATATTAAAAGAATAAGATTCGTCACAAACGTTTTATATATTTTATTATTATATTCATTTCTTAGGGTGCAGTGAAATGTTGATGGCTTGTGCTGTTGTATCAGAAGCTGCGAAAACTGCAGGAAAGGAATCTGTAGCCATGGAAGCTTTTGCTAGAGCTTTGCAACAACTTCCAACGACAATTGCAGATAATGCTGGTTACGACAGTGCTCAGTTAGTATCTGAACTACGTGCAGCTCACAATCAAGGAAAATCCACAACGGGATTAAGTAAATTATTATATTATTGCTATGTTTTTATGTATAAAGGTTCGTTAAATCTAATTGTAATTTATTTATTTCTCTAGACATGGATTTGGGTAAACTGGGATGTATGAAGGAACTTGGAATTACAGAGTCTTTTGTAGTAAAACGACAAGTTTTATTGTCTGCATCAGAGGCTGCTGAAATGATACTTCGAGTTGATAATATCATGAAAGCTGCCCCAAGAAGACGTGTACAAGATCGTGGACATTGTTGAACAGTGTAATTCTCGTATCTTATTTTAATTGTTTGAAACAATCTTAATATGCTTTATTAAAATCACATTTTGTATTCGCAATCATAAATACATCTTTGTTCTCATCGAATATTTAACAAACACACTCATTGTAATCATATTAATAAAATACTGAACACAAATAATATTTGTTTCTAATTTTGAAAATTCAGTTTTATTAATGGACTTTTATATTTAAAAAATGATTTATATCGCAGGTTTTAAAAGAATTTTAGAATAACATCACATTAGTATATAAAAATAACTGCGGTGTATTCTAAAGTAAGATAGGAAATGCAAAACTGTACCAACTTTTCTTTATTGAAAATTTCTTAAGCTACAAACATAAAATATATAGTTTACATTTTAATCATACAAAATAATTTTATATCATTCATTTATTTAATTTTATCTTGGATTTTAAAATATTTTATTGTGCCGGAATCGTAAAAAATTTAAATCTTCCATTGAACTAAACTAGCTACCAATAGCCTTGCTACCAAAATTCCTTAGCCTTATCAACTGGAATGACATGAAGATTTGGCTGCCGCTTAAAATTGTCAACTCAAATTAAATGATTATTTAATTATATTCTATAATAGGAAACGTATATAATTAGTGACACAATAGATAAAAACTTTATGCATGTATGAGTTATCTATTTAGTATACCGTATTTAAAAAATTTATATGATAAAATACAGACCAACGAGGTGACCTATCGAAACATATTCTACTGGACTTTATATCTATAATCACACACCAGTGTTGTGCTTCTATGATAAACATTGCCTCTTCAAATATTTTAAAGAGCTTTAAAAAAATGTTACCGCAAGTTGTTTTTGTTCTTGGTGGACCTGGAGCAGGTGAGTTTGTAATAAATGTGTCTTTATTTAAGCCGCATTATGTTATTATTTTTTCAAAGTAGTAATTACTTAATCCTTAAAGTTATTGATTTAGAATCATACTGCAATAAGCAGAATTAATAGAGATATTTCATAACTACTCTGAAAATATAACTTTTCTTTTAATTTGTGTTATTGCTGTATGCTTAATAATAATATATATTAATTTGGCCTTTGAATAATCAATCCCACTTGCTTTATTCTTATGTTACAAGGACATTCGTGACTGCGCTTATGAAGTATTGATTTTTTTAAAGCGAAACCCGAAGACTAATTTTTTAAAACTGCTGCTTCGTAAGCAAGTTTTAAAATTATAAATATTTATTGAATGAAATCAGCGATTGTTCAGAAAACGATAATATATTTATAGTTTTTGTTTTTAATTCATAATGCCTATTGTAAACATTTGGAGTTCATTTATTACTTTTTTCAGGTTTATTTACCATATGTATATTTGACATGTGTCTCGAGAAAAACAAATAAAACTTAATTAATTTAATCAACTCAAATACAGTTTCAATACGTTTGCAATATGGAAGCTCTGTAAAAATGAATAATAAGTTAATTAATAAAAATAGGGAATGGTTTTGTTGAGCATAGAATAAACAACACATTAATAAATTTATTCTTTAACCTAATTTTACATTATTTAGAAAGAATTATCCTTATCTTGGATTAAGAGAAAAGGTTTGCGAAGTTATTAACATTACTGTATATATTATAGGAAAGGGCACGCAATGTGAGAAGATTGTGAAAGAATATGGATTTGTTCATCTATCTGCTGGAGATCTTCTTCGCCAGGAAAGAACTCGGGATGACTCACCATATAAGAAGTTGATTGATGACATTATCGTAACCGGGGGTATTGTACCAGTGGAAATAACCTGTAGTCTGCTGGAAGCTGCAATGAAGGAGTCCGGAAATGATAAATTTCTAATCGATGGATTTCCAAGAAATTCAGATAATCTTAAAGGTATTATCTGAGTTTTATTATTAATATAATATTTGTAAACTGCATATATTATAATAACATAAGTAACAATTACATATCTTATGAAGGTTGGAATGAGAAGATGTCTGCAAAAGTGAAACTCTTGTTCGTTTTGTTTTTCGAATGTTCTAAGCAAACTTGTATGGACCGCTGCTTATCTCGTGGACTAGCTGGGTCGGGGAGGACGGATGATAACATCGAGAGTCTAAGAAAGCGATTAGACACTTATTTTAATCAAACTATGCCTATTATTCAACATTATGAAAAAAAACATCTTGTACGCAGAGTAAATGGTTCAAATGCTCCATCAGAAGTTTTTGAAAAAGTGAAAATTGTATTTAATGAAGCTCTGGGTAAAAGTGGAGATGCTTAGTTATTTTTAATTTATGTTATATATTATTATATATATAGTATATACGTTATATGTATGTAATGTAATGTAAAAAATTGATGTAGGAAAATAATAAAGTATATGTACAATTGTTAATTACAGGATGTTGTTATAATATGATATATATGTTAGAATATAATATGATTTAACTTTTAAATTAAACACATTTAATTATTCGAAAAAAATATATTCATATTTTTCAATGTAAAGTACATTGACTACGTATCTTCAAAAGTCCAATTTTGACAATTAAACTCAGAATTTATAAATCTGTAAGATGATTTTCTCAGCAAAGCTATCTTAACTTGATGGTGTTCCATCAACCAACTAACAAATTCTCCTCACTCATAAAAGTTTCTTAGTTTGCAGTTTAAGATGATGCTAAACGAGAATTCGCTGTAAGATGTTTGTTGAAATACATAACTTTTATGAACAATGACGAATTCACTGCGGCTATGTTTTCGAGAGAATGAAAACGCACGAGTGACTTATTGTTCAGAATCGAAGTGGTTTTCCTAAATTGATTAATTAATCTTCGAATTGATTACTGCAATTGCATTTCGACGAAAATACCATAATTTCCAAACTGAAAAATTTTCTTCATTTTTAAAACAAAGTTTAATTATTAAATATTATTTTGACAAATATTTTATTGTTGTTCTTTCGAGTATTGTTTATTATAGCATAACAATATTTACTAGTCTCAATGTTAACAGCGTTGACAGATTACACAAATTAATTTTTTTGCGCCTGTTACTGATTATTTATTATATACATAAGCCTGTTGCGTAAATATTTATGTATAATATCTCAATGTATCTTAGATCTTATGGTGTGGTTTGTGATTAAGTTCACTTATGTTGGTATGGTTGAGATCTGTTATGGCATTGGTCCAGTTGTTTGTGGTCCAGTTTTGTAACGTCTTTTTACTTATTTGTACAAAATGTGAATCTCCTTAATTTTATAAGCTTCTTTTTTCTGAATTATAAAATAAATATTGTTTCTATTGTTGTGGCTTAAAATAGTGAAATGAAATAATGCCTCTTTTAAAGAAACGGTAAGTTTTATATTTGTATATAACCACAAAAGGGCCAATGAATGACAGTTTGTTTTGGTATAGCATATAAAAGATGTTAGATGAACGATTAATGTCAAACAGATAGAAATATACCTCTGATAAATATATTTTACACCGGAACAACTTAAACCATTTAGAATATTAAATTGAAGTGTGTGTGTTTTAATAATGATATCTGCCTTTACATATGCCATACATTAACCTTACTATACTACTATATTTTCTTGTAATTTACTTTCAAACAAAATACGAAAAAATATTAAACAAGGAGTAACTGCTAAGTTTATTGACAATAAACAGCAAAGGTAATAGTGAACATTATTGGAAACATTTGTAACTCCTCCATTAGTCCCCGGTAAAAGCATTTATTACTACCAAACATTGCGGTCTCAAAAGTAAAATAACAAAATCATTGTTACATAATTTAAGACAAGCTAAAGACTTTTACATCTTTGTTGCCTTTATTAGACTGCAGTGACTAGAGAGCTGTATGCTTAATGACAGAATATTGTCTTAGTTTGGTTGCTATCACAATTAATTTGATTATGTATCATAAATCTTAGGGGGCAGCCACAAATGTAACACATATACTGTATCATATTTGTATAACAGTTAGTTCTTGTTTAAGAATTTCTCATATCTTCTTCGAAAGACAATTAAAACAAAATTACATACATATATTTCAATGAAAAATTAGAAGCGGTGCATTTAAATAAAAGGGTCTTGCCTTTTTATAAATGTATAATATTCATTATGGTTTCAGGGACTCATTTGCGAATCGAAGTTTGGCAGCTGTATTGGACGACAGCGTTTTAAATGATCTACGTGAGGAGATAAAGAAGGTATAGAACGCAACAAACTTTTTTCTTGGATTTTTAATATCATTTATATTTAATAATTCATAAAATAATCTCTATGTACAGTATTTAATTTTGTTCAGTAATTGCATTCAGTTTTGCATTTTTATTGCAATACTGCATATATTTGCATATATTTCTTTTTAATAATACATAATTTGAATACTGATATATTGCTAAAATATATATTTCTGCTTTTTATTTTTTAAAAATTCGTCAAATAACTATTTAAATTAAAAAAAAATTATTTATATCTTTGAAACGCAGATTTCATGTTTTATATACTAGCTGCACAAAAAAGTATAAGTCCAGTACCGAGAAAAAGTAGCATGAAAATTGTACTGAATAATTCATACTTCTAAATACAAAACATATATACTTTGAAACCTAGAAATATTTCATCTAAAAGAATTTAAAAAAAGATACCATTTTTTTCTTAGAAATAAGATCTTAAAATTCTATAATCATTAAGAAATTTTATGATTATGTTAAGGGCCGTCGAAGTAGCCTTATTTTTCAATAAGTAGTAAAACAGGTCGCAATCCGTTATATATTAGTTAACATTGTTTACGCATCAGATAATTTTTGTTATGTTAGATAAGTGTTTAAATTGAATTGGTATTTTTATGCAAAACATTAGAATATAACTTAATTTAAAATTAATCTTAGATATACAGTGAACCGGTTACACATATTTACTTCTTTTTATATAGAAAGAAGGAACTCGCAGGAGGAACGATTTAACTGAAGAGCATCCTGTTAAAGGAGATGATAACCAACCAGCTCCGAGGAAGAAATTTTTTAAAAAGAGAACTAAACAGATTATCACAAATAAGAATATAAATTCAGATATTCAAACAAATATTTCACCAAAAGTTCTTTTAAATAACATTTTGATCGAACATAAAAACAGCCACAAAAGTATTGCTATCAATGATGACAAAAGTAAAAATGAAAATGTTAAAACTAACCAAGATTTATTTAAAGTACCATCGAATCCATTACTTCGAAGGAGAAGCCTAATTTCAAATTTGCCTTCAAGTACGCCAGTTAGGCAAATATTTAAAAATAATTTTAATGTAGATGGTCTAGCCCCATCTCCAATAAGTATCTTTCACGAAAGTACCACAGAAAATGTAGGTCCTTCAACTCTACAAAACGTAAATACAAATCAAAAAGTTGAAGAAAATCAACCAGCTGTTATTGTTGATTATGCATTGGATGATGAAAATATATCCAACGTTAGTTCTAGTAATCATCAAACAGTCGGCACTAAGAATAATACAAAAAATAAAGAACATACACTGAAGAATAATATCTCTAAAAAGGGTAACAGTTTAGCAAGTAACACCTATAAAACACGTTTAAGTATTCAGAAGCAAAGCTTACCCACAAAGGACAAGAGTGTAGAAAAGGATATCGATGTAGAAAAGGATATGAATGTAGAAACGAGAATATCAATTGGCCACAAAAATCAAACTGATACAAGAGACGAATCCAGATCTTCACCTAGAGATTCAACAATAAGTTTTCGTAAAATTCAGAGTTCTAAGTATAAGAGACCACATAAGTCTCTAGAAAGAGCAATAAAAAATAAGAGAACTGATAAATCTGTTATAAATTCAAGGGTTTCTATGTTAAGAAGATCATCAAAATCATATCTTAAGAAATCTATTCGTGTTAATAACCGCAAGTCTGCTCATGCTAATGTAACAAATAATATATATCTGCAGAAAGAACCTATTTTTAAAACCTCAAATGAAAAAGTAAATCGAAAATTATTAAACAGTTTTAACGATAATGTTGTTGTTGGCATGGATTTAACAGGAGTTCAGCCTTTAAAGAACAATTCAAAAAATAACGTCACACGACAAAGAAACAATTATCAGGTGGTAGAAGCTGAAATTGATAATAATATCCCACTTGTTACTTCTAATGCAATGCAACAAATACATGATCAATCCACTGAGTCAGAATCAGTACGTTTAGTTAACCATAACAAATTAGTGGAAAATGAAGAACTCAGTATGGTATTTAGGGCAGTGCATTTAACACCAGTAAAAAGGATGTCTGCACAAAACATTACTAACTCTAATGTAAAAATAGGAAATATGATTACTCAACCAGTGCATGATTCCGTTAAATTGCCAGAAGATCATAATACTTCTGTGCAAACCATTAACAAGACCGTTGGAGATAATAATTTAGAACAAGAGACAAATGTTCCAAATGCTGCACAGAATGATCAAATTAATAATATAACTGAAACAAAGAATGGAAATAAAAGTAATGTTGTTGAGGTGCCAGCTAATGTGTCTAAAACAAGGAGTGCTAAGAATAAATCTAAGCGAGAGTTACGACCTCGAAAAGTTGATGATACACAACCGTCAGTTATTAATCATAAAGGTAAGAAATTAAATTAAATGATCGTACCTTATTCTATAATTGTATTAGCATAAAATAATGCAAAATTGTAATGATCCATAGATACAATAAGTCACAATACATTTGCTGTACCTGTAGAAGAGCATACTACAACGAAACCTAAGCGACAACCAAGAAAACGAAAATATGATGATGTACAATCGATTGCTAATGATACAGGTAAGGCGTTGAAAGAAGTTAGTAAATTCCAGTTGGGAAGTTCTTTAAAATTCTAACAATAGAAGAAAACATTAGATACTAAATGTTACTAAATATTAAATCTGTTTGAATTTTTAGGTTCTGTGGTTGTTGGAGGTTTGAGACGCACTGCTAGGAAACACGTATTGCCATTACCTTATTGGTTAAATGTTCGCTTGGAGTATGTAGTAGAAGAACAAGGCTTGGAAACTATGGTAGGAATATCTGGACGTAATGTTACTGTAAAATATAATAACAACATGGCTAAAAAACAACAAAAAGAAGTTGCATATTTGAATAAAAGCCAATCATCTAAGAAGGGAGTTCATGGCAGCTTTCTTCAAACACAAGAAATATCTATACAAAACCAATCAAAAGCATTAAAGCCAGCCTTATCAACTGTACTACATAATAATTTAAGTATTGACACGGCACCTTCCCAAAATAAAAAAACAGAAACTAAGCAAAATAGAAAAAAAGTTACGAAACAAAATAACAAGAAAGTAATAAAACAAAATAAGAAAAATATGATAAAAAACCCTGAGGTAGTATTGGAAACAGTACAGGAAATACAAAGTCATGTCGAAAATGAATGTGTTGTAGGTGAAAGTAACAATTTAAATACTCTTGTTGAGCCTCCAACAAAGCGTAAAAATAATAAACCCAGAAAGAAGAAAGAACCCACAAGAAAATCACCTCGGGATAAATCGAATACGAAATTAGAAGTTGCAACAAAAAGTACTGATCAAATGCCATCAGAAACTTTTGTAGGAAATCCAGAAGTTTCAGCAAATCGTACACCGGCAGGAAATGGAGTATCGCTATCTGGCACATTGAATCCATTGTCGATGGGTTTATATTCAGGTATTATCTAATAATTTTTTTTATAAATGGTACGAAACATATTGACTTCAATTTACGAGTGATATTATTGCAGAACATATTACTAAACCAATGCACCAGTTAAAATTTGAACCAGTGAACCAAGAAGGTTTAGAACATGCAATAGGGTTAGCTGGAGAAAATTCTCTTACAGGATATATACGAATACCGCGGAATAAAGTAAAAGTGAAGCACACTACTAAAAAGTTTAATTTAGTAAGTATAAAAGAAATGTAGTGCAAGATGAAACATTTAAATTAAGAATTGATATAACATTTATATATATACATAACTTTTTAGTATCTGATCGTTCTACAAGGTACCGCATTGTTGACTATTCAGGATCAGCAGGATACTATTGTGCAATGGCAAGCTTTCGATGTCCCTGCAGGTACATAAATAGTTAATATGAATACGGTAATCTTCCTATAACACGGTAGATACACGATTATTTGAGATTAGGATCTAATTTCAAAAGGGGGATTTAGCTATATGCTACAAAAACCGGTTAAGGTGTTTTGGATGTCGTGTTTTAAGAAGGTTACTTTTTTTTAAAGCTCTTGTTATTAAGGGATTAATGTTACACTTTTTTTTTTACAGGAGTTAACTATGAAATTAGAAACATAGGCGAGGAAAATTTAATTTTGTATTATATGAAAACGGTTAAGACTTTGATATAATGTTTGTTATGCTATCTTTATATATATATATTTTAATTTTAATTAAATAACTATACGTTGTACATCTTTTTTATATAAATATTATTCAATGAATTGTCTATGTTATTGATATGTAACATATAATATAGTTGAGTATTTGACGAAGATCTTGGATAATATGAGGAGATGGGTAATTTTTTATTGTATTAATGAAAATTTAAATCACAAAGAAACAGTAGAACTTAATTATGACAAAGAGTTATGGAATGCAGTAAAAATGACCCGAATAATATAAGATTTGCTACTGGAGTTTGATTTATGGCGAGGGCCACTAAACTTGATACAAATTTAGGTAAACAATATTCATAGTTATATTTTTTTAAGTATTTAATTATAAGAAATCGTGATTCTTTTTTGGGACTCTTACCGCTTAAAATACTACCCTAAATTTACGTGCCTTAAAGAATGAATGTCTTGAACTGAATCGTTATCACAAAATATTTAACGAACTTATTAGTTTAACCATTGTTAAAATTAATTAATTTTTGTTAAATAAAGTTAAAATATGCATCAATAAATAAGTTTTATAAGTGTTGTATTATGTATAACGTATGACCAGGATTGCGGAATCGAAGTCGAACGAATTTCTGGTCAGAGAAGTCTGAGTCTGAAGAAATTGTACAAACTTCAACTTGGACTCTACAAATGAGTGTAATTAAATGAATTTAAAATCCGAGTAATGTCTATTACTTTGATAAAAATATTTAAGTAATATAAATAAAGTAATGTCTAAAATATTTTTATTTATATAATGTATAAATAAAATAATAAAGTAAGATGTAGATTGAAAGCACGTACATGACATCAAATGTTTCTTTATTTTTTTGTAGGCTTTTGTCTATTTAATTATTCTAGTTCTTACATAACTGCTAATGTAATTATATTTAAGAACGTAGTGTTTAAGTTTATGAATATATAGTATAATTTTGTGGAATTTGAGACATTGTTCACAACACTATTTAAAGTGAGGAATAGGCGCTCAAATTTATACTAAACACAATTAAATTCCTTTTTTCGTTGTGCCTTTGCTTTTACACTAACATTTTTGTGTCATCAAAAATTAATTTTTTTTAGCTCTCACGGAAAATTGATTATATCTAGTCATAATTCAACTTTGTATAATTTAATTGAATTTAATTTTCTAGACCTATGTCTCCAGTGTTTATGTTAGGCAGGGGCTTGAGCAATACCTACTAGATTCGGTATCAGTACAGTGTATCTACTAGATGTTGAATAGGCTCATATATTCGTACACGTGCATAAACTGAATATCAGTTGAATCTGATAATCGGCAAAAAGCAAGAGCACGAATAGACGAACACGCATGTGTGGATGTAGGGTAAGTGTTTAAACAGTTTCTAAACATATTCTGTGGCTTAGAATAAGGACCCTACATTCTCTAAATTTACGTGCCTTAATGAATCGTTTATCATAAAATATTTAACTAAATTATTATTTTAATGGACGTAAATTTAGGATCAGTATTTTAGGCGGCAATATATATTATAGTTGACACAAATATGCATCAATTAATTTTTTTAATGTTATATTAAGAGAAAAAAAAGCTTTTATACTTTTATTTATAAATATTTACATCTATTTTCAATTTTCTTAATATAAGTTACAATTTATAGACTCATAGTTTGTTTGTAATAACAGTTAAAGCGATTGTTGCTAAAATAGTGAATATTGAGCCTGTCATTCCCGAAGCATCTGAAATAGAAAATATTAGTTCTCATAAAAATGTCTTACCAGAAAAATTAAATTGTTAATGTAGAAATAAAAGCATAATTTGTAAAAAACCAAAAAAACAGTAAACTGTAACTAATAGAAAACGTAAATATTACTTACGTGATTTAACACATTTGGTATTTGTGCTGTCTGGCGCGTATCCATATTCGCAAGTACATAGTTTATTTCGACACTTAATTAAGTCTCTATTTTCCGATACATAGCAATTAGGGCCCCTAGCACAGGCTTCACCGATAGCTATATATAAGATAATTAAAAAAATATATTTTTATTTTATTATTTTATGGTAAAGAATATTTTTTAATCTGTATTCGTGTGTTACCTATTTTTTCCCAACATTTTCCATCCACGAAATGCGCAGAGTCTAAACAGTCGCATTTTTCATCTATGCAATCAGCAAGATCACCTGCCGCTGATTTACATTGATCTGGTAACTGACATGTTTCTCCAAAACCAGCATCTGAAAATAATTTAAAACGTTTTTTTATGGTGTACTTGATATAACGTGAGATATGTATTTACTTAATGTATATGCCAATACGCATTTCATTCTTCTTACATTAATTCTTATAATTACATAACATTGTCCAACTAAATTCATTTTGAACCTATTCTAATACATGTTTACTTTAACGATCTCTCTTCTGTTCCCGACCCACTCTTTCTCTTTCTCCTTCACTCTACTTTTTTAGTTCCTTACTTCCTTCTACAATTCCTATTTTAATTTATTTTGCCCTTCTCTTTTATTTATTCCGTTCCTTCTCCAAGGTGGCCATAGACTTGGAAAACCTGGAAATCCGGGAATTATCAGGGAATTTTAGGAAATTTGAATAATTATCAGGGAATTTCAGGAAATTTCAAAAAATATCAGAGAATTTGATTGCGGCAACTATTTCATATATAGTATATTATATTTAATTTAAAATTCAAAATGAAATGAATCAGAAAATTTAAATAAAAAAAATGTAACTAATGAAAAAAAAATTTGGCGTCAAAAAAGCTAAACTTTTAGCTGAAATTCAAGTTATTGATGATCAATTTAAAAATCTTCAATAATTTTATCTCTTAAATATTAAGAGTTAATTTGTTCCAGTTTATACCATCTTATTTTTGTCTTACTCAATTTAAGTTACTTTTATTAACGAGTAATAAAATTAGTTATTAAACGCCAACTACGGCAATGAGATAAAAAATAAATCAGAAATAAATATATTTTTTTTAGTTTAATACTAGATTTAATTATTGGTAATTCCAATATAATCAAAACTTTAAATATCTAAGTGATACGAATAAAATTTCTATATCAGGGAAAAGTACGAAAAACTTTACTGGAAAACCTGGAATCAGGGAAATTTGAAATAATTTTTGTGTGGCCACCCTGTTCTCCTTCCTTCTACTTTCCACGTCTTTTCTTCCTTTCTACAGTTCTTCTTTTTATATAACGAAGGTGTTGCTCTTTTCCTTGTCGACAATTGTACTGTCAAAATTTCCAATTTCATGGTTTTCACCTTTTTCCTCTTTCTCTGTATCTCCGCCATTCTCCAGCTTCCTTCCTTGCCCCCTCTCATCAGGTGCTCTATCTTCTTTTCACTGATACCATTACTTGTTACTTTTCTTTTTATTTCTCTATGGTTATATACGAACATTCGTATACAAAAACATTGAACAAATAGAAACATTTATGAAGTTTTGTTTCACTGTGCGTTTAGCCTAATCAAATGTTTACTTACTTGGAATACATATTGTTGTTCCATTTGCTATATATCCTTCTTCGCAGTCACATTTTTCTTCGATGCAATCCCCTTTATCGTAAGGACAGTCTTCTTTTAAAGAGCAAGTAGATAAAATTCCTGGAAAAAATATTTAAAAATTATATATTTGTGTCAAAATTTCTTTGTCAGTATAATATTCATGTACCTGGGATACAGTCGTTTTCTATTTCATGATGATGTGGTTTACAATCGCAAACTTGTTCCTTAGTGCATTCCATTCCACTACTCTTACAATTTGTAACACAAGCTTCGCCAAGACCTAAATAAATATAAATAAGTTTTGCGTGTGAACAAGTAGAACAATTCGAAAGATCCCTATAAACAATGTTGACAAGATTCGTATAGGATTCGTATTAGATTCGAACGGATTGAACCGAATCGCATTAGAATCGTATTAGATTCAGACGAGATTTAGAGAAATTGTTTGTTAGGGATCCTGCTATGAAAAGGTAGTGCATAATCTAATTCTTACCAGGATTATTTCCGATACACAATTTGCCATCTGCACTTATATCGAATCCTTCTTTACATCCGCAAGTCTTACTTCCATTGAGATCTTCTTCACAGGTTAGATCGTTACTACCAACACCGCAATCTTTGTCAGTTAGGCAACTTTCTCTAGCACCTTTAATTTAAAAATTAAAAATATTATTTAATAGTATAATAATAAATTAATAAACTATATATAACAGAGAGCTGTTTGGAAGTTAATTGAACAAGTATAATGAAAGAACTAGATGATTTATAAATCTAGAAGTACCTCTCACAACAAGACAATTGTTATCCTCCTCATCATGTGGTGAATCTTCATGGCATTGACATTTTCTATCAATGCAAACGCCTCCTGGTCCAAATGCAAAACATCTTATATCATATGTAATACATGACCCTTCATAGTCGCTAGCTATAATAAAATTGTAGTTCTTAATTTTGTTCATATCCAATTTATTTGTTAATATACTCGTATATGAGAAAAAATATATTATAATCGTAACTTCTATTTCTGCTCAATAGCTGTTTTTCCCTAATTTTATTGATAACTAAACGATATTATTAACGATCTGAAATGTTGCCAGATGATTGTTAATAATTTTTATTCTGTAAATTAGTGAAAAGCCGTACATCTGGCAACACTGTCGTTAACTTAACGATAACGTTTATCGTTAAAACAATAAGATAATTCAATTACAGACGTAGATAACACATATTTTTCATTTAAATAATTACGTACGTTTTTCGCAAGTTCTTAAATCATGATTCACAAAGAAATTGTGCTCGCAAGTACAAATTCCATTCAGACATTGATGCCGCGTCTTGACACAATTTGGTTCACCTATTGAATTGTCTGCAAAACAAGGTTGTCCCAGTTCTGAAATTTAGAAAAAAATTCAATTTATTTTTAGTGTTAACTGAAATTGATTTCACTTGCATTTATATTGAAAAATTTACCTGCTAAACAAATTGTTCCATCATCACTAGCATAGTACCCAAAGTTACATATGCAACCTTTTTTTGGAGAGCAAATTTCATTGAACCCACATTCGGAATGCAATGAACATGGATCTCCTAATGTTCGACTTGTGGCTCTGACGGGAGAGGTTGCATTTTTTTCTATGATCTCTTTGCTAACAAAATCATCTGCTGGAGTTTTTGTTAGGGATGATTTTTGTACTGCTAATTCACAAGCTTGTCTATTGCAAATTGCGTTGGGAATCATTGCACAATCTGCATTTACAACGCATTTGTCACCAACATCTGAAAATTTGGTCCAATTTGTTTATATAACATACTCGTATTTTTAACTAAAAATTTCGGTACCTTTATTTGTGTTTTACATGAACTAATATGTGTTATGTCCTAAGACCAATATTTACATGGTTAGTTAACCGTTTCGAAAAAAAAAATTTTCATAAGAATACTACCTAGAATTTATAAAAATAGCAAATGTAAGGGTTTTTTTAGTGTAGCATGTTTATGTCGCACTAGTCTGTACGTTAAAAGTACAACACATTTACTACCTCGTGTCTAAATAATGTCAACTTATGAATAAAAATTGATAAAAATATATAATTTAAAGTTTAGAAAAGAATAGCAAAACGATGGTAACATTTATTCTTGAACAAAAAGAAACGAATATAATTGGATTAAATTACACTTTTTCGAAACAAATGTTCAATATTCTTTCTATGAGCCAAATTAATTTTGAATGAAGGATTTATTCAAATTTAATACTAGTAAGAATATCATATAAGGAAAGTATAGAATATAATATTATGTTGTATTATATATAGTAAAATGTTTTGTGTATCGTTGTCTATACCTACAGCGCACCTAGCGGCATGTCTCGTTTACCATCTACAACGTTCCCTCATTGCAAGACCTGTGTTTAAGACCGTGCTCTTTTTATTAAAAAGGGAGTGAAAATTTCACTTGATTTGAAATTTAAACCACATCATCATAACATAACTACCTACTGCGTTTGTAGAAGTTATTTGTTGTAACCCGTTTTTGTTTAAGTAATGTCATAATACAAAATTTTACGTAAAAAAAGAAAATATATATTTAAAAAAAATATTTTTTGCAGGTTTTTAAAAAATCCTACGAGATGTGATGTACTGCACCTTAGTTCAACTATTATTTTAATTTCAGATGAACAAGAGAATATCATCAGATCGTAGTTGAAAAAAAATGACGCACAAGAAGGCATGTATCTCTGCGAATTATTATTATTTTTTAGGTTTTAATATTAGGATATGTGGATATTGTGGATATATAGAATGGTCAATTAATTTTTGTTTGTGGTTGAAGTTATTTTCAAAAATTAGTCAAATTTATCTTTAAATTATAAACTGTATTTATATTTAATGAAATGAACAATATTTACCAATTGCTTTTCTTCTGCAGTATAATCCAGGTCGTTCGTAGTGAGTGTCTGCACATTCACATTTCAAATTTTTGCAAACAGTTGCCTCAACATCATGGCTTCCATAACAATCAGTATCGTCGACACAATTTTCGTGTAATTTGCTTAGTTTTCTGCACTTTCCTCTATAATATGTAAGACCTTCTTGGCATTTACATTTTTGGTCAATACATTCGAATCCACTTTGCAAAACTTGACATTGAGATGTTATTTCACATTCTCCATCAAATTGTTTAGCCTCTGAAAATTATATTTGAATATTGTTTATAGGTACACAAATACTATGGTCACATAATTTATTCTCGAGATAAGTACAACTAACTGTTTACCCGAATATTTAAATTTTAAATTTTAAAATCAAATAATAAAGTACTACCAACTTAAACACAGAAAATCTAAAAGACAGAAATTTAAAAGACAAGTTTGTGTATGTTATTCTTTTTACCTTTTAAACATTTTGTGAAACTTTCATTCAGAATTTCATCTAGTGCTGTGCAATCGCAGTTTTCGTTCCTACAAGAGGTTCCTTCTATTGTGCAATCACCGTCAACGGAGCATGGGAGTAATTGCGACGTTGAGAAACCTAAAACGATAAAGAATTCGATTGTATTCATCGGGTAGTATCGGATATAATGGGATATAATATCGGGAACATCGGTCATCAAACCGTGCATTTAGATATACAACAATTGTTTTTTTTCATCCTGAAAAGAAGTCCTGGATTTAAATTTGAGTTTTTGGCGTCAAGAGCTCCCCCATTCGGTCGCCATATTGAAAATTAGTTTATCTTTAAAACTTCAAAAGTTAAAACAAAACAACAGTAAGGTATTAATAAAATTTGTAAATAACATTATCTGGCGACAGAATGTGGGCACTCACACCCCGATCAAAACTTTGAATTTAAATGTGCCAGGTGTGCAACTTAAAAAATTACACCCTAAATCTACGTTTTCTTTTAATTGAAATTTTATAATAAACAATAGAAACCTTTTTTAATTGTCAAGTAATATAGATAAAATCTGGACACCTGTTGCTCCAATATAATTACTGATAAGGAATTAGAACAGGTGTATATATCACTAGCCTTTAAATCAAATTAAGCTGATTATAATACATTGTTTCACAAATATTGTTTTAAAAATTATGATAGATTACATTGGTAGTGAGTTGATACTAAGCAGCCATGCCATGCATTTGATAAAAATTTTCATAGTTACAAATTTACGATTATCAATGAGTGAGAATACTTAAGTGTCAAGTATTATCTGACGTCATTGATACTTGCTTTATTATTACTATACTTGGAGGATTTCACGATGTATATCACGCTTATTGTATTATTTAAATTGTTAAATTAATTTGTAAGTTAAAATTACTAAATTACCTTGGAATAAAGACTATTTGCGTCGCTGACTTTGTATATAACGCACAACATGTTATTTTACATAAACAAACTTTTAATAATTTTTCTAAAAGAGAGTTATTTTATAGTTATCAATTCTTATAGCATTTAATCCTTAAAAACGTTTTCTTAATAAATTTATGAATTTGCTAATGCACAAAAGGGGCAAAAATAGGTTACAAAACGTTGTATATTAGGTATAATCGTTTACTTAACAGCTAACTTTGGTTATGTTATATAAACCCTAAATACACGTAACTGTTATTTAGCGGGTTGAAATAGTTTTATACTAATAAATTTTATATGAGCTACAGAGTCTTAATCAGTATGCACTTACATAGAAATAGAATTAGCTCGACGAAACTTTGCATAGATATTTATTTGTACATGTTTGTTAGAGAATTTTAAAATATTGACCAATGTCAAAGCATACCTTGAAATCCATAACTTCCATAAATAATTTGTAAAGTCTTTTTTGTAGATAATAATATTAAAGGGCGCCTTCCAACCCGAAAATTCAAATTAAAACACAGGTTTGACATTTTTATAAAATGAAAGAAGAAAATTGTTGTTTGCTCAAAATGCAAGGTACATTACTAACGGGTAAAAGTTTTAAGTTAAAAATTGTATTGTATTTAAATTATTTAAATAAAATATTAAATTATTATGAACACAATTATACGAGTCAAATAACTATTATAGATATATCGAATCTTAATAAAACTTAGTAAGTAGATATATTATTCGACTTACCTGTTAAAAGCAATGATATTATTACTAAACTCCACATTTTAAATTCTTTTTATTACGTTTCGTACTGCGATACTAAATTTACAAAATATATTGAAGCGAGTCTCTAGGTAGACAATCAGATATCCCAATAAAGCTGATAAGACTGACGATCTGATAGCATAGGTCAATTTATTGTGTTAAAGTACTCGTAAAAATTATTTGAAGTATCAATGATGAGAATTAGATTCATCGGAATTTTTAATACGTAAATATAATATGATAACATGTATTATCTTTCAAACACCTGTTTTGTAATTAAGTCATAAACAAAGTCATGTAGCATTTATGTATAGTGTACATATCTGCTACATAAATGTTACTTAAATGCTATAAACAAATAGACTTTTATTAGATAAGATTGTACACTGTTTCTGTATAACAAACAGAATATATAATAATTCAAAAAGCGATATATCGCTTAGAATATATTCTATCATATGTTAATTTCATTTCAGTTATAACAAACATGTTTTCAATGTGCTTGTGTCCTCATATTTTACGATTGGTCGATTTTTCAATTGTTGATTGAAATTGATGTTAATAAATGTGTATTGGCGTGTCTATTTTGTTAAATATCTAAATGATGACGGAGATATAGCAATTAAAAATTTGAATTTTAGTTTTAGCGTTAGAAATGGTCGGCCATATTTGTATGACGTGAAATGCATTTTAACGTCAGTGCTGTGGTAATGTTTTGTAGCTGTTGGTAGTCAAATAATCAAGTCAGGTCAAAGAATAATAAATTTTTATTTTAAATAACCCTGCTAAGGTAGACATATTGAAATTTTATTGTTCCTTGAAATAGCTGTAAATAATATTTGATATTTGGATATATAAATACATATAGCAGAGATTTATGAGCTGTAAGGTTGGCAGCGTTTGTGATGTCACATGCATTTGGAATGTGTACAACGTTGAATCCCTTTAATAATTAAAGATACAAAATGACTTTTTTAATTGTTAATATCTCTTAACATATAAGGAGTTATTAAAAAATAATTGAACATTTGAGGTTCTAGTAACCCACTTTATCAATATATAGTACACTTTTATAGAAATTAAGACATAGGACACAAGCCCATTTTAGTAAAATAAGTTGTGGTTTGAATCTTGAACAAGTATGGATCACATCAAATTGGATCAAAAATATAAAGTTGTTATTTTAGATATGTGTCAAACATGTGTTAAGTTAAACTTTTAAACTTGTGAAATTAATGTACATAATCCTTATCAACTGATTTTAATTGTGATAGAATTAATGATTTGTAATATTATATAACAGTTTTACCGCCTGTTAATATTTGACAAAGTAACATATCTTATAAAAGAACACATTTCTAAAGTTGAACAGAGTTAGGTTATGAGGTATTTGAATTACAATTTCTATTTAATTTTTAAAATAAATATTATAATTTCTTTAAGTAATTCTATCAAATTTTTATTTGAAAAAGTATGTGACTTGTGAAATATATTATTTTATTTTGAGGTTAAAACTTCCATTATATTTATTTCAGACTCACTTACGAAGAAAAATGCAAGCAGTTAGTTTTTCATTATCAAAAATATTACAATCTGTTACAGTTAAAAAGTTAAGGACCTTTAAAGAAATAGCATTTAGTAATAAATATTTACTCTACACAAATGTTGGAATATCAATAACTTTATCTGGAATTGGGGATATATTGGAGCAGCATTATGAAATAATGAAAGGGGATCTGAAGGAGTGGGATCGTCTTCGAACGCATCACATGTCAATTTCTGGAATGACCGTAGGCATTATTTGTCATAATTGGTATAGGTTTTTAGATAAAAGGTTACCTGGACGTACAATTGGTATTGTTATGAAAAAAGTTGTTATTGACCAAATAATTTGTTCACCTATTTGTATATCTGTTTTCTTTTTAACTTTAGGATATTTAGAAAATTCTAGTTGGGATAATTTTAAAGAAGAAGTTAAAAATAAAGCTTGGAAGCTTTACGCTGCAGAATGGGTTGTATGGCCCCCAGCACAAATAATTAATTTTTATATTTTACCAACTAAATATAGAGTTCTGTATGATAATACTATATCTCTAGGCTATGATGTTTATACATCCAATGTTAAACATGATAATCCAAAAGAATCTCAAGACGAGGAATAACAACATTTTATTTTAGTACAATTCATTAAACAGTAGGTAGAAGACAATAAATGCACATTGTTGCAAATTCAAATGTACTTACTGCCTGTGATTAGGAAAAAGTGCAAATTTACTGGAAAAGAAATTAAATAGGTAGATATATGACAATTTACATAAATATATTATAAAAGCTGTATATTTATGCTAGGCATGAGCTAATATTAACAGGCAATTAACGTAATATTAAAACAATTTTTAATTTAAAGACGATTACAAAGTAAAATGCGTAAATGATAGAATTTTATGTATATATAGATATTTTTCTAATATAATATGTAACTGTATATTCCTTTAAATACATTAAGTAATAAATTTTGTACAAAAGATCACACAAGTACCATCAAGATAGTAAATAAATTAGTTAAATTATTATAAATGAATAATTATTACATTTCCTCAACCCCAGACGACGCTCCATAAAATTCCAGTTGGTTTTAATATATCAAAACTTATTTTTCACATTTTTCACAAAGATTTCAGTATTATTTTTATGCAAAATCATGAGACTATTTTAAAATTAATATATAAGTGCATAAATCTGCGATTAATCATAAAATATCTGGTGCATTAGTAGTTTTGTAATATGGGTTTAAAGATAATAGAGTACTAATCATTTAAACAGAAGGTTATCTTTTAGAAAATGAGAACTGTGCGAAGCTGCAAATATTGTGGCTAACGAAAACCTAAATATCCACTAAACACAAAACATAAATATTACATTTAAGTATTTATATAAAAATGGGTACCAATATTTTACGTAGTAAATAAAGCGAACATTTTACATAATGTTTATTACATAAACTATATTTTTTATGTAAATTCTACATGCTGTGTTTAGCAGACATTTTCTTTTATAAATTACCAAATTTTTATTTTCTTTATATTTTAATATTTGTAAACATTATTATGAAGAACTTATGGTAAAAAATGTGTAAGAGAGCTAGCTACAATATTTGCAATTCTTCAGATTCTTATTATGTATGTTGCTAATTCCAGGTAAATTGCATCATTTCCGTTTTTTACTTTTAGTAATTTACGCAATCGTTTTTTGGGTGTTGAAATAAGAGGAAAGAGTAGCGCGGATTTTTATCGTGAACAAATATAATAGAATGTGATAGCGTTTGCAGTATAATAATAAATGCAGTATATATATTCATAGGCTTTTTGATCAGACTGTACAGTAACATACATATAACCCAAGTGATGCTATAGCAGCATAATTTTTCATCAGAAGTTTGTGGTGGTTTCCTATAGTGAGTCAGAAAATCAGAGTGCTAAGATTTTGTGTTTGCCACGCATGTTAATTACAGAAAATTTTAATACCTGAGTATTATTAAATAGTTAATACGAAAAACCCTCAAATTAATAAT
This sequence comes from Panorpa germanica, assembly GCA_963678705.1. NCBI lineage: Eukaryota > Metazoa > Arthropoda > Insecta > Mecoptera > Panorpidae > Panorpa > Panorpa germanica. The sequence continues at coordinate 7,001,445 of OY783221.1, forward strand.
TTGCAATGGCAGATACTGAATTAGAAAAGCTATCTCTTGGTATGTACATATATATGTCTATCTTTTTAAATTTGAGGTTATCTACATATGCATGGCGAATAAATTTTATCTTTTTTCTATCCAGATGGTTTCAATTTTCTTCTTAATGTATAAAAATATATGTTTTTGTAAGAAGTTATTGCATGGTATAAGGTAACTGTCACTTTAGCGATCAATATAATTTTTCTACATGTAATTTACACAAGAAAACCAACCAACTACACTTTTTGACTTTCTGTTTTATTAATGATGTATTAATAATATTAGTTTTCAAACATTTACAGCCGAGATTTACACATCCGATAAAAATGGTAATGATGAAACAGGCAACGGATCATCAGATAAACCCTTCAAGTCGATTTTACAAGCTATGCGACATGCTCAAAAGGAACCATTTCCATCAATTTACGTAGATGCTAAAGACGAAAAAGCTACTGAACCATATGAACTCGCAGCAAAATCACAATTGAAGAAAATTCAAAAAATTTGGGTTAGTAGTCATATAGGATTAGCCCATATAGTATTACACAGCTGCCTAATCAGTTTACGATTATGTATGTACATAACCAATTTAATTTGATAACAACCAAACTCAGAAAATATAACTCTTGTCCGAGGATCGCACCCTAAGGCATAGTAGTCTAGCGCCAAGTATCAATGCTCTCGCTCACTGTGTCTTCAAAGACCCATTAAAAAATTCTGTAAAGTATTCTAATAGGAAGAATATTTTGTTATTGAAAGAACTAGGATTCTTATTGTTTTCTTTAAGTTTATCAAGGTATTGAAACGAGTTCTTGTACTTTTTAGGTGCGAGAGAACTACAAAAGTGTCGATAAATCTAAGAAAGACAACGAAGATGCTGAGAAAAGGAAAGCAAACCTTGATGAAGCAAAAAAGATTGTCATATCAGAAGATAAAAGTTTGCCAGAAGCTAAAGCAATCAAGATCAAAGATGGTAATGAAACATTATTCCTGAAAGGTAAAAATTTAGAAACTTAAATCTTAAAGAAGTAATTTTCTTTTAGGTTTGGAGCATCGCGAAACTCGGGTCAAAATTTACGGTTGGGTTCATAGACTCCGACGTCAGGGACGTGCCCTTATGTTTATCACCCTTAGGGATGGCACTGGTTATCTCCAATGTGTTTTGAATGATGCACTTGTTCAAAACTATAACGCTTTAGTCCTTTCAACAGAATCTTCAGTTCGACTTTTTGGAACATTAAAAGCCGTACCTGAAGGAAAAACTGTAAGTTGTAAAATATTAGGAAATATTTACAATCCTATTTTGTAAATTTTTATGGGCGCTCAATAACTTTAGGCAATATTTTATGAATGTTGTATTTTAGGCTCCTGGAGGACATGAATTACAAGTTGATTTTTGGGAATTAGTTGAATTGGCACCGGCAGGTGGAGCTGATACTATATTGAACGAAGATGCTCATCCTGATGTTCAACTCGACAACAGGTTTGTTTTACAAACTGTTGAATATTATTTGAAATAATTTATTTAACAAGAAGTCTGTGTTTTTTTAAAAATAATGTTCTTTTAACACAGGCATATTATGATTCGTGGAGAAAACACATCCAACATTCTCAAAATGCGATCCACCGTTTTAAAAGCATTTAGGGATTACTTCAATGATACTGGATACCTGGAAGTTACACCTCCAACATTAGTTCAAACACAAGTAGAAGGTGGTTCTACACTATTCAAAATGGATTATTTCGGGTGAGTACTTTTAGGGTAAATAAATATACAACAAATACAGTTATGTAACATTTACGTTTATATAACGTATCGTAACGTAACGTTTTTTTTAAATTCTTTAACGTTATGTTGTGATTTTAGGGAAGAGGCTTACTTAACACAGAGTTCTCAGTTGTATTTGGAAACTTGTCTCCCGGCCATGGGCGATGTTTATTGCATTGAACAAAGTTATCGAGCTGAGCAAAGCCGTACCAGAAGACATTTGGCAGAGTTAGTAAAGTGTTACTTATTGTTGATAAATTATTTTATTTTGATATTTTCTAACATGTGCGTTTTATAATAACAGGTATACCCACGTTGAAGCAGAGTGTGCCTTTTTAACGTTTAATGAACTTTTGGATCGTATGGAAGACTTGATTTGTGGTGTAGTACAGAGAGTGCTGGATTCTCCATTGGGTTATGTGGTAAAAGAGTTAAATCCGGATTTCGTTCCTCCACAAAGACCTTTCTTAAGGATGGATTATACTGAAGCAATTCAATACTTAAAGGATAACGGTATTACAAAAGAAGATGGCAGTTTCTACGAATTTGGAGAGGTTGAACAACTTTTTAGAAATCTGTTTCATTAATTCTTTCAGTATTTTCATTTTTAATTATTTTTATTTATATTCGATAGGATATTCCTGAAATGCCAGAGCGAAAAATGACGGACGCTATCAACAAACCAATTATGCTATGTCGATTCCCGGCCAATATTAAATCCTTCTATATGCCACGATGTGCAGAAAATAATGAACTTACGGAGAGTGTAGATGTTTTGTTACCAGGAGTTGGAGAAATCATAGGAGGTAGCATGCGTATTTGGAAATATGAGGAACTTTTGGAAGGTAATTAGTAATGTTATTTCTGTGATGTGATTTTTAAGATATATTTGTTCACAAATAATTTGTTTTTCTTTACTCCAGGATATAAACGAGAGGGCATTGATCCAACTCCTTACTACTGGTACACAGATCAAAGAAAATATGGCTCAGTCCCCCATGGAGGCTACGGTCTAGGGTTCGAGCGGTTCCTTTGCTGGCTTCTAAATCGGTATCATATTCGGGAAGTTTGTCTATATCCAAGATTTTTAGAACGTTGTAAACCTTAATTATAATTCACATTTTAAATCACTGAATGTATGCTTAATTATAATTAAAATAGAGACAAACTGTTCGAATTTTGTCATTTCTGAAGCTTAAATTTTAAATGAAGCAAACGAAGCTAAAATTTTAATAGGTGTTCAGGTACTACAAAAATTATTATGCAAAATTACTCACATTATGAGTATCATGAAATATTAATGTATATTGTAGATGTCATTTGTAGAAGATACTGATCTTTCATCATTTAATTTATTAAGGTATACATATTGTTACTAGGAAAACATTTTTTATTTATTGCTAATTTATCTATTTTATATTATATGTAAGTTGCAAAGGTTTTTTTTTATTTTGTGAGCAAATGATAATTTGTTATAATATGCTTTTTTTTAAAGAAATAAATTTGTTTCAAAAACATATTGTTTACTATTAATGTTATTATTTATTTAAAATTTATTGAATTACTTAAATTATTTGTTAATTAATTAAAGTCGTATATAATACTAATGAATATTTTTACTACTAACGTTTTATGTAGCGCCATCTTTAAAATAAATCATAAAACAATCGTTCATTGTATCTATTCCTTAATAGATGGCGCACTTAATTTAATTGTGTAATTATATTTATACAAATAATATACGCCTAGACCTGCAGCAACTTAAGTTACACGACACTAATACATACTTTCCAAAGTCCAGATAAAATTTAAACTTCTTGATCCATCCAATTTTTACTACAAATTAGTATTATCCCAGCTTCTGTTTTTCAAGATTTTCTCCATCGAAACAAGGCTACAACCTTCGTAAAAATGATAAAAATAATATATTTTCAATTTAAATAAAAATCAATTTTTTAATTTATGCTCAATCGTAACAAGGCTAACCTTCTTAAAATTAATAAAAGAAATATATTTTCAATTTAAATAAAAATCAGTTTTTTAATTTTTTCTTCATCGTAACAAGGCTATAACCTTCTTAAAATTGATAAAAAAAAAACAAATCTTCAATTTAACTAAAAATCAGTTTTTAATATTTTTCTCCATCGAAACAAGGCAAGGCCTTTTCAGTTTCTGCAATGAAAGAAGACTATAATCTTGTTAAAAATGATGAAAAGGTTCACTTTTATGATTTTAAGAGCAATACAATATTCTCAATTTCTGCAACGAAAGAAGACTATAATCTTTTTAAAAATGATGAAAAGGTTCACTTTTATGATTTTAAGAGCAATGCAATTTTCTCAGTTTTTTGCGATTTAAAGAAGTGTATAACCTTCTTACATTCGCATTTAGAGTTTGGAATGATTTTGTTTCTTGCTAGATGTTTCGGAGCTCCAGTATGATTCATTCTTAGTCTTGAGGTCATTGTAATTAATCTTCTTGGCCATTTTAGTTTGGCAAACCATGGCTTACGTCTCAGTATTGGTTGTATTGTATAAAATTCTCTACCTTTATCAGAATTATCCCACTTGTCTTGCCAATTTTTCATTTAATTTTTTTCTAATTCTGCTTTCATGTCTGATTTTATAAAAAATGAAATATATTTATCACAATAAGTAGCTACCTTGGCCATTTGATCAGCTTTTTCATTTCCCTTAATTCCCTTATGTGACGGTATCCAAATTAGTTTAATATTTCGGCCCTTATCTATTTCCCTATTTATTTTTTCTTTGACATAATAAATTTTGTTGTCTAATTTTGTATTGATTCCCTTACTGCTTAACGACTGTATGACTGATAACGAGTCGGATAATATTAAAGTGTTGTCTCTGTCATCAGTAATGATTTGATCCACAGCTAGATCTATGGCACATAACTCAGCTGTATATATGGATGCTTGATTATGAAGCTTGTAAATTCTGCTATTGTTAATATCTACTACTGCTGCACCTACTCCATCTGCTTCTTTTGAGCCGTCAGTATATAATTTTGTATAATTCGGGAATTGTTGCTCCAATTTTTGTTGTAAGTCTATAGTTATTAGCTCAGGTAATATGTTACTCATATTTAGCTCCTTGCCAATAGTTATATTTGCAGGAGTTCCTCTACCTGAGTAATAATAATCTAATTCGAAAATTGGTATTTCTACTGGGGTTCCTCTTTCTGTCCATTTCCTTTTTTCATTTGTCCAAATTGCATTAAGCTCATGACTTCTTGAACCTGTTCTTGATAATTCGTTAAGTTCGTCCCTTATTAATGTGTTATTTGTCATTAAAGCGCTAGCCATAAAGTAAGACGTTTTCTTTATCCATCTTTCTTTTAATGGTGGCATACAAGCCTCTGCTAGTAATGAAAGGGTATGAGTTGTACAGATAGCTCCTAATACTATTCTTAAAGCTTTATATTGCAATTTTTCAAGTGATTCTATTGTATTGTTTTTACACATTATTAGTACCTCTGCACCATACTCCAAATGAGGGCGGACTAATGATTTATATAAATTTAGTAGCGAAGATGTATTTAGTCCCCATCTTTGTCCAGCAAATATTTTGAGTATATTGATGTTTTTACACTTTATTATCTTTAAACTCCTTTATATTTATTAAATAAATGTATTTATTAAATAAATAATTTATATATAGTATAATAAATTTAATAAATTGAAAATAATTTCAGGAGCAAAATTAATACAACATAAATCAAGAATACACGATACTTTTTGTTTTCTTTGTAAGGATTTTTAGATTTTATGCGACTTTTTTAAAATTCATGGACTTTTTTTCTAACAAAAAATTTACGTTTTTTGATATTTTTTGATGCAGTTATGTTCGTTATGCTTTCAAATATAGAACTGGGTCATTACATTTTAAATATCTACGATTTTCTGGCATTTATGCTATTTTTTATAAATACACTACACGTTTTAAAGCGCCTGATCCTCCAGCTAACACTATAACACTTTTATGGACATTTTTTTTTAAACATAAATTTAAGTTTCTTTGATATTTTTTGATGCAGTTATGTTCGTTATGCTTTAAAATAAGGAACTGCGTCATTACATTTTAAATATCTACGATTTTCTGGAATTTATGCGACCTTTTATAAATTCATGGACTTTTTTTTCTAAAAAAAAAATTTGCGTTTCTTTGATATTTTTTGATGCAGTTATGTTCGTTATGATTTAAAATAAAGAACTGTTTCATTACATTTTAAATATCTACGATTTTCTGGAAATTATGCGACCTTTTATAAATTCATGGACTTTTTTTTCTAAAAAGAAAATTTGCGTTTCTTTGATATTTTTTGATGCAGTTATGTTCGCCAGGCTTTAAGTTAAAGAACTGCTTCATTACATTTTAAATATCCACGCGTTTCTGGCTTTTATGCGACCTTTTTTAAATTCATGGACTTTTTTTTCTAAAACTTTTTTTTTGGATTTCTTGAAATTTTTTGATGCAGTTATGTTCGCCAGGCTTTAAATTAAAGAACTGCTTCATTACATTTTAAATATCCACGCGTTTCTGGCTTTTAAGCGACCTTTTTTAAATTCATGGACTTTTTTTTCTAAAAGTTTTTTTTTGGATTTCTTGAAATTTTTTGATGCAGTTATGTTCGCCAGGCTTTAAGTTAAAGAACTGCTTTATTACATTTTAAATATCCACGCGTTTGTGGCTTTTATGCGACCTTTTTTAAATTCATGGACTTTTTTTTTCTAAAACTTTTTTTTGGATTTCTTGAATTTTCTTGATGCAGTTATGTTCGCTAGGCTTTAAAATAAAAAACTGCTTCATTACATTTTAAATATCCACGCGTTTCTGGCTTTTATGCGACCTTTTTTAAATTCATGGACTTTTTTTTCTAAAAATTTTTTTTTGGATTTCTTGAAATTTTTTGATGCAGTTATGTTCGCCAGGCTTTAAGTTAAAGAACTGCTTCATTACATTTTAAATATCCACGCGTTTCTGGCTTTTATGCGACCTTTTTTAAATTCATGGACTTTTTCTTCTAAAACTTTTTTTTTGGATTTCTTGAAATTTTTTGATGCAGTTATGTTCGCCAGGCTTTAAGTTAAAGAACTGCTTTATTACATTTTAAATATCCACGCGTTTCTGGCTTTTATGCGACCTTTTTTAAATTCATGGACTTTTTTTCTAAAACTTTTTTTATGGATTTCTTGAAATTTTTTGATGCAGTTATGTTCGCTAGGCTTTAAGTTAAAGAACTGCTTCATTACATTTTAAATATCCACGCGTTTCTGGCTTTTATGCGACCTTTTATAAATTCACGGACTTTTTTTTCTAAAACTTTTTTTTTGATTTCTTGAAATTTTTTGATGCAGTTATGTTCGCCAGGCTTTAAGTTAAAGAACTGCTTCATTACATTTTAAATATCCACGCGTTTCTGGCTTTTATGAGACCTTTTTTAAATTCATGGACTTTTTTTTCGAAAATTTTTTTTTTGGATTTCTTGAAATTTTTTGATGCAGTTATGTTTGTTAGGCTTTAAAATAAAAAACTGCTTCATTACATTTTAAATATCTACGCAGAAACTCAAAAAATTGCATTGCTCTTAAAATCATAAAAGTGAACCTTTTCATCATTTTTAACAAGATTATAGTCTTCTTTCATTGCATGCTCCGATGAAGAGATTTAATATAATGATATATCAAGAACTAAAATACTTATTTAAAAATTAATTATAAATTTGAAATAAGCATTCAAAATTAAGTTAAAATCCGTTATAAAAATAATACTTTTTTTTTTAATTTTTTTGAAAAGTAAGAAGAGTATAGTCTTCTTACTTTTCATAAAAATTGTTTGACTTTTTATGCCGATATCTCGTAATCCAAAAGACTTATCTAAAAATTAATTACAAATTTGAAATGAGCATTCAAAATTATATATAAAACCGTTATAAAAATAACATATTTTCTTCTTCAGTTTTTCAATGAAAGAAGACTATAATCTTGTTAAAAATGATGAAAAGGTTCACTTTTATGATTTTAAGAGCAATGCAATTTTTTGAGTTTCTGCGTAGATATTTAAAATCTAATGATGCAGTTCTTTAATTTAAAGCCTAGCGAACATAACTGCATCAAAAAATTTCAAGAAATCCAAAGAAAATTTTTAGAAAAAAAAGTCCATGAATTTAAAAAAGGTCGCATAAAAGGCAGAAACGCGTGGATATTTAAAATGTAATGAAGCAGTTCTTTAAATTAAAGCCTGGCGAGCATAACTGCATCAAAAAATTTCAGGAAATCCAAAAAAAATTTTTAGAGAAAAAAGTCCATGAATTTAAAAAAGGTCGCATAAAAGCCAGAAACGCGTGGATATTTAAAATGTAATGAAGCAGTTCTTTAACTTAAAGCCTGGCGAACATAACTGCATCAAAAAATTTCAAGAAATCCAAAAAAAAAGTTTTAGAAAAAAAAGTCCATGAATTTAAAAAAGGTCGCTTAAAAGCCAGAAACGCGTGGATATTTAAAATGTAATGAAGCAGTTCTTTAACTTAAAGCCTGGCGCACATAACTGCATCAAAAAATTTCAAGAAATAAAAAAAAAAGTTTTTGAAAAAAAAGTCCATGAATTTAAAAAAGGTCGCATAAAAGCCAGAAACGCGTGGATATTTAAAATGTAATGAAGCAGTTCTTTAACTTAAAGCCTGGCGAACATAACTGCATCAAAAAATTTCAGGAAATCAAAAAAAAAAGTTTTAGAAAAGAAAGTCCATGAATTTAAAAAAGGTCGCATAAAAGCCAGAAACGCGTGGATATTTAAAATGTAATGAAGCAGTTCTTTAACTTGAAGCCTGGCGAACATAACTGCATCAAAAAATTTCAAGAAATAAAAAAAAAAATTTTTAGAGAAAAAAGTCCATGAATTTAAAAAAGGTCGCATAAAAGCCAGAAACGCGTGGATATTTAAAATGTAATGAAGCAGTTCTTTAACTTAAAGCCTGGCGAACATAAGTGCATCAAAAAATTTCAAGAAATCAAAAAAAAAAGTTTTAGAAAAAAAAGTCCATGAATTTAAAAAAGGTCGCATAAAAGCCAGAAACGCGTGGATATTTAAAATGTAATGAAGCAGTTCTTTAACTTAAAGCCTGGCGCACATAACTGCATCAAAAAATTTCAAGAAATAAAAAAAAAAAGTTTTAGAAAAAAAAGTCCATGAATTTAAAAAAGGTCGCATAAAAGCCAGAAACGCGTGGATATTTAAAATGTAATGAAGCAGTTCTTTAACTTAAAGCCTGGCGAACATAACTGCATCAAAAAATTTCAGGAAATCAAAAAAAAAAGTTTTAGAAAAGAAAGTCCATGAATTTAAAAAAGGTCGCATAAAAGCCAGAAACGCGTGGATATTTAAAATGTAATGAAGCAGTTCTTTAACTTGAAGCCTGGCGAACATAACTGCATCAAAAAATTTCAAGAAATCCAAAAAAAAGTTTTAGAAAAAAAAGTCCATGAATTTAAAAAAGGTCGCATAAAAGCCAGAAACGCGTGGATATTTAAAATGTAATGAAGCAGTTCTTTAATTTAAAGCCTAGCGAACATAACTGCATCAAAAAATTTCAGGAAATCCAAAAAAAAATTTTAGAAAAAGAAGTCCATGAATTTAAAAAAGGTCGCATAAAAGCCAGAAACGCGTGGATATTTAAAATGTAATGAAGCAGTTCTTTAACTTAGTGCATAAGGAATATAACTGCATCAAAAATTTTCAGGAAAATGGATTTTAATCTTTTTTTAAAAATGTCTATGAAAATAAAAACGATCAACGCAAACATTAAAAACGTAGATATCAATTTAAAGTGTAGCGGATATAGATCAATTATAAAATTAAACACATTTGAAATATTAATTATTTAAAAAAAAAATACATAACTCACACTCGTTGTCTTGCGAAGTGCCGAACAGTTAGTAGTAATAAATTGTTCTACTTGGATTGTTTCTCGAAGGTGTTTTTTCTGTAACCTTCTATCATCTCCAAGAAATGCAGAGATTTTAGTTTTTTAAAAAATTAAAAATTTAACATTTCCATGGAGTGAAAATCGAAACAATGTTCTTAAAATTGATAAAAAAGAGATATTTAAAATTTTAATAATAATTTGTTTTTTATTTTTTTTTATCGAATGAAGACTATAACTTTTTCATTTTATTAATTTATTTATTTAACGTCGGTCAATTTTCGATGCTGAGTTCTATCACTGACGGACTCTGGTTCTATAGTTGGCAGGGGTCGTGGTCTCGTATGTGTAGACTGCATCATTGCCTAAGAAGTTTATGGTATTTGTGTGGTTTCACATCAACTATTAAACTTTTACAACAACCAAACCCAGAAAATATAGCTCCGGTCTTGCGATCGAATCGGAAGATACAGTTGCCTGGCATCAATATTTAATGTTCTCGCTGACTGCCGTTCTTCTTAAATTTGATATAAAAGAAGATCTTTCAATTTTAATAATAATCTGCTTTTATGATTTGGATACCTAAACCAATTTTGATAGTGTTAGATTGGTAACTTATAATCAGGGGCTCGTGACTATATTTATTTATAGTTTCAATTGTTCTTCTTCTGCCATCTAGTTAATAAATCTCTAACTATAACATTCAGTCTACTGTTACATAGATGGCGCTTTCGGTTCAAGTTTATGCTAACAATATTTTCCATAATTAACAAATTGGTAAAAGCAATTAGAAGAGTTACTCTTGGATACTTTTATGCTACATAAAAAATCATATTTTTTCTTAAGATATTATTTATTGAACACATGAGAAACTTAGAAATAAATTTAAAATTGAAGAGATACATTTCATAAGTTATCATGTTTTATATAATTATTTAGTCTCTTGGAATTGACATTGCAGTGTGAAATACTAGTCGCCAGCCTATATTATCCTTCTCCTCCAAACGAAGATTTCGCAAGAAATCCGCTTGCTTAAGCTGAAACATCTGCTATAGAAATTTTTCGGGTTTTCTTCTGAAATGTGGATCAAGTTGTTTTTGAAAGAAGTTCCTGAAACTATGTAAATAGTAAATATCTTCGTGCATACTTGCATTGTGAAGAGTTGAAATTCTAATCATTCCCGCTAAACACAATTATGTCTATTTAAGGATTATCTAACAAAAAAGTTACCTGCTAACAAATGATTTATAATAAATGAATGTTACCTATTACACATTTATAAATTTTCAACGACTTTTTTAAAATAAATCTAACCATTCTCATAAACTTTTTAAGAACACCTTTTTAAGGATTAATGGCTTTTAAAATAAGACCCTTTTAGATTAAAAATTACTAGATTTCGTTTACATAAAATATGACATTCATGATGGTTCGTGTTTAGCAGGTCACTAAAAAAAGAATTAAAAAAATTATTTGAATTAAACAATTTATACTAGGAAATTTTTTCGTAATGATAAATATTTATTATTAAATAATTATAATTTTTTTATTATCGATTGCGTTTCTTAATACAGATATTTTAAAAATAGCCGCAATAAGCAGATGTTTTTTTTAAATAATATATTTTCTTACATTACAAGATATGTTTGCTAAATTGAAAGCAACATATTATTTTTAAATAATGTAAACCACATTTTAGCATAGGAATATCGTGAATAGCTTCTTTATAATTAATAAATTAATGAAACAGCCACAAAAATATTGAGGGTTTTGTTGAAATCTATTTCACAGAACATAACCTAATTTACTATAAGTAATAATTAAGACGCTTTAGTGTTAAAGGCACTTGTAATTATACTTTATATTTTACAAGTAATTAAATGTACACTGCAGCGTCATCCTCTAATCTGTAATAAATAAATGTGTTAGATGACTAATTTTTCCTGTGACAAAGGGATTATGTTTATATTTTGAGTAGATTTAAAAAAAATAGTTAAATATAACTATTAATATTAATTAATAGCCATTTTAATGGTAAAAGGTTGATATATGGTATATTCCGAGTTACATTTCATTAGATTTATTTAGAAAATACTCAAGTTTCTTTATCGGATGAAATTATAAGCAAAGAATTATTAAATATAAATATTTTAGTTTTGTGAAATAGATTTCAGAATAAAACATAAGTTTTGAATAAAAATAATCACGATTGTTGAAAACATTATATTCTTCATATAAGTGTACTTATGTTAGCTTCTTTTTAAATAATTTATTTAATTTTTCTGCACTTATAACAACCTTTATTGTTTAAATTCTTTCTTAACTTATTTTGCAATATTTTTAGTATTTGTAATAAGAATAATATAATAATAATAATTTTCATTTATAATTATGGTTGAACGTTTATTTTAAAGACATTCAGTCGTTTTATATTATGTTTTAACATATATAAATAAATAATTAAATTTTTATATATTTTCTTCAATAATTCAAATAGATAATATATATATAAATATAATTTAGCGTATGTTTAATATTCAAATATTTTAACAAAAAGAAAAAAGAACAACAACAACAATGATAATTATTTAACCATTTTAATTAAATAATTTATTTTGGCACAAACGATTAAATTTAATATAAATTATTTAATTTATCGGAAGAATTTAACAGAATTTCGAAATAAATTTTTTAATAAAATAGAATTTTTAGTGAAATTATTAAAAATTTAATTATTTTTTTAAATAACATTTTATTGTTCAATTACTCCCAATTTACAATAAACCATTCATTCCAGCAATAGTCAACATCACGCGCCTAGATAGTAGATTCACAATACAATAAAAGTGTTCTCTAATAGTCACGTTTGAGTAAATGGTTAAGGAATACAACTTACAAAATTACGTATTACGTATCGAGTTACGAAGTCGAAATAAATTACTAGATCTAATTACGGAGAAAATGCACAGAAATATTAATTTGTTAAAACGAAGACTCTACTTATAATTTATTAATAGTTTTAAACTATATGAGGAGGACATTGTACTCAAACATGACCCTTTATTTTATCATCCATGCAAAACACATACAAAAATAATAATAAAATCACTAAATAATTAATTATATATTAAACACTAATCACAAACATGAAAATTTACTGTACAATAAATTTATGTTAGTATTTATCTAACTTTTTTATCTTTTTCTTAATTGATATCAATTTGGACTTTAATTTTGTAAAGTACTCCTGAAGAAGAAATATTTACCTTTGATAAAAAAAAAAGAATTATTTTTAAATGTACAATTATCGCTAAGATAAAATAAAATTTGCTTTTATTCAAATTCAAATACAATTATTATTTTGTCTATGGAAACATTTTTCATTCTTTAACTTTTAATTAATAAAAACATAATTTTATTTTTCTTTAAGAGGATTGTTTTGTAAATTATTTTAAAGGTGTAATATCTTAATTTATAATCTGGTACCGTTTAAGAGTTCACAAAACCAAAATAGATATATGTGTGAGATCGATAAAGACAAGATATAAATATAGTGAATAATGAAAGTAATGTTTTGCCTTTGTCTAGTTTATAGTCACATACATCAGTCTATCCTAGTTCTGTAGAACTGTTAAATAATAAAAATGCATTGAATTAACCAGTGCCACACAGTTTCCATGTACAACACCTTAGTAATTTTTATAAACAGAATTTAAACATACCATAATACACTTTACGTTTCTTATGTAACTTGTTGGTTAAAACATAGTAAAATTCCTTCTCTGTAAGAATGTCGAATGTGTTACAAATGTTCTTTCTGTTAATAAGGTTGCTTTTAACATGGAGATTATGTTTCCTGGATAAGGACAAATTTATATAATTTAATGAGCACATTTCTGGGATCTCTTCAAAGAGACCCACTTCAAGTAATTGCATTAAAAAAACCCTAGAATGATCGATTAACAAGAAATAGAGATAATAATCTCTTAATAGTGTTGTCAGCCTTAAAAGTAGCTTTTATAATAATTTAATGAAATTTAAATGTCAGATAAAAATACTGCCATAAATACAAGCTTAGGAAAATAATATAATTGTCAATGGTCAAATGGGAGAAAACTGTTACAAAAATATTATATATGTATATATATGTATTAAAAATGAACAATTATTGTTATAAAAAAAAAATAAACTAAAGATTTTAGCCTTATTTTTATTTGAAATGAATAATTTAATGTGCTCAAATACCCAGCAGTGTACAGTTTTATACAAATTTAACTAATTTCATACTTGGAACATTATTAATAATTATTTTTAATATATATAACTGTACACAATGAATGAAGTAAGTAGACTTAACAAATCATGCTTAGAATTTCATACAATGCAATTAAATAACAATTTTAATACCATAAGATTTCAGCTGAATCCTGGTAAATTAACAAGAAAAATTTATAAAATTCAGCATGATTTATTTAAAATACTTCGCGAATTAAAAAATGCAATAATTACAGATTACAATATTATATATGTATAAATAAAAATTATATCAAACAGTTGTATGATTATTCATGAACGTAGCAATATGTTTTTTTTAAGTTTATTTCTGTAATTTTTTTTATTTTAATAAATTTATAACGGTAGCGTCGGCGTCGGAGTTGGCGTCGGTGTAATAACAGATGCAGAGGGATATCTAGCAATAAAGTCTTGACTTGGATTAAGCACACTGTCACGAGAATTTGAATGGGAATGAGATGTAGCTCTTAGTAAAGTAACTGCTTCTCGTTCCGGACTGCATTGAACTACCGCTAGTCATTTCTGGCGGCTTCCTTTCTTCTTCTTTCTTTTGAAGAAACAACAACATCTAAAAATTAAACATAATTGTATAAAAAGTAATATTAACATATGACTAAGATAAGATTTAATAATTAAGTGCAAGGTTAAAATCTTCCACTTAATAGGAAATCACAAAATATATTCCATGAATGTGCTGGTGATAAAATGAAATGGTTTTTCTATCAGCGTTTTATAAAATTGGTTGGTCTTTTCGACCTTACTTTTAAATATTTCACATATTATGTAGGTTATTAAAACACAAACCAGCACATTCTTTTGAAATGGATAATTATATATTTTAAAGGATAGATGTGTATTAAGGGAATAAGGATCTTACCATAGGTTTAATTTAACGTATACAGGATTTGTAATATAGGTTCCAATAAGAAAAGAAAATATGATACAGTATAAATAATTTTAAATGATTGGTGCGGGATGACATATCACTGTTGCTGTGTGCGACGATCCTATGTTAAACAAAATTAATAGATAATATTTTATAATTAAGTTTTACTTTAACTTAATACTAAATTAACTAGAATTCGTTTTGGATTGGCTGTTGTGTTCAGGTTACTTAAGAAGAAGATTTTATCTTATATTTACAAAAAATTAAGTCTAATGTAATATATAATTACTTGTTGTGTTGCTACATTAAAATGTCGTTAAAATAAAACAATATTTATAGGAGAATAATAGTATCTTTAATATGCATAATAATAATATAAAACGCTGATAGAATATTTAAGATGCATATTTTTATAAATTCTTTCAAATACATACTTAGTTTCATCAACGATTTCGACTTCCTGCTGCTGTGTTATGGGTGTGTTGGAATGCCCTGCCGTAGGGTCGTCATTATTTAATTCGCCATTTGTAGAACTTACAACCTATGTAGAAAAAGAAATATTTCATTAATTATAATATTGTAAATAAAGCAGATTATTTTATACTCGTACATTAATTCTATTCTTTACAAGCTATTATTTTTACTTGTTAATTTTAAATTATTTTTATAAAACTATAACATCTACTTCAATCTAATTAAATCTATTTTATTTAAAATGAATTTTGTTATAATGATAAAGTATTATTTCACAGTAGTGTTGCTATATTTTAAACAACAGACAACTTTAACAAATGGTGTTATACACCATTCCTGTTTCATAAAAGTAACGAGTAACAATTGAATAGAAATACTTACAAATAGTAATATTTACATATTATTATTAGTTTCATAAATGCTGTGTTGGTCATCTTCGGAGTACATATGATTTTTCATACATTGCCACGAGTGTAGTGGATACATTTTGATATTAGTGATATTAATAATGACTCAATGTAAATGACACGTTAGTTAAACATGTAGAAAATGATCATATTTTAATTTATAATAAACATAACATTAATTACTTGTATTATTACTGTTTTATTGTTACACAGTGCTGAAAGTTTTGAAAGATTCGTGTTAGGTGGGTTAAGAAGCGTGCTAAAAAGTCATAGCTGCAAAGCATTTACTTACATATGTGCGTAAATCCCATCTCATCATACCAGAGAGGATTTTATTCTGAAAATATTGTGGCTGCTGTAAATAGCAGTTATATAAATATGTATATTTCTATTTTAGATTTTAATCAAATTACATTATATTATGACTTTTTACATAATGTGAAACGTAACTAATTGTGTCATAATTTAATTTAATAAACATGATTTACTTAAAAACAAGCAAGTATTAACAACGAAAAATATTTTACAATTAATAGTGTAGTGTGCTTTAATTCTCATAAAATGTACAAATAATAATACTACTGATTTAAAATATCATATGCCATATTATTTGAATAATAATAACAAACGTGTTTGAAACTTCTACTCAACAATAATAAATATCTCATATTTCAATTTTTAATGAAAATTAGGCTGATGATTTTAGGTTCGTTTTCCGAATTAACGCATTCTGAGTTTGGTTCACCGATTTCTAGGTAAAATTGAATTGAATATGTATATATCATAAAGATTTATTAGGCAGCGGTGTAGAAAGCTTATATGAGCCGACGACACCATAAAAACTGCTAACTTAGTAGAATGTCGATGATAGATTAGTGTTAAATGTAGGATTCACCATTGGAAATAGGCAGACATTAAGTAAATTTAATTAAAAAATATATATTTTTCTAATGTAGTATGTATTACTAATTAAATTAACCCAATTTATTTAATTCATGATTAAATCATCACATCCTAAAAATATAGTTAGTATGCAGATCACACTGGCTGCAGGAATAATTAAATTGAACGGATTTTGTATTTTGCTCCATATTAATTACTAATGCGAAATATTTCACAAACAATTTTGCATAAACACTTTAAATATTTAACAATAAATAATTAAATAAACAGCAAATGCTTGATAAAATTTCAGGTGACAGTGTGAGTTAAAACTTCGGAAAAGTTATGTAGATGTATAATCACAAAAGTGAAAACTTTTTGTAAGTATAACAACTTGTGGTTGAAATACCCCTGTAAAGACGAACATAATATTTTCGTACCATTTACGTGGGTAAATTCGATATAAAATCATATTGTTTGTACGTGGTACATATTTATTTATGAAACAAACCTATTAACATATTGTAATACAAGTATATATATCATATTATCAACCAGATAAAGCGCAAAGAACAAGCAAAATACAAATTAATAATAAAATGCAAAAGATAGAAGAAAATGAGAAAATGAGTATAAAATTTTCAGTTGTTCCATTAACCAAACCAACGGCGTTTAAAATAAATGTATTATAAAGCCCATTCTCACCAAAATAAATAAGAGGTTTAAATATTAATAATGCAAATCGTTCTTTTTTTCTTTTCTTTTTTTGTGTGTTAAAGTTTGTGCCTTTGTGAAACACCTACGTGGACAAGAAACGAATAAAAAATACCCTACCTGTACAGAGCCATGCCTGTCGGCCGGAGTGAGATTTCCCAGTGTGCTTGATTGTTTGGGCACATCGGGCCATGCAGCCACCCCGCCCTTACCTCCGCCCTGATTTTGGGAAACGCAATGCATTTTGTTAGTGACACACTCAAACACAAAACAAATGTGGATATGTGACATGAATATGATCTTGTTTACAACGAAACGCTCTTATAAGAATTCTTTTAATTGTACATTGAAAGAATTCTTCCTTCACTAAGATGTCACAGAATAAAATCTATTCCAAAAATTAATAAGCCTCATAATCGGGACTGAGTAATATGAAATGAACATTTTAAAGTCTAATAGAAGAACTACATGATTGGTTACATCATTAGTAGATATTAGAAAACAGTAAAATCATTGTTAGATATTGTGAAAAACGAAAACGCTATGTAAACAGAACCATAAAAAAATTAAAACAAAATTACAAGCTATTTATGTCAAACTATAATAATGAATGAAGTAAAAGCTTTAGGAATGAACTAAACTAAGTTTTAATTAGGTTTTGTTAATTTTTACATATTTATAATTAAACATGCTATGATGTAGTCTATATTAAAATTTAACATTATTAATACGCAATTTATATAATTTCAAGTAACTGAGTATTTAAGATACATAGAAAATTACATACATTTTTAAGAAAAAAGATAACATTCGAGCTGAACTGAATAATTTCATTTTAGATTTCAAAAAGCAAGACTTTTCTTGAGGTCGGTCTTTTGACAAATATTCTGCCAGAAATAAACTTAGGGCTTAAAATCAGTGAACTGGTCACCATATATGGATGCATTATGTTACAGGTCGATATTTTGATAAAACTTGTTTTTTATCGCAAGCCGACATATGTATATGGTATAACATCAGGAGAAACATCGACCTGGACTTAATATGCATCCTGTACATATCGTTGTCTATGATAAATGAATGTTATAAATTGCATTTCTTTTTTAATAGACGTTTTTTAAAATGGATGCCCCTTCTAATTCTTTCCATACAGAAAGAATCATTACTAGTTTAATTGAAAAAAATGACCTATTGATTAAAATATACCAGTGAACTGTCTAGTCTAGTTTCTTAATTAAAAAGTATGTGTAATTGTAGCTAGTTAGAAAGTATGTTAACTAAATATATATGTATCTAGATACTAAATAAAATGTAACTGTTACTACGCAATTTTCTAATATAATTTTTATTTGGCTTTTAACTACTTTTGTGTAAAATACTCTGCTGTTAGGAATATTGTTACTCAATTAATTCAGCATTAATAGGATTTGTATTAAAAAATAAATAAAAGAAAGAAATAAAAATAATGATTTGGAACTAGCTGATGTCGCTGAGAGTCAAGTCAAGAGTTATACAGGAAAATCAAGTCTACTGTTGTATCGATTTCTAACCTCTAAAATAAGAACCGCTTCTTCATCTTCGATTTCATCGTATTCATTAAAATCACCCTGTTTAAATATAAAACTGAATAAAATACGAAAATAGATTTAAAATAATAAAAATAGAAGAAATGTAGTAAATTAAAAATATAAAAGAAAACATCCATAACAAAATTCAGCAGCGTCAGCTTTATAAACAAGGCACACAATATATTTTACCATTGCAAATATTTGGTATTGGTTTTGTTACCTTATTGGTTGCAGGATGTCGATCTCTATTTGGAGATACCACGATTTCGTGACCCGTCTGAAGGGACCCCACAGGAGTAGACTGAAAATTTAAATAGTTTTTATAAATGTATAAACAACTGTATTATTATTTAAATATTTCAATTAATTATCAAAGCACATATTAATTTATATTAAAGAAATTTCCAAATTGATAATATAATCTAACTCCTTTTTATCCTTTCTACTGCAATTTATTTGCAGCAACTTTTAGTAAACACTGCTTGTCATTTCGGTAGAAAGGGTTAATTGGAAATTTTTTGGCAAACTAAAGAAAATATTCAGTTAGTAACAGCGTTCAGAAACAAAGAGTAAAGAAAAAATAAAAGCAACACAATTTTCTAGTTTGTTAAGGGGCAATATCTGGCTTTCATATTATATTCTATTAGATTATTGACAAAATATCATCCGAGTATATAAAATATATATACATGTAATTGAAGAAAAAGAAACTGTACGTAAATTAAATGAGAAATAAAACGATAATTTTATGAAATTGCCCCTCATACATATGCAATCATTAACACATCTTGGTATTTATTGTAAAAAAATTAATAAGAATTTATCAGAACTGGATTCCTATGAGTGAATAAGAATCAAGAATTATTCTTTTATTTTCCTTGAATTGTTTCAGGTCTAGATGAATATGATGTAATAATGAATGCATGAAAATTTAAGCAGGCGTAGATAGCTAGCAAACTTAAATTAATTATATAGAAAACACAGAAGCGCAGCCAGGAAATGTGAATGGAACATTTCCCGTTGATAAGAAAGGCGACAAATATTCACACTTTAATATATAAAGTTCCATTATAAATATCCTAATTAATTCTTTGTGTTGTTACACGCATTTCTTAAAATCCTAGCTACGTTTCTGAGAATAACAAATCATGCATACCTTGTCTGATTTATTTCTTGCAATATGCGATGGTGGTGCATTTTTAAGTTGTCTTAAGACATGAAAATTAGGAGGCTATGATTTACAAAGCATGCAAAACACCAATGTTCGTTCCATGCAAGAAGAAGTCCCCCACCACATGTAGACGTTGAGTAAGATTTTTTCATAATCTCAACCAAATATCCATCACCATATTTTGTATAGTTGAGTAAAATTAGTAAATAATAAAAACAAACATGCAGATCCAAATCCGTTTATAATAAAATTATGCAGCATGCAAATGTTAAATAAATGATAGCATATAAACTTATAAATATTTATGTAAAACAAGTGTTCTGATTGAGAACCATTGATTTATATAACACAATTATAATGCATATTTAAAGATACATAAAACAACTTATATGAGAAGAAAACTTCTGTGAAAATATTGTATGAATTTGTTAGAAGCGTGTGTAATATAATGTATTAGTATACATAGCTTACATATATGTATAAAGAAAAATAATATACAACAAAACACATTAATCGTATATAGTATTATATTTTAACAAAATTATTCAACACAACACTTATAACCTGAACAAATTCAATCCAAAACGAAATCTACTCTACATACTATTAATAACATTTAATATAGTTGCACAAGTAGTATAGTAAATTTATGTCAAATCGATACCGTGCTCCAGATTAAGAGAAAAAATATTGTATATCATTACTGGTACCATGAATACAATAAAAGGAATAATTATTTTACCGTGAAAATTACAATAAAGCTTGGAAGTAGTTGTATCGATTTGATATACATTAACTTGTCTTTTCCAAAAGCACAGATAAATAAACAAAATAAAAAGCTTTTACAGAAACAACATATTTAGTAATAGTCCACCATATTGCTACAAAGTTTATGAAATATTGAAGAAAACATTTACAAAACATAATGCAAGAAAAAAGAAAGTAATTTTGCTATTTTTTATGATTGTACGATTTATTTGTATTAAGTTTTGGCTAATTATTAGGAGTAGAAAAGTAGTAGTTTTTATTCTATTTTTATATGATAAATTGCTTATTCTTTTCTATTTAAAATAGCTCTATTAACTACATATATAATTATATTAAATTATATATTAAATGTTGTAAAAATATGTATTTAAAAAGGAATTAAAAGCTATTACAAATAAAACAAAAAATACTAAAAGCAATGACAATTTTTTTAAAAAATCTTTTCCATATTTGTCAAGAAAATAATTTTTTGTAGTATTCAATTAATGAACGTTGAGATGGTTTTTGGTGACTCACCATTGTTTTTCCAGTCCAGTCAAATTCACCGTCATCTACATACCCACGACGATCAAATAATTCTTGAAATAACCTCCTCAAATAATCATAATCTGGTGTTTCAAAGAAATCCAAACGTCTTACATATCGTAGGTACATAGCTAATTCTTCAGGGTGACCTTCACATAAAACCTAGAGCATCAAATTTATTATAAGTTTTTATGTAAAATATGTTATTTGTATTAGAAGTTACTTAATTAGTAGTAGTATTAGTAGTATACATACTTCAATTGGTGTGGCCCTTTTTGTGTCACCAATTTTTTGATATCGTTCTTTTAGAGTATCTGCTTTTAGACCTTGCCATGGCAGTGATCCTCTTAGGAAATACATAAACATATGTCCGAGGGCTTCTAAGTCATCCCTTCGGGATTGTTCTATAAATGAAATGATACAACATCAAATAAAAAACATGACAATTATTTCTGGTAAATTTATTTTATGATTTTATATTCAAAATAGATATTTTAAAATACTGCTAATTAATTTAAATTAATTTCATTGCTAATTTGTCACCAATCTTTTGGGAATGTTGGCTTTTGATTGATATTAAAGGTGTTTCAAGAAATTTACAAAGTGTACAGAAATTAAATAGGGATTTGCTATTATTTATTTTTGGAACCATATGTTTTATAATAACATCTGTCACAATTCGCAAAAAAAATCTGACATCGCGTTAATTTTAGTTCAGTGTCTTTCAAACTCGCCATTTGCGCGTAATATAAATTGAATTAAAATAATTTTTAAACTGCATATGACTAAAAAAAAGTATTTGTAAGATTTCACTGAAATTTAACAACATTATTCAACAACAACAACATTTCTGTTAAATATACTAATGAACAAACCTTTTCCAAGATGTGTATTGATGGACATATAGCGGGCAGTGCCAGTGAGGGATTTGTGTTCCCGATATGGTATATGCTTGTTAGTATCTAAGTCTATATACTCCTTTGCTAAACCAAAATCTGCAACAAATAAAATAATATTACTAGTAAAACAAAAAAGGGCATGTTCTTAAGATTATCATAATCATAATCTGTTATCGATTTATTATTTCTTAAAAGTAGGCCATCATTTTAAAATAAAAATGCAATCATAATATCAATTTAAGTATATTCAATTGCATATATAGATTAATCATTTATGACAAGCTTTTAGTCATTGATAACGAAATACATATTACACTGTTGAAGTTTTCAGTTTATATTGATTTTTGTTCTGTTTAGTTAATTTGCAGTAAAACGTAGATAGCAAAATAAAATTAGATAAAATAAAGTACACTGTAAATATACTCATAAAATATAAAAACAAATGAAAAAAGAACAGTGTTACATATTTAACATAATTTATACACCTGAATTGTAAATATAAAGTATACAAAATATGTTTTATAAAATAAATGTAAATTTTAATAGAATATGTTAAATAAGATTTTTGTTATTTTTCTTACCTATTATATGTATGATTTTTTCTCTTTTAGTTGTGTTTCTTCCTATTAAGAAATTTTCTGGTTTAACATCTCTGTATATTAGATGTCTACCATGAACATATTCAATTCGGTCTAACTGTGGAAAAAAGAAAAACACGAAAATAAATATAAGAATTTAAAAAATATACATAATCAAATATTTGTAGAAAAAATGTATTTATTCATAAAATGAAAAAAAATAGAAAGCATAATGTATTGCAATAGGAAATAAAATTGTTGCAAATGAATAATTAGAAATCTAATTAAAACTAGTAAATGTTTATACGTATTCATTTTAATTCAATAACATTTTTTCATTTAAAAAATAAATAACTAATAAAATCTACTTTACTTGACATTCAGCCCCTATTTTTACTACGTAACATTAATAAAAGAGGAGTCATAAATTTGTGTGAATAAAATTTTGGAACAGTGTTGATTAAAAAAGTAGTTCATTGTTATAGCGAAGAAATGATAATAAAAATGATAGATAAAACTAGAAAAGCAAAAAAGCAATATCAACAATACTGAGCAGGTTTCCACCAGATACATTAACTGTGGCAAAAATACCACCTTGTTATAAATACTGTAACCTTTTTGTATTATTTATCTTGAAGATAATTTGTTTGACTTTTTAATGGCCCAATACAAAGGTGGAAACTTACTTAATAAATATTTATAATTATTTAAAATAAAGCATGCCAGGAGAACAAAAGATTTTAGAAAGAAATTCTCATTTTCACACAATAATTTTGTTCAAATTTGTTATAAAAGACATCGTACCAAAAATACGTTTTCGAGCACATTTTCTCTCTAAATCAATATACTGTTAAATTTTATTCTGTCTTAAAACAACAGACAGATGGAATAATAAATAATATGAAAGGGCTAACGCCTAAGCACTTCGCTGATAAAATATGAATTAATTATTTATATTTTCTATCGCTTCGTAGACGTCACTATTTTTTGTAAATTCACACTACAATATTTTCCTTGAAAGCATTTCGCACGTTGTTACCGTATATTATACTATAATTATATTTAGATAAATGGTTAAATAAATATTGTTAAAAACATTTAACAAGTGCATAATAAGTTTGAACGTACCTAGACGTTATATTTTATATTTACTTAATACAACTTATATTTGCACATCTGTTAAGAATTATATTTTTGTACCATGCTTGATTTTTTAAAAGATAAATAAAAATCTTCTTTTTACGAATCATTAGCAACTGTGTGCTAAAGCTGCGTACACATGTTCGACGGAACATCATTATATTGTCGTTCACATCTGTGCGTGACTATATATTTTCTTGTTCATTTGGCGAATGTCCAATAAACTTACTACGATAGTATAAATTTCTGGCGTGAGAGGTTAAGCTAAGAGAAGCTAAAATATGAATTTTCATAATATGACGAATTATATTTCACAACATTCTTAATACAGCCGGCATTGTATTTTTGTAATGTTTTTTTTATGATCGAATTTTCGAATATACTACAAATGGGTTTAATAAATATATGCAAAAGGGTAAGCGCATGCACTCGCTGTTAAATCTCATCCGCTCTTTTGTAATATTACTAATATTCAGTAAAGTACTCTACTTTACAGCAGTGCACCTCAATATCTATCAGATAATACAAAAAATTTATACACAAATGGGCTTGTGTCCTCATTTTTTAGTGGTCGATTTTTGAATTCTTGATTGAAATTGATGTTAATAAATGTGTATTGGCGTGTCTATTTTATTAAATACCTAAATGTTGACGGAGATATAGCAATTAAAAATTCGAATTGTAGTTTTAGCGCTAGAAATGGTCAGCCATTTGTATGACGTGAAATGCATTTTAACGTCAGTTATTTGTTGAGTACGTCAGTGCAGTGATAATGTTTTGTAGCTGTTGGTAGTCGAAATAATCAAGTCAAATCAAAGAATAATAAGTTTTTATTTTATTTAACCCTGTTACGGCAGACATAATATTGGAATTTTATTGTTATTTTAATAATATTTGATATTTTGATATATAAATACATATAGCAGAGATTTATGAGCTGTAAGGTTGGCAGCGGTTGTGATGTCACATTCATTTGAAATGTGTACAACGTTGAATCCCTTTAATAATTAAAGAGACAAAATGACTTTTTTAATTGTTAATATCTCTTAACATATAAGGAGTTATTAAAAAATAATTGAACATTTGAGGTTCTAGTAACCCACTTTATCAATATATAGTACACTTTTATAGAAATTAAGACATAGGACACAAGCCCATTGTATGAAAAAAATATTGCAAAAAAAATATTTTTCCAATATAAGCTAAGTCATAATTTTTTTTCCGATGTTTTCACTATATTCATCAAAAACTTCCAAGCACAATGTTGCCATGTTTTATATTTATAGCTTTTTACAGATAGATTTAACAACTCTTGTGTAATTGTTAAGAACTACAATAGATAACGATAATATCTAACCTCAAAATAAAATTCAAAATTGATAAAACTAAGGCGATTGTAAACAGGAAATTCATAATTAAAACGTCAATACACTAATCTTGTTGTTATTAATTATAGAAAAATATATGAAACTCTTTTGTTATATAGTAACTTCCGGTTTTACGTACTGTTTCGTGAGTTAGGTTAATAATCTGGTCGACATTTACGCACGAATTTTACGCATGTTTAAACCTTCAACGACACACGATTTTTAAATTGAGATTAATATCAATTACGTAGGTTGTGTTTTTATATATGGATGTGCGCATCATTTATTATCTACATAAGACTTCCCATAGTATATATACCAAATTTGATAGGTGAATGGCAAAAACCATGGACCAAAAACGGTTTCCAAATTATGGTAAATGAAATGAAGTAAAATATGTAATATGTGTAAACATGACTGTCGCTCTGGGTCAAATGGACCCAATTTTGAATCTTTGTTTGTCTCAGATGGTCAATTTGAACCAGGTAACAATAAAGGTTTAAAAAGGTTATATACAGTAGGCAAAATATTAGTAGGTTTATTTTATGTAATATTTATTAACTAGGAAAACTATTCAGTTTCTAGATGGTAAATCCCCCAAGTAGAAAATGACATTGTTATTAGCTGGTAGCAATCTAATAAATTTGACACTACACTGTATGACAATTTTATACCTGGGTAAAGATGTATTTTTTTTTAAATAAATCTATTTTCATCGCTTTGCACTGAGATGTTTTCCTAAACTTTTTTTTTATCTTGATTTTAAACATACTTATTATATTAATATTAATTACACTTTATTGTATCTGGACTTTAAGAGATATACAATTGTCGTACTATTATCTAGATTTATAGCCTCCTTGATAAATACATATGCTGCAAAATTGTAAATGAAGATTATATACTTCTAAATGTATACAGCCTCATTAGCCAAGTTTCTATTACGATATGCTATCTCGCTAATCATAGGCATGTACATATATTTAACGTTTATTTAACAAAAAAAAAAAGGTTACAAAAAATAAACGAAAAAAGTAAATAAAAGTAAAAAATAAAATAATATTACCCTTTTTGGATTAGTTTTATTAATAACGTTATTAGTTTTTGGATTGCATTTTGAAAAGATTACCAAAACTTGAACGTACAAGCTACCCTCTAAATACAAAACATGGATGTTACAATACATTCATATAGCATTATATTTTACATAAGTAAAACATAGTATAGTCCAAATCACGATAGTTCGGCATCGACTTATACTTAAAAGAGGTTATAAGAGCGGTATAACTCTATAATACGATAACGAATTTTATCTTATTCGTTTCTATATTACCTTATTGATGAATAAGTGAGTCAGTGCTTTTTAGTTATATCGGCAGTTTTGTATGGCACAACTTGTTTTAAGTATGAGTCGCCGCCGAACTCTCGTAATTTGAACTATAATATTTCATCTAAAAGCATCTAAAAAAAATAATTACTATTTCATCTTAAAAAATAACTTCAGATTTTATAATCCTTAAAACGGTCTACTTAAGAAGTCTTAAAGTAGTCACAAAACGTTGTATATTAAGTAACTTTGTTTACATAACAGGTAACTTTTGTTATGTTAGATAAACTTTAAACATACCTATAAATACAACTGTGTTTGACGTGTAATTACACCAATTTTTAATAGTTAACTGTGGATTATATATATATCAGTTGTCATTTTTGTTAAGTCGAACAAAACCAAGCAATTTTGTTAGGCCCTCCGCACACGAGGCGACTGGTTGCAAACCTTAGCCCCGAATCTACCCGAAGCGAATGTGATTACAACTGTTGTTAGTGAGAGATCGAACGTGTATGCGAGTGAGAGAAAACACGAGGAAAGGCACACGAGTCGACTGATTGCAAACTAAACGCGAAACGAAGTTTTCAACGAAAACAAGCACGAGCCATGTATCGTGACTCTATAGAATTTTTACTAAAATAGCAAAACAGGGGATTCTATTATGTTATATTTGATTGTATTTATGTATTTAAATACTTTTAAATAGTATTCGTAAACATTTCTGTTGTTGATTTCATCATCAAAAGCATGAAACCAACAATGTCCTGCGACTGAGAAATATAGTCGCTGAATATATACCTAAAACCAGTTTAAAATCAGTTTAGTTACGTTCGTGCCGTGTGTTTTATCTCACTCGTAAACACGTTCGTTCTTTTACTAACAACACAGTTGTAATCACATTCGGTTAGTGCGGATTTGGGGCTAAGGTTTGCAACCAGTCGCGTCGTATGCTGAGGGCCTTAGTTAGCTGCTGTTTGTCTTATTAAAACTAGAATTAAAAAACTCTACTTTTGGCTTAAACTTCAGATATACCATAATCGAAGTTTAACTGTCTTTGATAAAACTTTATTGGTACAAATATAACTGTATTTAATTTTTTTTTCCACGGTAACGGTAATTACAATAGAATACCTAATATATACGTACCTTCCGCACAATAAATTCAATCGATTTGGAAATTATAAGATTAATTTAAGTTCAATTTAATTACCTGTTGAAATAGACCCACAAGTTAAAGCGGTTTTACGATGACGTCAGCTAATTACGTCATCAAAAACCTCTAGCTTCGTTATTAATTTTCTTTTATATTAAAATAAAAATGTAATGTATATAATTAAGTTATTTAAGCTGCTTGATTTACAAATGAATGGAGCTTTGAGAATGTAAAGAATATTCAAATATTTGAACTATGTTAGGAATTTATATTATGTATTTCTAAGTAAATAATGAGCTATGTATAACATATAAAAGCGAAAGGAAGGAATAAATAAAACGAATTTCTCGAGGGGGATTATGTTAATTAAAATGACTACCATATATATTTAATATTATATACAATTCTTATGGTATATATGAATATAAGTTCTCTACTGTTTAAAAATAGGTACTAAATACCCTGTATATTGTTTTGTCGATACAGGGTGTAAGTTCTTTTATAGCTTAAATCTCGAGAGTTATTAGTGAAGAAAAAGGTTTTATTGGGACCCCATTAATTACCCTAAATGCAATTCTAATGTTAATTCTGTTATATATTTACGGTTAATTTGACAATAAAAAAAATCTATTGCACAAAATGATTTGAAATCTATTTATTTATTATTCTTAAATTTACCTTTACTCTGATTATTAAAATCATAAAACAACGTTAGTATCAGATTACATAATAATAATAATTATTATTTTATTATTAAGGAGGTACAGGACGTTAACGTAAATGATAAAAACGTTGTGAAATTTGAAGGGTCAATACAAATAGTAAAAATACATGCTGTCTCAAAATTTTAGAGATCTAGGGTTCCTAGTTTTCTTTTTATACATGATTAAAAATAGTCATTTTCCATACAAATCATAATTTTTAGCTCAATTTCACCACATAATATAATTTTTACTTTGAAAAAATGGTGACACGGCTTTCAAAAACTAGGTGTATATAAAAGAATCTTTTCTGTAACTATTGCAAAAAGAAAATTATCAAAAGGATACCTATATACGAAAATATTTAAATAAAACCAGTAAGAAACAGTAAGTGTAGGTTATAAGCCGGCAACGTTGCAAATCCCAATTTGAGTGGGAAATTTAAAATCGGAATAAATATTTTATAAAACATAACAATTTATTTGTCAAAGAACCAAATCACGCATGCGTCAACACACTTAAATTTACAGTGTTGCCATTTATTTATTATTCCTTTTTCAAAATATTTATTTTGTATTTCAATTGAATTAATATAAATTTGATATTAATTATAGGTAATTTTTCATTTATTTAACTATTATATGCATAAAAAAATCATTTTAACTAGCAAATAGCAGTTTAATAGGGAATTGAAAAATTCATTTTCAAAGGTACAGTCCCAATATTTGCTCGTCCCTCATGTACTTCGTATTTTGCATTTCGTATTACCGAGAGATATACTTTTTGCATTGACGGTACGTCCTGTACCTCCTTAAAGCTTCTACTTTAATGTTTATCAATACGATAAACGAACATATTATATATCTGTTGGTTTTCCTCACTATCTCACAGCATCGAAGAGTCAACGCAAAAACGTAATAATAAATATTAAACTACACGCTTACTCTCATGATAAAGTATGGGACATGATAATACGAAACGACTTCAATAAACCTTACTGACAATAGTCGGTTATTGAAAGTATCTTTAAACACTTGTAATTCTGTATTATCAAATAATCAAGTATTTTTCTAATCATATTAGTAACTATCAAAAGATGATAATAATATGAAACAATTAAAATTTGTGACAACATTTTCACAATCTCTGGTGCAATAATGATTAATAATATTTTTTGCTGCGCTAAGTGTTTGCTTTGTGATATGAATTGGTAACAGTACATGAAAAATAATTGTTGTATTGTATATATTATCGATAGATAACATATCTGGACCATTTATATTGCTTCGTTGTTGATTATAGTGCGCCATTGTTGTTAAGTATTAGCTCAGATAAAATAATAGTAAATTAAAAAAAATGTAGTTCGTAAAATATACCAAATACCAATTTCATAAAAACGATATATTTTCTGCTTAGGTTTATTAACTACGCTTTTAAGGATATTTTAAAAATTTACCCATGCCAATATCCTTAATATTACTTGAGTTATATCAATTTGAAGTGAGCGCGTCAGTATATACTTGTACGTATACAATACTTGTTCTTCTTTTGCGTTTATCTCGAATCTACTTTTTTTTAAACTGTTCGCCGCGATATCTCAAGAACGCCTCCTCCGATTTTAATAAAAATTACACCATATGTTCTTTATAAAATTATCTATCGAGTCGCATAAGATTTATACGATTTGCTGAACATCATTTTTCATAGGTAAAACATCGTATCTTATTTTTATTAAGAAACAAGCTAAAAGAAAATACGTCTATACAAACTTTAGAAGATGATTTCAAAACTATTGTATTTGTAAAAAGTCAGTTACGACAGTTTACCTCAGACTCACATAAATAAATATTTATGAACTTTTAATGAAAAATATATTTCTTCATTTAAATTGACATTTAAGAAAAACAGATTTAAAAATGTTGGAAAACTTTTTTCATATATTTGATGTTTATAAATAGAATACTGGAATGCGAAAAAGAAAAATATTTTCATAAAAAATGCCAGACAAATATTTGACAGATCGGAGACCTTTTTATAACGATATTCAGAACACGAAAAAAATGTTTTACCTTTCACCTTTAAGCAATCTTCTTAAAAGGAGCAAGAGAAGGTAGAAGAAGCACGTAGGCAGGTAGACTCTTACTTTAAGATATAGGAAAACAGATTCCCTTTGAGTTGTGAACCTCATAAAATATTTGATATTGTGTCGAGAATAATTTCTTGGAATGAAATGAAATGTAATCTATAAACATCTTAGATTTTCTATTGATGCATGTATTTATTTTGTTAAATTATTATTTTATTTCTATAATTAATTTCTATACAAAATAGATGCGTATGAATCTAAATATGTTTAGAAATCCGAACCACCACTGACTCTATTAGTTCGGACTATCAAAAACCTATAGTATTTTCGCAACCTAACTTTGTTTCCTACTAAGCTAAAGTTACCTCTCTTTATCTGGCAATTTCGGGATGACATATTATAGCTTTAGACAATTGTAGAATTATTTAAACAAAAATAAATGTAAAATCTGCATTAGACAATATATACTTCGTTAAACATAGTTATGTATATTTTACATAACCTAATATTGATATTGTATAATTTTTATAAAGGTTTGTCTTATATACGAATTTTTTTTATGTAAAAATTTTGTGTAAATATTTCATACAATAAATTACGATTTGTAAAATATAGGTTAAATACAATATGTAACTATACTAACTAAACATATGTAAAAATGTTAGATACAAAATCCACTAACCACAAAACGTAAATTCATGTATTTTTTTACATAACGTTACGTTTTATTATTTACAGAAGTTTACCATAATTCTGTTACATTCTCATTAAATAAATTCAAAAGGTATTTCAATGCCTTTGCAACTTTTCAATCTTTTACCACTATATATAACCTGTGTTACGTAATCTTACATTATTTTAATTACTAAGAAATGATTTGTCTAAGTTTATATTAAAAAGCCTTACATATATTTATACGTAACTGTGTTTGGCGAGAAATAACTTTACAATATGAGTTATATAATATTTACGTTTCTTCTCTATTTACAAAATGTAATATAAGGTATGGTATTTTAACATGGTTAAAAAATTAAAAATGTAAATTTCATTATTAAAGAATGCAATTTTAAGAAATCGGGTTAATGGCTTATTTTGTATTCGTGATATCCAAGCTAAAATGCGATTTGAACCAGTGCCATTAGCTGCATGCTATTGATTTTAATAGACATATTTAATACCATATATTGTGTACATAAAATATTATTTTGTGAAAAAATTTGAATCTCATTACCAAAAAAAAAAGCAATATTTTTAATAATGAGATAATTTTAAGTTTAAATATAAGTATTAGCAGGAATCTAAGGAGATCAACAATTAAATATTTCTTATAAGTTTTCAGACAATGTTTCTTAAAAAAATATTCAATTGTTGATAAGTCAAGGGTTTGAAAACATTATGTTGCATAACCCAAATACTGGTACAATTACAAAATTGAAAGAAATATACACTCATCAGACCATAATGTAAACGAATAAAATAGGTTAAAAATGCATAGGATGACCACCAAGACCAAAAATTAGCTAACTACAAGATAATAAAAGTATATAGTAAATAAATGAATGAAGGAATATATAATAAGATAAGAACCAAAAGCCCAAAAAAAAAAAATTAGATCTTATTTTTTATATAAAATATATTAAAAAATAATAAATAATTTTTCACCGAATGTAAGAGTAAGTAATGTTACTTACGAGCTGGGTAGCGACTTTCAGAACAGTCTTCAGAGAAAACCGTCTTCCACACAGATCAAACAAGTCCTCCAGAGAAGGTCCTAAAAGTTCCAGCACCAGGGCATTGTATTTACCACATGGTCCAAAATAGTAGACTTCTGGTACTCCCTCTGCTAGTTGAACCCAGGAAGTCGTGGACGAGGAGGAGGAAGAGGGAAGGATAAATAAGAGAGACACGGAAGGATGTATAAAGATAAAGAAACCAAATATGAAGAAACAAATATAGATTTAATCATGAAAATGATATGGATTTAGAAACCATATTCGAGTGATCAAAAAGTTTGAGATGTAGAAGAGGAAAATGATTTATAAAGATATTATGATGGAAATTGACGATACGAAAATGGTTGCAAAAGGATAATAAAATAATATGGAGTAATTCCCAAAAGCATATTCCAAAGATATCGATGAAAGGGACAAGGGGGTGCGATAGGTCATGTGAGACGACGAAAATATGTATAATAAATTGAAGAGCGAGGGATCGAAAATATATTAAAAGAAGAGTTGAAAAAGGTACGTCAATAACATAGAATTTCAAGTATGTTAAAGCAGTTTCAAAATAATAAAATGTGACAAAATAGTAGGCGTATGGGCGTCGGGGTATGTATTAGAATTTCATTAGTGAGATTGAAATATAGAGTGAAAAAAAACCCCAATATAAATTATAATATGAAATGAATTTGAAGGATTCAAAGAGAAAAAGGATTTTATTATTTAGGAATTAGAATAAGATTTAGGAAAGGAAGAAAAAACAAACAAACATAAATTAGGAAGTGTTTTAAATATATATTATTTTCTAAACTTATAGAAGAGGATCCGGGCCGGCAAAATGGCTAATCTAGTAAAATAAACCTAAATTGGGGTGGTTGGGTGGTATATCTAAATTGGAAAACATGTATTTTATGTGCTGTGAGTGTTTTACCTTTTATTAATTTCATTAAAACATTAAGGAATTATGAATCGATATTAGTTTTATCAAACATGTATCGATTAATACAATAAACATAATATATCGACCTTAGAAAAAACTGAAATAAAAAAATTATACGATTAAAAAGAAAATTGCATTTTTCATTTTATTTATATGTGGTAATATTCACAAGATATCAGTATTTGTTAGTATATCGATGAATAACTATTAAAAATGTTAACTAATGATGACATTTTTCCTATCACAATTTAATTGTGGATGAGATGCTATATTATAGGCTGGTCCAATTTTAGAAATTCGAATTGAGCAAGGAGAAAAAATCAAATTAATAATAGAAAAAATTGTTGATTTTATGTGTTTTTATTTCGTTTAAAAACTGACGTCGTATTCAAAGTTCTCTCTATGGTACTGATATATAAATATATATTATCAGTATTTATAGTGGTAATATGATATTAAGGTTACATTTTCTTTATTGCTTTGCGACATAGGGTTATATGCGTGAACAGTCAAATTAACATGATATAATGAGCCTGAAAGAGAGGTCATGGTCATTATGTAACAAAGAATTATTCATAAGAATGATGCCATCTTAGGTGTTTATGCGATTTAAGTTAGACGAAATATAGAACTCTCCGAGTAAAAATATTCTTTTAAATGCGGGTAAGAAATAAAGACATCAAGTATTATTAATTCAGTGTTTAATTTAATATTACCCAACCCATATTTCCAATAAAAATAAAAAACTAAACTGCGATTTGAACCAGCCTACCAATAATAGTACAGAAAAATGTTTTAGTTCGCTAATGACGATTATTTTCAGAGAGTTATGGCGAATTTTCGTACCGCGCATTTAACCACATAAAAATCACACGCAATTTATGATTCTTTTAAATAATTTTCATACGATTTGTTACTGCAGTCAAATTACTTCCTATACGAATGTCTACAACGCTCTAAAGATAAAGCGATTAGTTTTTTTATTGTGAAATTATTTTTTAATACAAATAATTACAAGTTGACGGAGATATAGCTATTTAAAATTTGAATTTCTACTATGTCGGTTATTTTTTATAACTTTATAATAATGCGACTTATAAAAATATATGAGGGTCAAACTTTATTAATATGTAGTACAGTTTTATAGATATTAAGACATGGTTGAAAATTCCAGTGTCTTACAAAGCTTCTATTTTAGCATCAATTTTCACCGTCGAATTGCTTATAATGCGATTCCATATAACGCGTAAATTATTAACAGATATACGCAGGATTCCACAGTATTAATCCAGCCGAATCCACTAAACACAATTATGTATATAATACATAAACAAATATTACAGTTTCGATAACAGTATTATATAAATAAAACTCCGATTTTATTTATATATGATATTTTTAACGAACCTTACGTAGAATTTACCTATAATATACGTAGTATTTACATTTTGTGTGTAGCTGTAGAAACAGTATTAAGCTTTGGAAATAAAACCTTCAACTAAAAGGAATAACGAATATTAAACAAATATGTTTTTTACTGTTATATCAACAGAAACAAGTAATCATTAAAATAAAAAATATGTATGTTTACGTCCTTAATGGTGATGTTATTATTCAGATAAAAAATCATGTCGCACTACTTTTATGTAATAAAGCTTTTGTAAAGCTCTGGTAAAAAGCTCTACGTTTAAACACATTTTTTTATTGATTTTAGAATATCAGCTTATCTCCTTTAATATAAAAAAAAACTTGATACTTCAATATAAAACAACTTACATCTATAAAAAAAATGTTCGAGTATAAAGTGTAAAGTGGTTTTTTTTTTTATATGAAATATGGAAACTATTTGTCTAGTGCCCGTTGAAGGCTTAATACGGGTCACCTTTTATAAAATCAATCTTTTTCTTGCATATGGTACATTTCCATATGGAAAGAATTTGAACAAAAAAAAAACAACAATTCTTAGTAATTTCGCTGTAATCCGGCATTCTATGGTTCGGCACATTTTAAAGTCTAGATAGACACCGATAGAGCCATTTTCTAATAATTAAAAAAAACTATACTTTCATAGAACAGTTATACAATGATTTGAAATCGACAAGTACAATAAATCGACAAGTGTAATAAATTTGATGCAATATATTTAAATTGATGAATATTTCTTATAGAACTTCTTAAGAACACCTTCTTAAGGATTACAAAATATTAAATAGCCTTTTTAAGGATTAAATGTTTTTTTTTATTGAATTTATTTAACGTCAGTCTATTTCCGATGCTGAATTCTAACACGGACGATTTTCAAATTTGTTGGCTGTTTTGCAGCACTCTGCTCTTGGCCACTTTGTCGTCGCAAAAAGCATTTAGAATGGCTATAAAATAACACTTTTTTAGATGACATATTATTAAGTTTTGCGGTTATATTCTCGTAGTTATCTAACAATATGCTACACAATTCTAGTAGTGACATTTAACTTATTTTAAATTTAATAATATTTTCTTATGCAAATTAAATTTCATTATATAAAACTTCATCAAAAGTAGATAATGCTTTTGAAAAATCTTCTTCATTATTATATATAACTTTTTATGTATAAAATTTATAATTAGTTTTTATGACATTAATTAAAATCTTATAATGTCATTAAATATAATTCTCTTAAGTTAATTGAAACTTCAGACACGACATTGGCATTAAATTAAGTAATGGTAAACAAAAACAAAACACTTGAGAAAAGCTTTAGTAAAGAAAACCACTGCTAATGGAAATGAATGGTACGTAAAACAATTTGAATGGTTCAAATTTCAAATAACATTTCTGAGAGCGGAAATATTAAGACTGTACATTGTACACACTCGTGAAGTTAAATATTATTTTTAATTTTACATTTAAATTAATTTCTGGTTCTGGTAATATTATGGTGAAATTTTCTGGACCGTTTTATTTTTTCCAGAAATCATTTCTGCAAAAAATAAAAAAAAATCGTCAAGTACTTTTCCGGTCAACCACACACTGGCACCCTTAGTATATTTGATACAATATGTTTTCAGTACAAATGGGCTTGTGTCCTCATTTTTTAGTGGTCGATTTTTCAATTGTTGATTGAAATTGATGTTAACAAATGTGTATTGGCGTGTCTATTTTATTAAATATCTAAATATTGACGGAGATATAGCAATTAAAAGTTTGAATTGTAGTTTTAACGCTAGAAATGGTCGGCCATATTTGTATGACGTGAAATACATTTTAACGTCAGTTATTTGTTGAGTAGGTCAGTGCTGTGGTAATGTTCTGTAGCTGTTGGTAGTCAAATAATCAAGTCAACTCAAATAATAATAAGTTTTTATTTTATTTAACCCTGCTAAGGCAGACATAATATTGAAATTTGATTGTTCCTTGAAATAGCTGTAAATAATATTTGATATTTTGATATATAAATACATATAGCAGAGATTTATGAGCTGTAAGGTTGGTAACCTTACACAAGGATTGTGATGTCACATGCACTTGGAATGTGTACAATGTTGAATCCCTTTAATAATTAAAGAGACAAAATGACTTTTTTAATTGTTAATATCTGTTATCTCTTAACATATAAGTAGTTATTAAAAAATGAACATTTGAGGGCCCAGTAACCAACTTTATCAATATATAATACACTTTTATAGAAATTAGGACATAGGACACAAGCCCATTGCTTTGTTTGTTTTCTTTGTAAATGGTAAGTATTTAAGTTGGTATAAGGGCAGATTTAATCACATTATACAAATAGTGTATATCACACGCCATTTTTCGCCGATACCTGGTGGTAGAGATTAGTAACTTTAATGCCATAAAATATTTTTAAAATTATATTTGGACTATTGCCAACACATGCCATAACAAATAATTGAATTTTTATTTAATTTAATTTATAATTTTTTAAAATTAAAACAGACATTTTCTGAACACTTTTTCTGGTGTATGCTTTTTAAAAAAATATCAACTATGAACCTTTGTATCTTTTTTACTAATTGGTCAAACAATCTAAAAACCAGTCAAAATTCTCAAAATGTATTTCTTTACAGAACACCTTTTTAAAAACTAAACATCTATAGAACCCTTCTCGACATATACGTTAAAACGATGCTTTTGCATGTTAAATATGCGCGCTTTAATGATTAAGCAAGATGCTTAAATATTTTGTAAATAAATTAAGGATAAGAATATATATAAATTTCATCAAATTCAGTAGAAAAGTATTTTTATATGGTGACAATTAGTCACAAATAAATAAAATAATTTTTTTCTATTTATCACATATAACCAATTATTATGTCGAAACAAATTCCTAACTTGGAACACTACAATCGATCGTCACTCTCTTAACCATCTTGGCTACGATGAAGACATTACTGAAATTTCATACTCATATATAATTCAAACATAAATGACTATGAGTAATGAACAGTGTTAAGTTAAATATGACGTCACACTAGTTGTCTGTATTGGGTGATGAATCATGACAGGAAAATGCGTACGCTACGGACAATGACAGAGTGCGAGTGGCCAGTGGACACCACAGCTGGCCGGCTAGCGTGGCTAGAATGGGGAACGTACCGTACATACGAGTACAAGTACAAAGATAACCCCATTATGTTATATTATCTATTTCTAGATGACAATACAATTAAGTAAATGTTATTGTTTATATTGTAAACTAAACTAAAAATAACAAAGAAATTACAAATATAATGATACATGAATATAAATATTATTAATTCACCAAGAAAACGAGTTATGAGTTTTGAATATTTGTTATGTAGTATTATAAATTTATTAGATATGAGAAAATAAAAAAAATGTTCCAGGGTGTGGGTGAGACTTCAAATAGAAATTTGTTTTGTTCATTTATCCCGTTTTTGTTTATTTCAACAATCTGTTATGCCGGCAGTTCACTCTCGGCGAGACAAAATTTCACTCATGAACCAAGGCAAGTCAACGCGAGGCGAGAACTACAGTACACACCCGATCTTGACGAGGCACTCGAGACCACGCGAGAAAGGTCGACACTATTATTTTTTTTCGCGGCGAAAATATTATTTATTTTACGGCGAAAATATTGTTTTTTTAGCATAAAGAAAAACCAGTAAAAAAAACAATTTTCGGGATTCGCGTCTTTCCAAAATGAAATTTCATTTTGGGGTACACCTGACACCGTTGATATTAGACAGCTCCGTGTTTTGTTTCAATTTGTTGTCAAGTTAATCAAGACTACTTTCAAAGTACTCAAGACTTACTTACAAAGTACTTTCCATTTAACTGAAACCTACTAATATTTAATCTAAATGGAGCTATATATTTTAATCCTTAAAAAGAACTTGCCAAGAATCTAAAATCCTTAAAACAGTTAAAAAGTTTTATGATTATTTTAATTAACGAAAAGTAGTTATATTTTTCAAAAACCAGTAAAATAAATCACAAAACATTGTGCTTTAAGTAACATTGTTTACGAAACAGATAACTTTTCTTATGTTAAATAAACCTCATATACATGTAACTGTGTTTAGCGGCCATAATATATATTTTTTAAACGTTTAAATAAGCATACATTTTTATTATCCTATTCTACTATGGAAAACTACTACTATGGAATTGTACTAATATCTTGCAAACTATATGCAGCAATCTGAGAAAAAAAACACAACAAAAAGGGCAATTAATGCCATTACAGATAATCCAATCAAGGATTTCTAGACTGGAAAATTTCTCATTGAGACAGAGACTTTTTGAATTTCGCGCTTAGCTTCCATCAACTGCCATCTATTAATAGACTACTGTCAAATTTTAAGCAACCTGCGTCATTTAGTTTAACCGGAGTAAACACTGAGTGCCTAGAACGTAAAATATATTTATGTTTTGAACAACCGTGCGACGGGGTTTTAAGTGCTTTCTGATATCCAACAAAAAAAACTATGTACTATTATAAATCACGATAAAACTATTTCATTTTCACGACTTTTTTTTGTTGTTAGCAATTTTCTAATACATAAATCACATTTTCTATAAGAGTGTACTAAAAGAACGGTGACCCTTGACTTGGAAGGCTTCCGGTTGCTTGTCGATATCCTCCAATTCCATTTCTACTATTTTTTTTCTATTTATGCTACCACAATCTATGACATCACATGCAATATGGATTATATTTGCTGTTGATTTCAGTTTTTATTCTATTTTTATTTTATATATTGTCTTTTGTATAGAGTTTGATCAAGGGTTATAAAGTTTCTTGGGTTATTGTTTGTTGAACTGGTTTTCAAGGAAGTTTCAAGGAATCAATATATTTCTCTATTGCTTTACACCAATACATATATAATACAATAAATATATATGTATAAGTTGCTTAGTAAATGTTACTTAACAATAAGCACAGCCACAGTTTGAAATAGTTCCTGGAAGATGACCTAGGTAAATCGGTCGTCTATGCTAGATTCTTAAGAATGCTATAGCTCAGTGGTTAGAAGAACATCATCGTATTAAGATAAACGCACTGCTGTGTATATATTATATACATATAAAATACATAAATCGTTAATGTTTCATATGCATGTCATGTGTAAAGACAATTTACATGTTTCCAGAAAGCAATATTATCATTTTTTTAGAATTAGCATATACATAAATATATTCATATATCATAGAATCCCTTAAGACACTGGAACAGATTGCTTGTGACCTGTGACTTTTTCAATAGGGTTTCTTGCGTTTGATACATAAGTACCGCACTGACTTCTACACGCAATCGTATATTTCCCAACTCTCTGGGTTTTCTTTGTCTTTACGATTTAATGAACAGCAGATCGTTAAGAGGATGAAAGCGATAAAGATGTTTAATATAGAATTTTATATAGGAAGAGAAACTATGTAGGATGTGTGGAAAGTAAGTGGAAAAATTAGAGCACATTAAAAGTAGATGTCGGAAGAAGTTGGAAAACGAAGTAGACCTTATGGAGATATTGAGGCGTCTAGATGCAAAGAGATGTAAGCAGACCCCTCTTTCCCATTGGACACTTTGGGCAAGTGCCCAGGGCCCCGCGATCGATAGGGCCCCCCTCAGATCAAATACAAAGTTCCTAGTTCCTGTCAGATCATCAAACGATAACCAATATTGATTACCAAAAAACTTATTTGATTCGAAGAAATCGAACCTAAATTACTGACTAAAATACCAACTTACTCGCTTTTACTCGTAAATGCGCGAAGCTATTCTACTCTCGCCCAAAAATTAGGCTTTCCGACTTCAGCATGCTTAGATAAATTCAAATATATAATGGTATACTAAGCACATACCCATTTTAAAGAAAAATCATCAGTAGTACACTCATCATTTTTTGTAGAGCATTTAATTTCCTATAAGCATAAATATAGTTCAATTTTTTTAGCTTGATGGTTTAGAAGTTCTTAAAACAGAATTTGAAAGAAGAATAAAAATCTAAAATTGCGATGATAGACCTGTTAATTTTGATTTTAAGGGGTCAAACTTTCTCAAAAATTTTTTTTTGACATCCCGAATAAGATTTTCAATGTACCTTTAAAAAAAAAATACTTGATTTTTTTTGGCCCAGTCTAATATAAATGCTAATAATATGTACATATTTTATTTATTTACAATGAATTTTAATAAAACAATGGAATATGTGATCTGATAGATTTGTTTTTTTGAGAACTTCAGTTCACATTGAGGCTCTTCAAATAACATAGATTTTTAAGCACTAATCTGTAAATGTTAAAAGAGTTACTTTTGTGGACTATATTACATTTATCTATTCGTTTCATGTGATTGTTAATAAAAATAAATATTTAACCTTGTTTATCTAGTTTCTTTGTCTATTCTAACAAAATAGTGTTCTATCAAAGTCATAGGGGCCCCATTATCCTAACATGCCTCCAATAGGTTAAAGACGGCCCTGGATGTAAGTGAC
This sequence comes from Panorpa germanica, assembly GCA_963678705.1. Lineage (NCBI taxonomy): Eukaryota > Metazoa > Arthropoda > Insecta > Mecoptera > Panorpidae > Panorpa > Panorpa germanica. The sequence continues at coordinate 7,042,737 of OY783221.1, forward strand.
AAAAGTAAAATTCTTCAGAAAACGAGTTTAAAGTTAAGATCGTATAGGCGTTTTCGTTCAGTAGGTTTTAGAATTCACGCTATAGTAAAATCTGTCCAAGTTTTCGCTTATATCTCTGTGCCACTAAATAGTTTAATAGATCTTCTATTGTTTGTGCTGGTTGTCTCAAAGTTTCAAAATTTGTCAGTTACATCCCTTTGCTTCTAGACACCTTATATATAGTTTTAAGATTGTATAATGGTTCATGTAAGAAATTGAAATGTAGTCAGTAAAGTTAAGCCGCAAGGATGTAATGCCTAACGACACAGATGTTTAATTAATAAATACAATACAATAAAATGTTCATCTTAGGATAAAGTGTGCTAATGCGAATAAATACTGAAAAAGTCGGCGTCGCAAGTAATCTGTCTCAATATACAACCAATAACCCCGCTGCTACAGTCGTTTAAATATGATTATATTAAATCTTCAATAAAGAAACAATTCAATGGGTTGTTATATGTTGAAGCTAGAGAAGTTTCACTTCAAATATGATAGTGGTTATATAATTAACCAAAACAACAATATTGAAACAGCTGCTACACTAAACTTGATGAAATATGTTTAATACATTACATCCGATGAGATAATTATTATTTTAATGAATTATTTACATTACGTGTATAAAAAGTTTACTAAAAGTAAACTAACATGTTAATTAAGTTCATTAATAAACCATTATTACATAAAATACCAGTTATACAAATATTATCGTAAGAACATTACTATTTTGTGTAAAATAAAAATAAGACATGTAAAATATTATACAAGTACTGATAGAAAATCCAAATAAATCTAAAAATAAAAATATAGAAGCACAATATAACAAAGAAAATGAAAAACAAACAAAATATAGCTTTTTGAAACGAAAAGCAGAACAACACTAGTGTAAAACAAAGCACGTAAATACTCTATAACTAGTATAAATAACAATACATTTACAAAATATGTAGAAAAACAAAAGAAAAATTAAAAGCACACGAGAGCTTTATTAGTTCATTTCTACCTAAAAGTGGTTATCGAGATTATATACTCGTATTTATAAATATTTTAAAATTTTTAATAAAAATAAATCACTTGCAGTACATCTACTTCTCAAATACAAGCCATCATTTTTGGGAATATTACTATTAAAAACTATTTTTCTATTTAGCTATTGTTTACTGATTTAATTAAATAATTAGCCAACGGATTTATTCGTAGAATACCTAACATATATCCTGCTAAACAGCACGATATTTTTCTATAACTATAAAAAAATAAGTACAAGACATACAATTGTACATCAAGTTGTCAGTTTCAAATAATAACAATTCAGAAGTTTTGATACAAATTATTCGGCTTAAATAAGGACCTAAATAACTAAAGCACCAATTAAAAGTTTTTTCTAGAGTGCTACTAAAAATGGTTCTATAACTATTTGCCTAACATTTCTATATATAAAATAATTTATTTTTATAAACACGCATAGCTGTAAAGTTATATCTCTAATATAGCTATACAATATAATTACTGATGTAATTACATAGTAGTAAGTACAGTAAAGGTCAGTTAATATGATTATTAGTAAATCAATGCATAATTGATCATATCGTGCGCTGCAATATAGTTAGTTATATAGCAGTAGAAAATTGATAATGTGAAATTATTTAAAGATATTGATTATTAATTATATATGTTTCATATTAAAATGTTCATAGAATTAAATGTGATAAATTCGACGTCGCAGTGTGAGAGATATAATTTGCATCAACAATGTTAACGAGAAAACCAAATTATAATTTTAATAAAACCAATACTAGTTTTGGTTAATAACCTTAGATTTAACATATTATATTAATCAAAGCAATTAATTTAACGCCTTAATTACAATTATAATTATAACAATAATGAATTACCCAACCGTATCAAAAAAATCAATTATTTAAATTAGCAACTCATCTATGATTAAAAAAAAACTTTTATAAAATAGTAAAAAAATAATAAAAAGATATAAAATGTTTTAAACAAAATTTATAATAAAATAAAAATGTATGAACGAACATTTTTCGAGGTCAATTATTTTCATGAATCATCATGAAATAAGATAACTAAATGCGTATATATTTATAAAAAGTTTCTTAAACTTTTTTGATAAAATGAAATAATATTTTACAAGAAATATTTAAAAAAATATATTTTGTTTTATTGATTGTCTTGTGATATCTATAAAAGCATCTTGAATTTTTATTTAATAATTAATTTAGTTATTTTTACAAATACATTTCTTAAAAATCATTTGTTTGATGTGATTGCTTTAGTATAAGAACAAATTATTTGATTAATGTATATAATGTACCCGCTAAACATAACAAGAAGTACCTGTTATATATATGAATACAACACTTTGTGACCTAATTTATTGATTTTGTGAAAAAGAAATTCTTTCTTGCCCATTAGAATCATAAATCTTCCTAATTATACCATTTTGCAGATTTTAGAGGAGTAATATATAACACGACTTTTTTAAGGATTAAATGGTAATAAAATATTCTTATTTAAATCATTTTTGGTAAAACTTTTACTAGGTTTTACCTAAATAAAATATTACATGAATGTAAGGTAACATCCGCGTTCTGCGAAATTATTAATTAAACTCGCTAGATAGATTGACAAAACTGTATTTTATTTAATGAACCTAATTTTGAAAAAATCAAATTAAAATAATAATAATTAAAACAAAAAGTAAACGTTTATATAAAAAATAGTGTGAAATTATCGCGCATTTTAAAATAATTTTTTTTCACTAAAAGTGCATCTGCTTAGTTTTAATGATAACAATGATATCCTAATCATAAAACAATGGAAAATCCTAATTTTTTCACACAACAAATAAAAGTTTTACATAAACCAACTCCTGATAGTTCAATGAAGATAAAAATTTTATATTTTATTTAAAATTTTTTTTAGAAAAATAAAATTAAAATGACTAAACTTGTAGTATAAAATATAGTCCCATTGGTTTGCAACAAAAAAAAAGTTGAAGAGCCTCTGATTTTAATGTAATATTTTATTTCTTTCTTTATCAATCCCAAGGTCTTACCATACGTTTTGCACAAAGCGACGGACAAGACCGGTAACTGACAGGTGGCATTAAAATCATGCAATTATAATTTGCACTCATTTTTTAATGATTTCATAGCATACATTGCTCTAACAAACCACATAAGTACAACTTGACGTTAACGTTTTTCTATTTTGTTAGTAATATTATATAAATTTATGATTACTTCTTTTAATTACTAAAAATAGATAATTAATAACTGTAATTAGGGTAATATATGCATTTCGTGATATACGTTACAATTTTATGAGCTGTTTCTTGTCGTAATTTATTATTTTTTATTGTACTATTGTATACAATTTTATGATTTATAAAATTTTTAATGCTGTATGAAGTTGAATGTATAATTTCAAGTAGAAATAGTTAAATTTTGGATTACGTAGTTGAGTTATTATATTTATAACGTTTTTAAAAGAAATAAACTTCTGATTTAAGGATCCTTTGCTAAACACTAAAATCTGAACTCAGAAAAAGTAGAAAAGTTTTCATCAGTTTACTATTGAGCAAAAGTCAGGAATAAGGCTCCTGATCATGTAAGACGCCCTTTAAATTAATATAACAGGGTCTGAAAAATTTCCCCACTACCATAAATGTGTAATTATTTTAAAATTAGTGACAATATCAAAAGAAACCAGAAAAATTAAAGAGACAATACACTACAAAAATCAACAAATCCGCTTGACGTCATCCTTTTGTTTTCTCTGTTCCAAAACAGAAACAGGATTTTTGTACCTGACGAATATATTACTGCATATTAGTAATCATAGCTAGATTCCTGATCTAGCTTTCACAACGAATGACGTCAGAGTTATTGCGACCAGAAAACCAGAATTTCAAACTTTAAATAGCTATAAAAAAAAATGTCAAAATCATTACGACATATCTTTCAAATTTTTAATTATAATTTTGTAAATTATATTTCAATAACAATTAATATTTAATCAAAATCATCATCTATTTGTAATTGATAATTGATTAACATAAATACGTCAACTAGACAACAAGGCTTACAAATTTAATTGATTACTATTTTTAATTAATAAAATATTAACTAGAATATGGTGTTACCATGCTAAAATAAACTAATAATTATCTATCGTTAACTGTAAATAATATAATTAAATAAATAAATAAATATATACATAATTAATGACACTTTAATTATACACATGCCTGTGCAATCATTGAATGCAAACAATATTTTAATTATGTAATAAGAAACGTAATAAATATTTTTGAATAAAATTTTGCATTTAAATTGCTTCCAAAATATTTTTAACTGCACGTGTAAGCTAAACTTATTCTATTCTATTTTGAACGATCTTTCGTTAGATCCCACTTATGAATTATAAAATGATCCTTATTTATACATTTCATAAGGTAAGTTTTGTCATAGATAGTCTAATATAAATAAATATAGAATGGACCTAAAGGATCTCGTTGTGATTGCAATAATCAGAGCTATTAAGGGGAGTGATACGAATATTATGGAAATAAACTAGTTTAATACACCTGTCAGAATATTGATACAATTATGAACCTTAATGACAAATATACACAAAGCTCGTTTAAAAATAATATATATTTCACCTCAAGAGGTCATACATTCATTACGTCACTCGCAAAGAGAAGTGATAGGCACAGAAGTCGCGTGCGGCACCACCCCTTCCCATTTACCATAGATTTGTTACGAAAACGTACGAACCAACGCTCACTGGAGCGGCCAGCCGTGTGTATTTTCCTTCTAAACTCGACAAAGACGCGTGAAACTATTCGCGTATTAAAAAAATCGCAGTGATCGATAGCTCTAACAAAACAAAATGTAGAAATGAAAACTAATTCGTTTGCAGTACATATAGGAAAATATGAAAAAGTTTATGAAAAAACCCACACATCTAAAAACCACTTCACAGGATTATTTAGCAAACCCTGGATAATGAATTCAACAACCTGGATAGTGATTATTTCCAACATTTTAAGCTTTGCCAACCGTGGAGTATTGATATACGCCCACCCAATCGTAATTACGGAACCAATACATACTAATATCCAATATAGACAATCTAGATTGGTAATGTAGAACAAATATAATGGTATTTTATTGATTTTTGCTAATTGCACTAATAATATTTCCCATTTCGTGGATCATTTCCTATTACTCATTTCAAACCGCTACTTTTTTTTTATTTTCAATTTAAATAAAACAATTATTTACAAATAAGTGACTTATTTAAAAACCTACTCTTTATATTATTTATCGTACTAATTATCCCGCTAAACACAAGAAATTTTTTTATTTTTTTTTCGCAAAAATCGAATTTATATCAAATAAACATAATGGTTCATCGATTAATTGCGTCACACGCAAAGTGGTGGAGGGGATCATTTTAAAGTGTGACAAAGTGTAAAATGTAACTGAGTTTAGCGGAATTGTCTGAAAAAAGTTCTTAATAATTTTGAGTTACTTTGGTTACAGAAAATCACGCATGCGCAATAATGACGAAACTAATGCTGCCTAAACATCGTTAGCGTTTTCAATCGTTAGTTATTTTCAAACATTACTTTCAAATTCAATAACACTGTATAATTACAATCATTAAAATGTATATAAATGATTATATTTATACTCGCATAAACGACATCATTAAATTTGTTATAATAATTACTCTTTTGTTTATAATTATTACTACACATACAAATTAGATTCATCCAACAACATTTAAGGGAAAAAAGTATTTAATAGGATCACAAAGGTAGAAGAAAATAAAAGTAAAAAAAAAAAAAAAACAATACATAAAAATGATATAAAAAAATGTAGTTTGCCGACCCGGACTTACAAGTTGTTTAGCGATCATCAAAACGGTCTTTAGCTGGAACTTCCGGTTACAGATGACAAATAGATCTTCTAGAGATGGTCCTAATAGTTCTAATACCATGGCATTATATCTTCCTCCACAGGTTCCCAGGTGGTAGACACGTGGAATTCCTTCTACAACGGCCGGCGCAATGTTATCCGGATCTGTTACGAGTCTAGTGTACATTTACAAATACACAAATATTTATAATATTATATTTAACAATAGAATATAGCATCCATTGTTGTGGTTTATTCGTTTATTCATTTCTTTGTTACGTGTATACTTTGAAATGAGTTTAATATAATGTAATTATATTGTTTACTATCATAAGAAATGAGAAAATACTGTGCGTTTGCGGTTACTGGATTTATAAATTCGCTGTTCTTTATGTACTTTTATTTTAATACAATTCACTACGTTTGTTGAACCATACTGAGAAATCAAATATAGCTCTAGTGTGATGTTGTAAGCATTATACAGGGTGTCCCAATATTCAACGATAAGCGGGTACCAGAGGGTGCCACCCTGGCACCAGAGGTACCACCCTGTATATTGACAACTAATATGTATAATTAGACTTCATGAGATATAAGGAGGACAAATATTGTTACAAAGCAATTGATATATCAGACCGAATTAAATGTTTATTTTAGTAATATTTGGAAAAAATCCTTAAGTGTTAAAACTAAAAAGACCGAATTCTCTTCGCGTGAAAAATTTGAAACTGCAATTTCCTTAAAAAATTTCGAGGATTTTATGTGAAATATAGAATCACCTGTTAAAAAATCTACCTAAGTAACTAATAATTAATCATAACAAATATATCAAATCCAGTAACATTACCGTAACAATTTCTTATCATTTCTTAATTAATGACAATTTATAATTAATAAAAATTTATTAAAAAAAACATATATTTAAAATTTTTGTGTATTCATATTTTAGAAGAAGTAATTTTTGCATTTTAGTTCATTAATTAAAATCAACCAATAGTATTTTTTAAAAAAATAATTGGTACACTAGATTTTAATTACAGACGGGAATACATTTTGCCATTAAATAGACTTTTTTCGATAATTTAATAAATAATTTAAATAAAAAATATATAATTACAAATTTATTATTTATAAAAACTTCTATATACTTGTTTTATTTTAATAGTATTTCTTTAACAATACTTTTGTTTTAAAATAACGAAAAAAATCTATTTAGTTAGTTTATCTATTTTTATATTATTAATAACAATCATGCATATATTATATTGATAAAAATCTGTGGAAATAATTATTTGTACATCAATAATATTTGTATGTTTATTAAAATACAGACTGTTTTAAATAAGAGAATACCTTAATATAAGATCTCTATTGTAGTCGTATGTATGACAACAATAACAATTTGTTATTATTCAACAATAATTGAGTGTTTTAATTATAAAACATTCTTATGAACATTGAACATGAATCTCAGTTAACTGAGGTTTATTGTAAACCTTAATTAATACTTTTGTTTCTCGAACATAACCAAGCAAAATACCTTGGTTAAAAAAACACATTTCTTTTGATAACTTTTAGAATAAATACCACTCGTACCAAGATTTAACGTCGTCAGACTTTTTTTTAAAAGAAATTTGAAAAAAGTAGTGTGCAGAAATAAAAATAATTTAAAAACAATTGATATTTTAAATGACAAAAAAATTAAGAAAAGTGTAACCCTCTATAAGAAATGAGTTAATACAATTTAGAAAACAAAAACTAATTTAGACTTATAATTAAGAAGATAATTACAATTACAAATAGTATCATCTCATTTAACACACCCTGTACATACAAATATTTAACACATATTATTTAAATAAACATACAGTTTTAAGTAATGTGGAAGATAATAATAATAAAATACATACATATTAAATAATCATGAAAAAAGGAACATATTTGTAGAAGAATAATAATTAGATTAAAAAATTAATGAATATACATGAAACATTAATCAATTAATTTTATAATTGTTATTCTTAAAATAACACAACTGTAAATAAAAACCATTGCAAGGAATAATCATAAATCTTAGTGAATGCATCACTTCAAAAATGTTTACAAAAGCTATTCATTCGTAATTTTATTAAGTATGAAGCAATTGGAAAAAAATATTGTCGTTCGTATGAGTATATACGTCGGCGATTTGACAAAAACTGATTTCTTCTTTGGTACTTAAGCAAATTAACATAACTACAACATTACTGATTTAATCCTAATTAAATACAAGCAAAATTGCAATATATTCATTTTTTTTTTATAATTAAAAAGTACATCTTTTAATTAAGTTTCAAAATGAAAATCTAATTTAAAAAAATGAAACAAGCCAAGTGTTTAATTCATCTATTAATTTAAATACATAGAAATTAAAATAAAATGAATAAGATCTCATATTTTAATTACTCCCTTAAAAACAAAACAAAATCTACAACCAACTTATTTATTAATTAGTAAAGCAAAAAATTTGAAAGTATAATTTTTAATTTGAATATTAATATCTATAAATTAAATATTCTCATTTTGCTTCAGGAAACAACAAGCCCTTGTGCTTTATATTTTATTTACTTTATGAATAATCCATATTTTTAATACATATAATTCATAATTTCATTTGCGTATCAAAAAATATATCAATTTTTAAGCAAACCTGACATTTACGACTACTTTTCTACAGCAGAAATACAAGGTCTCGAAAGCCTCTCAGAAAAAGGGCACAGATGACATTTAGGGATTTACATAATCACGTAAACTTGCGAAAACACTGAGATACTTTGCATAGAAGAATGGGGATGAGAAAACATCGATGTATAAAAATATCGATATAACTTGATTGAAAATCATAAATGAAATTGAATTTAATAACAAAAATTTAAATGACTTTTTTGAAAACTATATTCAAAATATTTTCAGTTATAATATTAAACTAAACGTATGTTGCAATGACTGTACTAATTTTGTACTTGTTTTGAACGCTTCTGTCATTGGAAAAAAATCAAATTAAAATATGCAACATGCTGGATAAAATTATGGAAATTTTGCTCCAATAAAAGTATTGCTAAATTCTAGCCCTTTGTTCTAAATAGGTTAAAAATCGATATTTCTTTTTATCATGTATGCACACCACTCATCTCGAGAGCCTGTTTGTTAGCATTATAAGAATTTGTATTTGACTTTAGTAAAAGGACCTTTACAGAGGATATTACAGTTCCGTACATCGCATAAAGCAAACAAAAAAATCTCAATATATGTGTAAAAAAAATAGTCTCTGTCAAACACAGGGTTAGAGCAATAATGTTTGTTTCATGTAAAAAACATTTAATATGAAAGATCAAATGAGATTTTTAGAGAAAAGAATTTAACTAGTGGACCTTTCAATGTATTTATATTAATAGATTGGTTTGATTTAAACAGGCAAGAAAACTTTTTATACAAGATAAAACACTTCCTCAGTTGTATTACAAGTGCACTGAATGAAAAATTCATATCTAAATGGATTTAAATTTAGCATTTAGATACTTTTATTATATATGAAAACGTATCTATCGTCTTGTATATGTATCTGAAATTGATACATATCTGTTATCTAGATACAAAATGTTACAACACTGGTCTTTGTGTTGATTTTTCAAATCTATTGCTATATATTTCCAAATAATTGAATAAAAGTGGTCAGAAATATCTGTTATATAAACTCGCTTGAATAAATAAAACAGGGTAAGAATAATTTAGAGCAACCATGCTGAGTCCGACAGGGTTGATATTGTTTTGACAAAGTTTATATAGTATTTGGCCATGAGATAAAATTATTTCTCTCGAAAATTATGTAAAATCAATAAAACGTGGAAATGTAGAACAAACTTTTAAACGAATTAAAAACCAAAGGTTCTTAAACTAAATAACCCTTCGGAAAGAACACTACAATTTGTTAAAAAAATATTCTCTCCGTGTCAAATTTTAATTGCGGATTTTTAGATGCGGATATTTATCATGTTAAACAAAGTAACACACATATGTAAGGTTTATTTACAATAAACGAGTTTACCTTTTATGTAAAATGATTTAGGTTAATTTAATGTAAGATAACTGACATTAATACAACTTTTTATACTGTACTGTATAATGTTACATATGAAATTATTATATTAGTAAAAGATTTTTAATGTCTTTTGCATTTATTTAATAGCAAAGTAACAGAATATTATGTTAAACTTCGGTAAATAATAAAACGTCAAGTTAGCGCTTACGTTTTGTATTTTATTTAATACTTAAATATTTAATAGATACTAGCTTTCAGTATCATGTAATATATTTTACTAAAATAATAATTTTATTGAATTAAAATTGTATCAGCTTTTAAAATTTGAAATAATGGGCGATAATTTAAAATGTCAGTTGTGAAGTTTTTGATTTACTTTTAGTAATGTGACAATATTTATACTCCAAATTTGGAACAAAGGGAGAGTATTATTTTTCTATTTAAAGTTATATTTTCTGTGCAAAGTGTAGGCATTTATAACATATATAAAACCTCGTGTATTCTGGCTTTAAATGTAGTTTATGTTTTATATATAACTGTATATAAAAATGAATTATTAAAGATAAAGTATTTAAATGTTAAATAAAAGTTTGAGAAGCACTTTACAAAATTCGTAAAATGAAATACGGAAGAGAATAAATTGAATTTCAGTGACATTTGATTGGCACATACAGAAACTTGTATAAAACATGTGCCAAAATATGATATATAATATCAACGCTTTAAAAATTATATTAAGATTTAATTTTAACAGTTCAAAATGTAACACGATTACAAATAACGATGTATTAAATTATTAAAGCGATAAATTGAATTAAATTATATAAATGATTTTATTCTTGTTTGATAGGTTGAAAATTGTGCTTTATATGAAAAGCTTTTATATCGAAAATATAATTATTAAGCTTTTATTAAAAAATATCGGGCATTAAGTGCTTTTAAATTAATTTTATTATTTTATAATAGAGTGAGTTATATAATAAAGTGAGGTGTGCTTTGATAACAGTGGCTAGTGCTTTTAAAATAAATTAGATCCTTGAAAAAAATAACAGAATTCGAGGCACTATATTCTCGCCAAAGATTAGTCTCAAAAGTTAATAATTCGATTTGTAGAAAAAAGTCTGTAAATTTCATAGTTGTGCAAAACTGTCAAAGAGAGCTGCTGCCTTGTTTTAGAGCCGCATTAACTAACGCAAACACAAAAAATCTATAATTTTCGTTCTTTTTACATATGCAAATAAAATATCGCACCATTCTTAGCTCAATGTTATTAAAAAATCTATCAGTTTATTATTCTTTTATAATTTTCTTTTTGTAAAATGTATTTGCTCTTTTTCAATTACATCTCTCATTGCAAATTTTGATTCAATTTATTATAAGTTTAATTAGATTTTTCCATTGATACTCGTTAAGTCTATAGCAAGACAGCGATCTTAAACTAAGAATATATATTTTCTTAACACATAAGTGTACGTTCCATAAAAAAGTTCAATAATTTAAAAATATTCGAGATCAATTCTTGTTTAACGACACATATACTCTAATAAAATTGACAGTGATGTCATTTCGTCTGGTACTCGATAAATTTCTCAGCCGTGCCAATATCTTGTTGATATTTTACAATTTTCCATATTCACGCGATTACGTAAAGTAGAACATAACCCATAGAATTTATGAGTATTCCTTGCAATATATATTTCATAATACAAACACGGTCTATACATATATATATACAATTAGATGATATAAATATTTGTTAATTAGATAAAAAGTAATTAAGATTAAATTACAAGTATTCATAATGATGCAATTTTCTTTATCAATTTTTATATAATCTATACATATATTTATAGACTCACATAATAAAAATAAATAAGTATGATGAGTAATAAATAAAATAATAAAAATCTTACCATGTGTTCCTAATAATTTATAAAATCGATATTCTAGATGAAGTTGTGGTGCTTTTGATTTCATTGGTTCCATTTTAATAGCTACGTGTTCATTATTGTATAGATTTTTTCCTGAAACAAAAAGAGATATGTTGTTAATATTTGGGACAATACAATCATCAATAAGAAAAAAAGTATTCCTGAGTTTTGCGAACAATGGTCATGATCAAACAGATATGATTTATATGAGTGAAACATTTTATGAATCACTTTTATTTACGAAATTGTTCTAAAAATTATTTACCACTTTTGAACTATATTTATAGCCGCTAAATAAATTATAATATAACCCTATAACAACCATCTTATAAGATAAACATTAAACCAAAACACGAAAACTTGTGGAAAATTATTTTCTTTCAATTTAACTTTTCGATTCTTGTACTTCACAAAAGAACTTATATTAAATGGCATCCAAAAAGTTTGAGTCTGTTAAACAAGTTCAAGAAAACTTTGTTTTAACACATGAAGACATTTTTTTTATTATATTGGAAAACTTATTCTATTTCGAGAAAATGCTTCGGTCATCATTTAATAAAATTCAATTGCTATGAAAAATATTTAAATGTATGCATCAGATATTATTTTAGTACTTTGCCAAAAGTATATTGAAATATATTTTTCTAGTATCTAGTGCAATCATATTTCGGGGCACAAAACACTTGACTGTTAGAAAAAAGGATTTAAAATCATCGCTTGGCTTTCTTTTATATTTAAAATAATATATATTAAACCAGCACCATCTTAGTAACATATATATTTCTAAACACCACGACGTATCTGCACTTCAGGTAATCTTTTAAATATTTATAAGCTAAAAACAAATGTTTATAAGCTAGCTTCTCTAATCTTTTACGAGATTCACTATACAGATTGCTGGTTACGATTGGTATTGCTTGTGTTATATGCTTCGACAGCGAGATCAAAGCAAGCTAAATAACATTTGATAATTTGACTAGTCACTTTGACATCATATTTAAAATGCGTATGATTTTTTTGTCGAGAAACAATTCAATTTGATTTAACTCGTTCTAGAGAAATGTCAATTATATGAACTACAAATAGCGAAATCCCGAAATCATGTGGCCTCACTACCGTACCAGTATTGAATGTAGTCGCAAATAAACCATTAAAGTGTAACAGAGACAGATATATCTTGTTTCCTTATCTATTATATTCCGGCGAAATGAATGTGGAATTTTATTTCTACTAAAATACATATTTTCAAATGTAAAAACAACAACAACTATATCTTCATTTAATTGTATGATGTTGGAAAGAGAAAGAATATTTTTATGAAAAGATAACTATTCTTGGAAAGACATTTATAATTTTTAAGTAAATGTTAAACTAAATAATAGATAAGAAGTAATTAAAGTAAGATTCATATAAACTAATACATACTTTTGCAATGAAGATTAGTTAAAAGCGATTGGATCAGAAACGAAAAAAAAAGTTTTGTTCAAACTTTCCATAAAAGTCATCATTAAAATGAATTTTGATTGATTGAATAAGTCATGCGTAAATAACAATTAAATTTTAAGGTAATCATATCGCAACAATTGAGCAACTTTTATTTAATGATGCCATTAAAAAGAACGTGCTCCGTAAACATAAATACAAAATTGAATATTCCCAGACGTAATTTAAAATTTAATTATTTCCTCCAATTATCCAAAAATGTCGTTTTGTTAAATATCTTACACATAAACGAATAAATCTAATCACTATTGAAATTAACTCTATTTTTATGTCTACAGATTTAATTGATTTGACTGTTACTGACGTATACTACTGAATTACGTATTAGAATTACTTAGAATGATGAGTCTAGACATTTAGTGCATCTAATTAACTTGTTTGTTTGCATAGAGAATGTTTAAGCATTTATTTGCAAGATATGAATCAATTATGACCTTAAACATTTTTTGCTTGAGTTGTACTGATAAGAAGGATATACTTTCAATACGGTACAATACATGTTCCGCAAAACACAGTTAGGAGTCATCGATAAATTACGTCACACAAATTTCATGGTTTATTAACCTCACTGTCATGTCTTGTTACACATTGTGGTGCAATCCGGGTGTGACGGACCATATTTGAAAAAAAAAAAATAACATAAGTTAACATCCATGTTTTGTGTCTAAATGTGTAAATGTTAAGATTTTTTAACCTTCTTCTTTTAATTTTTTTTTATTTAAACACACCCTCCTCTCTTGAATATTAAAATTTACACAAGATTAAATGGAATCAATGATAATTTTATTATAGATAGTAACAGATTTTTATCTACTGTTGTATTTAAATGACTAAATCCGACCTTTCTAAATTTCAAGATCATTACCCTCAATTATGAACTTGACATTCTCAAAAAAAAAATGTAAATTATGCTCCCATATTCTTATCATTTGTGGCAGACATAATAATTTTTAAATATTGTAGTATAATTTTATAAATTATTAGCACTGCACCAGACAACTTGTTACGCACTAGCACACTTTACCATGAGAGCAACCGTCTACTTTAATGTTTCTCAATAAACCACTGTGTTGAAAGAGATATAATGGGCTTGTGTCCTTATTTCTTAGTGGTCGATTTTTCAATTGCTGATTGAAATTGATGTTAATAAATGTGTATTGGCGTGTCTATTTTATTAAATAACTAAATATTGACGGAGATATAACAATTAAAAGTTTGAATTGTAGTTTTAGCTCTAGAAATGGTCGTCCATATTTGTATGACGTGAATGCATTTTAACGTCAGTTATTTGTTGAGTAGGTCAGTGCTGTGGTAATGTTTTGTAGCTGTTAGTAGTCCAAATAATTAAGTCAAGTCAAAGAATAATAAGTTTTTATATTATTTAACCCTGTTACGGCAGACATTGTATTGAAATTTTATTGTTCCTTGAAATAGCAGTAAATAATATTTGATATTTTGATATATAAATGCATATAGCAGAGATTTATGAGCTGTAAGGTTGGCAGCGGTTGTGATGTCACATGCATTTGGAATGTGTACAACGTTGAATTCCTTTAATAAATAAAGAGACAAAAAGACTTTTTTAATTGTTAATATCTCTTATATAGAATTTAATATCTTTTATAGAAAATAAGACATGGGACACAAGCACATTCTGTATTTTATATTTGCAACAACATAGGACTACCGTCGTACAAAATCCAGTACAAAAAGAGCAAATATACGCCACACCGTGCGCCGTCAACCAACTTCCCCTTCTTCATACATCTAATATCCTTTTGAGAGATTAAAACAGCTCAATATATTTGGCTTTAATAGGTATATTACACCGTCCATCAGTTTTCAACGTGTTTCAACGTGCCCTACATATACATACATATATATCTATCAGTAGGGTACGACTTTAGCTTGCCGCATACTCATTTCACATTTCATGGTTCAAATATCGCGAACACGATCAATAAAAGACGGTTGCATAGAAGTTTAGACACCATGGAAAATCTATAGGGTTTGCAGAGCCATTAAACCACCATGTATACCATACTCAGTCGGTATATGTTCACTTTTCTTTTGGCATTTAGAACGAATGAACGACGCACGAAACTGTTGTCAAGTGACATGTCAATCTACTTTGACATCTTGAAGAAAAATGATGCTAAATGAAATGAGTTATAGTAACTGTAATGAAATTATTATACTGTGAAAGATTGATTACTTAGTTTTGATCTAGATTTTGCACAAATCAAATAAAATTGTTTTTAATGTCTTATTTATTTACTTTGCAGTTGCGCATTTCGAGTTACTGCGTATTATATCTACGTATACACTCGTAAGTATATGTATTTATAAATGTACTTGTCTCAATGCATTCGCGTATTAGATTACATGGAGCAGATCAATTTTCACAAAATTGCAACAAAAAAAATGGTGGTGTGTTCGAGTTATTAATTATCATAGAGCTCGGTTAATATCACCAAAATTAACAGTTTTTCCCACGTTTTAAATTTAAAACTAACCTAAAATAAAAGTTCTACCCTGAAAAGAGCACTCAGCTTAATAAATTGTAACTAATAGCCAAAGTAAAATTCTTAATGTTACAAATACTCAAATTAAAATGTCTGCAGTGTACGACCTCTTTAAAAAGACATTAAGAAGACGGATTCCATCTATGTATTTCTTCTTACTTATAATACCAAAGACGAACGAAGGTCCATAATTAAATTTACAGTGAATAAAACGGATATTATATTTTTGCAAAATGCAATATGGTATTTGAAATAAATATGGCAACGAAAATTGAGTTTTTATTTCTATTTCCTGTTACAAGGCTAGACAGATTAGAAAAGAAAATGCTGCGCTGCAATTTTCTATTGCATTATATCTTCATTCCGTCTCACTGTTTTAATATTTAATTTACATTTTAAATTAATATTTTAATCTGGGTTTTAGGTTTTAAGAATAGGCATTCATTGACACTTTTCTAAGTGTTTAAACTAAGTTTTAATTTAGTTATTGCGCATGCGTTGTTAGTAATATAAAATTTAACAATTCCCGTTTATTGCAAACTCTCAAAGAATGACCTAGAATCATTCATAAGTGCTACTTTTGATAAAAAAAATTTGTGGCAATAAGTAATTTCAGTTTGTTTGCAGTTTGTAGACATCTAAAACTTAAATTAAATCTGGTGTGCAGGGAACAATTACACGCATCATCATATGCTATACAATTTAAATTATATTCAAAATTAATAACAAAATTAAGTGAGTTGGAATAATAATTAAGTGGACATTATTTACAATCTGTATCTTAGCAAAGTTAGGGAATCCCGCTAATAATACTAAAGCTGATCTTACATTAAATATTAAATAGAAGTTTCCTTTAATGAAAGAACAGGTTTAATAAATCTAGCTCGCGTTGCTTAATAAGGTAGATGATTTATACAGTTTATTTAGTCTGTTTAACATAGAATTTTGCTAAACAATTTCATTGCACGCTCTTGTTATACTAAATTTAGTTACTAAAACAATCTAAATATTTGCCATGTGGGTGAAATACATAATTAAATTCGTTTAAATAACTTAACCGTTATAAAGCCATTGTTTATTTATGGATTAATATATAATATGTATATACCAGGGAAGTAAAACAAATATCTCGTGTGTTAAATAACGTTACGTACTCGGAAATATTTCTGAGCGATGCATAATAAATGCGAGAAGGTGATTGGTTTTAAATATTACAAAATTCGAACTCGAATATAAAATAAAAAGATAACTAATACAATATAGCTAATTTTTAAATTAAAAAATGTTGCACACCCCAGTACTTTAATAAAGTATTTTCTACACATGAAAAGTTTGCAAATATTTATAGTTCGCTGTTACTCTTACTACAAATAATACAACTGTTAGTGAAACAAACAATAAAAAAAAGGTTAAAAGTTGAAGGTCATTTTCGAGTTGTAACTTTACAATCAATAATTAAATAAAAACATTAAATAAAGATAAAATATTTAATTGATATTAATTAATGTTGGTATTAAGTTTGTAAACAAAGAAAATTTGATTGTTATAATAACCATTGCCATTACAGGATATTTAAATTTTTGACCTATCTGGCACGAAGTTTTTATTTATTTAGGAGTGTATATTAAATACGTTTTGATATTGGAACCGCAATGAATATAACTTAGGAACTGAGTAAGCTCTTCTGATATTATAGCAGTACAGCTAAATATGATTTTATTGTTAAAATTTTTAATTTTAAGTTATTTTGTTGGTATGCAAAACGTAACTACTTAGAACCCTATTTTATAACTGTTTAACTTGAGTCTATTAACTAAAGACCTATATTTTCTAAATTAGGGTATGTAACTTTATCCAGACCTCTCAGCCGATTTTAGACAAAGGACAAAATAAATCCAATACCTTACAGAGGGCATAAGTACCCTAATTTAAAAAATATAGGTCTTAGAAAAATTGTCAGAAGTTAATGGACGCCAACTTGATTGTTTTTTGAATCAGCTGATATATTTGTAAGTATAATAAAAGAAATAGCTAAAAATAGTCTAATATTAGTTAAGTCTTATATACATTAAGATACCAGACATATATTGTGTGTAATTCATTTGAATCCTCTAACTCTACCTAATTTAAGATTTGTTTTAGCTATTTTCTCTCGACCATCTAACTGGATTTGGTGTGCAACAGAAGAAAAAGGGTAAAGGTAAGCGTACGAAGTAGATAACTGGAAAGTGCCCCAAAGAAGCTATACCAAATATCACTAAATGCTCTACTCACATTGCAATCGACTACTACGCCGACTTTTTCAGTAGGGTGTGTTCAAGTTGTTACAAATTAGTACACTTTATCTTGAAATTAAGCTTCTACTTTAATGTTTATTAATACACCACTATATGGATAATAAAAGTGTATATTATAAGTACATCTGTATTTTCTTCCCCTCTCACCAATCCGCTGCCCATGAAATTTATTTGTACGTATTCAATCATGTTTCAGAGAAACGCAACCGCGAGTAAAACGAAAGGCGGCACTTTGATATACATACGTGTGTACCATATTATGAATACAGACGTGTGAAATACATACTTTCACGGTAAAGTCGTGTATTGATAAGCATTAAAGTAGAAACTCATAGGACGTACGGCGGGGAAGTAAAGAAACGAGAAAGATCGCAACGCTTAGACTAGAGAGAATGTCAGTGAAAGAAGAGGAGAAATTGGACCACATTAAGAGTAGTTGTCAGGAGAAGGTGGAAGGTAGATTATGCGTAATGGCGAAAGTAAGAAGAAGGAGCAGAGAGAAGAAAGATAAACGGGAAGAAGATAGATTTAAATGTAAATTAAGTTAAGCTAAGCGTAAATAAGATGAAATGGAATGTAAAGTAAATTGTAAAGTCGGAAATCAAAACAATTATAAGAAAAAACAGAACTTCCTCTCATGACAAAGTGTGCTAATGTGATCTAAACATGAATAGTATGCATTTTAAATATATGCTATTTTTCTATTTACAAACGACATACTAAACACATATACCTTACTCAAAATATAAGAGAAGTTTTTTATATATCAACCGAGCAATAAAAAATGTATTAAATTCGCGTGTATATTGATAAGGAATACATAAAACAATTTATATACGTTTATAGCAATAAATAGCTTGCGTCAATGTAATAATTCCCTATAAAAGATATTTCTGGCGGAATAGACAACGACAACAATAGTCATATCATGTAGGACAGGACGTTGATGTTCTTTAACTGTATTTATTACATTAACTGGTATTATATGACATCACATATAATCGTATTCCGGGATTAGAAAGAGTAAACAAGTGTTCTAAGAAAAGGAAACGCCTCCAATTCATGGTGGCTATTGTAGGACTTTTACTTGTTGGTTTTTGTGGTGAGTGTTTTTTGTATGTTCGTCCGGGTAGTCAATAGGATGTTATATGTATGTGATATAATATATATCTCTTGTTGCTATAGATGTGTATATTTATATGTATTGGAACATCGGTTTATTTCAATAGAAACCGGTCTGCTATTGTCTTGGAAAACATCTGACCCGCGGCAACAGATACGTTTTTATCACTTGCAACATGACAAGTACAGACTGATAATGGAAGTACAGGGTCATTACTAAAACCTCGTTCATATTTTCTAAATATTTTAATTGAAAACAAACAGTAAGCTAACATGCCATAGAAAAAATATTGTTCAGCTGAACATCCTTGTAAACGATTTGCAAACACATTTCAAGTTTTTAAAACATTTATAGAAACATATGCTAACATATCACTCAATAAGTTCGTAGGATGACATATACATATATAGCTCTATATGATTTTTAGATAGTAGCAAACTTCAAACGATATGCGTCAAAATTTTATGAAATTCTAACAATGAGAGTACGTGCTACTGTGGTTTTAGTGACACTACCTTTGTAATTTTCTAAACAAAGGAGACATCTGAATTTTGACTGTTGATAAAGCATTGCTCTTTAATAGGAGAAAAAAAGCAATTTCTGTACTTGAACGGTATTTTTTCCCATTAAAAAGCAATGCTTTATCAATACACTAAATTATGACGACCTATTTAAAATGTGATTTCTGTGTTGCCGTATAAATTATTATCATATTTTGACGTTACGATATTAAGTAATCGATTTTGTTTATCATTGTTCACCACCTTTATAATATAAAAGCTTTATGTGTCGCTCGAGCTAGCTGTAAGTAGTAATAGATGTCTGATTAACACTTTTATGTACCTCTTTTACACTTTGTCGTATAAAAGAAATTACAATTCATATAAGAAAAGAGTGTAAGTATTAGAAATGATGTTGAGGATAAAAACGATTAGACTATTTTAATTGTTAATATCTCCTATAATAAGCGAATTATTATAAAAAATTGGACGATTGAGCCAACTTTAATATATAGTACGAAGCTAAAGTATATAGTAAGAAAGCTAAAATCAATGTATTTGGTTTCTTCTTCTTTCAATATTTATAAAGTTTAGTATGTATTAAGATAATCTTAGCTAACCAACACGGGCTACTGGAACATGTGGGCATTATGTTAAATATTTTTTTATGATAGAGACAAAATTGTCATGTCTCCAGTAATCAATAACTTTAAATTTACAAAAGCTTTCTCTCTCCGCCACAAGACAACATCATCTTTTCTTTAAAAAGAAATAAAAAATCAAATTTCCCACCTGTTTAGATTTAAGATAATTTGATTGTTTTTCATATTTTATTATCTATAACATATAAAAGAAACATATACCACTAAAGAATTAAAACATGTCAATATTATTGATATATATTAAACAATATTTCATTATTTATATTCCTCATATGGTATTTGCAATCTACTCATATTTGTTATGCACTTATCTTTATGAACTTGGCACTTGTTAACTGATAACGGCAACGAATGAATATCGCTGCTTGTATTGCTGGGTGGTATCAAACCCTTCGTCTCCTATTCACTGTGTTCTGTTATCAGTGGTAAGTTTAGTTCTATGACCCTATACAAATTGATATCATTTCTCGATAACGCATATCGATACAAGAACGAAAACGATAAAGTGACATTTACATTTTGAAGTAGCAACTATTCAAATAATACAAGTAAAATCTAATTCAAAAACAGTTTCTTAAGCGTCGTACACAAACGTGCAACATCCAACATTTGTTGGAAGAAGTTGTACAACACGTCTACACTAGTGCGACATGCAATTTAATACGTTGGAAGCTTTCATATTTCGAACGAATTCATTCAACCTGCTTTAGAAAAAAAATGTAATAAAAGACAGTTATTTAACAAGGTACTTACCCTTGTCAAACTCAATTCAACAAGGGTCTATTGTTCAGGTTTATTTCATTTGTCTATTTAAACCCCATTTTCAATTTTTTTTATTTATTTACTGAACACAACTAAAAAGAACGTCAACACACTTAAATTATCCTCGAGACTGACCCTTTCGCCCGAGATCACAATCCTTTTAGAAGTATCGCCGAAGGATTGAAACATTTTTGTTTCATAAAAATACTACTTAGAATTTTAAAAAATAGCATGAGTAATGGTTTTATTAGTGTCGCAAGTTTAAGTCGCACTAGCCTGTACAACTTAAAAGTACAACACATTAAATATACTCATGGCTCCATAATGTCAACTTATGAATGAAAATGTATAAAAGTTGGCTGTCCCATGTTTAAGTCGCACCAGTGTGTACGACACATTATTATATAAAATCCATAACGTACTCGTATTTCCGTTGTAGTTGTATTTGTACGTATACTATATTTATTTTGTAAATGTGTGTTGATGATAGGGTGGTACCCCAATTATTAATGACATTGTTTAGAATACTATAACAACTACTTGAAATAAAGTGAGGAACCTGATTGATTGACCGTTAAATACAGTTACATATATTTAAGGTTTATTTAACATAAAAAGTTTATCTATTCCATAACATTGTTTAAGGTTTCATAACAAAATTTATTTTTCAACATGAATTTATGTTTTCTGACGTTTTATGTATGAATGTTATATATTAAATTAATTTACAGGGTGTCTTAAAAGTAGCACATCACACTGACATGAGAGATAGACCTGCCTCAGACGCATCGTATAAGCCTAACATGACCTCAGTAAAACTCACATGGTTTTCGAGATATCGACAGTTTACATTTTTTTTTAATTCTTCATTTTTTAACATTGTTAGTGCCACCGTTTAATCAAATGGGCTGGCCACATTATTAGAATGAACAGTGAACGTTCAACACGGAAAATATTACTGGCCAAGCCCACTGGAACAAGAACCAGGGGCCGCCCCAACCTCAGATGGGTTGACTGCCTAGAAAGGGATTTCGCCGCTCTGAGAGTGATCAATTGGAAGACCATGGCCAAAAAAAGAGAGGCCTGGAAGAAAATTCACAGGGCATTCGACCACTGAAGAAGAAGAAGAAGAAGAAGAAGAAGAAGAAGAAGAAGTGCCACCGTTTTCTAGTATAGCTCACCTATTTAAATTTTTTTATTTCTACGCTATCGTGAATAGTTAGTTACTTAAGCTAATGTATTTGAACAAATGTTAAAATCCGTTTTCAGCAGCTACTTTATCAAGATGGCAGGGCACTAAAACTTGAAATTTTCATTACAAGGACGTACGACATATCCAAGAATTAAATCTGCCGACCTTGACTGAAGGTAAGGCACTTTTATTTCCTCTGGGAACTGAACTAATATTAAATAAACTTCAATTTACTGTTCACCAAATAATATTTCTCTATAAACGTTTTAATACGTTAGATATTGTATCTTGGGTATTATTTGTTTACAAATTCTTGTTCTGAAACATTTTTTTTATTATCATTTAATAATTCCATAATTCATTTTCTATTTATAGCTCAACGTTGAAGGTTTTCTTTTATAAACAACACACTATACGGACTGAGTTATATTTGTTTAAAATGTTATTGCGTAATTTAAAAACTTGTGTTAGGCATATTAAATAGCAGGTCTGTTTGATAAGTTCTGAGACTAATACAAGAGATGATATTTATATATGTATTAATAAGTACGGACAAACTAAAAAATTAACGGCTATGATACCGACAATTATAGATTTTCTGTTATAATATTGACCTGGCTCCCCCAGGTATATCAACGGTAATTGTTAGAATTAAAGATTAAAAACTTATTAAGTATCAAAAAAATAAATTATGATATTTATCTAAGAAAATCATGTCAAAGGTCAACAAGTCTGCTGTAGAAATTGATTATTCGCGTTCGATATCAAGATAATAAAGCACGTGTACAA
This sequence comes from Panorpa germanica, assembly GCA_963678705.1. NCBI lineage: Eukaryota > Metazoa > Arthropoda > Insecta > Mecoptera > Panorpidae > Panorpa > Panorpa germanica. The sequence goes on from OY783221.1 coordinate 7,066,095, forward strand.
AAACCTATTTAATTATTTATCAGTGATGGTAAAATAGTGGGTTATAAACTTCTCAACAAAATATAGATTGTATCAATAAAAACTGACCGCTTTCTTTTTTGAATCAAATATAAAATAACGAAAATATTTCAAATTTTTCATTATTAATCAAAGAAAAATATATGGAAAAGAGTGTAGCGAGTCATTAACTGAATTATTTTAGAAATCATTAACCCACTAAAAGTCAAAACGAAACCTAGTTATATTTAATTTAAAAATGTTTTATTTTATGATTCCAAAAATATTCCTCCTAAGGAGTTTTATGATTTTGTTAATGGTCATAAAGATAGATTTATTTTTCAAAAAGACTTAAAATAGGTTACAAAACGTTGTACAATACGTAACATTGTTTCAATAACAGGTAAATTTTGTTATAATAGATCAACCTAAGTACACATAACTGTGCATAACCGGCTTATGGTTAATTTCCCGTATGTCTAGACCACATATATCACAATGACACTCCAGCAATCTTTAAAACAGTCAATTTCTCGTTGATATACACTTTATAATAATAAAAATAAAAAAGAGCTCGAACATATATACCTACTAATACAAAGTGATATTATATTTTTCAGTTCAGCAAGCTGGAAAAAGATTTTTCTTTTTGAAACTCCTATATTTCGGTTCTTCGAATTTTTAAGAATGTGAATTGATTTATTGAGAATGTTTTATTAGATCAATTAATTTTAAAAGAATATGGGAATATAGACATGGAAATATATGTTCTTCAAGTAAATTATAGGAGTATGAATTTCGCAATGTTATAATGCAAGGTGTTCTAAAAGAAAGTAGCTCTTTAAGGCCCTTATTAAAAAAATCAAAGAAAACATCTATTAAACTCTCCTTTTCAGTACTCCTTGATTGGTAATGTTTTACAGTAATAAATTTGTCTAATAAAATCTACATTTTTACAACCTCTTTAAATGATAGATGATAAAAATATTCTAACAATTGTTTTGAAAAACCTAATTGAGAATATGACAAATATTGTACTGTTATTTTTTTAAAAATATATTGAAATTGAGCTAATTTTTGATCGTTTTCGACTAGAAGACAACGTCATCTAGGCGGGAAGTTCACAATCTCCCCTCATACACCCCAAAACACTAAACCCCATCGTAAACAAGGCGCACGAAAGATGACGCACTAGAATTATCCTTTATTTTTCTGCATATGAGCAAAACAGTATGCCTGAACTACTTTTTTTTATTGTACACATGTTATAAACATGTTAGTTTACATAAGGGAATCTTTCTGTAGGTTGAGAACGACTGCTCCTGGAATGTCCTTAACTTAAATGAGTTTAATAAACGTAAAAAATAATAACATTTATACCTATATATTGTAGTAAACAAACATATATAAGAAAAGTATGTTATTCTATTGTTACTCAATTAGTACTTCGTAACTTAACTCAAAATTTAATTTTCACTTGAAACAACTCGTAATAATTTGATTCAACCGACTAGTCAGTGACGTAGCTATCGCCGTATCAATGATATGAGGCCCCCGGACTACAAGAGCCCCAAACTTGTGTAAGCAAAAATTCGAAAAATGTTATCCACAATCTCACTTAGGCCCGGTTTTATGGTTCGTCTTACTACCGAACTAAATAGCTAACTCCCGAATTAAACGAAAAATGGGTTTTATCATCAAGGATTAACGCTAACTCGGAACTAAAATCGCGGAGTAAGATATCCCGTCATAAATCAAGGTTTAAATATTTAACCCGGAGTAAGTGTGCAACAGAGATAAAATATCATGCTATCTCAGCCAGTTTAGCTATCATTATTATAATATTTTAGGTTATAATATTAAATCATTGTTTATTATGAATTTTGTGAGTGACCATAATCAATTATCAATAACAGATGATGAGGAAGATCATCTATTATACAAATATAGTACTAAGTTGAGAAATCCGTCATTTTTAAAATGTTTTAAAACAATAATTAAACTGAATCTTGCATTCCCATGGGTTTACAACTGTAAACAAATATTCGAATTTCTTAAAATATGGTTTACGTCTCTACTAACTAACTCGGGATTAAATTTGGACCATAAAACCCGATACAAAAATAAGTACCGAACTAAACTAACTCGGGGTTTCGTAACCCCGAAGTAAATAAAAAAACCATAAAACCGGCCCTTAAACTCTTAGGCCGTACTTAGCTTAGTTTTTAAAAATATTAATTGTAAGTAATAACGTATAATCAATATATAATTATTTTAATTCAATGCAAGCGTCTTTGTTCCTTTTGTGAAAAATCTTTGCCCATCATTTGGGCCCCCAACAAATCTTGATACCGGGCCCGTCTAAGGCACGCTACTTTACAGCGACTAGTATTAATTGAATATAATACTTATATCCTTACCATTTAATTGTATTGTATTAAACTAATTTATAACTCATAGAACACCCTGTGCCTTACATTATGCTTATTTTCAGCTGATATCATAACTCAATGTCACTATATTTATCTTATACTCTTTATAGTCTTATAACTTTAGAAATAATCTTTCCACTACAATCTAAAACAATATTATATCATCAAAATATAATACTTCTTGCGAAATTAAAAGTAATTCAATTAAAAAGTATATTTTAAAAACAATACTTATATTACTCTCATTTTATTTACATTGTTTAAATAGTATTTATATATGTTTACATATACATTACATTACATTACATTACATATATTGATATGACGTAATCTCTACAGCAGACATAGCGGAGACTAGTACATACATACATACACACATATATTTTTTTTCCACGAGTTTCATTGTATGTAAATATCGTTGAGAAAAAATAATGTTATATACACATATGATCTAGTTTAGAAGATTATGTTTTTTTAATGTGTTACAAAACATATGGCGTCTATATTTTTTGCTGTTTCTTTCATCAATAGAGATTAAGAAAATCAAAACATCGTTTCTTAACCGAACTAAATTGCGTCTTTTTTAATTAATTTATTAAACTAAAGCCCCATTCCCATTTGATTAATTTAATTTCAAATTACTTAGTGATAGAAATATTTACTCTGACAGTCGATTTAGTCTGGCTTTTGCTGCTATAGTCAGAAAAACTCCCCCTGACAAGATGTGATAATGAAGAGGAGTGATCAGAAGCGTTGTGGCGTCACATGCAATATAAAATATAGAAATTCTAAAAAATAGTTTAAGTTTAAAAAAAGGGTTCAGCCGCAAAATGTGACAATGTGTGACAAGTGCAGGGGCCGGGGGGCTTGTATAGAAATAGCAGGAAATTTGTGTGGCCAATAGATTGCCCCTTCCCTCCTTCCCCCCTAAACTAAAATTAAACTAGTGCAGGGAATGATATGCTATATTATTAAAACAATAGCTACGAATAAAGTATCATTCCCACTCACTGCTTTTATTTTTATTATATGGCAATACGTGTAGTCATTCACAGTACCATTTTTAATTTAATTTATTTTTTAAATTTTCTTAGTTTTTTTTAGAACCTTACAAGGTCCAATGTTTTAAATTAAAAATATTAAATTAAGAAAAACTATCTTATATCATAAGCTCTAAAATACGACAATCTCACAATATGCAGTAGAGTTTACTTTTAAAAGAAGTTTAATGTCAGTTTTGGAAAAATATAGAAGTGAAATCAATTTCTATTACTAATTGTTATTAAAAATAGCAATTTTAATAATTTCACATACAATTTTGTCGAACTGTCAAAATTTATATTACTAACGATGCACCAACTAAATTGACTAAACTTAAATTAAAACACAAATGTGAAAAGGAATGCTTAAACGAAAACCTGAAATCTAGATTACAATATTAAATAAAAACAGTAAATTAAATATCAAAACAGTAAGTGGGAATGAGGCTTAATACTTAATAGTGTCTTCGTTTCACAATTCAGTTCTGCCTTGGTTTTACACCGTGTAAATGTGACAAACGTTGGTTTATTCAACCTTCTTGTCATCTACTTTATATCAATACTATTTATTAATAAAATTGTTAATAATAAATTTCACTATATCTCGCGCTACTTTGCTGTCAATGTTAACAATGTCAAATTTAGATATAAAAGTTACATTTTAACAGTGTAGGACTACAACAGAACTTGTCACTCTCTGGTCCATAGAGAGTATGCACAACATCTAACCTGATGAATATTTAATGTGTTCTATTCACTTGACTCGCATGCAAATAGCTACATTACTATTTGTCGCATGTCTTAGACGACTCGCAAATTGTCTTACGACATGATAAAAAATGTTAGAAAATTATTTTAATTTACGTATGCAAATTGTTATTATATAAATAGAACAACCGGTCAATATACCCTCAATATATTGTAGATTTATTTCATCTTTAGAATTTACTGTTTTCTTGTATCTTGTATCTAAACTAGTATTTTTCTATTTGATATTTTAAGAGAAATTTTATTAATAAACTAGATAAACTCGGGCAAGATTCGCTGGGTCGAATTCAGATATGTTATGAAAGGGAAAGTGAATAAAAAAAACATACAGAAATACAGACGACGATCAACACGAAAGAAATGAATTCGATTTTCGAATACAAGCTCTTATTTGAATGCAACGTTGTGTCAAAATTTCAAGTCAAGCGACCGGCTACCTTTCGACTTTTGCAAGCACAAACATATGCATGCCTAATTTTTATATTGTGAGGATAAGTAATAGATTAAAACATTTTACCGTCTAAACAAACAAATAATATTACCCTCCTATTGTTTGTTTGTTTAGACAGTGTAACTATTATTGGTCCATCCTATATATAAAGATGAACGTATTATTAACGACTCTGCTGGTACAAACATCGCCAAAAGTTTACTTAATTCTAAATCTTTCCACTAGTATGTAACACAATTTTCAATCGAATTGCAACACTGTAACATGCTTAAATCAATATTTGTTTTATATCAGGTGGAAACAAATTCGTCATGTCAATTTTACTGAAAATATCATTTTATCAGCGAAACTAATAAGTAGAAATATGTTTGAATATAAATGATTTTTGTTCGCTAATCTAATCAATTACTATGTTGTGTAAATAACAAAACAGAGACCTTATTCAATTTAATCTGTTAAGTGCATTAGTTTTGTTAAGCTCATAAATATAAATTAGAAATCATACAAAAACTATTTTGGTTAAAATTTATAAGTTTTCTGTTTTATTTTTTTAGCAGTAAATATTTGGCAAATAGTACTTGTATATTGCCTAATCCATGGGCGTCCGCTGAAGGTTCTATAATAAATGTAAAACTATTGCTATTTGCGGAAATCCATTCGTTCGTCCTAAGATGTATTTGGATTTTTTTATTTTAATATCAAAATAGGACTACTCTCTAAAAATGTTAGAGATATATCGGGTTTTATTAGTAAGCAATTATATTAATTTAAATTTAGCGCCTTAAATAATTTCACTTAAGTTCTATCAGTCATTACAATATTTTTTATATAAGCATACTAACCCATTAGTTAAATACTGCCGTATCCGTATAAAAAATATATATTAATACATATTTAAATTTTGCTTTTTTTAATATTAAACATATATAAACATATTTAAATTTAACTTTTTACACGAAGCGTCAATTTCTTATTTATTTACAAGTGAAAGTGTGTTTTAACGATTTATTTTGATTTAATTTTTAATAAATATAAAAACAAAAACAGTTTAACCTAGGTTTTCCTCTCTATCCAGATTTTCTTGTATCCGGACTACCGTTGGTCCCAATTTATCCCTATATGTGGTATTCTACTGTACATACATTTTTCTATGTAATTCTTTTTTTACACACTACATTTACAACCGATTCGACATTTTCCAGATAATTTTTTTTGATTATTTTTTTTGATTATTTTTTTACTAATACATACAAATTTAAATATAGAAATTTACATGTAAAATCTATAAAACAAGTAATAAATTATTAATAGAAATTGTATGATAATGTGAAAAAAACTAAAAGTTATTATTAGTAAGTATGGGCCAATAACTGGGTCTAATCCAAAATGATTCTCTCTAATGGTTCATTTGGAAGAATGTAAATATTGTCATTATATATTATGGCGTGGATTCTGAAAACATATTGTGAAATATAAAGGATCGTTTCTATTGGTACAGGTGGTGATTATATTTTGCAATGAATGTAGCAGTCTTTTTATATGAGGCTTGGAAATGTTGGATAATAATAAGTGGCAGGTACTGAAGAAGAAGGATGTTTTGAACTAAGGATGAGGTCTAGAGAAAGAGAAGAAGAGAAAAATAAAAAAGAAAGCAAGAAAATGGTGCGAAACGAAGAAAGACAATAAATGTTGGTATTAAATAAGCAATGGGTATGTAATAGGCTTGATGGAGGATCACTTCCAATATAAAGAAACAAGAAATGGTACTGTAGAAAAATATTGATCCAGTGGATACGATTCTTCATATATTACATATTTTCAAGTCGTGTTTTTATTTCGTAAAAAAAATATATTGCCCAATAGCAGTGCTATATATAAAACATGCGTTAATGTAAAATTTATGTCACGGAAATTTCAAGGTTGTGCTACATCCGCTTGTAACTTTAAAGGCGGCTTTAAATTACTATTAACGATTTAAAAATAAGTATCAATTATTTAATCTTAAGGAGTTGATTCAGTTAATGATCTATGTGCCAGACACGTTCATTTTTAATAAAATATACTACTTTAAATTGTCTTATTTAAATTAATAACGGTTAATTATTTTCGTGTTCTTTTTTCTTATACATGTGAAAAAAATATCTATTCTCACCTAATTTTATAAAAAAATCTAGATTTGTGTTTTTTTTTCTTAAAAATTAAAAACTCGCGTAACTACACGTAAAATGTAATTGCCTCTCTTTTACTCTAATTGGAAATGATTCGAAGTTTGATTACATTTATGTGGAGTGTATAATGGATAATCCACTATTGGTATATATCCTTTACAATATACAAAAATTTATAGTACTCTATTGATGAGGTTATAGCAAGATAACCTTTACAAACTGATCTCTGAGTGCGGTTAAGATGTAAGTCAGTGACAATGAAATATCAGAACAATTAATGTAAAATAAACAATACAGATATAAAATAATAAAATCGTTGTAATAATTAAAAAGAAATCTAAAAACTGCACAAAGTAGATGACTCTGAAAAGGGTCTATATAATATTAAAAAATTTACAACATTTTCAAAAGAATAAATATCAAATATTCGTGTTTAACAAATAATTAACATACTTTCATTATTTCCTCAAAATAAAAAAGACACCAAGTTTTGTAATTAAAATAAAGATAACGGAAAAAACATAAAAAGTTTCTTTTTAATTACAACACTTGTCCGTGCGTAAAAGATTTTTAATTCTTCATAAATTGATAAAAGTTAAACATCTTAGGATTAGCGTCATTTCTACTTTTTCTACAAAACAATTTGAAACCTTAGACGCAACTGTCTCCACTGGTACTAAATTCACTTAAAACACTAGTTTGTATGTTTCACTATTTTGGAATATGAATCATATTTTAAAAAGGATCTATGCTACTTTTTCTGTATGTAATATTTATGTATTTATGTATAAAATTTATGCAGGAATTATGTACAAGACATATAACAATCATTGCTTAATAATTGCACGAGTATGATATAAGATGCATAATTAATTAATTAGTCACAATATTAACACGCTTATAATAAAACTAAAATATTTATTACCGAAATGACGTCAGAGCCCGTTTTAACACAAAACATTACATTTAATAGCTATGTGTTCAACCATTATTTATTTAGGTTAGTTCTTTCAAGTCACAGCTAAACTTCAATTAGGTTTAAACTTTAACCTAAAAATGAGTTTTATTAATTGTAGTTTTGTCCAAAAATTTAATGTACGTATTTTACAAGATACAAAAGTGCGAACCAAAGGTTTATAATAAACCTCAGTTAACTAAACATTGGAAAACAGCTCTTATTTTTTAATTTTTAAAAGCATAATTCTTATAATTATTATATTTTAATATACCCAATACAAAATAGGACTCTGTCAATTATGTAATAATAATGTATTTAATAAACTGGTATAAATTATTTATAGAACAGATAGATTAATTCAAGATATCGTAGTTTTTAATTAATGTGATTATATTTAAATTTATTAGCAGTTTTATTAAAATATATCTAAAAATAACTATGTATTAAATGTTTTAAAAAACATAGTCGTTATCATTAAAACATAGTTATTTTAGTAATTTTACTGATAAAACTAGAAAATAGTAATTCTAAAATAAATGTAACCTATACATCATGAGTATATAAATAAATACTGGAGCTATTCAAATACTTTTTTTCCATAAATGAGTTAATTTGTACGTAATTTGTTTGCCAACGAATGACGTACACATTCACTAATTGGATGTTACTTGGCTTCGGGGCATCCATCAATCCATTGCTGTTTTGCGCTGTTTTCTGTTTGTGAGGGGAACACATCATATATCACAAAAGCTAAATAATATTCATTCACTTTGATTGTTTTCATTACAGAATATTTAACTCTTAATTGAATTATTTATATCATTTTTTTCATTCAAATGAAATTTCTCTGTATTCATTTATTTTTTAATTTGATATTTTACTATTAGAACCACTTTTCTACAGAATTAAATAAAATTTAAATAAGATGTTAATATAAGTGTCTTTAATTTAATTACAAAATTTCATATGTTTTGACCAGCTGTGAAGCGAGATATTAACAATTAAAGTGCGCAAGGTTTCAATTTTTTTAAAAAAAAATTTAATTTATTTATATTAATGTACAACATTTTAGGTTTATTGTATGAAAATTTGAAGTCGATTGGAGTAAAACTGTCGGAGATATGTCTAGACCTCTCTGGTCTAGTTTCTTCTTTCTTTGAAACTTTTAAACGCGTTTTTCTCACACTTAGCTCTTGCAGAGTCGGTGCCCTCTCTAGCTCAAAATCTACTGAACCGATCCTTTTGAAATTTTGCACACTCTTTCTTTACATAAATGCTGAGGTAACGCTGTCGAGTATTTTTTTTAATTTCAACGTATTTTAAAATAACAAAGTTTCTGATTTTTTTCATGAAAAATTTTAAAGTGTTGTAAAAAATTGAAAAATGAATAAAAGAAATAAAACTCGACAGGAATACCTACAGAAACTTATCAACTAATGAAATCCTCTTGGTTTTTCGATTTCAAAAAATTTCACAAAGTATTCTTTAAATGTTATTTTATCATGCAGAAATTATAAAAATAATTATATATTAACTGTGTCGTCAAAAAACATTATCGAAAATATGCTCTTTTTGTATCGATTTAACCTTAACCCCTCCCCCCCTTAACTTATTAGTTGTATTTAATATCCGACTATACTTTTGCCAACGATTGTCACCATTGATTGACCTTAAAATGAGCTTATTTCAAGCTAAAAAACATACTTCATACGTTTATTTTTGTAACCAGCAACAGTATTCTATCAGCAGTAGAATGCGAAAAGAACAAATCCATTATGTTTTAAACATAAAAACAACATACGGAAACTATATTCCATTTATTATGTGTTTAATAATAATTGTGAAAACAAATTACCTATTGTTTTAACTCCTCCCTTTTTCCTAAGATATTATAAATAGATAAAAATATGTAATGTTATATTTTATCTATATAGATACTTAAAAGCATAACAAACATGTTTTTCGCTTAGTATCATATAACACTAAACACCAACCATATGAATAGCTATGGCAAGAAGATATGAAGTGGGGAGTGTGGAGTGTGGGTGGGGAGAGAAGAGGGGATAAGGTTTTAATCTAATCAATGAATTTATCACGTATGTCTGTATAATGTGTTTCTATGTATCTACTGAAAGACATTGAAGGATTTGCACATGACATGTTACGACATCCTAAGATATGTGTCACGCGCTTAGCGGCTAACTTCATGTTTGTGTAAGTACAGGGTTACCCGGAATAACACTTTACTAAATTATATACAAATTAATGAATATTAATAAATATAATATATATATGTAAAGAAATTAGATACCTTCATTTCAGATACGATTCTAAACCCTCCATCCAACAAATTTATATCAATAGATTATCAATCGTAGATTACAAAATATAAGTGCAATAAATATTGCATTTCCTTTGATCATTACAATTAAAAAATAACATAAAAAATAAATAAAAACTTACCTAATCGTAGTTCTCCAAAATTTCCACATCCAATTTTTTTCCCCACCCGAAAATTAGGGCCTACCATGAGAACCCCCGAAGAGGAACTCATGGAATGTCTAGAAGAATGCATGCTAGTGCCACCCCTAGCTCCGGTGTTGACCGCAGCCGTTCCCGCAACGCCACTAGTCCTAAAACAAAACATTATTTATTAAAATGGAATTCTAGAATCAATATAAAATTAACACAACATAAATAACGATATACGGGTTCGGAATATTCTATATTCTGTAAGAGATCATTATACATTACGTCACACAAGGTTAATAACCTTGTCACACATTATAGATACACCATCCCCTGCTTGTGTGACGTCACTCATTTGAAAAAAGATCTTTTTGATTATTCGTTTTCTTTTGACCGGTTTTTTCAGGTCAATTTTTAGAGTAGATGTGGCGTTACGAAACTGTGCTTCATAACATTGGGTTCAAGGTTCATAACCTTGTCACACATTATCCCCTGCTTGTGTGACGTCACTCATTTGAAAATTAATTATTTGTTTTTTTATCTGGTTTTTTTATGTCAATTTTTAGATTAGAAATGTAACATTACGAAACTGTACTTTTGCTTTTGTTTGTGGACCAAACTGTGCTTGTGACATAATTAATGTGTGACAACTAAATACAAATTAAGCATTTACCAATAAGTACCAGATAAGTTGCGTTTGCTATTGTGTTTAGAATGTATCAAGAAAATAATACATATATTAGCCGTTTATTTTAAAACTGGAATAAGTCCATTGCAGTTACAGTACCGTGTTAAAGTGACTAAAATCCAGAAGCCTTAAATGGTGAAAAAAGTAATTTGAAGCAAGAAGTAGAATGGGGTCTCATGGTACTCGTAGTCCAACAGTCTCAAATATCGATATAAACTTTAAAAATTGTTTTTGATATATAAAAATGAAACAAACAGTTTCACCGCGATTTCCTTTAATTCACAATAAAATTAACTGTAATTAATAGGTAGGATTAATACACATGTCTAGTCATCTATTTTAATCAACGCTTTCCGTTAGGAAATACTTCAAAATTAAGACATAAAACTGTATATTCCATCAAAGTAAATATATTCTTTTAAGTAAGTTGTATAGAAAAGAATTTCATCCTATTACAAGAATTATTAACAAGAAAAAAATGGCATTTTTTTCAAAAACAAGACAGACTCAATGCCAGAGATTCATAATGTCGGTCATATAATAGGACAAGTTGCAATACAATTAGATTTGGAAGCCAATTAATATAGTTTCCTAAACAAAATACAGCTGAATTATCTGACACTTCTGACCCAGTTCCATCATGAGAACTGCAAGCTTGACAGAAGGTCTCAGCTCACTTGAAACGGGCTGCAACATTTTAGAAAATATTGACTCCACAAGAACGCGTGGAATAAAAAAATAATATCTTCCTACGATGAAATTTTGCATGAAAAAATGAAGGAATCATCGTGTCCTGAGACAAACTTGTTAGATTTTATGAAGCCATCTCATCGAAATAACTTCTCTTACATAACTAACATTGTCTTTTTTAATATTTTGTATTAATATATTCAAAAAACAAAAAAATATTACATTATATAAGTTTTACCCCGACTTATGTGAATCGGACTTAAGGTGAAACGATACTTGGCCATTTTTGATTCGCGAAATATAGATGGCGATACTATACAGCAGGTTAAATATTATCAAAAAAACCATGTTTTTTTATGTTTAGTTCGTTTTATGTAGGTAACTATAAATGCGAATCAAAATCTAAATTTTTTAAAAAGAAAAACAATTTCCGTCGCATGAATAATGTAAAATTGACGACACAGTAGTGGAAAACATTCGATCCCTGGACTATTCGATCTCTGGGTTTGGTTGTTATGAAGTTAAATTGATTATGTAAGATACATATTTGTAAACTTATTATGCAGTGACGTAGCGTGTAGCTCACATATGTGATGCCACGACACCACAAAAACTAGCAACATTGTAGGATATTGTTGATTATAGAACTCTGCCGCCGTTAAATAAATGAAAATAGAAAAAAGAAATGTCTGCGCTTAAATAAACAAATAGAAAATCAATATTCAATAATGGGACAGTATAAACAGAAACCAAAGTATCTTGTTTTCTTTCTTATATTTTAGAATTTGTGTTACTTTTTACTAACTATAATTTTTACTCGAAAATATTCCAAAAATTCTGAACTTTTTAAATTCTTAAGAAATGTAATATGCACTTGCTTTCCAGAAATTTTGAACGCTTATTGCTGGAACCAATTATAAAAATAAGGAAAATATTCGAATAATTTTTTATTTTTTGATTATCTAGAAATACAATTAATTAAGAAAGTTTATCTTAATTCTCGAGAAATGGAAAAAACACAAATCCTAAATTTTATCTGTATGTTTGTGTTGTAAAAACTAATTGGCTCACCACAAAGCTAACTCGATAATCGTACTCGTACTGTAATACATTTGCACGAAAACAAACTTCTGCCATAAATCATACACTCTACATTTATATTAGCAACTTTGCAAACCGGTCCTAAACCCAATGAGTACTCATGCGCAATAACAAATTTTTGAAATGACAACCAGGCTTGCTTGGTCCTTTACCATCGTTTACCGTTACAAGAGACATGCATTTTTCACCGTACAGATTTAAAAATTTATTTTAGACACAATGTGTACAAACATAATAATTGATAGTTATATTAAGTGTACGCATACATTTTAAATAAATATTTGTTTCTGAAAAGGTTGCTTCAAATATTGTTACAAAAATGCAGGTGTAAACGTTCGAGCAACTTTTCATCGAATGATTTACGACAAGCGCCGGTTTTACGACGTGCAAAGTTGCTAATATAAATACAGTTTACGATCTAAATAAACGCACTTGCAATTTTTTTATGAATGGAAACATGAACTAGTGTACTACACTATAGGTTAATTTTAAACTGCGTTAACAGAAAGGTAACATAACAATAAAAGCAAGAAGAGATTGTATCTACGAAATAGTTGATAAAGTTTTTACAAAATAAAAGAAATGAATAAAATATTACTATTTACTCATAACACTAACCAAATGTTCAAACGGAATCAACATTAAGGGCGTCCGCACAAGGGGCGACTGGTTGCAAACCTTAGCCCCGAATCTGCCCGAACCGAATGTGATTACAACTGTGTTGTTAGTAAATAACGAACGTGTTTACGAGTGAGATAAAACACACGGCACGAACGTAACTAAACTGATTTTAAACTGGTTTTAGCATATATTCAGCGACTATATTTCTCGGTCGCAGGGCATTGTTGGTTTCATCAACAGAGATGTTTACGAATACGATTGAAAAGTATTTAAATACATACATACAATCAAATATAACAAAATAGAATCCCCTGTTTTGCTATTGTTCAAAATTCTATAGAGTCACGATACACGGCTCGACATGGTTCGTGCTCATTTTCGTTGAAAACTTCGTTTCGCGTTTGCCTTTCTCGTGTTTTATCTCACTCGCATACACATTCAATCTCTCGCTAACAACAGTTTTAATCACATTCGCTTCGGGCAGATTCGGGTCTAAGGTTTGCAACCAGTCGCGTCGTGTGCGGAGGGCCTAAGAGTCTATATGTACATATCAATGCAGAAATACGTCCGTTCATTGGCATTGTCTGACCTTTGTAAACTTAGTGAAATATTTAATATTCTTTTTAGTTATTAAAAGATTTTTTCGTTGTTTTTATATTATTAAAGAATTTACTCTTTCACGTATAGTCTGTATAAAGAAAACATTAAATCTCTCGATTTTTTTTATGGGGTGTCACACAAATAAAATACGACTCTATACACCAACTTTTGAAATTAAGTAGAAAAAAAAAGTGACTGCATTTCCAAATCAAGTAAATATACAAACTATTACAAAAATGTTACTGTTGAAAGCAAATCATACACTTAATGTCCACCATAATTTAATAAAATACCCATAAATCATAATCATATGACCAGATGTATGATATGTTGTATAAAATTATGCAATATAAATTATTAATAATAAATAAAATATAAAATAATGACGTAATTTTTTACAAAGATCATTAAAATTCAAGTTCATTGACTCATAGATTAATTACATATGCATAAATACAATTCACGATATGAATAAAGTATTTTAGATAATTTGTAATAACTAATCATACTAAAAGTAATATTACGACGAGTCCATACCTATAACTGCAGTATATATTTAGTGTTATAAAACCTTGATGAGAACGAACGATATTTGTAGTGATTCATTGGTATTATGAAGAAACACATATACATTTTGAAGGTAAAATACTAATACAAACATAAAATTATCATCTGGAATGTTTCTCTTTTACATGCACTACCATTTTTTACCTTTACGACCAAAGAAATCATTTCTATTGAAGTATTTCTTAGAAGAATTAGATTTGTTTAGTAAAATTGTGTGATTCAATTAAATTAAATTTTTTATAATAGAACGTAGATATTTTAAAGAACAAAAAGAATTATTAAGAAACGTTTGCATTTTTTTTATTTCTTTGTTACAGCTATTTTAAGAAGAAGTAGACATTTGTGGAGATGAGTGTACTAAATTTTGTAAATGTAAATATTTCTTCCGAATGATAGTTCACTAGTAAAACCACTTTTCTTTGATAAAATTTAAATATGATATTAAAATAAGTGTCCTTAATTGAATTACTAATTCCAAACGTTTTGACCAGCTGTAGAGCTAGATATTAATAATTAAAGTTCGCATATTTAACATGCAGGAAGCCTAGAAAGTGTATCGTGCATATATCTCAAGAACGGTTCTACAAATTTTTTAAAAATAAATACGAAAATTTTTTTTTTTTAGATTATTTGATCACTAGTAAAAAAATATATAGCTGTTTAACGCAACTTTTCATACTTTACAAAGCGCACCCCTGTTATACAATACACAATACATACCTTACTATATACAACATTGTCGCCATATTTCTCAACAGTGTTGTGAGCTTACATGTCTTATAAAAGCTTACATTTATTGAGTACAGTCTCCGAAAAAAATGAGTGTACGTAACGTTAATACTGAACATACATACTATTATACTTTTGCCTAAGATTGTCACTAGCGAACTGTCTTAAAACAATTTTGTCTTGACGGTTCTGTCGTAAAGTGAACCTATGGTCGAACTATAGACACAATTTTGAAAACTAAATAACTACCTTCAAATCAAATGCTTACAAATTCTTATCTTAAATTTTAAATATATTTCAAAAATTCTTTTGACAATATTAAACCGTTATTATTCATTAAGTATATGTTCAAAATTTTCCAAAATATTTATTAACCTATTGATTATAATCATACAATGTAAACATGGTAAATATTTATATTTTAAACTACTTAAGTCAAATAATTAACATTTTGAAACAATATAAAGAAAGTCATAAAAACAAATAATAATAGCAATTTGTTAAGGAACTATACAAAATGAATCATCGAACGATAATTTTGTATTAAAATAGAATTCTAATAATTAATGTGTCACTCACACTACAAAACATTAATGGCGATTCTGATAGGTCAAATAAATCAGACGGCTTTATTTATAGTTATCTGTCATAAAAGCAAAGGGATTTTTTATACACTATCGGAAGAAATTGGTTACAAAAGAATCAGTAAACAAAATATAACAAATTTATTCAACTACATTGCAAAAACCTGTACATGGGGTCGTTCAATAAGAGCAGTCATTTTAAATCTGTAGAGAAACGCAATATTTCCGTGAAAAATAGTAATATTTTTATTTTAATCCAAAGTACAAACTCTGAGGTTAGTAATGAAACACAATATCTGCCATATGTCACCGAAATATTGCGTTTTTCTATTGATTTAAAATGACCGCTCTTGTTGAACGACCTTATATTAATATATATTTAAATTATACGTGTCATATAGACTGTTCGGTACTTAAGTAATAATATATTAAGAGCGCAAATTAAGTTTAAATTCATATTATAATTTCCTGCATGAAACGAATAATATTATAAAACGACCTTATGTATACTTGTCATACGATTCATACTATAAACAAGAAAGAGAAAAATATATACTGAATACAACAGAAGTTATCACGTCACTCAATAAGTCTTTAGGATGACATTAAATGACGTCACTATTTTGGAAAATACCGTTCAAACAAAGCAATGACTTGACAAGTGTTATTCGGGCTAGATATTTTTTCTTATTAAAAAGCAATGATTTATAAACACACGAAATTCAGATACGAAATTTACAAAAGTAGCGTCACCAAAATTACTGTAACTCGTAAAATAATTATCGAAATGTGATGAATTTTTGACACATCTAAAAATGATATGAATTTGTCAATAGTGACGCCATTTATCCTACAATCTTATTGAGTGATGTGATAGGTTGGAGTTTTTATTTTAATCGATAATAGAAGACCCGTTAATGTTTTCAGCAGTCAGCTCCCACATCGTTTAATCCGGTTCAAATAGAAGTAATCAGATAAAACGAGCAATATAAGTAAGTTGAGAAATGCATTGCGTTACACATAAATAAAATTTATAGAACAAATACATATTTATAAACATAGAAACTAACCTCTAGTTAAAAAACAGAAAATAATAAGAGTTATGTTTGTATGTTCGAAAAGTAATTGTTAATAAGTCATACAGGAAACTGGTCATTAAAAAGGGGGTTAACATTTCCCCTGAAAAATTACTGTTATACCGGTTTATTTAAATAAACGGTTATTTTATATTTACATACTCGTAATTATATATATTTTAAAATCGATTTTTAAAAATTTTCATTGTAATATTTTAAAGAAATGTCATTCTTTTAATATATTAAAAAAAACATGTTTTAAAATTCTTGCATCTCAGTATAGGGTATTCTAAATGAGGCAATTATATTTGTAATTAAAATAACTGTTTAAACATAAACTAAGCAAGACCTTTCTTTATCCATTATAATCAGTTTCAATGGTCTACAAAATATTACCTCATCCAAAACACCTTGTATTTCAATGCATTATCTACACTTGTATGGAATTAAAGGAATTCAGACATTGAACTAGCTCATTAGTAGATAATTTAAATAGTAATTATATGCCCCTTAAATAGAAAACGTAAATTTTTATATAACATTTTTAAAAGTATGTTAGAATTTAAAAATATATTATGTAAAATATACATAAATTTATATTAAATATAATGGGTTTATATTGAGGCTGTTGTAATAGATATCAACTTTTTGATAATTATGTGTTCTACCAGTTACGATTCTGTAAGTAAAGTATACTTCTGGTCTTGAATGCCGCGTTCTCTCTTTATTCTCACCTTAAAATTCATACTTATCAATCACGTTTACTCAGATGGAAGCCTATTTTAAGCTAGAACCGTAGGCTTCTATCTGCCTCGTCCTTAGATACAATTTCGAATATAAAAAATTCGAATTTTAAAGAATTTTGAACTCGAATATAAAGCAACTTTTTCTTTTACTTACTCAATAGTTATTTAAGTTATTAATTATAACTATTTTTTAATATTTTATCCATGAGAATACAAATTATTGTCTAAAGAACATAAAAATATTTTGAGAACACAGTTTGAGAGCCATTAAATAAAGCACAGCAGGTCTAAAAACAAATAACCTTGTTCTACAACCACAAAATTTGACTTATTTATAACATATAGCATATAACGTTATCTATTTACTAGATTCTCATTAGATAACGTATCGATTCTATAAAATGTTGAGTTTTATTTGTGTTGTATTTTACATTGGTAATGTTAAAATCCTTAAAAACTAATACAAGATGCAATATGTGAATAATTTGTAGGTCATGCAGGACACAGGCAATAAATAATATTCAAGCAATGAGTTGAAGAATATATACAATGTTCATTACAGTAGAAATATTTCATGCTTAGTAGATTTTGTTAATTTGAATGACTAAACTGAGATATAGGCTAACTGAAGTATATAATCACAAACTAGGATTTGTCAAGCAGATGCTACACTAACTGTTATTATTTGGATTATATACAACAAGACTACAGTATATGTTAGTTGATCTGCAAAATGTATATAACAGAAATAGATGACAGCATTCTAGAAATGGTAATCTAATTTGACAATCTGTAAGTCATCAACAGTGACACTAAATTACTGCGTATAAACTAATATTTGCAAAACAACTAAGCCTATATCTCACATATTCGTAATAACGGTGCATAATGAGATGAGATACGTCAAAAGATGAATGATAGATCCTATTTTCTTTAGTCTGTTTATAAATTAGTACAGCTTTTAAAACAAATCCTTTATAACAGAGAATATGATGTATATATCCTTGACTATTTTTTTCTGATTAAACACAAACATTAACAAGACACTCTGGTTACCTGGACGTCCGATTGGCGTCTCGCTCGCGGTTGTCGCGGTCACGCCCGTCCCGCCTCTGCATAATATAAGCACGCAGCGTGCAGGTGTAGGTTATAAAGGTCCTTCTTTCCGGACAAAAGCCCCCTTATTGGAGCACTAGAGTCCTAACACAATCCAAAAAAATCCTTCCGGAACATTTGTCACTGAGAAATCCTAACTTCGCGTTTCTAACAATTAGAAAATAAATACACTGAATTTAAATTATAATAGATTAACACTTCAGTTAACAATATTTCAGGTTATGTTCTTTGTTTATAAGTATTAACTATTTATTTACTGTAAAGCGTTATTTTTATAGATAAACTCTTATTAACACCGCTGAAACAGTTGAAAGTTTTAATATGAGATTAAGTTGGTAGACCGTTTTTTTTCGTTTTATGTTTTATTGTTTAATAAAGGTATCACAAAAATAATATGGACTAGTAATATATTTATAAAAGAAACTCGAAACAAATAAAAAATTTGTTGGTTAAATATTAGAAAGTAACTAACCTAACCTGACCTTACGCTATATTTACACTGGCACACACGGACTGTTCACAATGGATCGCGTAATATGTACCGCTGCTGTTATCACAGACACTTTAGTTTTTAATAATAATTTTCAGTATGTTGCAAATATTTCATGGTGAAATATGTTAATGAAGGGCACTATATTCTAAGGACTTGTGTAACTACAGTAATGATTTCCAAATACTGACACTAGCACTACTGAGTCAGGCAAATAGTGTACAATATAAAAGAATAATAGTAATGGCTGCTGTCACTCACACAGGTAGCCCACTCGGCCAAGCCAGCATACAGCCATATTCCAATCAACCGAGACCTAGAATTCACACAAATAATGTTAATCACTCCACATTTACAAATTGTTCTTGTCACAAAATTATTTAAACACTGCAGGCGGCTTAGCACAACCAAACTGCCAAGTAAGTCATCTCGGATGACATATTACAATCTTTGACTTTAACTATTTAAAAAGATTAGCACTTGAATTATGCTAGAAATATTATATTTGCCGTCAAATAGGCCACATAACATCTTCAATTGTAACTGTTTTATTCACAAAATTCGACATGTAATTGCCGGGTAGATGCATGAAAGGGCAATGCTCGCCATTACCACACGGGCTGAGTCAATTGATCTATTAAAATGATTTATATGGGCCAAATTGTAACTAAAATATAAATTAAATGGCACAAAATAACAAAACAAATATTTTCTTCATGCACTTACACCTGTTTGCATTAAAAGAAACCACTAAATCCGAGAAAATAAATATTTTTTACTACACACGACGAAACAACCCGCACGTTCCTACTTCCAAGAAAATTTGTCCAATTTTGTCGTTAAGTGTTACATACTTCAAAGTTATAAGGTTTATCATTTAAATTAAATTAATTTTATTATAATACATTTTGTACAAATAAAATCAGCAATTATAAGAATTTGGATTACGAAGTTCTAAAATTATTAATTTAACAAACATCTCATTTTATAACAATGAATTTATTAATCAATTTAAAATAAATTATTTGTTATTTCAATTTTACAATGAGAAACCTTATTTTATATAACATGATTGAATCATGATGAGCAAAACATCTTGCGCATACTTTCATCCGAGTAGTTAATTCAAATTATTATTAACATTTAATCATATCTACAGAAAAGTAAAATAATTATAAAATTATAAGGATTTTAATATATTAATTCTAATATAGAATACATATTCTTAATGCTTATTACAAATATTCTATTATAAAATTAAACTCTCATATGAGCCACGTATTACACATAATGAAGGCGTGGTTTCACGATCATATGTTTGGAGTTGTCATGGCAACAGCTGTCAATTTTTATTTTTTATAAATGTATTTTATGATTTTTATTTAAACTTTTAAAGTCAAGGTATATATAAATATATATTTGGCTTACTGTTTATTTGATATTAAAATGGAAAATGAGGAAAATATTCAAAATCTTCAAGTCGTTTTAAGATTAGAAGAAGGTTATATACATATTTAAAAAAAAATTTGACAGATAACCTATATATTGTTTATTACTAAAGTCGTAACCGTATAACTCTTATTATTTATAGGTAATGGCTTTTCGTTTGTTAAAGAATCGGTACAAATTTGTATCATAGCTACTTTAAATGGAGTGTCATTAAAGACCAGTCCACAGCTCTCAACTGTACCATTGCAATTTAATACAGAGTTGGTGTGGGAGTTTGATAGAAAAGTTCTAAGAGAGTAAGTGTTGTTCAGGAACAAATAGTAAAATCTGTAACTTTAAAAGAGAAATATGTTGTAACCAGTTTTCTTTTATTTTTAGATTAAGAATAACTAATGATCCCGTGAAATTAGAATGTTTTTTGCATCCAGGAGGTCGATTAGGCTACCTTACGTTAAGCATAAAATCAGCACCTATTTTATCTCCAACAGATTCGAATACAATGGTATATATACATAGAATAATATTTTAATAGTGTCTTGAAAAAGGTACATTAACACTTATTCACAAAAAGAAAAACTACTGCACAAAACTATTAAAAAACAATTGTTCATATTGTTATGTAGGTGAATTAAACAAAATAAAATTATAACTGTTGCAGTCAACAAAACAGTGGTATAAATTGCTAGGAATTAACAGCGAAGCACGAACTTTCCATCCAGAAATTCTTCTCAGTTTGTTTATTGAAGACAAAGCACTGGTGAGTTCCAATATTTTTTCATAAAGGCAGGATTTACCTAAAAAATGGTTACCAAACGAAATGGATCTCTAGTAGATACTTACAAAAAAATGCGTATGCAAATTCATGAATATTTTCAGTAATCAACGATTAAAAATTAAGTCATCATGAACATAATTGTGTCACAATATTAAATATACAGATTTTATGAAGATAAGTTCATAAAGTAATTCAAAATAATGCGGCAATAAAATAAGACATAAATAAACATATGACTCGCTAAACAAATGCTACCGTTTCATATATGATTTTACTAATATACAACATATTGTGACCTATTTTATTGCTTTTTAAAAACTAAATCTACCCTTTTGCGCAGTAAAATACTCATACAATTTCTTAAGACATCCTAAAAGAATTATAAAAACCCTAAGAAGAAATGTTATCTTTTCAAGGATTAAACACTTCTGCAATAACTATAAAATCAGACCCTCCTAGATTAAATATTACTATGTTTTGTTTAATTTATATTTCGTGTTTTTCTAACATAAGAAACAGTTACATATTACGTAAAAGATAACATTTTGTAGACTGTTTTATTGTATACAATCATAATCGAAAAATGACCTTTTTCGGATTAATGAAATCTTCAAACTACTTAAAAAGACGAATCAAGGAATAACAAATAATCTTTATAAAATTATGAAATAAGACCATAGAATAAATATTACTAGATTTCTCATAATTAAAATATTACCGGATTAATATATAATAAGATAATACCGATGTTTTGTGTTAAACGGAAAGCACCTAATGTACATTTCAATATCATGTCTTCTATGATCAAGTAATCTAATAAACATAACAAAGCTACTGTAAAAATTTAAACGTTTTTGTTTTCCTCTTGTTATGTTTTATTTTTAGTTATACAATAAAATAAATTTGTTTGTGAAAAAAAATTTTGTGTTACGTTATACTATAAAAAATTATGTTTATTTTACAAAAACTTTAAGAAGTATGTTCAAATAAGAATAAACTATATAACATAGATATTTACAATTACTGATATAACTATTTGTAGGAAAATCAATTGTCACCAACAAGAGACGTAAATTCTATATCAATTTCGAAAATTCCAAATCAAACAAAAATGTTATGCGAGAATAATTCCCCAGGTGATTTAAAGGCACATTTGTTAAAAGAGGAGGGCTATATTCAAATCGGACCAATCAACAAATGTACAGACACATTTTTCATGAATTTTTTTCTAGGGTCTGCATCTAATTTAGAAACGGTAATATTAAATAGTTAAGAAACTATAAATTGTTCTTCTAAAATGATTCACCCATTTCTTGTAATAACGAATTATTTTTATGTTGAACTTTTCGGATTCACAGCTATTATCTGCCAGTGAGATACAAACGAAAGAGACTTATCAAATTAAATATGAACTTATTAATCAAATAATTGATACACAACCTTTTATCAAAAGTCCTTATGGAAATTATACATTAAAGGAAAAGTATGGACTTCGGATAAGATCTAATATACATATGTTAGAAGAATATTTTCGGGATGTTCAACCAGTTTTACAATTGCATTTATACTACGGCAGCACTTTGATAGGTAGATTTGGTTCAGTTATTTATATAAGTTCTCTTTTATCATCCCCTATGTAAAATTGATCTCCCGTTTTTAAGGTGTAGGAAATTTTTCATTAGAAGATGCTATTAAATCACAAGACTTAAAAGTCTTAAAAGTGTATGATGAACAGGAACTTACACCTGTTGAATTGACTGAAATTTACATGATTAGACCTTCACCTGATGGTAAATTTGAAACAGTAATTGATACAAATTGCTATGTAAGTGGTGGTATAACTCTGAAGTATTTGGTGCACAAAGGATTGGACAATATATTACAGGTGCCGATTAAAAATTTAGTAAATCATTGTACGAGTGATCTCACAATAAGCTGCCCATTTATTACAGTGCCAATAATTAATCTAAATTGTAATGCAGTTTTTGTTAGATAACTGATTTTAAAAAAGTCTGAGGAACATGAAACAATTCAATAAGATTTTATTTATTCGTATGATTTTTCAGGGCTCTAGTGAAAAGAAAATTATTTCCGATATTCAAACAATGAGGTCTGAAACTGAAAAAGCCGCTATGTCTCAGCTGAAGGATGCTATGAAAAATATGAATTTGAGGTAATATATAGTTCTTATTAAATTATTTTTAATTTGATATAGTTTTTCAATTTAATATGCTTTTAGAACTCAATTTGAATTCAATGAATCGGGAGACTATCCTTTACAGGATGCGCTAAAATCACCAACACAACATCCAGAACCCTGTTGTAGTGGATTATATCAACAACCAGGACTAGAGACGATTTCAGAAGAAAATGTAAACGCGTGCAGTAGAATTGGTTCAGTCGGAGGAATTTTAAAATGTGGAGCCGGGGATATTGAAGACATTGAAAGACAATCTACATCAGGTATGATGATATAAAATTTAGCTACTATTCAATTTCTTTTAAATATATCTAGTATGCTTTTTTTCAGGCATATTGAGTGAGCATGTAGCTATGAAAATAGTTCATGAATTAGAAGACTGGAAAGAAAAAGAACAAGAAATGTTTATAGCGAAGGTAGTGATAATAAGTATTTGAATTCTTTAATTTTTTGTAAAATTAAAGTTAGTCTTATTTATTTTCACACAGGCTGTTGTCCACAGGAACCTGACTCTGAATTACCTACCGATTTTGATCAAATATTAGATAGATTCATTCAGCAACATGTACAGTTGATGAATTCAACTCAAGAATTGCTTTATATGATTAAAACTCCCATTAAAAAATGGATGGAAGATTTTAGAAGAGAGATTCGTGAGTATGTATGGAAAAACAGAAGTCGGTTGCTGTGGACGGCAGGAATTGTGTATTTCTTAAATTGTAATTGGCCTAGCTGCAACCAAGAATTTTTATCATGCTTGTGGAAGGTATATTTATTTGAATGTAGCGAAAGTATAAATAAAATTATACGATAAAAGTTTTTTAAGCAATTTTGTATAATATAGCTCAAGCAAAAGCAAGACCAACATTTAGGAGTGCTATCAACTGAGTGGTATAAGAAAAGAACAGAAATAGAAATGAAGTTAACGAAACAAATAGAACAATGCAAAAACTTATCTGTTGCTTTACATCATTCTAGAATGGCTGCTTTGGATGCTGCTAATAAAAATCATGAAATAGAAGCACAGGTTAATTAATTCGTTATTTTACATAGTTTAATATTCATTCATAATTAAATTAAATATATAATTACAGCTTTCAAATGCAAAAGAGGAATTGGAACATCATTATAATCTGCAGTACAGAGATTTAAAAGAAGCTGCTAGAAGATTAGAGGATGATTTAAATCATCAACTAACTCGTGCAAATATTGCAAAATCAGAGATGTGTGAACGTATAAAAATATTGCAAGAAGATAATGAAAGACTTGTAGCAGCCGTTCAAAGACAACGAGCTGAATTTGATGAACTTCGACAATCTTCTTTAAATAAAGATCAGACAGCTAATCTGCTGCAGCAACTTGTATGTCAAAAATATATATTCTAAAAAACAAAAATGAATAATTTAAATATTTAATAAACATTTTTTGTTTTTAGAAAGCTACTGATGAGAAACTTATTATCGCACAAAAATCTAAAGCATTTTTTAAAGATCAATGGGCCAGAGCTGTTAGAGAAGTACATAGAATTAAATCTGATCAACAACAAAATATTAATGTTCAAATAAAACGAAATCAAGCTCATCATGGGTAAAATGTTATAATCGTTTAAGCAAATTAATTTAAGCAAGAATTTTGTCTTAATTTCTTAAATAATTTATTTAGATTACAAGATTTTATTAGCGAACACGAAGTAGAGTCTGCTTTTGATAAAAAGGAATTGAATGATATTAAGGCAGAATTAAATGTTATTGATGATAATACACCTACAACTATATCATTAGAAAACTTTTACTCCCCGACTGAAATGAAAAAAGGAAGAAGAATTATGAATGAAATCGAAAAGCAAAAAGATATTACTAGCAGGTCAGTTTTAACTATCTGAGAATTAGTTTCTGTATAACAAAATCAATTTAATTAACATTGCAAATTTGTATATAGTTCCCAGACTGAAACAGACAGCGATAATCCAGAAACCAGAGAAGTACTTCACCTTTTTGAGAGTAATCATATGAAGCAGATGGAATATTTTGAGTAGCCGTAAATATTTCATGAACAATAGTAACTGAGTTTGTTGTTGTAAAAGATGAATAGAATTTTAAAATATATCATTTCTAATAAATTTTTATGTATACATTTTGTAAAATAAATTATCGTACTAGTATAAATATTGTTTATAATTAATTTGAACAGATATTTGGGATATTCGGGTTATCAGTATAGATTAAAAATAAAATGCAACTTTGTGTAGGTTTGAAAAATAAATAACGCACCGTGCTAATTTGACCTATCCCGTTAATTAGACTCAGAAGTAAGAGGTACACAATTTAACGAGAAAAATTCATAACTACATCTATTCAGCTTAAGTGAAAAAAAAAGTTTTGTACTATAAAAATAAACATATAATTTTTTATTTAAATTAACATGTACATTTATATCTATAAGTAAAAAAAAATGATTAAATTCCAAAAAAAATTGGGGTATGAAATTATATTTTAATTTAAAAAACTGACGATATAAATATTCATTTATTTTACCCAAAAATTATACTATTATATTAATTCAAACATTTCTATTGAATATATATTTACATGTGATACGCTTTTTTTTCGCCATTTTTTAAATTGTAAAAGGATCTACGGTTATTTTATCTAGCATATTATATTTCTAAAAGTTCAGCTAGTGCTTCCGTTTTTGATGGAGCATCAGTAAAAATGTTTCCTGAAATTATTGCATAATAAAGTACTTGTTTAATAACATCTTACTTGTGTAAATCTATTTTCATACCTTTAAAACCTCTGCCTAAATTGGAATCTCCTAGAATGACTGTACAAGGTGATTTATCTTCTATAGAGAATCCAAGACATCTAAATCGTTCATCGGTATCATATAATTTTGAGTTGTGAAAAGGACTATTATGAGGACGACCACTAAAAGGGTTTATAAAATCTGCCCAATAACCTGCTAATGTCAAACGTGCACATATCTCTTGAGCAGCCAACACAAACTATAAAATCATGAAAAATCAATTGATAACAAATTAATTATTTAGACAATTAAAATATTTATACAAACCGTCATAGAAATCTTCTCTACATCAGAATCGGATTCTAATTTTGTAGCTTTTTTATTTGATAATGTTACTACAGTTAAATTTGTGCATGTTTCTACATCACTATGAGGAAATAGCTCTAACAAACTTTTTCGAAGCAAAACAGGACAATCATAGCTTGCAAGATCTAAAATTCCAGATGCCTGTAATAGTATTTATGGATTATTGTTATATATTGTGACTTAAACCGTGAATTTATAAATTACTAACTAACAACAAAATTTGTTGCATCATTCTAATTTTAACATATAAATAATGTACATAACACAATGAATTATAACCTTATCGGGAATGTTTATAAGTTTGTTAAGGGCATGATTTGGGGGCCACATTGATGATACACTTTGCCATGCTGTTCCGACCCCTCCTGGCATAAAAAATCGATAACCTCTTGGTGCCAATAGCTCCCAATTGGCATCAATAGTAAGTTCTGGAGAAACTCCATCTGAAAAGAATATATTATTCTTAAAGATATTCAAATAACAATATCACTAATAAAAAATTAAGCTAAAATGTAATATGATATAAAGATATAATTGATATGATAAAATGCTAAGTCAAAAATGAAAAATAAAAACATAACCTCGAAATGAATAACACAATAAAAGTTAATAGGTATGAATTATTATTTGAATACAGCAATATTATATTAGATATATGAGAGTATTAATAGATTATAATATCTAATTTGAACTACGTGTATGACATTGACAAATTTTTGTAACTATTACCATGAACAATATTTGAACTTTTCACTATTTTAAAATTAACATTTGTACTCTTCGAATCACTCCGACGTGAATAATAAGCTTTGCAACTTAATAACCCTTTTCCTTTTACAACTTTATGAAAAATTTGATTAACACCTAACTTTTGAAATGACATATTTCATTTTTTAATTTAATAAAAACCTGCAGAATTTTATAGTGTGACCTGATGATAATGTTAATATCACTCTTCCACAGGAGAGTTCCATAACTTAAGCGCTTGTTTTTGAATAATGTAATATACAAATTTATAATAAACAGAAACCAACGATAAATCTATTAACATGTTATGATAATTATAAATTAACTATCCTTCAAAATATTTTTTGTTTTTCGCTTCATATAGATCACAGATGGAAGTCCTATACAAATTTTCACTTTCCAATGATTTGTGATAATAAATCATATACCGTTTTTTTAAATTTATTTTGTTATTTTTATTAATTATTTAAAATTTGTTAGATTCTTCAGAATTAAAATAATATATAATCAAACAATTACATTATTAGCGTTTGTCTTCTAGTACCAGGGTACACAATTATTGTCACTTCAAAATTATGAATAAAAAATAATGTTTTTAAAATACGGATAACTGATCTTTCTATTTATTCTACTTTCTTGAACCAGATCTAGATCTCCTTTTACTTTTCTTCTTATGGCTCTTACTGTTTTGTTCTTTAAACTCATTTTTATACCGGTTTCCCTCTTTAGAATCTGATGACACACTTCTATGTTTTCTATGTTTCTTATCTTTTTTACGATAAGAAGAGTCAGGAGATGCTCTACTTTCCTTTTTATATTTTTCAGTTCGGTCTCTTTTACTATCAGACGATTTTCCCGTTCTACGTCTATAATTTGGAGAATCACTTCTGTCTCTCCTATAATTTGGCGATTCACTTCTGTCTCTTCTATATTTTATATCTTTGTCTCTCTTATTTCGTAATGGAGATGAGGAATAACTTCTATCTTTCCTATTGCGTGATGGCGATAAAGATACATCCCTGGAATGATGTGATGTTTTCTTGTCTTTCTTTCTTGATGAATAACGATCATTGTCTTTTCTAGATTTTCTATCCCGGTCAATAGATTTCCTTCGTTCTTTGTTCTTATATCTCCCCTCACCCTCATCTGATGAGTCTATAGAAATTGTGGGATCTTTTTCTTTCATGACATACACATCTGATGAACGACTGTTAGAACGTGAGTTACCCTTTTTGGATATTTGCCTACTTTGTTCATATTTTGTATTTGAATTATTAACCTTCTTTGTTTCTTCTTCTTTGCTCGAATGTGTTTCTCCATTATCTTGATATTTATTAAGTTCCCTATTTTTATACTCATCATATTTTGCAGAATCTGTAAATAATATTTTTGAATGCATTTTTAGAAAAAACTTATCTTAAATAAAGTACATATTTAATTGATTTTCGATTTAAAGTACCTGCGTTACTTATTATTATTATAACACATACTTATGACTTTTGATTTTTCATTATATTCCGTCTTCGACACAGGTTCAACCATAAACTCATTTAGAGAAATCAAAGCATCACCAATAGCCAGTTTTATAATTATTCTTCCAGAGTCATCATCAAATCCTTCAATCTATAAAAAGCACAAAAGAACAATTAAATAAAAGATACACTAAACATTTCTACATTCATTCATACGAAAAACCATTTTATATTACCGTTGCATTAGTTTAATTCATGTTACATAAAATATAGATTAGCGTTTAAATATAATGGAAAGCTGTAATAATTCCTCGGTTTAATTGATCTTATACTATTACTTTTCTTGCGCAATATAACATTTATGATTATAGCAGGAGAGAAATAAAATTATTTATACCTGTAATAAAATTAATTTAGATAAGACCACATTTTTTAAAAGTCCTTAAATGCTTCTTCAAATTTGTCTCATATAAAACAAAAACTGAAATGGCCGTAACCATTGGCTGTTGCGTTTTCGAATTCGATTCATGAAATTATAGGCCAAATATTTAATATTTAGCGTAGGGAATAGAACCCGGAAATACAGCAGCCTGAAGGCAATAAGTAAAACATACTTAAAGAAATAAATTGTAAATATATATATAAATAATAATAGTACTGACTCCCTTATTCTATAAAAACATTTTCTATATTGATTGAGATGTTAAAAAATTAGATAAGAATTATCTCTTAATATAAAACCGTGTGACACTGTTCTATTCTCATCAGTTTAACTATATATTCAGTGCTATAAAGTTTCATTGAAAGTTATTTCACAATGCCAGGACTAAGAAGTTTGAGACGTGCAAATAGTCAAATGGTTCTTCCAACAGATTTAATAACCAATACTGTACGTGATATAATATTTGCACATGATTTTAAAACCTATAAAATATTTGTAACACATGGTTCAATGCATGGTGATAATTTTGTCGGTATTATATACCAAGTTGTAGTAAAAGGTTTAAAAGACAATGGAAAAGTGCAAGAACTTCATTTAATTGTAAAAGCAGCGCCTCTGACGTATGCAAGACGTGAAAACTTTAATGCCATGGAACAATTTAAGCGAGAAATTTATGTGTATGAAACTGTAATACCCATTTTTATGAATATTCAAATGGAAAAAGGTGTGATTAATGGTTTTACTTCATATGCCACTTGTTTTAAAACACTGCTTAACGAATTCAATGAATGTCTGATTTTAAGTGATGTAAAAGAAGCTGGATATTTCTTAGAAGATAAAACAGTTCCTTGCGATATAAAACGGGCAAAGTTAGTAGTGGAAGCAATGGCAAAATTCCATGCGTTTTCATATGTGCTTAAAGATCAAGACCTAGCTAAATTAAAGGAACTTCAAATGAATTTAACGGAAGTCATGTTTACTAATCCACTTCCTGAACAATTTAAAGAAATGAATGAAATGCATATACATAGAGCAATTGAGACTTTAAAATCAGAAGATAAAATTGAAATTGAAAAAATGAAGAAATTTAAAGAAGTTTGGCCCGAAAAACTTACTAATTGTGTAGACGGTATATCTGCTGAACCCTATGCCGCTATAATTCATGGGGATGCTTGGAAAAATAACTTCATGTTTAAATATAATCAGGTTAGAATTATTTCATTATAGATTTACTATTTTACTTAATGTTTCGATACAAAAACTATTGTCCAATATAAAGTATTTTCTATGGCTTATTTTATTGTTTTTGAAACCATAAAATGGTCTTTTCCGTATTAACAAACAGATAAAACATTTATTTTTACCTTTTAAGAGAAAAAGTATTATAAAGGATCACCGGACAAAGGATAATCTGATTTTAGACAAATTGAAAATAGGAACACGTGAAAGAATTCAGGCTTATCTAAACTTATACCGCTGCTTAATAAGTTTAAGATTATATTTTATATAAAATAATACTCAAATTCAGTCTATGTTTTTAATAAAAGTTAAAAAAATAAAACATAAACTTGCAGAATAATAATGCACAAATAGTAATACGAAATATAATTGCTCTCTACAAAATTTCGGAATTATGTGTAATATTTTAACAATAGTTCTAACTATGTTGGCAGTATATATGGCGTCGTAGCCTGATATTGTGAGCTACACCACTGCCTAATAAGTATATCATCAGTTTAATTTGATAATAATCAAACCCATAAAATAACTCTGATTCCGGGATCGACCCCGCAGGCGCAACAGTCTTGCGTAAAGACTCTTTTTGTTAAATATAATAAATTACGTAACAAAGTTCAAATAATAAATAAATAATGTAACTAATAGCCTTATTAAGCAACATTTAAAAAACTATGCGATTAGACGATAAAATATACACAACCCATCAATCATTAATAACTAATTTTCAATTTCAGAATGGAGAACCTGTCTCAGTTTGTCTTCTTGATTGGCAATTGACTAGATACGCATCTCCCGTTATTGATTTATGTCTTTTCATATTTGTTAACACTGATAAGAATCTACGTGATAAGCATTACCACAGCATACTTTTACATTACCATAATACACTTCGACATTTTTTAAGTCAGTTTGGTTGTGATATTAATAAATTATTTCCTTACACCATATTTGAGCAACATTTAAAGTTATTTGGAGTTTATGGACTTATTATGGGTATCATGATGATGTCTATGGTAACATCTAATAATGAAGACATTCCAGATTTGGATCTAATTCATGAGAAATTGCAAAATGGTTCCGATATTACTGAAATTAAATTTAATTCGAATAAAACTCAACCTATATACGAAAAACGTATGAGGGATGTTATTAAGGATATTGTGAAATTAGGTTATTTATAAAAATAGTTACTTAATACATCATTTTAAAAGTTATTGAAAAAGTAGACAGTCTATAGTAAGAGCATTTGTGGTTAATAATCATATCCTCTAATTTTTATTACAAGTATAAGCAATTTTCAAGTGTAAGTTCAATTGATTAGTATACATATTCCATATTTATAAATTTCATCAGTAAAATTTAGAACAGCTACTATACCAAATCCATTTAAATCCTTTTACTGCTACATCTAAATTATTATACATCAAGAGTCATTCAGATTATATCGTTTGAAAGTATCTACTTCAATTTTACATCTATTTTATTTAACGTTAAGCAATTTCTAATGCTAGTTCCTATTATCAACGGTCTTTTGCTTATGATGCCTAATAAATATATCATTATATTTGACATACCAAACACATTCAAATCAAACAAACAAAAATATAGCGCTGGTGTGCAGGTACATTTAAAAAAAAATTCTAAATTAGGATGTAAGTAGCATTATCTAATTATGATCGAAATAACTGACACACAAAAGAATAAATTATTTAATAAAACAAATAAATACTAAATATTTCTGTATCTAATTGAATTGTTATATAAAATATATAGATAACTATACATTTTCGAAAAATATAATGTATTATATATCAAAGAATTGTTTGTAAATCATAAAATAAATAAAATAAAATCATTTTCTCAGCATTGTTTTCATTCATTCCTATAACTAACCTTTCCATAACTGTTGGCGCTTTTTCCCATGACAATTTTAACACAACCACCAACAATAATTTTTAAATCTTCTTCCTTCTGGTTGTATTTCTTTGAAACCTTACCATGTGCGACGCCTTTGGATGGTCTATCAGCTCCTAGGCCCATGCCTTTTGGTCGGGGAATAGGTACATCTAAGTGAACCGGGCTAAAAATGAAAATGTGTTATTTAGAAAGCATATTTTATATGTATTTATGGTGTATAACATATATATCTTACACATCACTTTTTGTTTTGGCGGGAGGTGTCCATCCCATCCCTCTTAACATAGCTAAACCAAAAGCAGTAATTGGAATATTTTCATAGTCTTCCGAAGTTGACTGAAACAAAAAAAACAATTGATTAGACGAATAAAATATAATGACATTTCATTAAATGACTATTATTGAAAAGCTCACCTCTTTCTCGCCTTCTCCAAGTGGTGTTTCTTTATATATTGGTATGGCAACAACTTTGTTTTCATCTTCGTTAGTATTAGTCTTATTCAATGCGGCAATAATTTCATTAGCAGCTAATACTTCCAAGGAAACTTCCCCGGCAACAGCACCATTTTTACTGGTGTTAGCATCTGCAAGTGTTTTGCTAACTGCATTTGGATCAGCAATGTCATCGAATTCCGGGTTAAATGGCTTGGTTGGTAATATTTCACGACTAGGCTTTACAGGTATTACTAATGGTTTCTCGACATTGTCATCTTCATTGACCCTAAGATATATTTATTGAAGTAACGTAAATGAAACGTCTAAACATAACCTAACTTTAGAAATAGTGTTTATTACGAACAAATTTACTTACCCAATTATTTTTATAGATTGTCCTTCTAAACAATCTATTAGTTGTTTCGTTTCTTGAACTGGTTCATGTTTTTCAACTTTTTTGGAAGTTTTGTTAAACCCAAAAGATATTTTTCCACTGCTAAACATTTTATTCTTTTGTTTCTAATCGTTTCTCATGATTATTAACAAGCTGTCACCTAACACCACATTGTATAATGTCAAGATAGATTCCTTTAATATTGTAGTGTCTGTCTTGGCTAGATTCTTTTCAATTAAAGATTTACACCATAAAAATTATAATAATTTAGTTTAATTAGAATCAAATAAAAGAAAGAAATATTAATTTAATAATTAAACTAAAATATATTTCAAATTTATATATAATTACTTGTTCATATTTCAGTAAGAGTATATCCAGCGCCATCTGCATAAGAATAGATCAGTTTTAAGAGTGATGGTATATGCTCCATTATTAATATCGCTAGCAAATATAAATAATAAATTTTCTTGATTATTAATGAATTAATATGAGACGGAGCCACAAGTTTTTGCGGTTATTCTTAGTTTATGCGTTAACTAGTGATTGCAGTTTTTTTTTGAATCCCGAAAGGCAAACTAAATAGCCGTAAATAAATTTACTTAGTAGTTCTGTATTGTTTTCTCCTGTCCTTATCATATTCACGTTATCTACTAATAGGATATGTATGTATCTCGGTATGGTTTGGAAATGTGCGACTCTGAGTAGGTGGTCGAGCGGTATTTTAATGTCAAGACTTATGAACCATATTATGAATAAAGACCTACTGAAAAAATGTAAGTCGGACAAAAATTGTTGCACTGCGACGGAGGCCTTACATATATTTATAACTGTTGAGGCTGGTAACTTGTACAATAACTATGGGTACAGCAACCAGCTCTATAAGCTGCTAATATATGGCAATGAAAGGTCTGTGAATTTAGAAAGTAATGCAAAAGTTTTAATCATATGAAATTCATATTAACTAGTATTTAAATACTAGTTTATATCAATTTGCTAATATTTTGAATTTATAAATACAAAAATAGAAAACGGATTGGCATTTAAATATTTTATTCGGAAATGCATTCTACATCGTTTAATTAATAACTTACTATATTCATAATCAACAAATTTGCTAAAAAGAAGTTTGGTTTAAAATATCAAATGGTGATTAGAATTTAAAAAACGATAATAAAATTTATAAATAAAAAATGAAAGTAAGAGAGATTGCATGCTGAAGGCGCAAACACTAAACTATTGTTGTTGTCTCTGTTTGTACCATGTGTTCATATGGTGTTGTCTCTATCCTTCTACGATAAATAAAAATTATATTAAGTCCATCTCATATCCAAGTAGTTTTTAAATAAATTGAGGTATATTATTTTATATATAGGGTTGCCATAATTGCCAAACAAGTTATACGCTACTCATAGCACAGGAAGGGATTCCTGCACCAACATTAGAATATTTACCTAAGAAAATTAACGACCTAAGATATCCGTGGCGGTGTCGACTGTCTCACTTAGAGTTTAGGGATAAAACGGGACAAATACTAATACGGGACTGAGTAGTAAAATACAGTGACAGTCCCGTATATTACCGTATTTGGCTACAAATCCTATATCAGCCGTGTTGTAGCTGGTACATATTTTTCGTTATGGTTTTCTCATTGGTAAAATACATATATTTATGAACGAAAGCATATCTCTCTTTCTGTGGTTCTCTCTCTATGAAAAATCTTAAAGTCACGAAAAACAAAATGGGCTTGTGTCCTCATTTTTTAGTGGTCGATTTTTCAATTGCTGATTGAAATTGATGTTAATAAATGTGTATTGGCGTGTCTATTTTATTAAATGTCTAAATATTGACGGAGATATAGCAATTAAAACTTTGAATTGTAGTTTTAGCGCTATAAATGGTGGACCATATTTGTATGACGTGAAATGCATTTTAACGTCAGTTATTTGTTGAGTAGATCAGTGCTGTGGTAATGTTCTGTAGCTGTTGGTATTCAAATAATCAAGTTAAGTCAAAGAATAATAAGTTTTTATTTTATTTAACCCTGCTAAGGCAGACATAATATTTAAATTTTATTATTCCTTGAAATAGCTGTAAATAATATTTGATATTTTGATATATAAATACATATAGCAGAGATTTAAGAGCTGCAAGGTTGGTAACCTTACACAAGGATTGTGATGTCACATGCACTTGGAATGTCTACAACGTTGAATCCCTTTAATAATTAAAGAGACAAAATGACTTTTTTAATTGTTAATATCTCCTGAAATATAAGGAGTTCTTAAAAAATAATTGAACATTTGAGGTTCTAGTAACCCACTTTATCAATATATAGTACACTTTTATAGAAATTAAGACATAGGACACAATCCCATTAGAAAAAAAATTAATTATATTTATTTTATAAACTGAAATTTATACGGCTTTCTTTGAATGAATTATTCTATTTATTAACGACACAGTTGGCGAGAGAATTGAGACTTGACGATGACTACTGTGTCTTCGGATTCGATACTCGGACCAGAGTTCTATTTTCTGGGTTTGTTTGTTATCAAGTTTAATTGATTATGAACACGTAATTATGATTATGTAGCCCGTAAATATGAGAATAGGCCGACGTTAAATAAATTAAATAAAAAAGAATGGTATAAGTATAAAATAATATATGCAAACTGTACTTGTGAAATTTATTTTGGTCATTTTCATATCAAATATCAGGAGAAGTTTTAGTAGGATTATATAAATTTATACTGGATGGAAATAAATATAAAATATTAAAAACTTACACTGAGTTTTTAGTGTGTGCTGCTCAACTTTCCTATATGAGTTTTTACATTAAATTCAATTTTATCCATAAATACCTGTGTTTAAGGTTTATTTAAGAATTTCCTGTTCTGAAAATAATGTTACTGCTTTTTGAAAAATAAATCTACCTCTTTGTCCTTCAACACAATAATCATAAAATTTAAGAAAATACAAAGTAATAATAGAATAAAAATTATAAGGATTAAGGGATTATAAAATATCTTTATTAGACTAAATATTATTAGGGTTTGTTTAATGTAGTTCATTCATAAAATACTTTTTCTTACAACTTAATAAAATTGAAATATAATATAAATAAACTAAGGGTGTGAATTTTTTCTTTTTCTTTTGTGGAATTCGTTATAGGGTAGTTGGTCTTAAATAAAAAGACGTTTCCCCAATAAATGAAATTTTTACTGAAGCATGATAAATTGAACAAAAAAAAATTTTGTGGCACTATGCACATGCCCATGTTGCTTACATATGGAAACGGGCCAATGCAAGAAATTAATTGGAATTCGCTTAATAGAGAACCTTTGTAAATGTTAGATCCATTTTTTGGTTCCTGATCTATCTATCATCATCTTGGTGCTACCGCCCAAATATAGCATTGGCTTCTTTAAGATTTTTTTCCAAATTCTTCCTATAGAATGCCTTCCTCCTCCAATTCACCTCTCATATCCTCTTTAAGTCCTCCTTCACTTGTTTCTTCCACCTCGCCGCTTCACTCTTGCTCTTTCTGGTTTTCCTTCCATAACTTTTTTGGCGATTTTGCTCCGTCCGTTCTTTCTACATGTTTTAATCATTGTACTCTTCTTATTTCCGTCCATATATCGCTTTCTCGATATTTGCCATTTATTTCCATATTTGTTCTTATTTTCCATTGTCCGTTTCCTATCTATAGTATAGTCAAAATCACGATAGATCGGCGGTGACTTATACTTAAAAGAGGTTATAAGAGCGGTATAAATTTATAATACGATAATGAATTTTATCTTATTCGTTTCTATATTCATTATAGAAAAATAAGTGAGTCAGTGCTTTTTAGTTATATCAGCAGTTTATACCCCACAACTTGTTTTAAATATGAGTCACCGCCGAACTCTCGTAACTTCAACCATCATCCATATTTTGGCACAAATAGCAAGTCTTTAAGTCAACATCTTCTCTAATGAGTCTGGAAGTGGATATTGACCACTTTAGAAACCACTGTTTTAAATGATAAAATCTTAGGTAACAATCTTAATTACTTTTAATAGTTTCCTTGGCTTCTTGGGTCCACAGATCCTTTACAGTTCATTTTCCTGGAACTTGTTGTTTACGAAGCAATACACATTCCTCCAAACTAGAAGTTCAGATTTAGGCCTTCAGCACACGACGCAACTGGTTGCAAACCTTAGCCTCGAATCTGCCCGAACCGAATGTGATTACAACTGTGTTGTTGGTGAGAGAACGAACGTGTTGAACGAGTGAGATAAAACGTAACTAAACTGATTTAAAACTGGTTTTGAGTACGTTTGCCGCGAGTCAATTTTTCGGTCGCAGAGCATCCTTGGTTGCATGGTTTTGATGGTGATATCATCAACAGAGATGTTTACAAATACTATTGAAAACTATTTAAATATATACATACAATCAAATATAACACAATAGAATAGCTAAAAATTCTATAGAGTGAAAACTTCGTTTCGCGTTTAGTTTGCAATCAGTCGACTCGTGTTTTATCTCACTCGCATACACGTTTGTTCTCTCACTAACGACACAGTTGTAATCACATTCGCTTCGGGTCGATTCGGGGCAAAGGTTTGCAACCAGTCGCCTCGTGTGCGGAGGGCATTAAACGAAGGAATTTACAAGCTTCTGCTAATATAATTAGCACCGCCAGTGTCAGGTAATCACCTGACCAGGTGATGTAACATTGCAACAAATAGTATATTAACATTTTTTATAACTTGACGTTGAAGATTCAGGTTATATGTATACTATACCAAATACTACTAGATATATTGGAAGGTATGTATTGTATATAATACATCTTTTGTTGACTTCACATCCGAAATCACACGAGAATCCCTCGTGTGAAGGCATCCGATGCTCGGATCGTGCTTCTGCAGATTCTGAATGTTAGCGCCGTTGTTAGAGAGGTACATACCGACAAAGCGTTTCGGATAAAATCGTATGGTTTCGGATGGTCACAGAACAGATCCCGACGACTGACAGCGTTTACGGTGTAGAAGTAGTTGTGGTCGAAGCACCGAAGGGGAAGGTGCTGTATTAAGTTGTAGTGTATTTAAAAATAAATGTGTACCTAAAGACCTAACCAAACATTTGTTAAAAATACGACACGTGTGTCACTAGTGTAATATAAATAAACATTTAATATCTAAACAAAATATGTGTTTTTTTTAAATAATTAATTACATTTTTTCTATATAGTAATTGGAATATCTATTTGTTGTGTTATAAAAATCTGTAAATTCTCCTAGTCTTCTACCTGTATTAAATAATATTACGAAAAACGGAGTACAGTTATTTTAGTGTGTTGTGGTGCTTTAACAATTGAAGGTATTTAAACAATAACATTTTAGTAGACTTTACATAAATGTAAAAATGTAAATGTAAAATGTAATTCTTTACAGAATGTACTTTTATCTAAACATTTATTAATAAGTATATCACTTTAATTTGTTAATTATTATGTAATAAGTAGATAATTAATTAAAATTTAATTAAATCAAAATAGACCAAAAAATATGCTTTTAATTTTTTGTGCACTTTATCTAATGTATAAAGTGTAATATATTTAAATGTCTGCATAGATAGCAAGTAGGCTACGAATTACAAAACTCGGTAAAACATTTATATAAAATAATGTACAAAAAGGTAAATTAATTAATTTTGCAAAAACATGATCTGAGTACCTAGGAAGTCATTAAAAATATAATAATTATTAAATTATTTATAAAGTTTGCAACATGAATTAGATCAAAATAAACAAATGAGTTATTACTCAAAGTGTCACTATTTACTAGATATCGGTGTTGTTCAATTTAAATAAAATTGTTTGTATATTATTATTTACAAAGACGCGCTGTAATAAATCAAAACACCAAATCTGAAATCAACGTTTAAGATTACATTTATTACATACTATTAGAATTTAAAAAGAATATGAAAATAAACTTTAATTACTTAAAAAAAACTGACCTTAAGTGCCTGAAGCGAAGTCTTAGTGCAATAGAAATTTAATTGTGTCTTTTGTAGACTCCTATTTGGTACATTTTTTTAACGTTTTTTTTTTTCAAAAAATTTCAAGGGCTGTTTCTATTCGAAACTATTATCACTAATTGCTAAATCTAATATCATACTTTGGGGCAGACGTAAATAGCATAATTAAGAATATATAGACCTTTTAAAAATCGCTTAGTGTCATTAAAAAGTTATAAAACAGTCACATTATAGAATCCTTTTCTGGTTAGTTCATTTTCATTTATATCCAGTCACTATTACCA
This sequence comes from Panorpa germanica, assembly GCA_963678705.1. Classification (NCBI taxonomy): domain Eukaryota; kingdom Metazoa; phylum Arthropoda; class Insecta; order Mecoptera; family Panorpidae; genus Panorpa; species Panorpa germanica. The sequence continues at coordinate 7,105,887 of OY783221.1, forward strand.
ATGCTCTGAGCCTAACGACTTTGCCACTATACTGCATATATTGATATCAGACTTTTCTATGTTATTGCACAGTATTTATATTTAACCAAATATTATCTCCACAGGATCGGATTAAGCTTCTAGTGGGCCTTAGACGAAATATAAATTGCGATCCACTAATATCAGTGGTTGACAAACTAATAGGTCGAAAGAGCCGCATACCAGAAGTATAACGATTTTGAATTATTAGAGGGTCAAATCTAAAATTACCTTTTCTTTTTAAGTTCCTATGCAAAATAAATATAGACATTTGCCTTACTTGTCTATTGGTTAATTCGGGCCTGTATTCACTTAATTAAATTTATTCTATTTGTTGCAAATATGATTTTTTTTGCGTTTTTTATGAATGAAAATGTAATGACCGTTACTATGAAATTTATTTATATTAATTATATTTTCTTTATATAACTCTTAAAAATAATTGCGGATATAATCTGATAACACATAAAAGTCATAATTGAACTTCTATGTTATTTTTATGTTACATAAAAATAAAAATTCACAACGTAATTAACTTTTTCGATTGTTTAGGACTTAAAATAAAATACTTTTTAATTAGAAATTAAAATTTTTATTTTTAGTTGAAGTGGATTAATTTATTCAACGAAAGAAACTTTGTAAAGCTTTTTGCTAAAAATAAATCATTAAAGCTCATATCTGTGTTTAAAATACAGGAAAAATTAAACATAACCTTTTGAGAGCTTCTTATAGTACTCAAATTAATTTACGGAAAATCTTCAAAATTGTATCTCTAGATTCATTGACGTATTTTTGAAATTATACCAATTGATAGACCGTAATAATTTAAAATAAATGGTTAAGAAAAATTTCATTCGTGAACACTATACAGTACAACAAAGCGTACTATAGTTTAAATTATAAGAGATCGCCGGCAACTCATACTTAAAACAAGTTGTGCCGTATAAATCTACGATACATTGAAAAAGTACTATCTCACAAATATCTTTATAATGTAAAGAAACGAATAAAATAAAATTCACCATCGTATCGTAGATTTATACGGCTCTTATAACCTCTTTGAAGAATGAGTAGTCGGCGAACCTTCGTAATTTTAACTATAATCTTATTACTTTTCTGATTCATTTCTCTGGATGTGTCCAAAGAAGATGACCAAAGAAATTTAACAATGTTGTGCTTCTTCCGCCGGGTTCTTCTTACGGCAAGCGTACGCATTGGCTTTATTGAATTAAACGTGAAAGTAAATTATTTGATTACGTAAATTTATTTAATTTTTAATATGTTCGTTTAAATCTATATTTATAATTTAAAAAAAATGGGAAAATGATTCAATCGATGCCGGAATATGGAGTGGCCAATGTTAACCTTTGCGATAACTATGAGTTCAGCAATCTGCCCTTTTTTATATATATCCGTTTCTCTTTCACTCTTTACTTCGCATGACAATCCCCAAAGTTCCACATTTTTGATTTTCTAAATTTTTAAATATGTTTTTTTTGTTTCAGATACGAACACGCGTTGAGGGAAATATTTTACTAAATATAAATTTGGTTATTAAGACGTTATTTTTAAAATTTACAAAATAATTTTGTAGTCCTTTTAATTACAAAAAAATAACGCACAGTATAAAAAACGCATAATATGTGCAACGGTACGTACAATTATATTCTACATTTTCAAGATTAACTGCAAGCAGATAATTATTTGAACTTTTGCCCCCAAGAGATTACAACCATGTAAAACTAAATAATCTAAAAATAATAATCTTAAAATTAGTGTCAATATTTGAAAACAACGTCAAAAACTAACAAAATGTGAAATGACTTTAGTAATAAAAAAGTAAACAATTTCAATTAAATCAAATTTACTACTTTTTTTTTTTAAATAAAAAATAAATTTTGTGTTTTTGGAGATAAAATATAAAAAAATGTTTGTAAAAAATTCCAGTGGTGTAGTGAATTTAACAATGTGGATTTCTAGTGTTGTGTTTGTATTAGTTGCGTTATTGGGTGTTTGTAGTGGCCAGGGGCGACACTACACCCCTACCTGGGCGGTCCATATACCTGGAGGAGTCGTGGAAGCCGACAAGGTGGCGGCTGAACATGGCTTTATAAACTTAGGAAAGGTTCGTACAAACAATTTTTATAAATTCTTAATTTCTTTTGTATACTTAAACGAGCAGATATCTCTTTTTGAAAGTTTAGTTTTGAGTTTGCTTAAGAAATTCTTTTAGATAAATATCTGAACTTTGTATTTCTCATTTTATAATTTCACTTTTGAGATAACAACATTTTAGGTAAATTTACTCAGGTAAACGTATTTTGATATTGTGAATTATATTCTTTAATTTGTCACAGAGAAATAATTTTCAATTTTGTTATAAATGTGTCTTTGAAATTGTCAACATTATACCACGTCTATTAAGGGGGGGATAAGAATTCAACCTTTTTTTTATTTATTTATATTAGTGTGCAACATATTAATTTTATTGTGTGAAAATTTGAAGTCGATTAGAGTAAAACTGTCGGAGATATAGAGTTTTAAGTCTACACCTCTCGGGTCTGGTTTCATCTTTCTTTGAAACGTTTAAATACGGTTTTTCAGAGTCGGTACGATCTCTAGCTCAAAATCTACTGGATCAATTTTTTTTAAATGTTGCAGACTCTTTCTTTACATAAATGCCGAGGTAACGCTGTCGAATTTTTTTTAATTATTTAATTTTAACGTATTTTAAAATAACAAAGTTTCTGATTTTTTTCATGAAAAAATCGGTATTTTGACTTTTAAGTGCTGTAAAAATCCTTGTTTTTTGTTTAGCGGGAAATTAAGCTGCCTTGGTTCATATAAATCTTGATGTATAAAAAGTATGACTTTTAGAAAATAATTAATTTATTTCTTCATGCATTCAGCCCTGCACATTCCACCCACTCATAAACATTAAATTAATCAAAGTTATAGGTTTACCAAAATTGACAATGATAAAATTATAATAATCCGTGACCGATATGAAATAAAATATGTTATATTTGCGCGGTATGGTACATTGCGGTTTTAAATACAACTTACACAGTGATTCATAATTAAAAATTAATGTGAATTCCGCTGTAATTGGACCGTGTTAATACAACCGCAGATTTTCATCCGCCGCAACATATTTCCAGGATGAAACGGACGTTTCAATATATAATTTGTTTATAACAATTTGGTGTAATAATATTATTTACTCATTTGTTAACGTTAAATATAATATAGTCAATGGGCTTTATGTTCACCGCAAAGTCACTAGTATAGTGCGTTTGGTATTGGATTAATATTATTATCAAGTAGGACGCAATCTGTACCTAATTTCATATCTTCAAAAATTTCGTATCTTTCCGAATAGCAGCTAGTTAATTTTTTTTTCTTGTTGCAATAGCACAAATCTGGTTATTGAGGTGGATGTAAAGGCGCTACTGACTCGAACAAATTTGTATTGAAGACGTCACAGTGGGCGAGAGCATTGATGATTGACGTTAGACTACTGTATCCTCGGTTTCGATATTACACAGTATTCCTTTAACAGAAGAAATTCGAAGAAGCGGGGAAAACAATAAAGAGACATCGCAGTGGACGCGATTCCCATGTCATATCATAATGCACTTGTTGAAATAAAAATTATTGAACCCATATAAGGACAAATAAAAATGAGATACAAGGAAAAAGAATATTGGAAGATGAATAGCGAAGTTATTGAAAAAATTGTAGTTATTGTAACATGAAATGTAAAGTGAAACTATAGTATAGTATAGTTATTAAAAAATTATAAATTATGTAATGCAAAATCTTTATTGTTTAAGTGCTAATAAATATTGAAAGTTGATGCACTCAAAAAAAAACATTTAAAAAACAAAATTGTATTGAATAGGTAAAAATATGCCTTGTTCCTTAATTGTATAAAACTCATGTCTCATTCACAGAGTTTTATTGTTAATTTAACGTATTTTCCCATTAAATATATATTTCAGACGACACAGTGGGCGAGAGCATTGATGCTTGACGCCGACTGCTGTGTCTTCGGGTTCGATCCCCGGATCAGATATATATTTTCTGGGTTTGGTTATTATGAACTTATATTGATTATGGTCATACATAATCATACAGTTATTAGGCAGTGGTGTAGCCCACATATATGAGGCCACGACACCATAAATACTGCCAACATTGAAGGAGGTCGTCGGTGATAGGACTAAGCATCGGAAATAGGCCGACGTTAAATAAAAAAAAAATAAAATATATATTTCAGCTTGTGAAATGTAAAGAAATAAAATATATTATATGAAATACAATAATTATTACTAGTATTATTATTATTAATTGTTTATTGTTCGCCTTTCGGCTTTACAATCTACATTTTTAATATATTTCATATACTTCCTTTTTATATCCAAAAGTACTTTCTGCTTCTTCTTCTCTTGACCCTCTTCCTTCATTTTCCCTAGTCTTCCTTCTGTACTGGTCTATTCCCTAGTCTATTTTTCTGGGCTGAAGTTTAACTGTTTCCTCGGTACTTCTTTCTTTCTCTTGCTTCCCTTCATTGCCTCTTTTAGTACTTCCTTTCTCTTCCTGTTCCTTGTGCAACCCAGCCACAAGCTTATTTATTCTCCTCTTTTTTCTTTCCTTCTTACTATTTCCGCCATCCACCTCTTTCCTTCACTGCCTCCCTTTAATAGCTGGCCAATATTCCTTTCGTTCGCTACTTTTTCCTTACACTCAAACTTAATGTGCTCCAGTGTTTCGTTCTCCGCTCCGCACACTCTACACTTTCTTTCCTCACTACTTTCCCAGTATCTGTTTCCTTTTTCCTCATTTCCCAATCTAAACCTCTACATATAAATATTATATGAAATACAATAATATATTTTAAATAAAGATAGTAATTATTATTAAATAAATGTATATAATTGATCAACGGCATGATTTCACAAGTTGAAACTTACATTTAAGGTTAAAACTTTAAACTAAAACTAAAAACAGTTGTTGGGAATGATATTTTACCCCAAAAGGTTTTCATAGACTTTGTCTACTCTAATTAAACGAATGTTTTCTTAATTTCAACATCATCTAGATCAAAGAATATTTAAACTTTAAATAGTTTATGAAATACCGTCATAAATCAAAACTGTCAACATAATAGAAGGTTGTTAGCAATATGGCTAGTATAGGAAATAGGGCAATGCTAAGTAAAATAAGTAAATAAAAACACAAGAGTGATTTCTTAGTAAAAAGCAATCACGTTACTTTTGTCATAGGTGTATAAGATTTATTTAAGAAAAAATATTATTGATTTTACCAACACCAAATAAATTATTCAAAAAATAAAATTATCGCAGCTTATTTCTATTCCAATATTCCGTAAAATTACGTTGCCACATATTTTATAATAATATTAATATATAGTTTACACAAAAATCTATTTATAAATTTGCATAACACCCCAATATAATTTAAAAGATGGTTTTTACCCTAAATTCTTCCTCCTTCTACTCGTACAATGCCTATGCTATACTCAATATCTCAAATAGCCTTCTGAACCCCTGTAGACGACCCCTGTGGCTTTCTTTTTTAGGGGTTGAATCGTTGACAACGTCAGTTGCCTGAACACAAATGTTTCCATATGTTTAACAATTCCTGGCATGGTTTGGTTTGGTTTATTTATAAAAAAGATTCATAGTTATTCAATATTCTCTGTTAATGTTACAAATCATTTTAGACGAAATATTTATGACATAGGCGCCGAGTGTCGAGCATAGAGTATAGAGGGGTGATCACCCCTACAGGGTTGACGAAGTGCTCCTTGAAATTATTTAGACAATTGAATACTAAAGGGTAATACAAATTAGTGTTTTTCTATTTAATTGAAAAATTAGTGAAATGTTAACAACAGCTTTTATGTGAAATGAAAGGGGGTTGATTCGCATGAGTGGAGAGGAGAGAGCATGATATAAATTAGAAGACTATGCAGTATATGTAAAATTGTATCATCTATCTGATTTAATACTCAGATAAGTCATACATGCAATCAAACATAATTATAATGCAGATAAAGTTATCGACTACCGTTGGAATACTGGTAACTCCAGGGTGGTCACAGACCTGGAAAACCGAGAAATTCGGGAATTATCAACCTGGAAACATCATGGAAATATCAGGGAATTTCAGGACATTGCAGCAACTATTTCATATATAGTATATTATATTTCATTTAAAATTCAAAATGAAATGAATCAGAAAATTTAAAAAGAAAACGTGTAACTAATAAAAAAAAAATTGGCGTCAAAAAAGGCTAAACTTTTAGCTGAAATTCAAGTTATCTATTAAATATTAGGAGTTAAATTGTTCTAGTTTAGATTTAATTATTGGTAATTACAATTTAATCAAAACTTTAAATATTTAAGTGATACGAATAAAATTTCTGTGTCAGGAAAAAGTACGAAAAACTTTACAGGAAAACCTGGAATTATCAGGGAAATTTGAAATCATATTGTTTTCGTCGTTATCTCAAGACACTATTTGATTAAAAAGCTATTATTTTTTTGGTAATTATTGCAACATTACTGCTTCTGTGTACACAGCACGACTCTCTTAACAATAGACTCACGCTAAAATTTAAAGGGTAGAATTTTTTCCTGAGAACTGCACGAGAAAGTGCAACACCCTCAACTTTAAATTCTATTGTATATTGCTCGATAATTGCATATTAAAAAAATATTTGATTAACAAAACTCAACTACTAAATCTATATACTAAAAAAGGAATTTCAAGAATACTGCTAAAGGATTAGTGATTTTCTTATATATACTTATATTTTGGTACGGTCGCATACTGGAAGCGCAATATATTTGTATTACGTTAAGTGTTTGACAATCCGAATCAACCCTGGCCGAATTAGTCTTGATTATTGAGATTATAATGATACATCTCTATAAAGACTCATATTTTTAATATTTGTGATACTGGTTTTGTTTTATTGTTATACGTCTTGGTTGCACTCTGGTAAAAGGTAAACTCAAGGTCACATGACCACACTGTATATCACGTGTAATTACATACCACCTTTTATTCATGTATTTGTTTTTCTGGTTTGATTGTGTTGATCAGTTACACATAGAATTGAACTTTGCAGTTATTGATTTAGATGTAATTCATTTTCTATCTCCCTCTCTCTTTCTATTTATTTATTCGTATTTATTTATAAATGATTACGTGTGTTTATCTTGTAGATATGTTAAATTGTAAGCACGCAGAACAGAAAATTGTAAAAGTTCAATTATTATTGATTACTCAGTGGTTGTCACCAGACTATATGACCTTATGACCGATTACAGGTCAAATCAAACCCAGCCTTTTATTTATTAATCTACTTGATGGTATTTGATTGTCACTATCGTTGAAACCTTGTAAACTATTTCCGGTTACGTTTCTCGATAAACATAGTCACGTGTATTTATGATTTATATAACTTTATAACAGTTACCTCTTTCCTAAACAATGTGATCTAACACACAACGACTTTTAACTTATTTTACTGCTTGTTGAAAAATAGTTTTTTCGCTGATTTCATTTTTTCAATGGGCTTGTGTCCTCATCTTTTAGTGGTCAATTTTTCAATTGTTGATTGAAATTGATGTTAATAAATGTATATTGGCGTGTGTTTTTGATTAAATATCTAAATGTTAACAGAGATATAGTAAATAAAAATTTGAATTGTAGTTTTAGCGCTAGAAATGGTCGGACATATTTGTATAACGTGAAATGCATTTATACGTCAGTTATTTGTTGAGTATCTCAGTGCTGTGAAATGTTCTGTAGCTGTTGGTAGTCGAAATAATCAAGTCAAGTCAAAGAATACGGCATACATAATATTGAAATTTTATTGTTCCTTGAAATAGCTGGAAATAATATTGGATATTTTGTTATATAAATACATATAGCAGAGATTTATCAGCTGTAAGGTTGGTAACCTGTAAACTTGTCAGAGTTTTGTCAAGAATATATCTCTTTTACGCTCTGTTGTATAAAAGAGATAGCAACTAGCGATTGTGATGTCACAAGCATTTGGAATGTTCTACAACGTTGAATCACTTTAATAATTAAAGAGACAAAATGACTTTTTTAATTGTTAATATCTCTTAAAATATAATGAGTCATTAAAACATAATTGAACATTTGAGGTTCTAGTAACTAACTTTATCAATATATAGGACAATTTTATAGACAGAGGCACAAGCCCATTTTTACATATCGGTATTGCGGGGATGGATTTAATAGAGTGAGGGCTGCCATCTATGATGCAGAAAAAGTATTAATTTTAACAAAGAACTGACAAAGCAGACAAAATTCATTAAATTAAAGAACCAGAGTAGTCTGAGAGCTCCTTTTGATTCTTATGAACATATATATTACCATATTAAATATTTAAGCCTACAATGTAAAATACCATCTTCATATTTCTAGAAGATTAAAGATACATGTAACGAGATATTCTTTCAGCAAAGGCATTAACATTAATATAAGTATATCATATTCTTACGTTACATTACCTTTTAAAATTATATTAAATTTACAGGCACTCTAATACATTGAGTCTATAAAAAACAAAGAAACCATGATATTGAAAAAAAGTGAGAGTATTACCTAATAGAATGTGCTTGTATATTACTACAGTAATTCACATTCTCTTTGAATGCCGTATCCGTACGAGTAAGTAATGTCAGTAAGCTGGCAAGGTGAGTTGAGGAAGTAGCGCAGAATCTAGCAGCGTACTTGAAATCTAAACTGGTTTGTACAATGTGGCCAAAAGAACGCACAGAAATACCAAATGTATACAATGATGAGGAATTCTATTATGTGCCCGATCTAGGTTTAGTTTAGCTAGAAATTAGGCACTTTAGGTTCGGAATGTTATAGATCTTGTTATAACAAATAATTTGAGTCCAATACAAATTGTTGAAACATGTAATTTAATATATAAGCATCTCTTGTCGGTACTACGTATTCACACAATCAGTTTTATATGTTTATAAATGAAAAATGAAATATAAAATTAGCCTCACGACAATGCTTTAACGCCCTTAGCTAAGCTGTTACTTAAACAAACACAATAAAGTGCAATTTTGTTTATATTTTAACGTTTCACGTGAACTGGTAACCTCAGGAATAAGTATTTCCATATATTAAGTACAAAACGTTAATTTTTATTTGTGAATTTAAAAGTAAAATTAATTAATTAAATTTATTTTATTTATAGAAACTGACTGACTGTATGAGCTATTGAAATATACAATTACTAATTACGTTATGTACTTAACTATTATTTACAAAAACTTGTTAAATTATAAAATGAAAGTTTAATTAATGCTAGTAAAAGTAACAGGCAGTTATATTTTAGTCATTAGTATTAATAATTTGTAATTGCGTTTGCGGAGAATAAATACAGACAATTAGTCCCCTGTAGTTCCACTCATTAGTGAATATGATGTAAAAATATTCATTTAAAAATCAATCTATTTATATTTATAGTATTGTATTAAATAATATTTATTTAATTTTCTGATTTTGATTGCTGACAAAGTTTAATTGATAATGTGCTCGCACAATCGTTATTAAAAAAATAAATGAAGTGTATTAGTTTAATGATAATTCTTCGTTCATTGTTGCCTGTTGATATCATAATATTAATTTTATGTAAATAATACGTAGATTTCGGCCGATAACCTGAACGCCAAGCAGCAATAAAATGGTCATCAATTCAGACTCTTCAATTGTTGACGCATTACACTTAACGATACTAATATTGAATCTACGGTATTACTATTCAAGACTAAATAAATAGTGATTTGTTCGAGACATGCAATATTGTATTTAAACCACAACTCGTGAGATCTATAGAGGATGGTTGACACGCTTCTTCAAGCCTCGTGATTGGTTGATTTAATGTCCTATAGATCGCTGATTAGATGAAATTATGTAACAACTGGATTACATATTACATATTAATTTAAATGCTGGAAAAATAGGCCAAGGAGACTAAATGTACATTACATTTATACTTTTTTATTAAAAGAATATTAGATAATTTATAATCAGTTTTTATATCTTATGCCGCTGCTTTAATTGGCAAAATAACTTGCTCTGTGACACTATTTCTGAATTAAATTGACCAATTTGTTTTATCAATGTAATTATATGTACTAAATTATATCACTGCTTTATTTTGTCAACACTGTATTAAAACGGAATATTGTGATACAGAGGAAACCAATTTAAATAATAAATTGAGTGGCGCTTTTAATTAAAAAAAACTATATATTAGACCATCCATAAATTCACCCGCAAGAGAAAGCGTTGCGACGTCACATGCAGTATATAGTATATAAAAAAAAGAGTTAAAAAAGGTGATTTCCTGAAAAAATTATAAATGGAAAGAAATGTATTTTTTTAAATAAAAGAAGAATAATAAAATATAGTCAATTTAGGACGCAATGGCTGCGAAAAGCCTAGTAGAAAGTTTACTCGATATGTATGACACGCTTTACAGATAAATCTGTTATAAAATTTAAACCTACTATAAAGCCCGTCCGGATAGGCTTATTCTCAGTTTATACCTGGTATAAATTTTATAACAGGTTTATTTGTAAGGCGGTTAGGGTTTGTTCGATAGATTCCCAGTCGAATAGTCATTTTGCTTACACAACTTAGTAATTTCTGTAAAAAAGTCCCTGTCCCGAGGTATTCCCGAGATTATCCCGAGATATATATTGGGTATTTACAAGGCTTGCTCAATTAAGGAAATATTATTTAGTGTCCCGCTCGGGTAGTCCGACAGAGTCTTTTCTTACCAGCATCTTATCAGGATGTGAGACATGGCTAACAAGAAATTCATCTAGGGATTACACACTACAGTCTTGCAACATTTAAGGCAAAATATACGCACTCAGCTAGCACTATAACATCAAACACACTTGCGACAGGTGTGTTTAAAGACAAAATCATAGGCGTTGTCTCTGTTTCTTTAATGTGATCCTATAGCACCGTCTCTATCTCTCTACGACAACGACAAAAATATCTTAAGCCAGTTATATTTAGCGTACAGAGAACTTAAACTTCAACTAGGCTACAACCAACACTAATAGGGGTATTACTGTTTAAATAAAAAACATATTCATCTGTCAGTTGAGCCATATAATAGTTTCTACAAGGCGATAATTAAAATTAAGTTAACTATAATATTCTTTCCCCTCAAAAATGTGTTACTAATGAATAACAACTTAACTATATCTATAAACACCCTTCTGAACTAGTTATTACGTGTTTAGCTTTAGGAGAGTGTTGTGACGTAACGCTTGTAGTAATGGTGAAAACAGACACGAAACAAAACTCCAAAATCTCTTAGAAATAAAGAGTACGTATTTTATTTTTAACGATTTCTTATTCGTAAACAAACAATTAAATAATTTCAATAAATATTTATTTAAAATAACACGAAACATGTTTTAGTCAATTATTTATTCTGTTGCGTAATTTTACGAAGGAAGACATTACCAGGATACTAGTTAATTATAATAAAAAAATAGAGTAATTAAAATTTGGTGTAATTATCTTCTTAATATATATAAATTACGTGTCACGTTGTGTGTCCGCGATGGACTCCTAAACTACTTAACCGATTTTAATCAAATTTGTACATTGTGTGCAGTTTGATCCAACTGGAAAGATAGGATAGCTTACATCTCAATTTATGATTGCAATATTATCTTATTGCAAATTATTTGTCTATTAATTATCTGTTAGCTCCAAACGATGACATCTGGCGACGATGATGGCGACATCTGTTGACTAGATTGAGTAAATATTCTGTTGACTAGATTGAGTAAATATTCAATAGATGGCGCTATGTAATGTAATATGACAAAAACGTTAGTCACAGCAACGCGTGGCCGGGAGAGCTAGTTGTTTATATTTAATTTCTGTGTAAACATTTGCTTGTTTAAATATATCAAACATTATAAATAACGAACATGGCGAATGTTTACGTAGAGCTAGGCTTTACTAATTATTGGTGGTAATGACTTTCACCGGGTGTTACATGCGTAGATTTGATATGTACTCGTATGTAGCGATTAAATATAGATCTACTAAAGAAAATGGTTTTTTTGTTTATAGCTGACCCGATAAACGTTGTCCTGTCCAAATTTCAATAAATCTTTTCACAATGGGCTTGTGTCCTCATTTTTTAGTGGTCAATTTTTCAATTGTTGATTGAAATTAATGTTAATAAATGTGTATTGGCGTGTCTATTTTATTAAATATCTAAATATTGACGGAGATATAGCAATTAAAAGTTTGAATTGTAGTTTTAGCGCTAGAAATGGTCGACCATATTTGTATGACGTGAAATGCATTTTAACGTCAGTTATTTGTTGAGTAGGTCAGTGCTGTGGTAATGTTCTGTAGCTGTTGGTAGTCAAATAATCAAATCAAATCAATGAATTATAAGTTTTTATTTTATTTAACCCTGCTAAGCAGACATAATATTGAAATTTGATTGTTCCTTGATATATAAATACATATAGCAGAGATTTATGATCTGTAAGGTTGGTAACCTTACACAAGGATTGTTATGTCACATGCATTTGGAATGTGTACAACGTTGAATCCCTTTAATAATTCAAGAGACAAAATGACTTTTTTAATTGTTAATATCTCTTAACATTTAAGGAGTTATTAAAAAATAATTGAACATTTGAGGTTCTAGTAACCCACTTTATCAATATGTAGTACACTTTTATAGAAATTAAGACATAGGACACAAGCCCATTCAACTGCAAATAAACAACTGAATCAATTTTTTGTCACTATTAGGTTGATTCAAAATTTAATAATCAACTGTAAAACGATATTTGCGCGCATACTAGCAAAAGTTATATAGAAAAAAGCACTTTTAGTTTTTCTAGAATTTTCCAAATTTTCAGGCAAATTTTTCAATTTTTCTTTTCTTAAAAACCTTATTTGGACTATAATCGAACATTCAAAAAAATAGTAGCCAAATCGGTTCAGCCGCATTTAAAAAAAATATTTTTTAATTCAATTTATTCAACGTTGGTCTATTTCCGATGCTGAGTCCTATCACCACAATTAAAATTAACAAAAATTCGCATTGATCCCATGTATTTAAGTATGCATGAACGTTTACAGGAAAGTTTGTAGGGGGTGGCAAAACAACAAGAGTTTCCTTTAGTTATTGAATATTTTTATTACTGATACATTCACAAATGTTTAAAATAAATGAAAAATAACTCACCCTGAGAGAGTAACCGCTCACTTTTTTCTTTTACTGCAGGTCTGTAAAAAGAAAAACAGAATTATTAAAGATAATTCAAAAAAAATTAATATGATATTTTAAATATGTCGTCAATATTATATAATATACGTTTTCTTTAATTTAATATATTTAACGTCTGTGTATTTCGATGTTGAGTATTATCACCGATGACCTCGTACTATGTTGGCAGTTTTTGTGCTGTCGTGGCATTATATCGTCAAAGCTCTCGCTTACTGTGTCGTCTGTTATATAATTATTAATATAATTTTTTCAATCTACAGTTAAAACCTGAGAGATGCTCTGGAATGTATACATGGAATGCTAACATTTTTGTCTGAAGACAGGCTCGCCGCAAGTGTGCGCGTTCAAGATTGTCTTAAGACAGTCCAGTAAACACCACTGTAATTTGATCACAATTTTCGGTGTGGATAAGTTTCATATAATCTTTAAAGCTTTAATCACTTAGGTTGACTTTCTATTGTTTGTAATATCTAAGAATAAAAAATTCCTGCCAAAATTAGTAAAAACTGAACTTGTCACAATTAATCAACTATAATGAAAAGTAACACTAACACGAGGATGAAAACGTACGAGCAAGTATAACGGAATGTATGAAAGTTTTTCATTTGCGTCAAATACTCGTATATTTTCGAAAGACACGTGATGTCACGTATCCACATTTATTTCCACGATGCGTCACATTTTTTTGTCTTAGTTTTTCTTTCTGTCATTCATCAGCATTCCTTTTAATTATATTACTTGTAATATAACGTAACGTACGAGTAGTAGTAACGTAACGGGTTAGGTTTTACTGCGAATTCGTGTTCCGACGAATATTAAAACAAGATTATTAAAACAAAAAGTCGCGCCGCACCACTGAAAACATTATTTAGTTTCAAACATGAATGGATCGTAATTCGTAAGCAGTGGTTGCGAAATCACTAAAATAAGTTATGTGAATTACTGAACTTTTCGGCCGTGATCAGTAAAAAGTCATGAAGTGGTTTTCCACCAACTGGAATTACTATTTTATTAAGAATAAACTAAAGCATTTGCAGTCATCGAACCGTACATTTTAAGTAGGCTGTTATTATTTTTCATTATGTAAAAATGTCAAACCTGGACTAAAATTTGAATTTACGGAAAGGAAGACACTCTTGTTTTTTTGTTTAACTTTAAAACTATAACTTCTGCAATAATTTTATAAATCCATTTTTTGTAGAAAATAATATTAACTATTATTATTATTATTTATTATTTATTGTTCGCCTTTCGGCTTTACAATCTACATTCTTAATACATACTTCAAATTACAATTAAATTTACATTATTCTCCACCAGCTTATTTATTCTCCTGTTTTTTCTTTCCTTCTTACTATTTCCGCCATCCACCTCTTTCCTTCACTGCCTCCCTTTAATAGCTGGCCGATATTCCTTTCGCTCGCTACTTTTTCCTTACACTCAAACTTAATGTGCTCCAGTGTTTCGTCCTCCGCTCCGCACATTCTACACTTTCTTTCCTCACTCTTTTCCCAGTATCTGTTTCCTTTTTCCTCATTTCCCAATCTAAACCTTGCTGTTCTTCTTATGTGTTTTATGTCTTTTTCTATAAGGTACTGAGGCACATTATTTTCCCATAACCTTTTATATTTTTTATTGTAGTTACTTTTTTTCTATTTTTCCAATTCTCTCCTGCTGTTGTATCTCCTTATCCTTTCTCCTTAGCTCCTCTTCCACACTTGCGCCACCTTCTCTTCTCCTCTCTGCCTCTTCGATCGCCATTCCATTCCCTTCAAAGTACTCCTTTCTCTTTTTTGGACCTCCTCCCTATTTAATAACTCATATAATATAGAATAAATGATTTATACAATTGCAATATCCTAAAATTAAATTACATAATTACATATGTAGCAACTTTATTTTCTTAAAACCTTTTTGTTATCTTTTACGTACAAAAATAAGTCTTAAATATTGTAAAGAAGATAGAATAAAAGTTGAAGGTTATATATAATTTTTATGTGACAAGTAATTAGAAGTTTCACTGCAACACAAATCTGCGCAATTGTTTTTATATTATTATAAATTGAATCTTTTAGGGTTTCCTTTTTAAGAAAAAATATTGATTTGATTTTGCTTTTTTTTTTCTAAACTTTAAATTAGTAAAGGTATTTTTCTGTTCTAAGCAAAATGATTATTGTCTTGTGAATTGATAAAAATAACATCCTGTGTATCACTAGATCAAAATGGAAGCAACTTTTTCATGAAAATTAATCCCCAATTTCATTTTTTTATTTGGAAATATTAGACGATTTTAAATGTAATTCGGAATAGGGGCTGTAAGTTAAATAGTTTATAATTTCTAAAAAGACATAAATATAAATGAAAAAGGGCATACAAAAGCTAACATACCTGTATAGCTCTCCTATTGTGCAAAGAAAAATACTTCTCGGTTAAATAAATTTATTAAAACATTTTTGGTTAAAACATGGATTAATTATTTTTGTTTCTCAGCTTTTATTTTTGTTCCATAATCGAAATAGAACTGAGAATTGAAAAAACAGCTCTATGGGGGAAGGAGAAAAGGAGACGGGGGGTGGGTGTTTATATTCTCGACGAATTGATTTAAAACCGTTGACCACCACTGCGTTAAACAGTTACAAAATATCAATGTATCATTGTATGTAATTCATTCTATTTTTACATTCTGCTGTTATATTTATATTTTTAAACAAAACAAAAACTTGCCACACCTCACCAGGCTACGAATATATGTATATTCTTTTTCTGTGTTTATACTCTCACAGATTTCTGTAGCAAACTTAGATTTATTGTTATTTATAAATCCTTCTCACTATTTCCTAAACAAAAAAAAAAAAATAAGAAAGAAAATAAAAATAATTACCTATTCCACAATAAATTCTTTGGCACGTAAAATATTAAATTATCAGCAAAAATGTAATAAATATAATTATTAGGTAATCATTAATTGCATTATCATTCAATCGATTTGTGTAATGTTTCATCGATGTTCTTGGGTTACAAAACGCTGGCGATGCGGAAATATTTTATTGTATGTGACAATTAAATATTACTTAATAACATAGTGTATGAAGTGATTGTCACTTGTAAGTGTATACCATATCGATAGTCAGTTGATTAGTGAGACAACTGCAACAAATCAAAATTTGTGTTTTCTTGTCTCTCCTAATTCTATCTCTTCTATTCCTCAAACAAAATTATAATGCAGATAAACTTGTCGAATATCGCAGCAATGCATACAACTTGAATATTGTTATTGTGATTTGGGAATCCTAACAATTAAGGAAGAGATAAAATCAATTGAAAACCATCCAAACCATCTAGATTTAGGCTTAATGAATTCTAAGAAAATATATTAGAGACTAAAAAAAATAATTCCACAAAACCTAATTAATCTAATTTAATTATTGTATTCTTTGGCTATCGGATATGTCATTAGACATATACCGTACAAGATTATCATCTTACGTTACATAAATATTGGAGTTATTTCATTAATGAACTGGACGATTCATATATTGGAACGTTTTTCTATTATTTATAACGTGTTCTATTTAAAAGATGTTAAAGTACTAAATACGTAGACAGCATATCGGGTTTGATTGCCGGTTTATCGCTTACTCTGGTTCAAGGATTGAACCCGAAGACTGCAGTCATCGTCAAGCATCAATGCCCCCGCCCACTGTGTCGTCATCACTATTTATACAAGCAAAAATTAAATTCTGTTCGCTGGTAAGCGCACCACTTGAGAACGGGTGGACCGATTTAGCTATTTTTTGTTTTAATTGTTCGTTATAGTCTGAGTAAGTTTTTAGGGTAAGAAAAATTGGAAAATTCTGGAAAAACTGAAAGTGCTTTTTTCTATATGATTTTTGCTACTATGTGCGCAAATGTCGTTTGACATTTTTAATCATAATTTGAACTTCCAGTCAAAAATCTTGTATAAAAAATATGTATTATTTTATTTACACTTTACCGGTTTTTTTAAAAAGTAGAGTTACAATATTTACCAAAGCTCAATTGTTTTTCTTTTTCAACATAAAAGAAAAACTCTGAAAGCATTTTGTCAAAGTCAGTTATACAAGTATAAATATTATACAGTATAGAAAAGGTCTTTGATCTCGAGAGCATGAATATGAAAAATGTATGGTGCGTGTGAAAGGAACTAATTTTGATATTTCCGCCGTTTATTATTTTCAGAATAATTTATTGCTGGTAGCTGTACAGATTTTATGTTCGAGAGATGAATTTCACTGAAATGAGATATGGTTTTAAAACAAAAAAAAAACATTTTTAGAAATAATTATTTATATGATACGAATAAATCATATTTTTATTTTTTTTTAGTCAAGTCTTTGTGTAATTCTATATTTTGTGGCATTGTTATACTCCGTTGTACGTCATTACACGATATATTTCAATACGGTGATGATTCATTGTCATCGTTGCTATGGAAAACTCATTACTTACTGAAATGATATATTATGTTACACAATAAAAAAATACAAAATTAATATCAACTTTGGTGTGTTAGGTGTTATGGATTGATTACTCGGACGATATAGTCTGTCCTGTTTAAGTCCTAAATCACATGTACACTGTAAAAAATAATTAGTTGTTAAAATTATTTGTCAAATCGATACAAAAAAGGCATATTTTTGATAATGTTTTTTGACGACACAGATAATCAGTTTAAATGATACCTTAAAAGAAAGACCAATAACCTAGCATGTTTGAACGATGGAAAGCTATTTTATTTATTTTTCTAAATACCATAAACTGCAGCAGCTTTTTTAAATTTTAAAACTTTTTACAACTTCAAAAGCGTGTAGCATTTTTTTTAAATAACGCAGATGCTTGAAACTTGGTTTATTAGATTAGGTACACATCTGACAAACGCCAAAAAATAAAACAATTAACAAACAACTTAAATTGGGCCACTGATGGTATTTAAACGTCAGAAATTGTGTTTTAATAAAGATAACATAAAAATAGCAGTAAAAAATAAATAAGCAGACTTCGGCTAAGACATGTATGGTTTAAAATGTTCTAAATGGTGTGAACTATTATCCCCTTAAGGCTTTGCACCTTGCTACCAAATACCCTGTATAATTATTTCTATAATTACTACATGATAAAATAACATTTAAAAAATACTTTGTAAAATTTTCATAAATAAATGAGTTAATGAAAGCGAATCTCCGCAGAGGTCACAAAAGAAAGTGTCATTGCGGTGTTCCTCATAACTCATCACTGGATTTCCTGAAATCAAAAAACCAAAATGATTTCATTAGTTGATAAGTTTCTGAAGGTAAAAAAGGCAATCAAAATACCGATTTTTCATGAAAATAAATCAGAAACTTTGTTATTTTAATTAAACAAAATTAAAAAAACTCGACAGCGTAAAATTTCAAAAGAATTGGTGCAGTAGATTTTGAGCTAGAGAGGACATCGACTTTGAAACAGCTAAGTGTGAGAAAAACGCGTTCAAAAGTTAAAAAAAAAAAACGAAACTAGACCAGAGAGGTGAAGACTTAAAACTCTATATCTCCGACAGTTTTACTCCAATCGACTTCAAATTTTCACACAATAAACTTAATATGTTCTACATTAATATAAATTTAAATTGAAACCTTCAATTTATTTGACTCTACCATTGTGTAAAAGAGAGAGGAAGATAAAACCATGACATTTTTTGTTAACTTAAAACAAAAAAACGAGACTTCATATATTTTACATGAACAACCAAGCATTTTCATAGAATTTTTGTACATAGTAAATATTGCAATTTATTTTATTCGTGGAAAGTTGACTGCTTGCTAAAATGTTCTGCGGTTTTTACTATTATAATACTGTGAACAGTTAGTCATAAAAAATAACAGCACCAACAGAGTTGATTATTATACTCGTCTCGTAGTAATATCAATAAAACCGCAAGAAATAAAGGAAATTGCAAAATATTAACCGAATGCAGATGCAGATGCACTACAGAGGTTACATTGCAGTTATTATAAACGACACGAAAATAAAAAAGAAACACTTTTGTTATTTATAGTTTTTATTTAACGGTTATAGATATATAATCTTTAAAAGTTGGATAGAAATGACACAATGGTGGAAACATTTGAATTTGATGGCATTTTCACTTGAATTGAAAAAGTAGTTCTTTGTATATTACATACTCTATTATAGTCTAAAATAAAACTTTTGTAATATGTAACAGTACATTTTAACGTCACACGTAACGAGGAGTTCGTCACGAAAATACTTATTGAGGTTTTTACACTATGGAGTTATTATTATTAATATTGTTATCTTTGTATGTTGTTCTAATAGTCTGTCGTATTGCAACTGCAATACGCGTTTTTATTATAACGCAAATTTCGAAAGATTAATGAAATATCGAACAACTAAATCAAGAAATTTAGCACAAGTTTGGGATATAACCCGAAGGGACTTGCGTCAATGTTCTATCTACCATCGAGTTAAATGATAATTTTATTTCATAACTAGCGATAATTGACCAAGTTTATTTAAGCAGTACAATAAACAAACGATTTAACTTGCAAGACAAGAACTGATATGAGAACTAAATGAAAGTAATTAATTTTAAAATAATTATCTTTATAACAAGTAAATAAAAAAATTGCATTCATATCAAATAACACGCATATAATCGCGCATGTTTTTGTTGGCAGTCAAGAATTGTAGACGCGTTTTGGTACTTCTGCAATTTTTGTTTTTGCAAAATGTCCTTTCAATCGGGATAGAAAAAGTAGCAGAAATATGTTTACTTTATCAATATTTTTAAAGATAAATTTTTACAGTAGAATATATTTTTAATATACTCGTACAGATAGTCATTTCATTTTAAGAAGATAACATTAAATTAATCAAATTGCAACAATCTCCAAGAACTAATTATAATAAAGTTGAAATTGATTATGTGAATCACGAATTACTGCGCAATCGCTGACATTTGACCCTAAATATAAAGTATAATTAAAAACATATACGCCGCTGCTATTAACTTCATATCAATAAAAAAAATTCCGTTCCGTTTTTTCATATTAAATACATTAAAAATAAATATATTTTTTTATTATAAAACATTAATTAAAAAATATATATTAATTAATATAGAACGCATTTAAAAAGTTAATTGATTCAGAAAGGTTTGTAATTATTCTTAACATTATATCAAAAAGTTTTTAATTTAATTTAAAAAGGAGTTGAATACTACTAATTTAGTAAAATTGTCGTAAAGTGTGAAGTCTCAAGACTTACTCGTAATGCTAATTGAAGAAGAAGCGTGAAATAGAGCAATCAATAGGAAAAATGTGAACTAATTAAATGAGAAGTGCTAAAGAAATGAAATAGGGTGAAAAGAGGAGAGCGGAAGGAGGGGGTTGGTTAAATATAATTAAGTACAGACACATAAACTAGACTATGGCTGGCTATTACTTACATTGATTCAATGTAGTACTATACAAACAGAAGACTAATACACCTTATTGTCTAGCTGTGGAAACATGTCTACCACAGTGGAACGTTAAAAATAAATTGTAAATGCCTTAGTCGGAACTCGTGACTCATGATGACTTTATGAAAATGACAATAATATTAATAAATTTTAATAAAGAACATAAAATTAATAAATAAAATTTATCACACAGATTTCATGCCTTTTTGATTCCACCTCTGTGCTTTCACACTTTGTGGATCCCACCTTGCTGTGACGTCACAGATTTTGAAAATTTAATTTGTAATGTACTGAGGATAAATGATCTCTGTTATTACAATATCCAAAAATGAGATAAAATTCAAAAATTCCATCGTCTCATGAAAACATAATTTAGCATGAATATTACTATGATTTCAGGTAATATTAATTAAATCGAACACTGAGACAAAACGCTGTATGTGCTACAATATTTTATACCACCATCAATAAATATTTGATGAATATTTTACCAATTTTATAAAATCAATAACTTTCATACAAGATACAACAATACGATAGTACGTTCAAGTTCTGTTTAGTTTGCAAACTATGTATTTTATTTTGTTATCACTTTCTGAAGCTGAAGTCATCACGATGTGTTTACCCACTCTGTATTCCACGTTGTTTACATTTGGTAGATGGTAGCAGACCGTTTTATGTCTTCGAGTGTTAGATGAGGTATAAGGACGCAATCGCATCTGATAACACTATGTTTGCTTAAGTTGTTACCCATATATTCCATATCCTATATAAACCATAAAAGCAAGTAAACTTCTATGTACTCTGGGCGGACCAGGTGTGGTAAAAGTACGGCTCTTTTGTATTTCGAAAGCAGCTGTATCTGAAAAGCACCATTGTATGTATCTCGAGCATTATAAGCGGTGTTATGGCCTAGCAAATAGATTTAGATTCATAATTTCTATTCTTTTGTTAAGCTTTATTAGAACCAGTGTCACTTTGAGATAAGGTCACCCGTCTATCGTTAAGTGTCGATTAGTCAGTAATCATGGCAGAGATTTATAGTGTAAACATGTAAGAGAGGGGAAACGGGGAGGAAAAATAAACAATAAATAAACAGTAACTTTTCCACTTGCGCTGCTGATAGTAACACATTCATACGAGTAAACTTACGGCTATCTTTGGTTATTATTAAAAGATCTTTCAATAAGGGCTTTCATTTTAATGGTCTTTTAAGTTTCATACAGGTTTCATTTTAATGTTAACAAATTTAAATGCAATCGTGAAAAGTGATTGTATTTCTATTTTAATGCAAAGTACAAGTTAGTAATGGAACACAATATCTGCTGACAGTTAAAAATTTTTTTGGTAATTATTTACGTAGTTACAACTGGTCCGACGACCAATCTGCAATTTATCCATAACCAAAACATGTATATAACATACGATATTAAGGGATAGTACATAAATTACCCCTTTTTGTGACGTCACACATTTGAAAAAATAAGTTCTTTTTCGTTTTCTTTTATGCTTTTTTGGTTTTAATATTATTATTTTTTTAAGACTAATTTTAGATTCTTCTTTTTCTTCTTCAGTGGCTCGACAGCCCTGGGTGGGCCCTGGCCTTCTCAAGAATTTTCCGAATGATTTAATTACTTGAGATTTCGTAACAAGGTTTTTCACGGGGTGGAGTTGTTAGCACCACGCCCAACCTGGAGGATCAGTCCCCTAATATAAACCCCAGTGGCAGGGTGCCCGGCTATACCCCCAGGCACTGGGTACCCATTTTAGTCGCCTCTTACGACATGCATGAGCAACATTGGGACTATTCTTTCACACCCGGTCACCACTCGGGAATTATAACCAAAACCCAGATAATATCTGGCCCGGGGATCGAACCCGAGGACATAGTAGTCAGAGTCAAGCAAGCAATTTTAGATTAGACCGTCACAAATCTAATGACTAGTTCTCCTCCCATGTCACATGTTGTCACACTTTGGGGACACCCTCCCCCTTCGTCACTTGACATTTATTTAATTTACACTATTTAAATTTTTTTTTTATTTGTCACTGTAGTTCAAAAGGTACAATTAAAAAAATAGTATGCCTGTACAGCGTTACTTTCCAGTAGAGAAGGACCGTCGTTGCGTTTGCGACCTTAGACTAAAGTAATACCACTGTCTAAGACAAAAATGAATTTCTTCAAGAAAAACAAATGACGATATGATTTATTACATTATTTATTTTTTAACTTAAAGAATTTTATTATTAATAATATCGCATATTAAGTGAAAATTGAAATCTAATAAGTAGTTGATAACAGGTCTTGCGAATTGTAGAACGTCGTCCAATGTGGCCCTTGCTTTGGGTTTGGCTACATCTTTGGAACACACTGTTCTTCATATTTCAGTGTTCAATATAATATTATATTGTAAAAGAGAGGTCTTGATTTTATATCTGCAATAAAATTGTTATGAAGAATCGTCTAATAAAATTTTATGTATAAAATAATTTGTTGAATATATTTCTTTTCAAAATATTTCACGCAAATTTTATAAAGTTGAACCATATTTTTTCATTTTATTTTACTTTAAAAATAACAAGTTGTATATTATGTAACATTGTTTACGTTGCAAGTAATTTTTGTTATGTTAGATAAACCTTAAACACACATAACTTGTGTTTAACAAAGAAATAATCTTTATAAAAATTCAGCCTGCGTATGTTTGTGCTCGCAAAACTCGAAAAGTAGTCGATTGGTTGATTTGAAATTTTGGCGTGTCGAAAACCGAATTCATTTCTTTCGTTTCTTTCCAGTTGATCGTCATCTGTGTTTGTGTTTTCGTGGCCCAATTTTGCTAGTGTAAAATAAAAATAAGCTTTAAGGTTAGGTTAACTATTAACAATTATTGTTACGTAAATATTACGTTTTAAAGCACATCTATTTAATTATAGTGTTTTACTATTGCATTAAATTAGACAATGCTGTATTCTTTTCTAATTTAGAAGTTTCATACAATGTACTTTCTTACCTTGGCACATTTCCCTCTCAGGTATTTTGTTATCCGAGAGAGCAATCCCAATCCGTTGTAATTTCACAAAAATAATTAATACGAATAAATAAACAACGTCGTTTTTTGGTGAAATAATTTTGAAGTGATGTGTTTTCTATAAACAAGTAATTTCTATAAAAATTTGGACAATATTTAACATATTTTTAAATAACATAACATTTTAAAATATTTTTTTTTTGTGTTTTAAAGAAATATTTCTGTGTATGCCTTTAACAAAATTGGCACAATTTGAATAGATCGTCTGAAAATTAAATTTAATGTAAAAAAAATGATGTTAAACATTTTAAATTTAACAAATTAATTACTAAAAATCTTTAATAATTTTTAACGCATAAAATATATTGACTCAATTGTCAAATTACACTGAATTAAGTTCGAATATAAATAAATTATTTCGGCGTACTAGATCAATTAGTAATATCTTCTATCATGTGACTACGAAATTTTAATGGCGGTATTATTTAAATAATTTGTTAATTTTATATTTTATTTATTTAATTGTATTGAGTGTTTCAGTAGTAGGACATATTCATAAATTGAATATTTAATTCGGATGTCCCACGGTCATAATTTAGTCACAGTCGTTGATCTATTATTATATTCGCTGAATTACACAACATGAAACTGTATGTGACATCCTCTGGCAGGGGAGGCCAACATATCGCTCTGTTATTTCTAAAAATCTTTTATCTTTCATTGGTATGAATCTAAATAAAATTCAATATATTCTAAGTTCTTTTAAAACGTAATGTATTCGTAATTCGTACACTGTTAAAAATGTTCTTAATTTGAATACAAACTTGATAGACAAATGCGTATTAAAATTAAGAAGCGGTTATTAATTTTTTTATGATACATTTTGGTCTGAATTTGTTAAGGAATTCTTTGGAAATGCAATTTTTTTAATACCTGGTTCTAAAATATGTTTTAAAATTTATACAGTTTTTTAGAGTGATAGTTATAACGCAAAATATGGTCCAGGAACCTGAATCAGAAGACACAATAGTTTGATGTAAAACATTAATGATCTCAGACAGTGTGCTGTCAGTATTATGGAACATGTACCTGAGATTCATATTCAGAAGTATCTTAATACGTGAGTAATGTTTCTCTCCGTGAATATCGAGAATGGAATTCTAGCCAATTTTATGGCAGTTACTAATTACTAGTGCTTGGTTTTATATACATATATATTCTATATATATTTTAGGGAAAATGCATGCTTTAATTTAATTGCTTTATTTTAGGTGTTAACGACTCAATTTTACTTGCATATTTTCTAAAAATATACACATAGCATATTATATGTACATTGTACATACTTATATAAATCAATGCTCTATTAATTATTTTATTGTTACCGTTTGACATATTATGCTGGAACTAATTACATAATTTTACTTATTCAGCAAAGCCGGTAATGAAGAAAACATAATGCTTATAAACATTTGCCAGTGTTTCGGTTTAGGTCGGTATAATATGAGGAATTTGTGATCTGATTGTGCTTCTTGGTAGTGACGAAATTTATGCATTATTATGAACGTTTTTAGTAGAAACATAGTATTTTTTTTCTTAAACATATTTCACTGCCTGTCACCGTAATATATAAATAATAAAAAAAACTAAACATTTATTTTAATAAAGTCTGCTTATGTATCTATATTTTTCATTTTAGTATTTGTTTTTCAGTGATTTATTTTAGCAATTATTTTAGAAATTTGGATTTTTTCATGAAATGTGTAATTTATTCAGGTACCAATTAATAAAACACTTGTTGAAATATATTATTACATATAGAAAAAAATTAATTCGATTTGGGGCGTCTTTCTTCGGTCCCTATTAACTACGCAAACCGTGGTCCTGGTATATATTTTCATATCTACATATGAATTTTTGTTATAAAACCATTACATTATAAAACTCATAGTAATTTTTGCAGTATATTTCTCACAGAGTATGTTATTCCGCTAATATACCTCAAATAAAACGTGTAACAACAATATTAGTCCACACAAAGATATCTAAAAATGATTTTGTGATAGATATCTGTATAAAGGTTCCTTACCCCTGAATGATGCATCAATGTATTATATATTATGGTGACCATAGACTTTGTGTATGGTCGGGATCATTAATATTGTACGTACATTCAATATATATTCGACATTTTACATTAATTAGCATATTGCAATTTGTAATTTGATACATACAACAATACGCGGAACAATTAAAGCAATTAAAATTTATTTTTTCATAATAACTAAATATGAATCATACAAAATTTTCACGGAATGAATATGAAATTAAAAAATAACATATTTTCTGAAAATTGTTTTCTATATTTATTTAAACATATTCTAAGAATATGAAAAATTTATTAATGGATTCTTGTAATGCTGATTAGAGTACAGTAAATATATTTATTCTGGGGCCAATTTGTTAGTGCAAAAAATCTAAATTAGAAATCTACGTCCAAATACAAATTTACAGAGTGCCGCATTAAGCAACGTTACTGAATTCAGCCCTGTTATATAGTTAGTAATACCACCACATAAATAAAATCTTAAAATAAGTTTTACTCGCGGAAGTTATACAACATCCGCGTTCATATTTTTTATTACTCATTTTTTATAATATTTTTTTGTTGTTTTTGACATATGGTTTACAACTTCAACTATGTATGATTTGTAGTTGGAAGGTATTGGTTGTTATAGATAACGTGTTTTAGTTTAGCTAGACAATTGCATTTGTCACTGCCCAGTGCTCATTGCTCGCAGCAACAGCAGCAATAGCCGCCGCGGCACTGTTTGCTGGTGTCAACCACCTTCATGTTCAATGAAAGCCCAGTAAAACTACAGAAAATCCTAGATATTTGAAACGCTTTTATTGTTATTATCAAAAAAATTCTATCAGGCGTCGATACTGTTGATGCCTCAATTTCTGCAAATTCAAATTTCATATTTCTGTGTAATTCCTCCGGTAAAAGTGTTTCTCTTGAGGAGAAGAATAAGTCAAGCAATTCGAACTGCAACTAATTAGTTTTGCTAAGGCTTCTGCTGACTTTAATAGCGTTGGAAACTTCTTGAGATACCAGAGGAAGACACTGACCAAAATATTTTGAACTATACATAAATTACATCGCACAAATTCAGTCTATCCTTTGTCACATTTTGCGGATATGTTGCATATGACGTCACAACGCTTCTGACCTTTTCCTCATTGTCACATCTTGACACAATTTGTAAACCCCTTCTTCACCTTTATTAAAAAATTGAATTTGGTAAATACCAATTGTTTATGATGGAGAAAGACACAATGGAAGTAAGATTTGAAATAATGAAAAAAAGAGATAATTTTTTATGAATGGAGAAGTAATGAATGTAGATTGATGGTTAAAACTTTAGGTTTGCATCATTGCAGTGTCTTAAAGGGGTTCTTAAAGGAACTTTTCTCGCGAATTCTATCTTTATGTTGTTTAATAGCGTTTGTAATACCCCCGGTTAACATCTCTCTCCTTGCGCGTAGAAAGTCAATGAGACACTATTCTAATGGTTATCCAATAGAATATCTAATGGACAAAAGTCTAGGCACATTTCTAAACGTTCTCTCCAATAATGTTTAATCAGGAAATCTTTTGTAGCTTTGCATAAAAAATTAAACTTTGTTTTTTTGATTTCTATAGTTCAAATTTTATTGTTGTTACTTTTATATAATTTAATCCTTAAACCATACATTTACTGGACTTAGCACTGCGCAAAGATATCTAACAGGGCAGACATTCTATAAAATACTATGAAATACAGTCAATTATGAAGCTCGGTAACGGACCTTCCCGATGCCAGAAAAATATATTTATAGCATTCAATATACACCAGCCTTTGCTTTTCTAAATAAATGTAAATACAAGAAATAATACAAGAATAGTAAACGTATTACGTATCCAAGGAAATTGCTAGTACTTGTTGTATATACTCGTATTATAGTTCAAATACAAGAGTTCGGCGGTTTCTAATGCTTAAAATTGGTTGTGTCATATACTGTATCAAATCATTTTTTATTTTGGATGAATAATGTAATAAATGGCTCGAAAACAATTTCGTAAATGATGTACAGGATAAAATTTTAAGACTTCGGATTATTCCCTGAATTTCCTTGAAACCCGTAGTTGCTGTAGGTATAACTGTTAATCCGTAAAAGATAGAAAGTTGAAATTTTGCATGTGTATTTTGTTGACGGGGTAAACACTATTAAATATGAATATTTTGAGATTCTTCCGACTTTGGGTTCTTCCGACACTTTTGTACCGCTCAAAGTTAATGTAAATCCAATGCCACAAAGATAAAAAATTTGAAGCACCAATATATTTTCTAACTAAATATACTTTATTATGAGAGAAAGTTTTACTTCAATGTTTATCAATACACCACTGTACCGAATAAGTCTGTATTTCATAATTTCGTAAGGTAACATCCATATTTTACATTTTGTAGTAAAGAAAAGTTTTATCAGTGGAGACGCTCCTTAAGTCTATAAAAGAATGATATAGATTGCATAAGAAGATAAGCAAAAATAGATCGTAAAAATAAAAAAAATAAAAAAACTCGTTTCTTCGGGCTATGAACACGTGCAACTGCAATGGTCGCTGAGAAAATCGTGCAAAATGGAACAATAAATTATTGCATTTGTCGTACCTTCAGTGTTCGCAATTTTTTTTGGATACTTTATGGACAGAGCGGCAATGCTTTGCAAAGTCGGTTAGGGCCCTTTGAGAAATGATAGCCAAGTCGGCTAGTGGCCTTTGTGAAATTCACACCCCATAAAGTATCTGCTAATGCGAAGGTGTTGACATGTTTTATGTATTTAAATGAATAAATTTATTGTTTTTATGAATGTTCATTGAATAACTTTATTAAAGGTTAAATATTTGTTTAGGGTCAGCTTATTTTTCCTTGTCAGAATGATGTTGTATCAAGCACTGTAAATGGTCTTTAATGTATGAATTATTCTCCATGAATTGTATCTCCAACAATGCAAGATTACACTTTCAAGCAGACAGTGACCTTTGACACAATGTGAACCATTCTATGACAACAGCCGGTCAGCCAAACAAACCGGATATTACAGATAACACATTATTTTATTGTGCCGAATCAAAGGAAGTGGTGTATACAATTGTTTGATAACATTATCTTCATTCTAAGAATTTGTCTCTTGTTGTACGCTACATCTGACACGAGATATGATATTATTATGATGCAAAAATGATGAAATATTCTAATGACAATAAATGTCTGTTAACAAGTGTACAAACAATTAGACGATTGTGTATCTCAAAGCTCGAGTTGGATTGCTTAATTATAGACTCTTATCTTGATGCGCAATCTTTGCGAATGATTGTACTGTACTGTTTTATTTCATTTTTTTAATTATTAAAAAATAGTTTCGGTCTGCGCTTTCAAATGAGGTTAAGAACGTTGTCGCGCTAGACAATAATTTAAAAGTTGCGTTGCTTCTTCGTAGTACGATTGCAATGATTTATTAACTAAGTAAGCAAAAATCAGCAGAGTCGTTATATATACAAAAACCGTACGTTTGTATATACAAATACTATCATTGTTTTTAAAATTGAAACTTTTATTTTTAATAAAATAGATTTATTTTTTAAATAACCATTTTCGTTTTTTTTGGTAAGTACGTAAAAAAAAATTACTTTCTTATTTCATGAAAAAGTGGTGTAACCACAAGTCAAATAAATTTGCAAATGATTTAAACTTCGATTAAATTTATCATGGGTTTATAATATTTACCGATGAAGATTATAACACAATTACCTTAAATAATATTTATATGTGAATAACTTCTATGTTTCTCAAAGTCTACATATTTTTTTCTGAACCAGATTGAAGGAATTTGTTCACAATATGAAAGCTTCCGACGTATTAAGTTGCATGTCGCACTAGTATGGACGTGTTGTTCAACATCTTCCAACAAATGTTGGATGTCGCATGTATGTGTACGATACTTAAAATTACGCCTGGAAAACGTGTAGAAATTTACGCAAGTGTATTTTACAATACAATTGGATTTGCAATAAGGAGAAAGATATGATTATCATATGGGTTATTTTTACGTGTAGTGCACAGACCTTCAGGCAAGATGAAATACATGTTGTGACGCAAGCACATACGTGCTTGAATCTGACAAAATATTGCGCAGTAATATTAATGAGTTACAAATTTATGGAATTTTCCGATTTTTTTTGTTTTTATCCGTATATCGAAACATTTTGTTGTAAATCGAAATTAAGACAAAATTTAACAAGCCGTTTTTTTTTTAAATATTTATTTGAGTGCATCACCTTTCGACAATTATTAGCACTTAACACAATATATACATTTATAAACATTTGCAATACATAATTAACAACTTATAAACACGAATATGTGTATTTAAAATAAAGAGATTACATTAGTTTTATTGATAAAATCAATAAGGTTTTTCTGTTTTCAAATATCTGCTTATAGTCTTCAGGCATGTTACAGTTTTGTCTGTGCGATGAGTACTTGGAGGTTTAAAGAATAATATACTTTACTGTTAGTTCGATCTCTGAATTAGAATTGCATTTTCTAGGTTTGGTTACTTTCAAGTTAAATTTATTATGTAACCCATATATGTATATGAGGCAACGACATCACAAAAACTGCTAACATAGAGGAGGTCGTCGATGTTAGAACATAGCATCGGAAATAGAGCCGATGTTAAATAAAATCATAGTAAACTATCCAAATGCATGCATACTCACAGTTTGAGAGTAACGGTGTCACGCTAGATACATCTCTTCTTATAATTGTATACGTCATAACTTTATACAATTTTATAAAGTCAGAATTCTTAAAGATATAATTACTGTTAATTATTGTTAATTTTATGTATTTATGCATGTTAAATTATATTTAGTTTTTATATAACAATAGAGAGTAATCAACAATGTCTGGTTTAAAAGAGATTAAAAATGTATTTGTTGAGATAGTACTTTGAAAGTAATGGAAGGGGTGGATAAAAATAGAGAGAAACTAAGGAGAGGGGGAGGACTTAGCAAGGGGCATTGAACCAAGGACTCTTTGAAAATATGGATATACATTATTTCTACTTCACTTAAAAAAAGCAGATTCATTTTTATTCTATTTTTGCATAATAATAAGAACTTTTCAAGAGAGATAACATTTAATCCCAACTATTTTTTATAAACTTAAAAACGTTAGTTTTAAAATGTAGAAAAAATATGTATAGTCGCTAAACACAGTTACGTATATTTAATGTTTATTTAACCTAAATACATGTTACTTTTTCTGTAATAAATGTTACCTAATATGTAATGTTCTGTAACCTATGCTATTAGAATCAAATAACCGTATATTTAAAATTATAAAATAATTTTTGTAAGGTAAAATTAAGATCTTTTTAGGTTTAATATCACTAGGTTTGTTTTTATCAGTGTTTATGGTAATATTCATATTTTGTGTGTAGCGGGAATAGTTTAAGAAACATTTAAAAGTTCAAGTAAATGCACTTTTTATGCAGTTTCCGCAACTTTGGGTATAATATGGGTATAATAATTTTTTTTTTGAAAATTACACTGCCACAAAAATTTGTATATTCTGTTCAACACATAGAAAAACTCTTGTTTATATTTGAGTATCACTCATAATTTGTATGGCAATAAGCCAAAATCTTATAATCTATGTACATAAAAATTGAATGGTGTTCGTTGGTAAGCGTACCACTTGAGAACAGCTGGACCGATTTGGCTAATTCCTTTTTAAAATGTTTGTAATAGTCTTATTGAGGGTTTTAGAGAAATAACAATTCAATATGGAAAAATTTGCCCGGAATAATTGAAAATGTGGGCAAATGTCGTTTAACAGCTGATTGTCAAATTGTGAATCAAACTAATAGTGACAAAAAATTGATTCAGTTTTTTATTTTCCGTTGAATTGTGAAAAAATTATTGAAATTTAGACAGGACAACGTCTGTTGGGTTATCTAGTTCATAAAGAAAATTAATAATACCGTAAGTTTGTCCAGTTCTACTCTATTGGTTATGTAATAACAGTTACCCAATATTTTGACCTCGGTCTGGTCACAGTATTGAGACTTAATTATCTGAAGAGTAAATCTGTATTTAATTTGATGCATATCTTTGGAAATTGCATGCATTCTTGAGTGCTTTAGTATTTTACAAATACAAATATAAAGCAAAGTTTTAATATGTGAATATTAGAGTTTGAATAAATATCTTTATTATTTACAAATAAACTTTTCATAATGATGTTACTATAATTTTCGTTAAAGTTATATTATTAAAAGTTTCCTTCATATATTCGTATTTAGTTATCATATTTATGTTTATATTATATAAGAAGACAATAAGATCTTTCATGCATATTATAAATTTAAAATCAAGCATTAATGTAATTTACAATTCGCTGCATTTTATCTATAGGTTATTAGTAACAATAGAAAACTTCCAACGTTGTTATTATTCTGCTCTTATTTTTAAACAAGTAGAAAGTTAATTTTATATGAGATTGAAAGAAAACTAACAAAAATTATAGACGAATATAAGTTTTAGTAATTATATGCTATTGTAAAACTAACATTTACCCCGTCGCAAAGCGACGTCTGTTCCGTATACAGAGGTCGACGCTCGAAGTGTTACTAGTCAATTGTCATTTTTTATTTTTTTTATTTAAATTCTGAAGTATCAATCAATCTGAAGTATCAAATTTCATCCTTGAGCATTTCTATTTCTTCCATCGCTATTTCTCTTCCTTCAGAATACCTTTTCCTTTCCTTGTCCCGTTTAGTTTTCCTTCCTTTTCTGATTAGAACCATTTAAAATGTGTTATTTAAATTTTTATTTCATTTTGTAAATTATTAAAAATTTGACTAGTTAAGACTGAGTTAGAGCGTCTAAAGACAGTCTTCTTGTTAGTATGTACTATTAAAATATTTTCATATTTTTTTATAATTGCATGCAAAATGAATGAATTGGAGCAGTGTAAGTAATGGGCTGTACAGCAGCTGTTTATAGCTAGGTTTATAATTACAGGACTTATTAATTCTTAATATTTTTAAGAGCTTTAAAGCGTCTGGCGGAATTTTGCGCCTACGGAAATAGTTAGTCTGGCAATGGTCAGTTTTCAGCAATTTATAAACATGTATAAACATAGTTTCACACAATTTAATGAAGTTTTTGCGTACCTCTTGTACCTGCTACCTTAAAAAGACCCTGCTTTTAAGCCAGCAAGTATGCATACGTTCTTAACTACATATTACACTATTTATTCTCAAAATTTCAGCTTTACTAAGCAGATGCAGCTCTATGGGCTACTATAACAAAACATTAGGAAAAAATAATTCTTTTTAATATGACTAAAATAGCTAACAATATAGTTCGTTTGTGGTGAACGGTCCCTTTAATTTGTACATCATATTTCGTGGGCCGTACTACTTCGTAACGTAATGTATTTGGCGTGCAGAAATTCGATCATAAATTTAACACAGTGCGACAAGAACATGTGCCTCGTGCAATGATTGATTGCAATGAGTGACCCGATGGTACGCGGGTTCAGGGCTGGGTAACCTTTAACCTTACCGATCGATCATATGACAGATAATATCAAAGATAAATAATTCAACATTTTTCTTAGTATTATGTAAATTAAGTTGATATTGTTATCTTTCTCTCAAGGTGAAATTATAAAGATTTTAATATATGTATGTTTAGAGTGAATATTATGAAGATATATTTTTTATCCTTATAAAACTTACGTTGAACATTGTGTATTAGAAAGAGACAGATATAGTATAAATTACATGAGTTCTGTGGTTACTCATGCTTTGATCAGAAATATATTTTCAGCGGTATAGGTCACACAGTATTGTCTTTAGATGTTCCGACTTAGGATTGAAACATTTTTGTTTCATAAAAATACTAACTAGAATTTTAAAAACTTGCATAAGTAAGGGTTTTATGTCGCACTAGTCTGTACGTTAAAAGTACAATATATTTAGTACACTACTTATATGTAGTACTCATGTCTAAATAATGTCAACTTATGAATGAAAATATATAAATGTTGAATGTCGCACCAGCCTGTATCATACATTAGAAATATAATTTTTTTAAAACTTTTTTTAATTTTCGTTTAAATTGTATGGGTTTTAAACTGACGAAAAATGTAATTATACAATCAGAATTATTTCTATTCTTTGTGAGTAACAGTGACAATTCTAGATTTGTAATCTGTGCTATTGTCAAATATATATTACAAACAATCTATTGTTAAACTTTTAATGTAAAACCTGAGCTGCGCCTGGGGTTTTAAAAGCTTATGTAACATGTGAAAAAAAAAGAAATCGTAACAAGAGCCGCCTACATTATCATACATATTCAGCCCATATTCAATTTAGGTTTAGCATACAATAAAGTGATGGCTTATGATTTGTAATTCCATATATTTTTTAAGTATTTAATTTTAATCTTTAAATCTCTAGTCACTGCATTTTTAATCAATAGATTTATACCTACTCGACAGGATTTAAAATGACTACGAGTATGTTTAAATCGGATCAACAGGAACGATTCAACCGAAAAAATAAAATACTTGTATATTTTAAATCAAAGATTTTATAAAAAATATATGTGGAAAAAACCACATCAAATGGGATGAAATTGTAAATTTTTTAAATAAATGAATTAACAAAAATTATTACCTAGGTTTAAATGCATTTTACTTGTTTATCATATTTTGTTTTTTGTTAATAGTATACATTAGGAATCGTCAAATTACGACTCGTGATAATATAAGAGAAATTGTCACTATATAACTTAACTAGCATTTACCCCAGCACAAAGCAACGTATGCTCCATATATAGGGGTCGGCGCTCGAAGTGTTACTTGCCAGTTGTCAATTTCAATGTCAATTTTGATTTCTATTAATTAAAAAAGAAATGCTATTGTTTTAATCCTAAAAAGCAACATCTTAAATTTTTATAAACCATAAAAGGGTCTGCTTAAGAATATTAATGATTACGTTAATTGACAAAAAGGTAGGTTTATTTTCATGGCGCATTAAAATAGGTCACAAACTTTGTAATTTAGGAATATTGCTTACGCAACAGGTAAATTTTGTTATGTTACGTAAACCTTTAAGATACGTAACTGCCTTTAGCAGACAGTTAGAGGGCTTAACGTCTGGCCTGCTTTCAAAACCCTCATACATTTATTATTAAAGAACGTTCTGATCAATATGACATTAAAGTGACCTACAATTCAGTGACGTAGCATTTCCGAAGGGATGGGAGGTCAATAGGTTCGGAAAGAGGGTGGGATTCTCAGAAAATTGTAGCATTAAATAGTTTTGAACTGGGATTTTAAAAATTATTATTTCTTTCAGCTGTGGTATTAGCTATTTAAGCCATGTAGATATGAAGAATTTCTAGTAAATAATAAACGAAAGTAGAAGTATCTGTATATGAGTCGCTCAGAAGTCAATGTGGTTAAGTCCAAAAAAAAAAAAATATCGGTAAAAATATTGTTTTTTAATGCATTGGAGAACATAATCGTATTCAAAGCTTATAAAACAGGGTGGCCACATACCTGAAAAACCTGGAAATTCGGGAATTATCAGGTAATTTAATGCAACCTGGAAATATGATTGCAGCAACTATTTCATATATAGTATATTATATTTCATTTAAAATTCAAAATGAAATGAATCAGAAAATTTAAAAAGAAAACTTGTAGCTAATGAAAAAAAAATTTGGCGTCAAAAGAAGCTAATCTTTTAGCTAAAATTCAAGTTATTGATGACCAATTTAAAAACCTTCAATAATTTTATCTATTAAATATTAAGAGTTAATTTGTTCTAGTTTATACTAGTCATTAGCTTATTTTTGTCTTACTTAATTGAAGTTACTTTTTATTCACGAAATCGAATTTAATTAGTTATTAAACGCCAACTAAGGCAATGAGATAAAAAATAAATAAGAAATAAATATGAACATGTCTTTTTTTTAGTTTAATACCAGATTCAAATATTGGCAATTACAATTTAATCAAAACTTTAAATATTTAAATAATACGAATAAAATTTCAATACCTGGTAAAAGTACGAAAAACTTTACTGGAAAACCTGGAATTATCAGAGCAATTTGAAATAATTTTCTTGTGGTCACCCTGTAAAAAGAAGTAGTAAACTCAATAAAGAAAATATCAAAAAATTTACTTAACCGTTTTGGGTGTAAAAATATATACTATTTACTGTTTTTTTTTTTAATCTATTTGATTTCATATTATCTTATTTCCGATTTTTGCGCTCCTACTATGCTGGCACACCTATAAGGGGCTCGTATATTTAAACATGAACATATCTGTCTCTGGTGTGTACAGTTGTCAAAATACCAAGCCAAACTCGTTGAAAAATTTTGGTTACTCGAAAAAAATAATGCTCGATTAGCGCGTAAGAAAACAAATTGTGAGATATCTTCGGGCCCTGCGAATCATAACTAATAACCTGACTATAGCATTAAGGAAGGTATATAAATAGAAAACAGGGTCATGTTTAAAACTACGCCGCTACTGGTTCATTTACACAATGAATTGCAAAAATACAATAGCTTAATTTATTAGAATTGGCCTTAAATATATTTATTAAAAGAATTTTGCAATGGATGGGTGCGTTTAAATAAATGTAATTGTCATATATCATTGTCAATATTGTCAAAGCATTTCAGCTCTGCCCCCCTGAGGCCCCGCTCCGCTTCCACTTCACTCTATCGACTGAAAATAGTGATGTGCCCTGCAGCAATCGGGTTTATTCGACATGCTTTAATTAAAACTCATATAGCGGAGTCATGAACAGTGTTTGCTGTTTTGTTTATTGTTTGCTCTGGTTGCAGACAATTTTGTTTACGGGTTTATGTAATCATTATTATGAACAGGGTTTTGTTGAAATACATTCGATTGCGACTGTTGCCTCTTGGCATTCTTTTAAATAACAGAAATTATATCATTGATTACTGGAAAATTACCAATCTCTATTAGAGAAACATTGAATTGTTGTTAAGCGTAAATACAGGCTTGTGAACTATGTCTTAAGCCTCATTCCTACTCACTGTTTTGATATTTAGCCCTGCGTGTGTACACTGGGTCTTTTAGGGAACAGTTGAAATTTCAACATCTATGCCCTCTAAAATATCTAGGTAGTGGTAGGGACTTAAGGTTCCAGCAGCGTGCGGATATGGCAGTTTACCGGCAAAGGCGATCCAGTTAGAGTTCCCTAAAAGGGTCAGTGTACACACGACGTTAGTATTTTCCAATGTTTCTCGTTGTTTTACTGTTTTTTCATGGTTAAAATAAATGTTTTATGTAATTTAATATATTATTTCTTAGATTACATATATAGATTTTTTTTTTATTACTTTATCTTTTTACTGCAATAAGTTTTTGAACTTGGATGACAATTCAACGGTTGCGCACCGTAAATTCTCTTTTTGAAACTAATTATAATTAACTAATATTAATTATTATTTCATAACTTTTGTATTTTCATCAATAAAAACTTATTTTGTGCCGAATAATCACCGTTCCATTTATTATGACATTTTCAGGTGCACAAATAATTCAACTTTTTGGAGCCCACGCCAAAGACACTACATTCTTTCGAAAACTTATAGTTTAAGATAAAATAGGCTAAAAGGATAAAATATAAAATACGTTTTATAATGTTTGTAAAATATTAATTTTGTATTTTTCTCTGTTTTAGGTATGTCTACTTCAAATTACAAATTAAATTAATCTAAATGAGAACTACATGAAAATTTCTCCTGCTTAATACTCCTAATTTAAGGTTAGTTTTTTCCAAATATGTGTTCCTGTATTTTTATTCACGTAAATTTTAAGATAAATAAATAAAAACACGGTTCGTATACTATTTAATTAAAAGTAGTATTCTACTATTATATTTTTAATTCTAAATATAGTACACAGGATTTATTAATTAATAATTTTCACATATTTTATATCACAAAGAATGCAATAATGCTTTTTAATTAGTCTAAAACATAAAACACATGCACTATTGTATTGCTATCTCCCTCTTTCTTTAATAAAACAACATTTTGACATATTAATTACACACAGAGGTCTTTATATAAAACCATTGCATAGCTCTTCTTATAAAATAAATTCTTATTGTTTTAATATGATAGACAGAGATATATATAAGGTTGCTATCTTTTTTACTCTCATTTTTTAATGTCATAATTACAAAAGCAAGTAATATACATAAATATTGAATTGAACTGTATCCAGGAAATTGAAATATGATACTGTTTTTTAAATTTTAAATGGCAGGTACAAATCAGGTGCTGATACCGCAGGTTTTGTAATCAGGTGTTGCTTATATGGTTCTGCAGGTATGCATAGATAGTCTTGAGATAAATTCCAAAGCCGGTTTTACACGATATTTTATAAAATAATAAAATTCAAGTTTCTTTTTATGAAAAAGTTATATTATATTGCAAAATGAAAATAGAGAATCCAAACCTAATTATAAAATAACAATTGAGGATTAGGGGTAAGAGAATAATTAGAAAGCCAAAATTATCTTGTATTATTTTTTGTTTGTTATTTCTTCATCATATTTAGCATCGAAATATGCGCCACTTTGTTTCTAAATTCATAGGTCAAAGGGATTTAAAAAACAGTACGTTTTTCATTTATATTACAGACACAATTTTTTAGAAAAGATAAATATAATGATGTTATTTCTGTAGTTACGAACCAATAAACACCGTATAGTGTCAGTACGGTTTATTTAACATAAAATATTTATTACGTTAATATAATATAAGATTACATAACAAAAGTTATTTTTCAACATAAATGTATGTTTTTTAACGGCAATAAAACTTTTAATTCAAGTTTATAGTGTTACATAATAAATTCATATATTGATTAAAGATTTTTAATGTTTTTTTGATTTTACTAAAGAATAATAAAAGAATTATGTTATTCGATAAAAATAAAACATAGCTTTAGGTAAAAATTAATACGATAAATAATATCTAAAAAATTAATAGATAACACTATCTATAATTAAATGTAAATTTATGAAATAATAATTTCTTTTAACTCTAAAACGTGTTGTTTTCCTCATTCATTCATATCTAGAAACGGAATATTTTATCTCTAAATTTGGAATAGGTCAAAGAGGAAAGAATTGCATAAAACAAAATTAGCATTTAGTATTTCCCAAGTAATTCCTAGAAATGTAGAAGTTTCTAGAAAATATCACAAGAAATTGACACAAGAAATCATAATTTTTTTAGAATTATAACATATTTATGGTATATATATTTAGTATATGTGACAGTATAATTATTTTACGGTGTATATCAAACTTCTTTTGTTTGGATCAAGTGCAGCAAATGAATAACAGACACAAACAAATATTACAACACATATAAATATAAATACTCACATACAGTGTACACTGTACTCTATATATCTTGTAGTATAGTTATATGATGATATGTTGACATGTAGTTTATGTTTCTTGTAAACTACCATTAGTGATTCTATTCTATACAGTGTGGTTATTAAATCAAAATTGAACGACTCAACATTGTGTTAGTTCAACTGACATTCTGGTAGCGTTACACCATTATAGGGACATTATTTAATGTAATTGAATATACGTGAACAAGTTTACTGGTGTACTCTATTCTCTATAGAACCCTTTCCATAACTTACAACATTTCTATGTATTGTTATTGCTCTTTACCCTTTGACCTCGTCAAGTCATAAGTTAACCTCTTTGTGAAGATGCAGTCAAGTATGTGCCGTAAATATAATTACTAGCAGTCGCGTTTGAACAAAGTGAACTATTACTGGTTTGTGCAATATTGCATTCATATTGTATTTGATAGTTATAAGGGCTCATTATTTTGTGATAATTAATTGACAAGTGTTTGACTTTATGTTGTCAATCAGTGTCGTCCGGGAATTCCCGGGATATTATATTATTTTTAAATTTACCATTTAACATCTCTAATCTGGGTATTCAGAGCTAAGAGAATGGAAGCATGAGGATAAGCGTATGCAGCAACAGCTACGGATCTATTGTGACAAAAACTGAGATTGCAATGCATTACAAGGGTTGCTATTCGAATTAATCTAGTTTGATAATGACGACGATAGCATATCTGATGACCGTAGCTGCTGCTGCATACGCCTTCCTTTCTACTTCTTTCTTTTCCACGTAATTTTTGATTTGCAAAATATAGATGGCGATACTATACAGCAGGTTAAATATTTAAAAAAAAACAACATGTTTTTTGATATTTAAATGGTTTTATCTAAGTAACTATAAACGCGAATCAAAATCCAAAAACGCAAGCCTTTATATGAATAACGTATCTACATTTTAAGCTTCCTTTCACTGAATTTTAATGATTTTGGAAGCACATAAATATGTTTTGAAAATGAATATTGCTATATTTTCCAGTTCTATGCATTTTGATATATTTTTATATGCCTGGTAATATTTCTAAGTGTTTATCATAATTTTAAGACTTAGAAATCAGACACTTATCTAACTCCTAACGTTTATATGGTTTAAATAGCTCAATCGTGTGCAAATTTATTAACGTTTTGGTATTTGAAAACATTGAGTGCTAGTACAAATGTATACATCGATTGTCATTTTAGTACACTGTTGCCATCTACATCTAACTATATAACCATGAAGTAATGTTTCACCTTAACCAATTTTACTTGTATTAAATAATTCCAAATTATCCTTGACTAAATTAAAAGTTATCTAATATTTTATAAGATAAGCCGGCATTGATAAAAATAAATTATTTTCCCTAAAAGCCGGAACTAACCACAACATAAATGTGGTTTTGTGATCTGATTGGTTTTTGCGGAGTGCTGCAGCGTTAAAAACAAATGTCATTTAGAAAACATCTTACTAAGATCTTAAACAATATTATTTCAAGTAATTTAACTGTCATCTTCTTAAAGCTTTTTTTTTTTAAATGTATTTTTTAATTTATGTTAAATAAATAAACTTTTTTTTTTAAATGTTTCAAGAATTTTATTTACATAAGTTACAGTTCAAATAACTTTTTCTATTAATTTTAAATTCTTTTTAATGTGGAATTAACCGTACTGAAAATATATAATGAATAAATAAGCAGTAGAAGAAATATCTTTTTTTATAATTGTTTGACAAAAGAAAAAAAAAATAGAATCGCGTCTTTTAATGTAAAGAAATGCATATTGTTATGCACGAAGCAAGAAACTGGAAAAAACATTGCGTAACTCAATATTATTTTCTTATATTTATAGACCTTTTTATATTTACAAATGTTACAAGCCTCACCTGCAAACACGGTTACGTATATGTAAGGTTTATTTAACATCAAAAGTTTACCTTTTACATAAATTCAATGATTCGAACTTTTTACTTGAATTTTTGAAGTTAATATAATGTGAGATTAGATAATAAAAGTTATATTTCGACATAATTTTAATTAATAAAAAGCTTTTTATCTAAGATTATATAATTAATATATTAGTAAAATATTTTTAATACCGTTTGCATTTATTTAATGACAAAATAATAAAATTATGTTAAACTTCAATAAATGTAACGTTAGGTAAAAAATATTACTTTAAATAATACATGGTTTATGGTTTTTCTTTAGGGAGCAGAAATCTCTTAATGTAACAAATTTTTGCTGAGTAAAGAAATCTCCTTTTTGCAATATTTCCATACCAATGTGTTCTGAGAGAAAAATAGTTATTATTAATTAGATAGAGAACTAAATTTACTGCAATTTGTGTGAGTAATATTCTTGTGTAGATCTGATAGATATTGAGCTGCACCGTTGTAAAGTAGAGCACCTCACAGAAAATTAATAAAGATTCTAAAGAGCGAATGACATTGAATATTAAATCTAGAGAAATAGTCCTTTCTAACGTTAAAGGGCACCTTTAAAAATTACAAAATAGGTGTTTATGTATTAAAATAATAAAATATCAGCAATTATTCCACTGCTCCTGCTGGTCCTTCTTATACACCCTTTACTTAACCCAGTGAAATAAAATATGAATATAATAAAGGAATATAAATTTAATGCAAAAATATTTAAAAAAAAATTAATAAGCTGTTAGCATGAATCATCTTTCTGTTGTTCAAGAACTGGGTGACTGACGAATGATTGTTCTTGGATGATACATCTTCCCAGAATCCTAGAGCTAGCCAGGCGTTTACTATCTTATATCTTTGTGTAGGAGTCGTACAACAAAGAACCGGTTTTACAGACCCCGTTAATGCAGTATATACAAACAAATCTAGACACAGGGTGACTCAGAAGAACATGAATAATGTAAGCTAATGAATACAAAGTACTGTGGACGTGCTGGAATTTAACAATGGTATTCGATAACCTTGCGTTGACTTCTGTTAAAGGTATAGGCATGTTAGCCGTTGCGGAAGATGCCAGAGACAAATGCTTTTCAGATGTACACAATCATGAATAAATGCTCAAATTTAATTATAGCTCATTTTTTGAAGGTACACATTGTCACGTTAAACTTTCTAGATGTCCTAGGTCGTAAACACTTAACAATGTTTCCAAGTAAACAATTTGGTGAAGTGTCCTGTTTTGTGACGTTTCTATCACTATTTCACTTCAATTACAGTTCGCATGAACTTTATCTTCATTTGTATTCCGACAGATGGAGTGATTTTGCCATTTGTTTGCCGATAAAACAGACATTTCATATGAACGACTGTGAGAAACTGAACTGTAAATGAACTATTTCATGACAAAAAGTCATGCGCATCTTCAATATGATGGCAAAGTGACTCCTAAATGTTTACTGGGTTATGTCCGGGTTCAATTCCCGGTAATGAAATAAATTTAATTCAGGATTGGTAAAGAAATAGTTCATCAAATACTAAACCAATTCTAAAATAACTAAAATATTCTATAACTATATGATAAATACTATATTAAACAAATCTACAAAATAAACAATTACTATGTTACAATTAATGCAATATTACAATTAATAACAAGCGAAATTTAAGCAGTCTTGGACACTTTTTATTTCAAACAAATAAAGTTTGGTGTGTTCTTATTTTTGTGTTTTATTTTATTTAGAATACATTTTACATAGAATATGAACATTATGATTAATCTGAAAATTAAAATTAATGTTGTTTGCACGATACTAGAACGATGTTCAATTTACAAATAGAATTGCTCTTCTATACGTTACAGGTGTTTACAAACTAGATATATGGATCTTATAATAAAAAGTACTAGAAAGTAATTATAATTTTTATAAATATAAAACAGTATCTAAAAATTGTAATATAAGAAAAGAGTTAACAGATGTTTCCATGATATTTATTGGTGCTCGAAATTGAAAAATGAAAGTGTCAAAGAAGATTGTAAATATCGATTTTGAAAAAAATTTAAAATGGAAAGTTTGTAACTTTTAACAACGTAAAGAATTTGTTTTTATAATTTTTTTTTATTGAATAACTCTTTTAAGTAAATCACCAGTTTTAACGTGTAATATATTTAAGTTTTAGTTAAAATCCTTGAATTTATTGGTATTTAACTATAGAACACCCTGTGTTCTGTCATTTATACGTACTGTACATACATAAATATTTTACTCCATAATAAGACTTGGCTGGAGTACTCCACCGGACCTTGACTATATCATAAAAGCTAATACAGGTACGAATATATGAGGTAAATAATTACATTTAAATAAATAAAAAAATTGACGTTATTTTGGACAAATACTTGTCAAATAAAACATTAAACAACTGTTTAGAACAAACAATCTGTTATTTGGTTAACAGATAAGTGATATCACGTTAATTTACAGAAGGTAAACATGACCACCAAAATGTTAAACAGTAAACAGTATTCATGGAAAAAAATTGAGCTAAAATTTGAAATATTTTTGTATTTTTATGTCTGTACCCTAATTTGCAGAGGGTTAGATTCGTACCTGTAAGACATACAAAAACATGTAGTATGCAAAACTTGTAGGGAATTGAGTGTTCTTTAAGAATGATAATACCTATTTTTACTATAAGACGCACTGATGCGGAGATATTGCTAAAAAACTGTTTTTTTTTTGAACGAATTTTGATTAAATTTAGCTCGAGTCAAATTTTGAGAATAATAACTGCTTTAATTTTATTTTATATTTTGTATTTAATTTAAATTGTTTAGCAAATGGCAATACGCGTAGTCGTTCACATTTTTAATGTAATTTATTTTTTAAGTTTTCTTAGTTTTTTTAGAACCTTACAAGGTCCAATGTTTTAAATTAAAAATATTAAATTAAGAAAAACTATATTTTATTATAACCTCTAAAATGTGGCTATGTCATGTACTTTTAAAAGAAGTTTAATGTCAGTTTTTGAAAAATATAGAAGTGAAAACAATTTCTGTTACTATTATTATTATTTTAATTATTTCACATACAATTTTGTCGAACTGTCAAAATTTATATTACTAAGTAATTATCTAAACTTAAATTAAAACACAAATGTGAAAAGGAATGCTTAAACGAAAACCTGGAATCTAGATTTCAGTATTAAATAAAAACAGTAAAATAAATATCAAAACAGTGAGTGGGATAACATTCTATCGATGAAACTTATAGCAAGAAACAATCTTAAAATAAATAATACAACAAAATTTCAGATAGTTTTACATC
Organism: Panorpa germanica; assembly: GCA_963678705.1. Classification (NCBI taxonomy): domain Eukaryota; kingdom Metazoa; phylum Arthropoda; class Insecta; order Mecoptera; family Panorpidae; genus Panorpa; species Panorpa germanica. The sequence goes on from OY783221.1 coordinate 7,150,674, forward strand.
TCACTATACTCGTAATGTATGTAAATATTTTGTTATATATTTTCATTATTTTTCAATTTTGAGGTTAGTATTCGTTTAGTGACACTGCGTATATATTAATCAATAAAAGTTTAAAGAACTAGATAAAAAGTCTTTGCAACCCCCTCTAGACTTTAACATTGAATGTCAAGATTTAAGATTGATGGAAACTTAATGGTTTTAATATAAAACTAAATAGAGCCCTACGACTTTTTGTATCATATAAACATATATCATACTCGTATTTTAAAACAATCTAGACTGTTAAATATCCTGTTCTACAAGTATCTTAGTATACTATAATCAAAATAGAATTAGCTTATGCTAAAAGGATCTAAGTCCATTTAAAAAGTTTGCATTTCAAATTACCTCGATAATCATATTATTTTTTACTATTTAAGTTTGATTTAAGTCTACTTTTCCGGAGCTAATTATATTAGAGTCTGTCATAATGTGATACGCATCAAGTACGCCACAATTCATATGCCTCACCGGCAACAGTAAAGTTGTAATCTTTGTCATAGACAGAGCAAGTCTGATGTAAAACAAAATTGTTAGCATTCAATTCTTTGTTTAATGTTTGTATAGATTTATCCCTATCTTTTTGCACAAAGATAACGGTGAATTTCAAAGAGATGAAAAATGTCGAATGCAAGGAATTTTTAGATAAATAAAACAACATTACATATATTATAGATAAGAAACTGTATTGTTATCTATACTAAATTGCAGTGACGCTAAAAAAATATGCATATACGAGTATAAATCCATCTAAATATATTTCTTTTAGTAGTTAAATATTAAAATAATTTGATAACATATGTTTTTATACTATCGTAATTTGATAACATGTACTTAATGATTATACTCTTTTTGTGTATTGTTAATAAGAAATAAGGAAACAGTTTCTAACTAATTTCAAATCTATTAATTTTTATCATTTTTTTTTTAATTTGTTTTTTTGGCAGGATGCAAAGTTAACAGCCGAAACTATTTGATATTAATTATATGCGAGTAACATATAAATTTTGATTTATACAGAATCAAGTAATATTTTATTTTATGGGTGTTAGATTCTTTCAAAAATGCAGCTGGTTTCTGATACTTTATACTTGAAAATATCATTACCACTTACTGTTACAATTTTGTTTTTAATTTTATATTTAATTTAAATTTTATAGCATATGGAAATATGCGTTTTTAAATTAAAAAAATTAAATTAATAAAAAATTATATTATCCGAGAATCTATCAAAATGCAGCAGGATTTATTTTTAAAAGAAGTTCAATGTTAGTTTCTCAAAAGTAAAAACAATTTCTATCACTAATTGTTATTAAAAACAGCAACTTTAATTATTTTATATTCAATATTCGCTGTTGAAATTTATATTATTACCTAAATTAACTAAACTCAAATTAAAACACGAAAGTGACTAGGAACGTCTATTCTGAAAACCTGAAATCTAGATTAAAATATTAAATAAAATCGTAAGTTAAATATCAAAACAGTGAGTGGGAATAAGGCTTAAGACTCGTATCCATACTGTATTAGTATTTGTAACGTAAAGAAAGAGGAATAGATTCTATATTCACAATTCTAAGTTTATATTCTAAATTAAATAAAACATAAAAATAAAAATATACTTAAACTGAAATTGGTTTGCATTGGTGTTATACTAATGTTATCAAATATCGTATTTCATTGAGTATGAGAATTTAATTTAATAAAAATATTATAAAAGTAACTTTTAATTACATTTGTTATTACATAAATTCTAGAAGTACTATTTTAAGTAGGACTTTATTTTTCATCAACTTATTAATTAGATCTTTTAATTATAGATAGAAATTTTTGTTCTAGGTTTCCATTCTTTTTTTTTTTTCATACTATCTCAAGAGATTTTATTTTATATTTTTCGTTATACTCCTACAAAATTAGGTCGAACTTTTTCTGTTCTGGACCAGTGTAGTGTGCACATATGTGTTTCATTTTAGAGCATTAATGGAAAGGTTTCTTAATAAGAGCCTAATTCATATATTCAGAATTTCATTTATTTTACTTTAAATACATTAAACTCACATTCATTTACATCCGGTAGGTTCAGTTTTACTGTTTTAGATTTTCCGCAAATGAGACTGCCGTTTAGACGATGTTAAACCACGATAATCTCATAAATAATTCCTTTAAAACTTATTCTTGGAATAATAACTATGCATTTAACCTATCTGAATTAAAATCTATCGAAGACAAAACTGTTAAGAAACTTAAGGAAGGTAATCCATTGGATGCAAGAGTGCGAGAAGACTTAGGGCGAGGTGGAATGAACAAGTGATGGAGTGTAGGTGTGATAAATTAGAAGAGGAAAGTGGCAAATAGAAAAGAATGAAAATAAATTATTAAAGATGACCAGATCTCCGATGCATTCAAATTTTAATTATATTTTTATGTTTCTTTAGCTTGTCCGAGGTAGTTAGGTCGTTGACTACAGTTGGAACAAGGTTTTAATCTCAGCATGTATTTGTCGCAAGACTGGAAAAATTACCCATGGTTGATAATACTGTAACTGAAGAAGCATTTCTCATGGGAACACTACATTTGATAATATTCAGCGTAGTTAGTATTTGGATGCGTGACCGTCAAAGAGCGCTGCGGTTTGATATAGGCAGGAGGATGAAATGAGAACTCTGTACCCAAGTATTTAATTATGCATGAAAAATTTCATGTAATTAAGTTATAATATGAAATCGTGAACCTATTCTTGTCTATCAGTGACTTCTAGCAACTTCTATTATGAACAGTACAAGTTGGTTATTATTTAACTTTAAGAGAGTTTCATATTAAAAACTGAAAATATAACCCCATCACAATATTACATTAAAATAGTGCAACCAGCTTATTGTATACGAGTATATGTTAGAAAAAGTTTTGTTAATTTAAAAAAACTTGTATTTCCCACCACTTTATAGTAAATTGCAAGAGTTTTACCATATATACTATACAATTAAAAAAGTAGCGGGAATTTGTAATTTAAAAAGCCCGCGCTAATGATTCTTTTAAAAATTGTTTTATCGTAAGTTGGCAGCACTGTTCTACACAATTATTATTTGAAACATGAGCAAAATCTGTCAACCAGTTTATTTACAGAACCTAGTTAAAATTGTTCACTTCATTAGAGAGTGATTTTTTTTACATAATGAAAAAGGAGTTTCCCTTAAATTTTGTATAGCGAATGGAATTTCATGTTAGAAAATTTTTTAAATTATTAATTCTCGATATTTTTCTACACTGTAAGAAAATACAATCAAAATTACTATGTGAATGTAGCATCTGGGTCCTATAATGATTTTATGACAAATTTTTTAATGTAAATTCTAAAAATTACTATGATTATAGTAATTTTGATTTAAATCTATAGGCATACTTATTATAAAACCAATCCAGCACCCCACTACTATGTTACGTAGTTTTACTTTATATTTCTCACAGTTTTTTAATAAATATTTTACATAAAATTTTCGTGTTATTTACGTAATAAATAATAATATACAAATCTAGTTATACAGTAGATATTTCGATATGCATCTTGGTAAAAGATACGTTACAAGCTACAGAATTATATGCAGTTCTATTAGATAACCTCTTGACCCTTTAATAAAGGTCACTGGGTAACTATGCTAAAGTCCGGTTCCTCTACAACCCGGAAGGACTTATGCATACTTGAATAAGGTAGAATTTAATTATTTAGATTTATATTAAGGCCAAACGATGCAGAAATATTATGTGGTAACGGATATCTGGTATTATTTAAAATAGGTAATATTACAGATGTTTGTTAAATAGAGAAATTAAAATAAATAATCAAATAATAATTATTTGTTAAGTAAATATAATATTTATTGCTTAATAATAATCATTATTGTTATATTTTTAATGAGCTACTGGATAAATAAATTAAACACGTGTTCAATATATAAAAATTCACATAAATGATTAATTAATATTAATTGAAGTATTATCCTATAATATCTAGCATAAGCGACGTCTGTTCTATATACGGTGATCGACGCTCGAAGTGTTATTTGTCAATTATCAATTTCAATAAGTACCTACGTTGGTGATTCATGTATTTATACATGCAAACTTTATAACAAGATTTCATTGCCTCTGCTTGTAAATTATTTATTCATTCACAAATTAAAAAAAAGTGACTCACCCCTAGTTAGTCTAATCGCTCATTTCTAACAGCTCTGTAAAAGAAGAAAAATTTATTAAAAATAATCAAAAAAATATACTATCTATTGACATATTGTCGTATCTATTCTATTGTCAATTATAGTTCAAATTAGGAGAGTTCGGCGGCGGACTCATACTTAAAACAAGCTGTGGGGTATAAACTGTCGATATAACTAAAAAGCACTGACTCACTTATTTTTCTATAATGTATATAGAAATGAATAAGATAAAATTCATTATCATATTATAGATTTATACCGCTCTTATAACCTCTTTTAAGTATAAGTCGTCGCAGAACTATCGTGATTTGGACTATAGCAGTTTTTTTAAATCTGTAGGTGATTATTTCTTTTTTTACTTAATTTATATAACGTCGGCCTATTTCCGATGGCCTTCTATGAACCAAACCGAACTCGAAGACACAGCAGTTAGTTCCTGAAATTTAAATAAAAATACCGGTGTTAATCCTGTAAAGTTTTAGGTAAGCATAGGTCCAATGTAAGTCCTGACTGTTATCTTATCCTTAGTAGTAGTCCGCTGCTTTATTGCAAGTACCATGTTTAGACCTAGTTGGTTACTGTCTACAAATAAATAAAAACAGTAATGTGTATATAAAATTAATTTACTATATTAAACGATCAAGATGTATTGTATCTAAAACTAATGCAAAACAATAAATTTCAAATTATGTTTTCTATCAGAAATCACCTGTAACTAAGATTATAGTTCATTAAACCGCCACCAAAGGCGCTACGAACATAACACTACACTATCTGTTCATAAAGTTAGGTTAGGATTTCGTTAACAAGTTCAATGTGTACATTATATCAAAATGATTGAACTAAAGTAACGTAGTATACATTTAGTAATATATAAAATATGAAATTTTATCACTAAACTTTACAGCGATGTAATATGCTAGAGTAAATTTAATATCAAATATGATCAAATACTTGATCCATGTTGTAAACAAGTCAATTAAGTTTCAAATTACGTTTTGTTGTCGTATAACAACGTTATTAACATAAATAATGCTTTAGAAATATGTTATTTGGAATCGTTTATATCTCGTATTAACTAAACGAAGCGTTTGAAAGCTTTTGTTTTCATTAATTCCATTTAAGTTGTTTTGTAATATAATTGTATATTGTGATATAAAGTAGAAAGCGATTATCAGTGTCGTAGAGATTTGTTTTCAAGAGGGTGTAGTTCTTGTTTTCTATAATAAATCACAATTGTTTTAATAGCAAGAGATCAAAGTTTCAGAAGTAAAAATGCATTACCTCATGCTATAAACGTAAGCTTTAAAATACGAAATTTCTTTTGTAAATTAAATTTCTGAACGTAAAATTCTTACTCAAATTGTAATCGGGCTATTCGTAATTACTACAATACAAAAAAAATGTTTGTAGGGAGTCCTCATGTCAGATTGGACTCTCCGACGTATTTCACCGAGCCCAATAATAATATCTTAAAATAAATTCACATTACATGTAATACTAATATGACTGGAAAAATGTATTAAAAATTTCGATATCTCGAAAACGGAACACTTAACAAATGATACTGCATTTTCTATCAATATTTTTGATTTCAGTTTCATCTTTTCGTAGGTTCCGCTAGTAATCACAAATATAGAGAACAGACTTAGCGTGTAGCTGTCATTGATGTTCAAGGTAGACCTAACTACGAAACTATAAAGCGTGACTATTTATATTATTACAGTTATTTGTGATGCTTGCTAATTTCACAAGGTTATGGCTATTATAATACATCTTTGTGTAACAACCGCTACTTCAGTTTTTAATTCTACTTCGTTTTTCTTTACATAGAATATTCAATATTGGTTTACATCTAAGCGTAGTTACATGAAACTACGAATATTATAGTTTGTTAATAATCAATTAATAATTTGGTAAACAAGTTTAAATTTAATCATGAGATATCATGAGATTTGTTGTATATATCTGACGTCAAAATACATTGGTTAATGGGCTTGTGTCCTCATTTTTTAGTGGTCGATTTTTCAATTGTTGTTAATAAATGTGTATTGGCGTGTCTATTTTATTAAATATCTAAATGTTGACGGAGATATAGCAATTAAAAATTTGAATTGTAGTTTTAGCGCTAGAAATGGTCGGCCATATTTGTATGACGTGAAATGCATTTTAACGTTAGTTATTTGTTGAGTAGGTCAGTGCTGTGGTAATGTTCTGTAGCTGTTGGTAGTCAAATAATCAAGTCAAGTCAAAGAATAATAAGTTTTTATCTTATTTAACCCTGTTACGGCAGACATAATATTGAAATTTTATTGTTCGTTGAAATAGCTGTAAATAATATTGGATATTTTGATATATAAATACATATAGCAGAGATGTATGATCTGTAAGGTTGGCAGCGGTTGTGATGTCACATGCATTTCGAATGTGTACAACGTTGAATCCCTTTAACAATTAAAGAGATAAAATGACTTTTTTAATTGTTAATATCTCTTAATATATAAGGAGGTAAAAGTAATTGAACATTTGAGGTTCTAGTAACAAACTTTATCAATATATAGTACACTTTTATAGAAATTAAGACATAGGACACAAGCACATTAACAGGCAAAAACAAATTGAAGATGATCACGAATCGTGAAATATCACATCTGTTCATCGATGTGATTCGATGTTTGGTGTTGCTTAAGTTATTTAATGAACACTTCTTCTGTTTTGCTCGATATAAGTTATTATCTTAGCGTCCATTTAGTGGTTTACCCGAGTACACCACCCGCGATTTATATACTGCATTGGGACATTGTAAATTTTAGTAAATTATTAATTATTTAATATTTAACGCTAGTCTATTTATGGTCCTATCACCGATAGACTCCTGTTGGCAGTATTGCCTGCATGTTTTATGATTATGCGTGCACATATAGCGGTGCTCCGGGGATCTAACCCGCAGACATAGCAGTCTAACTTCAAATATCAATGTTTTTAGTCATGTACTGTTTTAAAATCTTTAAAATAATATTATTATGAATGGACACCACTGAACTACAATTATGTAATCAACATTAACCATGGTAGTATGTAGATAATAAACACAATCTGAATATTACTTTTGTTTATTTGTCTTAACAAGTTTTAACTATAAACAAATGTAAACTGTCGGCGTGTGTTTTACTTGACTGCATGCGAGCGTACTAGCGCAATAACAAACCACAAAATGCAAAATGTTAACAAGTCAAGCAAGTAAACCATTCAGTAACTCTACTCTCTCTTTTGAGATTTGCATGTTTATGTTGTGTTTCACTGAGCATTGATAAAAAATAGTAATGTCTAGGTTTTTGTTGTTATTAGATTTAGACAAGCGTGCGCATGCGCAGCTTTGATTCTGTGACAAACAAGAAAATGTAAACACAGTGTTAATAGAAACCTACAGTGGCGGATTTAAATTAGAAGCGCCCCTTTTAAATATCTTGTTAGACAAACCCGGTACTGTGGCTCATTCTGAAATGAATGCAAAAGTAAATAGAAGACCAGTGGCGGCTGCGGGCTACGAAAATTGGTAGTGCACTTTATTAGCTTATTGAGTGTCTTCATTCTTGTGTGGCGCACGGTCAACACCAGATTCGTCATATAGTTAGCACTGAGTATCTTGTGTCTCACGCGCTAATCGATGTATCGCATATTCCACAGTAGTTATATTGAGCATCTACGTGTGCTGTGGAGAGTCCACGGGGAATATTTCTTCGAGCGAAAATAAGTTTTAAATAATTCGGCATAGAGATTAAGTTGATTCCTTGCAACTTCCTAAGTATAAAGTCAGTATGTAATTGGGGTGTTATATGATATTTTGTGATTCTTTCACTTAATCACTATTGTAGAAGACACATACACACACACACAAACACAGACGACGATCAAACGAAAGAAGTGAATTCGATAAGCGCGTATTCGAATGCAACGTTGTGTCAAAATTTCAAGTCAATCGACTTTTCTCATTAAAATGCAAAGCAATATTTTGGAAATGACAAAAAGTAGCTTTTCTAAAACCGCTGTAAGTTGTAAACTAATGGTAGGAAAGTCATGAAATTTTAACACATACCGTTTGAAAATTGGTACTATCTAAAAATCATATGGATTTGTCAATAGCAGCGTCATTTCTATGTCTTCCCACGAGCGTATTGAGTACTGTGCTATAGATTTTCTCATCGTTGTTAGAGGAAGTACACAATTTTAGGGAATTAAATGAACATTTTTTGATGATAAAGTAAATGTAATTAATAACAAAATGCCGACAGCCATTAAAATGTTCAAATAAAAAAAAGAAATAAAGTAAAAATACTACAAGTTTCTTTTGCTTGTAATTAAAAATGACAAATATTTATTTAAAACCTGCTAATTTAACAAAATATTAAAATCTGTGGGCGTATTAAAATTTTTAATTTTTCTACATAAAATAATGTATACTTCTATACATTTCTCATTTTGTTTAACCTTTTCAAGTGACCTCCCAGGGGCATGTAGCGTGTACTTCTCTGGAGTAATTAATATTCCGAGGACCAAAACATTTCTGCTTCTGTTCCATATTACTCTCGCATTATTTGTTCTTGCAGCTCTGGATATCATCTACCATATTGTCTATGGACATTTTAATTTTTTTATATTTCTTCTTTTTTTTTTATTATTGTCCCTGATAATAATTGCTCCATACTTTTGTTCTGGTTCGTGTATTTCTGTGTTTTACGTAAACGTGGTGTTTCGCATGCGCTTGTTTGTTATTTCTGCATCCGGGCGCACTAATGTAAACAATGGAAGTCACATGGACAACCAGAGTCGAATTAAAACGTTGTTAAAACTTAGATCTCAAATAGGAGCTGTAAAAGTTTAATAACTCATGAAACTTTAAAACATAAAATTAAATTGAGGACAGCTATGACGTACCAATAAAGATTTGTTTATCTCAAAATTAGAAAATTGATTTGTGATTGGAGAATAACAAAAGCAATACTTTTGTTGCACAGTCGCATATCTGAGCACTTTAAAAAGTTGATATCAACTAATTAGAATAAAATGATTAGAAATTCTGCATGTTGTTGACAATTACTATTGATTACTATTTCCAATCATAGTTAAACAAATCATATTTAAATCATAAAAATATTTTTTTAAATAAAATTAAAAGTAAAATTAAATTTATAAAATATATAGTTAAAAAATATAAACCTTTAAGAATTTGAGAATAAAAATAAACAAGCATGGATGGAGAAATGAAGTATAGATTTAAAAGCTAATGTATGTTCCCGCAGAATGAGATACAGTGCGGCACTAAGTCGTATTGTAAACTTGTATGTTATAATTAAGAACTATATACAACAATTCAAAAAACATTCTTGAAAATGTCTATTTTACGCCTGATTTCACGCAACCTCTTAAGCAATTATTGTCTCAATAAAATGGGTGAAACAAAACCCTGTGTCAAAAATGTTGTTAATCAATGTTACATGCGTACTTGAGTTCTAAATTAAACCTTTTCGCAGACTAAACGCAATTAAGAGCACCGTCAACAAATCATAAAGTCCTAGAACATTGTTTATGTTCAACCTTTACATAACAAACAACTACGTTGCGATTTAAATTATTCTTGTACATTTAAAATTTAATTACTAATTACTTATTAAGCTTGCATCAACTATGAAACATAAGATTATTTTAGAACATATCTAGGTCACAGAACGGTATATATTAGGTAATATTTTAAATATAGAATGTACTTATTTATAAGCGAATTATTTTATACTTGAAAAAACTTTAAAAACTTCAGATAAAAATTAGTAAAACAGCTCCAAGAGAATTAACACGGTCTATTGTATTGGATCTTTCAACAAGAGCTGATATGTTAAATGTCACACCATTTTTTAACTGTCAACATAAAAACGTCATTATGATAAGATTTGGTTGAACCCCAAAAACGCGGTTCCATTATGACTATATACAATTGATTTAAAAATAAAGGAAATAATTAAACTAAAAAAGCCTATAAGACAATTTTTGAAAAAAAGAAGAAAAGGTAATTTCGGATAGGCGGGAAAGCACCCCAAATTCAATTATGACTAGATACAAATGATTTTGTATGTGAGCTAAAAACAAAGGTAATTTCAAAAAGGCTGGGAAAGAAATTGGGACTTGTAGATATAATTGCTTTCGTGTGGAAGCTAAAAAAAGGACCCTATGTTAAGTATCGCCTCCGGTCCCTATGAGTCTCAGAGCACAACTAGTTAAGCCCCATTCCCACTCACTGTTTTTAGTTTTAATTTAAGATTTTAACCGTAAATGTAATTTTGAACTGGTGATATCATGCATCATGCTTTAGTAATATACATTATTTTGTAATAATTAATATAATTAAATTTTCACAAGCTGAAACTGATATTTTAGGTTAAATACGTTAGATATTTAACTATTTTAAATAGGTTAGATCCTGTCTAACATTCCTTCTCATTATTCTAGAGATTCTATAATTTCTGAACGAGACTAGTTTTTTTTTGTGAAAATCTAAAACATAGACAACCACATTTTTGAGTAGGACTGTACGTTTTGCAAAATCCTCGTAATATGACTCCAGAGATGACAAAAGGCCATTTGTAGTCTGCTTGTAATTTAGTTACTGATTCTGTAGAGACGTGTGGATACATTACACTCATTTTGTAATACGTACTATAATATATAGTAGTACTAATGTTGACAAGTGCAGTTTTGTGTAACTCATATATTTGCACAGATCGTTAAAATGGTAAAATGTTGAACAGCTAGCGCCAACGGAAACATTATAAACTGCATACAGGGAATGCAAATATATTAGCGAGAAAATATTGGAGATTACATTTTGATTCGTTCTTCACTGTTAACTACTTAAGAAACTTTAAAGCAGTGGTGGTGAAATGAATACTCGTTCTATACGTAAACCAAATTGTGTTTCATGATAGTTTAGAACCAAAACTACTCGTACCTTTTATTATTGCACTGTTTTAATCCGTAGCCTGAAGTATTTACTTAGTTTTAGAATATACGGAAAGTACCATGCTGAAAATAAATCTGTTATTTCAGCATTACATTATTATATAACAATTTGAATGAAATAGAACAAAAAAGGAACCTTCTAGCGCAAATTAAAATGAGTTCACAATATTTGAATAAATTTGCATAGCGGTTGTCTATTTAAAACGTTATGTAGTTTAAAATGGTGGGGGGGGGGGGGTTAGGCTACACGGAACGTTACTATGTGTGAGAATGAGGGTAAATGGTAAAAATAAACTATTTTACCAAAAATATATAGTTGTATGTTTTTTGTACTCTAAAAGCCTGTAAAGGGTGGAATTGACGAACTTTTATACTGCATACGGTTTAAATTATTTGCTACCTACGAAATCAGTTTTTTTTGTCTTGAAATGTTTTTTCTTTGATGTTGTATTTTGCTCGGTTAACTGTATATATTTTACAAGATATTAGTAGATATACTACTGTTCTTTGAATGTAACATATATGGCCTAGTGGAGAGTAATAAAAGTTTTAGAAACTACACCGTTGATCCGAGATCCGAAAACTAAGACACTGCAGTCTAGCATCAAGCATAAGCGTTCTCGATCATTATGTCAATTATTCCTAACAATATATGGCATTGTATCACATCACTATTGACCCCACTATGGACAAATCCATATGATTTATAGATAGTACCAACCTTTAAATGATTTGTGTCAAATTTTCATGATGTTCGGACCATTAGTGACGTTGGTTTTGTAATTTTCAAAATAATGGAAAAATCTGAATATCGTGTGTTGGTAACAGTGATGAGAAAAGATAATTAGTTGGAACTTTCATTTAAACGTATATTGAAATCGTATTCGATACATGTTACTAATTAATCAGAATCGTTTTGACAATCTTTATATTTATCTTTCATAGTATCTATTATATCTAAATTATCAGAAACAAAGTAATAAAAGAATCACAGATATTATTAGAAAAAAGAAGAATCAATATTTAAAGACATAAAAGAAACAAATGATTACAGTAAGAACAAATGTAAGGCTGAAACCTTTCACAATACGATGGTACACTGATGCTGTATTTTCGTATAACTAACGTCTAATCAGTAAGAGATTACAATGGATTGTCCATGTAGAAAGAACCGGGAAAATGAAGATTAAACGCCTAAAACTGATAAACCTCGATAGAGTTAACAAAGTGTGGAAGGGCTAGGGCTAGGGCTAACGGCAAGGGCATCGGCATCGAATAGGAAATAGTTCCTGCTTGGATTATCTGGAACAAACATGGAACGAATAGGAAGATGTGGGAGGAATGATGAGCAGATGAACAGTGAATAATGGAAACGAAGGATTATTGAGAATTTATTTTTAGAGCAGTTTATTTTTATCAATGATATATATAGAGATTTTATAAATTGACCTTTTAGTATATTGATAAAATAACTCGTATTAAATATTTATCGGTGTTGGCGTGGACATATTCTTAAATGTCAACTTTCATGAATGATTGGAAAATTATAACTGCCAATCATAAAATGTTTTGCAAAGGTTATAAGTTAGTTTAAAAATGTCAATCTACTTAGGTATAGCTAGCTTTTCATAGAGTCGGTAATTTATCAATCTGTCTTTTCCTATGAAAAGTGTTTTTTGATACAGCTGTAAGCAATTATTTTAGTTTAAACATACAAAGTTGTAATACGGTATTATATAAGTATTAGATTTGAAACATTTAAGGCCAGTTTTATGGTTTTTTATTTACTTCGGGGTTATGAAACCCCGAGTTAGTTTAGTTCGGTACTTATTTTTGTATCGGGTTTTATCATCCAAATTTAATCCCAAGTTAGTTAGTAGAGACGTAAACCATATTTTATGAAATTCGAATATTTGTTTACAGTTGTAAACCCATGGGAATGCCAGATTCAGTTTAATTATTGTTTTAAAACATTTTAAAAATGACGGATTTCTCAACTTAGTACAATATTTGTATAATAGCTGATCTTCCTCATCATCTGTTATTGATAATTGATTATGGTCACTCACAAAATTCATAATAAACAATAATTTAATATTATAACCTAAAATATTATAATAATGATAGCTAAACTGGCTGAGATAGCATGATATTTTATCTCTGTTGCACACTTACTCCGGGTTAAATATTTAAACCTTGATTTATGACGGGATATCTTACTCCGCGATTTTAGTTCCGAGTTAGCGTTAATCCTTGATGATAAAACACATTTTTCGTTTAATTCGGGAGTTTGCTATTTAGTTCGGTAGTAAGACGAACCATAAAACCGGGCCTAAATATGTTTAATGAACATCCTGATAACATTAATATCAAGGCCCACACAGCATACGAAATACGAAATTGCAAATTGTGAAACAACTTTATCCTTTTTATTTTTTAATTTTAATTACTAGAATATACTCGTAGATACAGTAGTATAAAAAGGAACAATTATAAAACTTAAAGTGCTTAGTCGTTAGTACACTTAACTGAATATATTTAATTAGTTAAATCTGTTTTCTAGAAAATTCAACTAATCCTTAAAAAGGAGCTACAAAAGTTTCACGATAAAGCATGTTATTAAAATATCTCTCTTTGTATCATTTTTTTATATTACGTAATGCAATAATATGTTAAGTAAGTTTAATGTATATAACGGCTTATATTTTCTACCCTTCCACCTCCTTAGACATTGATATGCATCTCTCGCCCACGTAATATAAAAGTCTTGCACAGGGGTAAGAAACATGTGAGATTGTAGTACATAAATTTATTAATACAAAATAATAATTTAAAAATTTATTTATTTAGATTTATTTTCTGAATTATTACTTTAATATTTTTATATATTTTTTTAAATAGCTTATATTTAGAACTCTCATTTCGAAGTTTAATGTTTATTTCATTTGGCTTTTAATAAAATAAATAAATAATGTGAACGTTCAAACTATTTTTTTATAGCTGCGACAAATGGTTTACCACAACTGTATTTTCTGGTTATATAACATAGTATTATTTTCATCTCACTACTGTCGCGAAGACTAGAGTAGACTGAATGTCTATGCGAAATGTAGGTATATTATAAACGCAGTCTTATTTTATTTTTGTATTTCTATGTAAAGCAGATTGTTTATTTTATCACACTTGCATATCAAGACACAAATACGTTGATTAAAAGTCGTAGATACTATAGCCAAGAAGTGTGTTGACAATCTCGGCTCTGCGTTTTTCCACGGGGGTCTTAATTTTGTACCTAGCGGAGTTTATATGCAGTACTTGACTCGGCTAAAACTGTTTTTATACTGTTTTATACATTTTAATGGCGCAGCGACAGATCGTGCTCCAAGGAGATACGCCGACAACAGTATATGGGTTTTAAAAAATTAATTCCGTAGTGCGTGTATTCACATTCAACTATATGATCTATAAAAAAAGATAAGAAAATATACAAACTTTTTTACCGTGTAGAATTAAAACCGGTAATGTGTGCATGTTCATATGATTCCATGTGTTACAAAATTCGCGCGGAATTATTCTTCAAAGGGGTCTATGTCTAAATTTGTCTATTTTACTAATAGTAAGAGTTAACTGCTAAGTAGATTTTCTTCTAATCTGATCCATTAAACAAGCAGAATTGTACTCTGAAACTTAATTAGGAACACTGGAATTTATAACACGATATCAACGAATCACAGTTTGAAAACCACTGTAGTAACTCGTTAGCGTCCATGCGTGAATATAAGAGCTTATTTTATTTATATGATGTTTTATCTTTCCATTAAGCTGTTGTTATTTTTTGCGCATTTTGTATGTAAAAGGTTTGTGTTGTAGCTCATTTATTATAAAATTATTAATATCATATTCTAGGACTTTGCATGTAGGATGTTACTTATATAATTATCCTTAAAACCATTTATTTTAAAGTAGATCTTGTTTTGAATAATATAATACTAGGCATTGTAGAGATAAAATAATATATTTGTATTTAAATATATATTTGTTTATAAAAATAAATTTTCGTGTTAAATAATAGTCTGATGGAAATATGAGCATGCGCAAAACTGTCTTAAGGTAGTTCACAAAATAAGTTTTCTATAAAATTTTAATATTGATGCTCTAATATAAGTGTTGTTATTTTAATTATAAAATTTCAAAGGTTTGGACCAGCGATAAATTAGTAATTAAAGTGCACATATTTAACAGCAGAAGGCCTACAAAGTATAAAGTATCATTCCCCACTCACTGTTTTAATTTTATTTTGTATTTTGTATTTAATTTAAATTGTTTAGCATATGGATTTATACGGTAGTCATTCCCAGTACCATTTTTAATTTAATTTTGTTTTTAAGTTTTCTCTGTTTTTTGTAACCTTGAAAAAAATATATGTATTATATTATAACCTCCAAAATGTGACAATCTGTTAAAATGCAGTAGAATTTATATTTAAAAGAAGTTCAATGTCAGTTTGTAAAAAATAAAGAAGTGAAAACAATGTTTATTACTAATTTCTATTATTAAGAACAGCAACTTTAATTATTTCACATTCTATTTTGTCCAACACGTCGAATTGTCTCAATTTATATTACTAACGACGCAGCAACTAAACTCTAATTAAAACATGAGTGTGACAATGGATGCCTATTCTGAAAACCTGAAATCTCGATTAAAATATTAAATAAAAACATTAAATCAAATAGTGAGTGGGAATGAGGCTTAAGAAGGTATCAGCATGAGTAACCACTGATCTCTCGTAAATTATACTAATACATTTCTTCTTTTCATCATTCACGTCGATGTATCAAACATCCTGTATATAGTTCAATGATTCTTCTACTTCGACTATTGACAAACATTTGAATTCCCTGAAATGTGATTAAGAATGTTCCTTCAAAAAAATATGTTCCATCAGGAAACAAGAAACATGAAATTGTTTGAGATAAACAAACATAAGTAAATATAATTCTGTTTTTCATTAGTATGTATTTGTATAAGGTTTATGTTAATTACTCTTTTAATTAGAGTTCTTTAATTAAAATGTCTACTTGTATTTAGAGTTTTGTATTTTGTTTACGGATAATTATTTATTTTTGGGTAAAATAAATAACTCAATCCTTTTGAACGTATGTCAACATTCATTCATTCCACTTTTGTCGCTTAAGTAGAAATAATTAAAGAGTAGAAAAACATTGAAACTTTAAGAAAAAAATTGTGTTTGAGTGTTTATTGTAGATGATATCCTTCAGCTGTTTCAATTGCTGCAAAGGTTGATGAACTTTTAGCACACCGAAGTAATTTTTCAACTACATACTATTGAAGCTATTTCTATTACTAGTGTCGTCGCAACTGAAGAGCGTACTGATCAAACAACCCTCCTATTATTAGTTAAAAATAAAGTCTTCGTGCTTATTGTTTTAACGTCGTCTTACCCGTATTCAATTATAAAAATATTAACTATGATTTATAACAGGGATGAGTAACTTTCATTTGCAATTTTCTTTTCCTTTTATAAAACCGTTTTTAACTTATAAATAATAAGTTTTTGAAAAAATGTTGTTCTTTGTATCTCTCTCTTTGCCTTTATCGCAGTGATCAGCCTGTTGTGCACTCTATTCTTATACCTCCATGGTTTCTTACCTCTCTTTCCGATTTAACTGAGCTATTTGTAGAGCGCCGTATTATTTTAGTTGCATTACCATACAAGAATTCGTACTATTTGAATTCGTGTTATACGGGGTTCTACTGTAGTTTGGTTTTACATTAGAAACTGAATCATTAACAGATGCTAATTATTCTGTTTCTAAGATAAATGTATGATACTGTAAAAATATTTACAATCTCAATGACTTATTTATTATTTTTAATCGTTTTTTATATCATCAATTAATTAATTGTTGATTAATTTAGTGCAGATATTTTCTTTATCATATACAAGTACTCTATGAATAACATTTTAAAATAATATATAAACAAATTGATTGTTAACATAAAGCAACCATTTGTTTTGAGTTTTGTACAAAATATTGGTACAAGCACTTGTATCTTTAACTTCTAACTGGTATTATCTGGGTTGTACAAATAATCATCTGTGAGCAAAATATTATAAAAATATGCATTAAGGTCAGATTGAATTTATATTCAGCGAATATATTAGAATGTTTACTACATTGAACAGTGTTGTTATAAAACAGATATGGTTTGCACGATCTGACATCGTCTAATGTGCTTATGTGTCGCAAGACACAAATCATTGGGAAAACAAAATGTCAAGTATATTGTGTGAATTACAAGCAAATAGTTTTTTTTCGAAACCACGCGCTATTTAAATTCTTCTTGACTACCAAGCTGTGACTACCTTTAAATTAAATTTTACTAGGTTTTGTTTAATTAGAATAATACGTGGAAGTAAGGTAATATTTTATGTTTTGCGGGAGGTGCTTTCATCAATTTTCTTGCATTGCCAAACCCAAGTAAAATAATAAAATGAAAAATAATACAACTGCGTAAATGTAATATCTCTTTATATATTTTTAATTAACATCAGAGTTTATTTTTACCTTAATGTCTCCAATACAACATTGGGCAGTTTGTAGTCTATGGGGACTTGAATGAATGTCCAGTGGGTTTTTGATAATTCAGATTATCTGCGGTTGGTTCTTTGATGTTTTTATTTGACGTTATTGCAGCTTTTATTTGCTAAACAAACGAATCAATCGAACAACGATTTTAATTACAACGGATTTGTAACACGAACAGGGATCCGGATACGGATAGTCTGTGTTTGTTTTTCACCTTCATGCTGTATTTTTATATGGGGTGTACAATACTCGTATAAACTAACCATTGACTTCATAAAGCTGGTGTTTTTGTATAATGCTACCAGTATAATCAATAAACAAAAAACATGTTTGAAAATTAAAGAACAACATTGATGCTTTATTTATTGTTTAATCCATAATCCAATCGTTTTCCTTTTTATGTAATAGTTGGTAAAAGAGAGCAAAGGCAGGGCTTAAGACCGCTGCACACTGGAGACATGACAATCTAAAGACAATTGTATTTCTTGAAGAGAGCACCATATGACAACACAAGACAACGCTAATATTTTTCTTTAAACACGTTCCTGATCATAAGACTTGTGAGCAAGGATCGTGATCGATTTACTTAACAGATCTGATTTATATGATTAAAACATTTTACGAATAACTTTTAAAATAGTATTCCTGATCTATTCCTGAATTTTATTATTAATTATTATTACAGAATATTCGTGAATTTTATTATTCCTGAAGTTAGTAATTATTTATTATTAGTAATTATTATTATAGTTGAGGAATAAACTCTTAAAGGTAATTCGTAAAATGTTTCACTCAAATAAATCAGATCTGTTTGATTACGACCATTGCTCACAAGACTTAGGAATAGGGCCTGTCTCAGTATGGGACCGTATTTAAGCGAATTTCTGCCGGACGTATACGGGCTACTACGCTTTACCTATCCGAACCATGTAAATGTAATGAGATCGCTCTGGAGCTCTCAGACTGCACGCTACAAAGCCGTCCGAATACGGGAGGCACTACCTCGCACAGTAGAAGCGTATAAAGGCGAATTTTATCCAAGCGTTACTACTACTACAACGATATACTATAAAAACCTTTGTAAATACAAACAGCCGCCTAGACAGGAGGGGATACCTAACAACGCTTCTTCTTTCGCTGCCATACGGGACTTTTCGCGTCTATCGCGACATAGCGTACCATCGTATACCAGTAGTGTATCTATAAAAATTAAAGTTAAAGTTTGCTCTCATAATAAATTATATTAGTGCTAAAGAACTCCAATACACCCCTACAGTTCACAAGTTAGTTATCTGAGAGGCTAATAAAACAATAACAATTCTAAAAACTAATAACATAATAAGATAATATACCCTTATCTTATTACCCAGATTTATGACGTAACATCAACAGAATACTGTATCATAAATAAATAAATTAGTATAAACATGTATTGTGCCACACATAGGCGGTTTCCTTTATAGCTACTCCAATCCGCCGATTTACGTCCGAATACGCCGACGCTTAAATACGGTCCCTTACTGAGACAGGCCTAAGGCTCCTGAATACAACCGTAGATTTCGAAACTACTATATTATTTGCTTTACAAAGAGAGTGTTGCACTTTTCTGTGCAATTTCAGTGTACTATTAAAGAAAAAATTCTGCTCTTTAAATGTTTTCGTTTTCTATTGCAAAAAATTTAATTATTGCATTTTTGTTACTCAATATTTTTTAAATTTTGTTTCTATCAAAAGGTTCTTGAGTTATTAACACATGGCTATGTCTATATAGAAATGATGTGCTGGAAATGTTCGTAAAATGCTATTTTACATCGACCTAAGCCAACAGTTTTTTATTCTATCGAAAGGTTTTCGAGTTATAAACAAAAAACCAAAAGAAAACCAGAAAAAATCGCATAACTCTGTAGCTTTTAACCCATATGAACTGTGTTGAATTGACAGTATGAAATTGAATCATAAAGAGAAAATGCTGTAACAAAAAATACAATTTACCTAAAATAAATATTCTTAATGCATTTTTATTTTCTAATTCAGTATGTATTTCTGACTAATTTTCTTTGATCTCTATCAAAATCATATGTAAAAAGAAGAATAGGCCTCCGATCTGCATAAAAGCTCAACGTTTCTTCATTGCATGTGCAAGAAGTTTTAATACAAATAAAAGAAAATTAATTTTTCGGTTGAATTTCTTTGTTGCTCTTATTTTTATAACATGTTTACTTTAATTTCCATGTTCATAAACACACTCGTACTACTTTGTTTTATATTTTAAACAAAGCATTTTCGCCTGCAGCTAATCTCGAAATAGAAGCCATTGCTATTGCTTGTGCTTGTGCTGTTAGTGGTGCTTCTGTTGCTTACACAATGTACATAATCTGAAAACTCTTTGACTATCCGTTATTAATTATAGAATATTAAAATATATTTTTAATTAAAACCAAAGGAAAATTATAAAGCCAACAGTTTATATTGTTATAATGTTTACGAGTACCATATACTATATCGTATAATGTGTAGGGTCTTTCAACAAGGGCGGTCATTTTAAATCAACAGAAAATTTTTAATAGATCCTAGATTTTAATCAGTTGGTTAGTAGGTCCTAAGGTCTATCTTTTTTAGTCTGCGTACTACCGAATTATTGGACATTAGACAGCTGGCCAAATTGTTTGGATGTTGAAGTATTCTCTCCTTGTATGCTTTGATTGTTAGCACTATTTCTTCATTTACTGTAGGTATATCCAGATCCCGATGTATTATCCCGTGGAAAGTAATGAAACACAATATTCGCCAAATATCATCGAAGTATTGTGTTTTTCTATTGATTTAAAATGACTGCCTTTGTTGAAAGACTTGCTGCCCTGTGTATAGGAACAAATAAGATAAAATTCGCCACTGTATCTCAGATTTATACGACTCCTTTAACCTTTTACTAAGCGTGAGTATGCACCCTCGTAATTTGAACTATAGTAAATATAAGCAGACAACATTTCAATATTTTCTTGATTAAAAATACAGATTTCTAAACTAACAAAAATGCACTTGACTTTATTTTTACGATCGACATTAAATACAACAAACTTTTCATATCTAAACTCTTCAATAGCTCTCTTAAACAATATCAACTGTATAGCATGTACTATATTATTTTAACTTCAAAAAGCTGTTACTAAAAATACTCATGTTGTTTCAAAATTACAAAACCAGCTTGAAATAACTAACTTTACGTTCCTCATCTTGTGTAAAACTTTCAAATGTAACGATGCTTATAATAATAGATAATAAAACTTTAATATGGAGTTTGCAGAAAACTAGACATGTTTAAACTATTGTAACTGTTTAATACGTATGAGTATGTATGTGTGTGTGTGTGTACTGTGTGAAGTGCAGTGTAGCAGCTGGTGAAATACGACTAGTTGTTAGTTAGTTCACCGATGTATCTCCGTGGTCAGTGTCTTGCACTTTAAACTTTACCAACTCTAAAACTTGATGAAAACTTAATGCTTCAGTTAATATTGGCATCAAACACCTAATTATGAACATATTTGGTGATAGGAAAGTTTCCTTGATATGAATGATGCAGAAGGGCACCCCACCCCCGCAAAGTGTGTCAAGACTTGCCAATCATTAGCTTCATATAATAAGCAATCGACTTAAAGAAAAAACTAAAAGTAATTCCCACTAAACACAGTTATGTGTATTTCAGGTTTATCTAACATAACAATAGTAACCTGTTACGTAAACTATTCTGCAATGTTTTTTAACCTATTTTACTGAGTTTTTAAAATAAATCTACCCTTTTGAGCATTAGCATATTAAAAAAAACTTCTTGAGAACATCTTTTTAAGGATTATATTTTAAACAGTCCATACAAACAGGGTGGGTTACACAATGTGTAACAAGACGTGAAAATGAGGAGAGAGCGGAGTGTTTTAAGATCATGATATCAGTGTGATTTATGGATCACCCTTGATATTGTGTCAAGCCAGTTTCAGACACATTATTGAGACTTTTTCCTAGGACTAGCACTCCACCGTGGTAATAAATATGAGTCTAAAATAATTGTTTATCAAGATCTTTCGACGCCACTGCTTAATTCTACGTTTAAATAAATCTGTTCTTACTATGCCATAGTCTGAACACATTTTGGATTTAATTTTCAAGTTATTACAGAAACAAATCGGTTTTCTCATGCTGGAACACACGATACGAGTGTATTTTCATCTATCTCTCCATTATATATTTGTTGATATACTCAACATCGATTATTTGCGATATTTATTTACTCTGTACATAAACCCGTACATCTTGTTTTACCGATGTATCTAATATAACGCAGATGAAACAATTTATTATAGTAAGTTCAAACATTAGGTTTTACGAGTATTACTAAGGTATATAGATGTTAGGTCCAGCGATAGTTCTTTTGTTCTTCTCGATGTTTCCTTAAAATAGAACACAGAGCAAACAGATGGCGTTATGTGTCTTTATCCACAAACATCCCCTAAAAGACTGTGACGTTGTATAAACAAGTTGAAATAGAGTTAATTAAACGCAAATAAGGGTAGTAGTATCATGTAGAGAATATTACTTTTTTAACATTTTTTTTTATTAAAAAGAAAATGTCTTTGTTTTCTAAGCACCTTGTTTGTTTAGTAAAAGTCTCTTGTTATATATAGAAAGCATTGTTTATTATTTTGTTTATAATTGAAAAATTTATTACAAGTATTTATTTTCTTTGGATTTTTGAAGTTTCACCTAAGGTGCTATTTGTGGGAACCATATTTTGTTTTGTGATAACTATTTTTATGTATTTCAAAACGAATTTTAGGATACACTATACCAGTGCACAAATCTTTTGGAGATCTGTCGGTTTTCTTTTCTTTCCGTCTTACGTTATTAACACGTCACACGTTATTAACATACAATTAAGCACGACGACGTCTTTGGCATTATTCATTGATTGTGTACTACGAAAGTTAGAATATCAATGATGAAAATACGATTATCCATGTATATTCTTCTCCGCCTGTTCTTCTCCTTCTTCTTACTTCCTGCATCACTACATACTCACTCCGCTATCAATCCTCTCACTACATCTACTCTTAATGTTCTCCAGTGTTTCTTTCTCCTTCCTACACATCCTACAAGTTCTCCTCCCCTATATTTGCTTCCTCTTTCTTCGTTACTTCGATTGTGTGCTGCGAATTCATGCATATTTCTCTCTTCCTGTTTTTCTTCTTTTTTACTTCCGCCATTTATCTTCTTTCATCATTCATCTCTATTTCTTATCAACTCTCTCACTACACCTATTCTTAATGTGGTCCAGCGTTTCTTTTTCCTTCCCACACATCCTATAACTTCCCCTCCCTAATATTTGCTTCCTCTTTCTTTGTTACCTAATTTCAATGTTTGTGACTTTCTCTATATACCCTGTTCCTGATCTTTCTCTATATCTTTCTTTGCTGATATCTTATCCTTTTATTATCCCCTACATCTCTCTTCCCTTCTCCTTTAATCTTTCAATATCCTTCACCACCATTACTCTTCTCTCATAGTATTCTTCTCCAATTTCTTACTGCCTGTTTTCCTCATTTTTTTAATTCTCTTAAGTAATGAATGATGAAGGATCTCTTTCTTTAATAATATTGTTATTACTTACCAGTAAAAGTAAGTTACCAATAAAGATAAGGAATCGTGCAGAAGGTGTTAATTATTTTACTTTGATTATATACTAATTCCCATGGTATTTCTAGTTCTAATTCACTGTATTAGTCAAAAACAAGTTTCTCACGTATAACAGTACAGATTTATATCTCTCCACTAAATTTATTGAAAACAAACAAACAAATCAATTATATTCTCTTGAAAATTAATTTACGAGTGTATATAGACAATAACTTTATCCCACCCTTATTTGAGGTTGTTTTATTTACAAAAATAGAATATACACCCTTAAGAAATGATACGATAGGAAGAGAGAAGAGGGATGAAGGTTCACGTTAGAGTTAGTGTGTTAGATGGATAGACCCCGTGTTTATAGCAGAACTTCATTCCAATAGATGGCGTGTGATCATTTGAACCCTAAAAGTAAACTTGAACTCAACTCGGAGTGATTCTAAGTTTTACGATATATTTGCGCTTTCCCGAATTCTTTAGATAAAGTAATTCTGTAATGTATTGGAGGTACGGTTATAATTTACGTAAAGTTTATGTTTTGGTGAATTGATATGAGCACATATAAAGAGGATACTATAGTCTAGAACAGGAGGTATCAAAGTACGGTCTGTAAACCGGACATGGCAGTTTTTTTTTATAAAGTGCAAGGTTTAAAATGGAATGAAGAATATTTTATGTAGATGAGGAAGTAAAGGCATTAATGGGACGGATGTACTCTTTGCCATGAAAGAAATTACTCAGTCATTGTTTGAATAAATATTTAAAGCGTTTAGATTGCTGTCCAAATTTGTTACCACCTTGTCAATGTCCTGTGTTCTTCTCTACCTCTTTTCTATGGACACTGAGCATGCACCTTCTTGAAAGCAATCCGGCAGACAACCCTGAAGGCATCTACAAACCGTAAAATGTGTGCTAGGAACCTCTCAAAGCTATGGTCTTTTTTCTAACAGTAAATTATGTTCAAAGAAATGGATTTGGATCTTTAGTTCAAAAGTTTTATTCACATTTCGAGGTCGACGATATAGTGAAGTACAATTCGATTATTAAATTTAATTTTAATATACTTTCTTTTTAACTTAGTACACTTATTCTTTTGTAGTTCTACATTTTATATGCCTAAAATGTATGATTTGTCAAACTCCTCAAAACAAAAATAGGCCACAACTATCCATTAAGTCTGGAGAATGAATCTGGAAATCATAACGTAATTTAACTTATTTTGCAGTTGCAATGGTCCGCATAGAATTATAGTACATTAATGTGGCCCGCGGATTTCAAACCCTTTGAAACTCCTGCTTTAGAATAAGATTTTTCAGTTTTTCCTATGAATTATTTATACATAAACCATTAAATATTTCAATAGAGGTGTTTTTTACATTTGTTTATTGACTTTTTAAGATACGCCGGATATTTCAAATGAAGCAATACTTTTTTCGGTTCAGGTCTTATGTCGTAACTGTTTATATTTGACAGAAATGTAGAGAAGGCTTTAACAATTTGTTATTGTGTGTCATTGATAAGATAAGTCCAGAAACGTTTATAAAAGTTAGAGTACGCCCCTGTCGCTCATCCAGGGGCTAAGTTAATGAAGTACCAGTACAGAGAAAATATCTGCTTTTTTATCTTTTTGTTTTACTGCGATTTCAACAATCTTTTGTCTTTTCATAAATGTTATTGTTTATTTCTCACAGTGTTTTTAATAAAATATGTTATACATAAGGAGTTGTCCTCAATTTAAAATTATTATTTGTCTATTGCTTGTTGTACATAAATTATCAACTTTAGAAAGTACATAACTTTCACTTATCTCAAAACAATTTGCAAAGCTTCTATTACAATAAAGGAAAGCTTTTAGCAATTCTCAAAATCTTTTTTACCCTTTATATAAATTTAATGGAATTATTCTAAAAGCTCACTATTTAAAGTCCGATATGGATTCTCTAACAAATAAAGCTCTGAAACTACCCGATATATTCACTTATCAAAGCACTTTATCAGTAATATACAGCAACTTTACTTAATCTAACTTTTACAATCTTTAGTATATTATTTTAAATGTTGTAATATATAAAGTTTATCTTTATCTCTTTCTGTATCATGTAATTGCATATCTAATAGAGGGAGAGATACAATCATAATAAAATATAACTAAAAGAAATTACAAAAAACAAAAGATCGGGCGGTATTTAGGCTTAGATACCTGTACGACAGCTGCTTTAAACGTTCGTAACTTCGTCATTATACCTTGAATTGCAATGTGATGTATTTACATATGTGAAGTTATATCTATATGTAATTTATATAATAACATTTAATATATGTGTGACATTAAACGCCTGAAATACCACAACCACACCGACACCGAGCCAGTGAGTCGTAGTCGTAGAAAAAATGTATACTCAGATACTATGTACAAAACGTTACTAAATACGAATGAGTTTTTTTTGAACTGTACTGAGTATATATATATCTTGGCGGATTTATAGATTGAATAGTGCGGCAACAAAACCAAAAAAAAGGTGCGGTATCCCAATACTGCAAAGAAGGTGTGAAATACGAATATAAATACTAGTAGTGTGTTTAGACCTTTATATATGTGACTGTAATTTATTTTGTAAATATTCATATAGGCAAGAAGATTGAATAAACTAAACCCGAAAAAGACTTACTATGTATTTTTTTAACTAATTTGAGTTTTATAAAAAGTAAATATCCAATATTTTACCTGTTCCGCTCAATTGATTGGGTATTTTCCTTAACAGCTACAACCTATATATTTCATCCGGCTTAAAATATCTTCTCACTTTCGATCTCGTCAGCACAAAAACAAACAAATTGAACCGAAGTGAAATCCATATCTCACTATATACTTCCGAGTGTCTTGCAGAGTTCTATACTTTGCTAGGATCCAAATCTCGATTTTATTTTTATTTGTTATGATGAATTATTTATTACCGCAAATACTTTTTAGAAATAAAACATAAATTTTTATTTTTATTATAAGAAGTGATCATTTTTATACGTCTTGATGTTTAATGCTAGAGATTTATAAAGTTATGGTTTTAGATTTATTAGGCTATTAGGTACAGAGGATATAGTAATCGTAGCCATATTTAGTCCAGTTATCGTGTAATTTAATTAACGATTATCTTGTCGTATCTGCTTGTTATTATGTGTTAATTAATTACTATTACAGTTTAATGTTAAATCACTTTTTACATTTAATAGTTATTCAACCGATTCATGCATTCTCAAAAAAAAGCTGTATACATTTTAGAACTGTTCTAAAGCATATTTTATAACCAGGTACTAAATAATTCAGATCCATTTTATTTTCATAGAATTCTTTAACAAATTCAGACAAAAATTCATCTTAAAAAATTTTAGTAAATGATGGGCTTGGGTCCTATGTCTTAATTTCTATAAAAGTGTACTATATATTGATAAAGTGGGTTACTAGAACCTCAAATGTTCCATTATTTTTTAATAACTCCTTATATGTTAAGAGATATTAACAGTTAAAAAAGTCATTTTGTCTCTTTAATTATTAAAGGGATTCAACGTTGTACACATTCCAAGTGCATGTGACATCACAATCCTTGTGTAAGGCTACCAACCTTACAGATCATAAATCTCTGCTATATGTATTTATATATCAAAATATCAAATATTATTTACAGCTATTTCAAGGAACAATCAAATTTCAATATTATGTCTGCCTTAGCAGGGTTAAATAAAATAAAAACTTATTATTCTTTGATTTTACTTGATTATTTGACTACCAACAGCTACAGAACATTACCACAGCACTGACCTACTCAACAAATAACTGATGTTAAAATGCATTTCACGTCATACAAATATGGCTGATCATATCTAGCGCTAAAACTATAATACAAACTTTTAATTGCTATATCTCCTTCGATATTTAGATATTTAATAAAATAGACACGCCAATACACATTTATTAACATCAATTTCAATCAGCAATTGAAAAATCGACTACTAAAAAATGAGGACACAAGCCCATTATCTATAAAAACGAATTACAAATTTTACGTCAAAGTTAAAAATTAATATTAAATAAAGCTTAAATAAATGTAGTAGGTACATTTTATCTTTAAATTACATACTGTATGTTCTACATAAATAAATAAACATATATATATTTTACTCCTATGTATTTAAGTACATACTCGTATAAATATAAATCCAATCTCTTTTTGATTAAAATAGTGTTTGTTAATTTGCGCTTCGAATTGTTTTACAATTTCAACTCCGATGGGGGTTACAGATTGTGTATGTATGTATGCACAACGTCAAGCTTATTGGATTCAGCCATGTCTGTTTTTGTTTACATCGATTTAATTCAAATGTTATACTTAGTTTAACTATATTCTGTGTATATATTCATTCAAAATGAGAAAAATTATAATTAATTATGATTTCTATTTTGTTTCAGGTGAGTTCAAGTATTCTACGCTTCTAATTCGCTGAGTGATATGTATGGTAATTTTTTATAAAACTTGATTTAACCGATAAATGCACAATGTTGCAAATTTGCACTGTACATTATTTCAGATCGACAACAATCTATCCTAAACCTATCTTGATCCGCAATATTTTGATATTTATATTATTTTTTTTTATATTTATTTTCTTCTTTGCCTTGACTTTCTTTCGTCATAGCCACCATCAAATAATTTTTTACATCTTTTATAATTTATAATTCAATTTTACACATTTCTAAATATTTCAATAATTCACTAATTAATTTTGAATCACTTAACAAAAATTTAGTATTAACAGGAAAAGTTTTAATCACATCTAATATACCACTATTCAATTTTGATCTTTCTAAACTATAATTTATGCATTCAAATATAATATGATCCAAAGTTCCTTTTTCACCACATTGACATCTGATATTTATATTAATATATTTTCTTTTATATTTATAGTACATTAAATGTTTTATATTTACCATGTATATACTTATATAAGCTAAGTATTTGTTATTTATTTTTATATTGTGAATTGTTATTTTGTATTGTAATGTAACATTTGTATTTTTGATTTTTGGAAAACTGGCTGAATAAGCTAAAGCTTAAATAATTTAAAAAAAAAAGATATTGCAGTGTGTTTGAATTCTTTATATAAATTGCAAAATGGCTATTCACTATCTAATTTTAACATTTGAAAAGCAAAACATCAATTTATGGAATAATTTTTGCATATTTGTTCTGTTCAGTAAACTAACAATATAATTTTGTGATAAAATGGATTTCAAACTCTCAATAATTAATTAAAACCATATTATCAGCCTTTAATTTAGAATTCATGTTATTCATTATATATACCGATAATTAATTTTGAAATTATTCGTCTATTTATATTTAACAAACAACTAAATCTAAATTTATAATTAAAGATAAACTAATTTAAATATTTGTGAAAGTTGGTTTGGTGTACAGTGCTGTACAAAAAAAGAACTTGACTACAATGAAATGGTACGAGTGTGTGTGTGTGTGTGTGTCATGAATTCCTTTTGAAATTTTCTAGTAACCGCATCAAATGTTTATGTAAATTACGCTGTTCGTCTCTAACAAAACTTATCTCGAAGCTTTCTGAGCTTTGGGGTGGCGTACGAGTATTATAAAGAGAAAACTTTACTTAAAACTTTTACCTGAGTCGTCTACATTTGGTGTCATCTGCAGATATCTTTTACTTAAATATATGTAAAAGTATAAATGTATATATGAGTCGTTCAGAAACCAATGGGGTTAAGTCCTTAAGTATGGGTTAATAAATACCTTTTCTGAATTTGGTTGGCTTAGGTTTTAGTAAGTGAAATAGCACTGGTTTTTATTTTAACACATTCATATTACTTACACACACAATTAAATAATAGAATACATATATAAAAATAAAGATGATTATTCTTAATTTAATTTAGTTTGCGCTAATTTTGTTGTTTTGCCTGTTGCTCGTTTGAGAGCTGTATTAAGAGTGATTTGAACCAGCAAAAAAACAACAAAAGAACAAATCGAACCAAATACTTAATAACAATACATAATGGAATTAACAAATAATCAAATAATTTTATTATTTCATTTAAACTAAAAAATATAAAAGTATATCAAATTAGAGCGGGCGATTTTGTTTTACCAAAAAGAAATTCAAAAAATTAATGTTTTTTTAATACATTCATATTTAGGAGCTATAAAATGATGGAGTAAATCCTTTAATAATTTAAAAAGATTCTTATTTATTCCATTAAAATGATCAAAAATCAGAGAATATTATAGACTTAATCGCATTGGATTCTGGTTGACTTATAGACTTATAGATGTATTTATGCACGGGCGTCCATAGGAAACTTTACAGGGGATGGAAAAACAATGAGATTTCATTGTCCCAAGTTGTGTAATATTTATATTAACGATATAACCACAAATTTTTAAAATAAATAAAAAAAAAAAATAACTCACCCCCAGACACAAAATGCTCACTTTCTTCTTTTACTCTCTGAACCTCTGTAACAAAAAGAAAACAATTACTAACGATACTCCAAAAAAATCGTATTGCCAATTACTATGTTTTTTTAAATGATTATTTATTTTTAAATTAATTTTATTTACCGTCAATAATTTTTTTTGTTTATTTAATTTATTTAACGTCGGCCTATTTTCTATATTGACTCCTATCACTTATTACATGTATGTATTAATTTTATTACAACCAAATCCAGAAAATATAACTTTTCTTCTACTAAACTTCATCTTACACTCAGGGTACTAGCACTTAGAGTAAAATTATTGGACATGGAATAAACCGCCATTCCATATCTATCTCATATCATAGCTATGTCAATGTCCATGACATTTCTAGAAGAATAGAAATAATATTCTATTTTTTTATGTTAATGAAATATATAGCTTGATTATTTCAATAGCACGAAATAATAATATGTTTTAAATTGTGAGCAGGAATTGTCTTTACTTTTAATTCAGTGACCGTGTGACTAGCCATGTTGAATATTATACACTGAAGAGAAGGAAGGGTGTGAAGGGAGTGAATTGTAAATATTTTGAAGTGTACTCCATTGACCCTTCCTTCTCTTCAGATGTTGAGTCGCCGAAAATATTAGTTCATTGGAATATATTATGCCAACAGGGGTCGCCTAAAGCGGTGTATTCCATGTCCAA
This sequence comes from Panorpa germanica, assembly GCA_963678705.1. Classification (NCBI taxonomy): domain Eukaryota; kingdom Metazoa; phylum Arthropoda; class Insecta; order Mecoptera; family Panorpidae; genus Panorpa; species Panorpa germanica. Next base: position 7,181,433 of record OY783221.1, read on the forward strand.
TAATTTTACTCTAAGTGCTAGTACCCTGCTTACACTGATGAATTTCACTCAAGTAATACTTTGTGCATAGCTTGTAATATACATATAAGTACATTTTCTATTTCAGCAATATTTCTCTAAATATTCAATAAGCAGATATTGCAGTAATTTCAAATGAAATATCTTTACGTTCTCCTAACACACACACACACATATATCAACTCACATAAAGAGCTCATTGCTCAATACATTCAAACAACGTACTAGTAATGCAGTAATGCCAACATTACGACGTTGGAAAAGCAATATCAAGTTTAACTTGTATTTTATGTTTGCGGTCAACTTTATATTTTTAAAGTTTTATATTTCGTTATTTGTTTCTTAGTTTAGGAAAGATCCATTGCTATTTCACAACAACAGCATCTATAGTCATAAGATTTGTTTTTTTCTATTCTTTATTACATCTAATCTATCGAGGCTCAGGGTTATGCAGTTCTCCTGTCAAACTTGAGTGATTTTGATGATGTGTGTGTATTTTGAATTTAAAAATTTTAATTGTAAAATTTCTTGTTTTGTTTTTTTGTAAAAGTATTTCATCGAAGTTATATATATATATATTTCTTTGTATTTAATTTATTTAACAACGGCTTATTTCCGATGCTGATTCTTATCATCGACGACCTTCTATTAAGTTAATTTGATGATTATATATGCACATAATGAATTTAACTTGATAACAAATAAATCCAGAAAAATCTAACACTGGTTCCGACGACGCAGCAATCAGTGTCAAGCTCCACTGTGTCGTCAAAGTATACGATATAACAACAAAAACTATTATTTAAAGTGACTGTACAAACAGTAGGTATACTATTTTTTATAGTAAATTTTATAAAAGGTTAAAGTTCGACTTCCAAAGTTATTCCAAAGCTCTGCATCTTGGGTTTGTCTTCCTTGATGGCTCTATTCAAAAAGAACACGTCCACCAGTTTACTTTTGTTAGAGACATTTGTGGAAGTATGATCTATTTAAAATGTGTAGCAATAATATTTGTTTTTGTTTTAGCTGCAGTGATAGATTTATTTTTGTCATGAGAATTATATTATTTTTATTTGACTTATTGGAATCATTCATTTTGAAAGTTTTCGTTATTGGAAAATATTTACGTTTGAAATATTCAATATTTTGTAGTGTGAGATCGGTAAAGGATGAAGAAATTAAAAATTCTCGGGGAATAATTGTTTCTTTAGTATCTTATGTCCTTAATAGCTGTTTCTGTATATAATTATATGTATTTTAGGGGCAGTAGAAGCTAAAGAAACGAGAATGAAACATACATATTTTTTATTATTAAACAAATAACCGAAATTGATTTACAACAAGAATGTACTCCTTGTTCATCATCGATTAAATAAACATCCACTTAGCATAGTAGTTACACATCATGAGCGAAACAAAAACCAAATTAATAAATTAATATTTTTTTTATTGTAAAGCTAACTCTATCAGCATTAGAATGTTTAACTATTTATACGAAATTATTAGCCTGTCTCTGATTGTAAGCATTGAAAATAGCACTCGCTAAATAAACATTCTAAGAAATAATAAAATCACATATGTAGTATTAGATAAATTAAAACAACAATACAATTTTGATCATTTTTTATAGCCCAAGAATTAATTTGACCTTTGTTAAACACATCTCTAAAGGTCAGTTATTTTCGTCAAGTGAATAATACTCCTATCAACTATTGATTCAATGGAATGTGAATATGTCAAAAATTTAAATTGAATCTGAAATACTGCAATTAAATTTTATCTCGCTAAAGACAGTTACAATCATTATATCTACACAGTAAAAATTATTACTATAGTCATAGTATTTTTTGTTATGTATTTACATAACATTTACAACCCAGGTACTATGTTCACATAGTCATTTTTATTATGTATTTTTCACAGTGTATATATTACATTCAATATATTTCTTTTATTATTAGTTTCATAAAGCGGTAATTTATATTTTAGAAAGATCTCTTTAAGAATGAATAAAGGCATAAAAAATCTCTTCCAAATTTCGTAAATTAAATGAAATCATTTGATACAAAATTTGTCGTGTTTTAGATGAGATAGTACTAGGATTGTAAAATATTACATGTACTAAAAGTTATTTCCTTGATTTGTGCTAAACAGGGTATGTTTTGCACAATTAGGGAGCTTGTTTAATATGTCAGATAAACATAATGTTGGTCTACTTCGTAAAATTAGCAATACTATAACGTATCATATGGAAGAAAAGGGAAGTGGAAGGGAAGGCGTTTACAGCGATAGCTAGAGAACTAATAAGTCCGGACAACAACTGAGATCGATATACAATTTTTATGACTAAAGCACCTCTAGCTTTCTTTCTTTTAGACATTTTACTCAATACAGCTAATGACCTTTAAATTAACTAAGCAAATTTTAATGTACTTTTAAAAATTTGCCGAAAAATTGCCTAATCATATGCATATATGTATTTAAACATACCACAGCATAAAAACAAACTTACCACAAAATTTAAATAAATATTTTTACGTGTAAAAGCAATTTGCCTAAATTAAAGCACCCGGAGGTATAGTAAACTTTCAGTGTGTACTGTACTGCACTGTATACTGTATACCCACACTGTACATGGTGGGTAATAAACAATATGCTCTGACGAGACTGTGTTTAGCAAATAAACAAATTTGCATACGTTACATATGCAATTACTATGTACATTAACATGAGTACTGTTCAGTGTTCAAAATATCAGTGTAGTCCAGTCAAATATCAGAAATGAAATACTCCTACTAAATAGAGATATTAATTTTTTAATTTTTTCTTCATTTCATTTCATCACCTTTTCATAATGTAGTACGTCACACGAGATGTGTTTAAAAAGTAACGGGAATTAGTAGAGGATTATTAGTTTTTTGTTTTACTTGCTATACTTGAATTACTGTGCTAATTCACAGATCGGTTAACTCGTTTGTTTACAGCAGCTGGTTGAATCAGTCTACTTTGTTAGAGGATGATCATTTTTACAATGAACACAGAGTTTGCTTTAAATTTTGTGGTGCGAACGGAATTTCGTTTATATATATTTTTGACGACACAGTGGGCGAGAGCATTGATGCTGTATTAAATTAATTATGTACATACATAAATGTTTACTTATTAGCAGCGGTGCACAAGTAACGACAGCATAAATACTGCCATCTTAGTAAAAGATCGTCTGTGATAAAATTTAATATTGGAAATAGGCCGATGTTAAAAAAATTAAATAAAAAATGTATGTATATATATTTTTTTAAATTTTGAAATAGTATTAAATCCCTAATTTCCCTGGACTATACCATTATAGCAATGAAATGAGATAACTAATGAGAGTAGTCCAGGGCTCGGCGGCATCAGCTTATTTTGTTTAGCATTTTGTTAAATGTGTATAATTATCTGTGAAAGGTTCTAGTTCTATCTCACTCTGTTGCATAAATTATGATGAGGTTTATCTTTATTATTATTATTTTTTTTTTTACATAACTTTTGGAAGTTTTATAATGTAAATATTTTTGCGGTTTTTCATTATTTAGAAGTTCTTACTTTTTATGGCTTTTTTTAAAACATAGACTTTATTTAATGGCTATAATTTAAAAAAGGAACCTCCGTGTTTTCTTGTTACTTATTACTTTGAATTTATTATAACTGGATTATATACTAGTATATGTACCTCATAATACGTTTTACAATGTAAGCTAAATATATCGAAGCCCGATATTATCGAATTCCTTGATAAATCGACACATCGACATCTTACACATCGAATGTCCTGGTCAAGACAAACATTAATATTTCGAATTTACGCATTGGATAAAGTGACACTTTCATGTAGACAGAATTTCAGATTTCCTTTAAAGATGCACTTAATTTTTATTTTACTAAATTATTACTCGTTCTATAAAATTTAAGAATCAATCTTAATCAATGTTATGTTATTATTACAGCAACAGTATTTTAAAATTCAATAAAATGTAATTTCTCTATTTGCAGCGAGTGTACAATTATTTTAGATATCAGTTCGATAAATCGAACCATGGCAATGTCTAATAATCGCATCTTACGGTATTTTATTCCTTTGACAGCATGGAATTAAACATGAGGTTTTCTTACCAAAAGCATTTAAGTTTAAAGCTCTCTTTGATATTTGCAATACTGACTGCTGTGCGAAATAACGGAACAGAATGCAGTGGTAGCAAAGGAAGCATTTGGAAAATTAAATTAGGATTTAAAATTAAATTACAATCGCAATAACTATACGTTTATAACTTTACGTAAATAAAATGCACAAATAATTGATTTTTGAATATAAAAAAATGTGATTTTTCATGTTACAATTACTATTAACTTAGTGTTTGTAATAGTATTACTTTAAGGCTGGTCTAACACTTAAACAGACGTTCTCTATGTAAACTTACATGTTATATGTATACAATAAAATAATAATTGATGCTTAGTGCTCTCTTTCACTGCTTTCAGTTGAAAACTATCAAAAGTTGCTCACTTTCAACATATTTTATAAAAATACGCTTGCTGTAATTTTCTTTACAAGTCAATATTTATTATTTATATATAATAATAATAATAATATAATATTATTTATATATATTATAATTATAATAAATATAAATAATAAATAAAATATATAATTAAAGGACATTAATAATTATATATATTTAAATTTTCACAATGATCGTAAGAAAATATATTTTCCTAGAGTCCTAGCTAGATGAGATTCTGATTAATCAACGTCTAAAATGTTAAAAGTTCTATTTTAGTTAACTTTAATTCTTTATGCACGACATAATTCACTATTTATCATATTTACTACATTCTATAGTCATCATTTGCATTAGTTTATTATTAATGCAAACCAAATTATAATTACTTCTATAAATATTGTGAAACATAATGGTAAATTGTGTTGTTTAGCATAAGCAAACTCTGAGAAACAAAACAAGACGCAGACAAACGTCTTAGGGCGTTACGATGTGATGCAGACTACGTAATGAGCCGTGTAATGCAAATCTAATAAATATTCAGTTCACGATACAGACCTGTGAATTTATGACGAAGTCACAATAATATGTCGGTACCGGATTCTTTGATATTGTGAACCAAACACTGTACCAAGTACTCAGCGTATTAAGTTGCATGTCGCACTAGTGTGGACGTGTTGTGCGACTTCTTCCAACATATGTTGGATCTTTCATGTTTTAGTCGCACGTATGTGTACGATACTTAATGTTGATTTTATCTTTGTAAGACAAACACAACATTATTTTAAAACAATTTCGTTCTCTTTAAATTAAAAATAAGAAATTAAAAATTGTTTTTAATATTCTGTTATCAGATCGTATACAACTACTTTACAGCAAATTAATAAAACAATGAACATACCAAAGAATGGAAGGGGAAACAATATAAAAATCCTCAAAATGTGTTACATCAAACATCATAGGGATTCACGTGACGATTCTGTGAACTTTTGCGTCGTTACGCATTACTCCCAATCTCCTTCTCCCTCTCACAGTGATTAGCCTCGGGTGTCGTGTGACGGATAATGAAGAGACGCGAATAAATGACATTTGCTATTAATTTAGAAAATAAATTAACCAAAAACATTGTGCGGTTATGTTTGATGTTAAATATAATAACTTTTAGGTTATGACATGACACGACAGGACGGACTCTCAGTTCAGAGTACAGATCAAAACAACGTCGTCATCATCATTAAAAAGTTTATCTTTTATTATAATTAAAAGACAATCTTCTGCGAATAATGAAAATAGAATGATTAACATTTTGTTGTATTTAACTGTGCTCGAATGTTCTGTAGCAACATGATAACGAAACCTATCCTCTATCCCAATGCGCTGAAGATACTACCAGATATTTATGCAGAAATCTATATTAAAATTTATGAAGAATGCATACTATCGATATTGGGAGGAGATTCAGAAAGAGGTCGTCACATGGAGAGGAGAAAGAGAAAGAGAGGAGAACGACAGGGAGAATTGAAATATATTAAGCGAAGAAGCCATATATAATATGAGATACAGAAAGATATGATAAAGGAAGCAACGTACTTAACGAATGAGAATAATAATGAGACATAAAGAATCGCAAGAATTAGAATGGGAAATGGGAAAAAAGTAATCCGATATTGGGATCAAGTGGAGCAGTGGAGAAAAGTAAACAGCAAGAAGGAAGAAGCATGGAAGGAACGAAAGAAGTGGATGATGGAAAAACAGAAAAGAAGAAAGGAGGCAAATCAGATGCAAGAAACGGAACGACGAGATGTAGAAGAGAATACAGAGATATACAAATAGGAATTTAAATTGATAGTTTTGTTCTTGTATTATATATTATACTCTTTAGTTCATTTACTTTATTTTTATATGCAATGGATGAAATTGATTTTATAAATTGGGTTGTATGATAACGAATTTATTTGTAAGAGAAGATCTTGTATAGAAAAAGAAACAAGGGCATGGTGGACTATTTTCAGTAGGGTACATTGACATTGTTTCGCATTATCTCACTTCATCATACATACATCTTAAGAGTAAGCTTCTACTTTAATGTTTATTAGTATGTACACTACTGTGTTGAAGAATCTATAGTTCGTACGTCTGAACCTTCGTACTTTCATAGATAAAAGTATCGCCTTATGGTAATATAGCTTATTATGGTCCTCCTTGTGTATCATAAACAGAGAAACGATGCAGATATAAAATATTAATTTTTATTACTTTCAACACAGTAGTGTATTAATAAACATTAAAGTAAACGATTGTTCTCATGATAATGTGTACTTACACCCTACAAAAAAGTCAATGCTTAGAATTGTGAGTTACATAGAAACAATGCAAAATAGACTAGAAAATCCGTTCAGTATCAGAATCATGAATAATGGCTCATCAATTTTGTAACATATTAAAATCAGTCTATAAAGTAACAGGCGTTATATTTATGAGTATGTAAGGCTAAACAAGGCAGCTATAACTCAAAACGTAAACATATTTTGAAGTAAATAACTGAAATTACATCTGACACCACAAGATCGTTACATATTCCCTGCTTAGCGCTAACCTTCGTTGCATGAAGTTCCTGGTGGTGGATGTTGTTAAAGTTCCATGTCAGTCCGATACTGAATAACATAACACAGGGATAAGCAACAGTTTGCCATTCTTAAATGACTTTCTTAAATGCAACATAAAGCTAAATATACTACGAGCTCTTTTCTCTTAAATTAGTTCACTAGTAAAACTTTTCTATAGAATATAATAAAAATTAAGTATAATTAAGTAATATAATAAAAAAAAAAAAATAATAATAAAGGAGTTTATTTAATTACTACATTTCAAATATTTTGACCAGTTTTTAAAGTCTATTGTAGAGGAATAAATTAGAAAAGTTTTGACTGTTTTTTTTTTAGATTTTCTGAATAGTTATTAAAAAAATTAAAGATTTTTTTAAAACAGCTAACAGCTGAATAGTTACATACTTTGTGTGTGGTTGCTTTGTCATATTTCTCAACAGTTTGATTGTATTTAGTCTGTCTGTAAATGTATATAAAAGGTTACATATTTTCGGGGCCGGTCTGAGGGGCAGGCGAGGGATGTGGTGGCATTGGGCACTAACGCAAAGGAGGCGTCAAACTGTAAAAAGGGGTGCCTACTGTAGTTTAATTATCCTGCGTTGTCATCATCAAGAGAAGGATCTCTTAAACCGATACTGCTTGTATTGACTACAGTGTGTGAAGAAAATAAAATACTATCTGAGAACTAAATAATATCCGACTATCCGTCTATAAATGGAAAGTTAGCCCAGTTTGACGTTTAGTAGACTGGAGTCAAGCTATATAATTTTTATCATTTATTTTATTTGGCACAGTGAAAACAGTTTATAGAAAAAGTGACAGCATATGGATATTTTTTTCTATACTTTGATTGCTTTTATGTTTTATTTACGCTATAAGTATTAAACACAAAATGTCTTTTGGATTTTATAGGAAAAAAACTACTTTCCATCCGAAAGTGCGAAATGGAACCACGTGGTATATGGATTACTCCTTATTGTGTTTCGACCTCAATACTCAAAATAAGAAAGAAAGTTATTCACAAAAATACTTCGAATATTTTATTGGTGACATATTAGTTTAATACGGTAACAACAGGTTGGCATTCTCTGTCATACCTACATTGAAATTTGTTATATTTAGATGCATTCGTCGATGATTTATATTCCATAGGAAACACATAGGAAATTGCATGGATGTTATGTTATGTTATGTGGCATTATGGTATTATGGTCTTTGACAGTTCGCTGCATGTCGAATATATTTAATGTATTTATGTTGATATTACGCTTATTTTACAATAATACGACGTTTGTGTTATATTGCGATATGCAAATATTTTGTTTGGCATTAATATTCAATTGACATTAACGATTGATAAATGGAGATTTATGATTCGCCATAGAATTATGGATGGAAACAGTCTTTGTTTACTATATGTATAGTATTAGTATATATTGATATACTCGTAGATATTAAAAGTTTAATAACGTTATTTATTATTAAAATTTAAATTTCATAACCTTTTGCATTTAATAATAATTTGTTTTTCGTATTTTCTTAACCTAGACTCACACTGAAGACAAAACTGTTTCTAGATGGAATTGTTTTTTTCGTAGAATCAAAAAAGACTGAACAAAAGGAGACAATGTTATTAATTATATAAATTGGTCTATGCAGTGGTATCTTTTAAAAAAAGTAACCCTTGTGTAACTGTTGCTGCTGATCAATAAACACATTTATACAAGATACTGCTGCACACGCTTTCTCTCCCGCTTCTTTTCTCTTCCATGTTTCATTCAATAAATCCAGTGCGTTTCATGCTAACAGCCCGACGCTTATCTTTAAACAGACGATTTAAACATTAAGAAAAACATTAGAAACTCAAGCAACTTTTGAATTTTTTCCTGATTGTAAAGTATGTCCTTTAGTTCACCACTGATGCTGTGTTGTGTTCGTTCAGTTTTATATTGTGGGCAGGTTACTAGTAGATGATGGACTGTTATTAGCGTCTGACAGTTGTTGCACTGTGGAGCTGTAGTTTTATTCATTAAATGTTAATGCGTTAAGCTTCGTATATCCAGTTCGCAGCCTGAAAACGGCTTCTTTCAAATTGTCTGTTGCATTGATTAGAAGGTTTCCATTTTTTAAAAATTAATTTGACTTTATTTTATGAATTAAATTTATTTACCTCTGAAGCGGACTATAGTATCAAGTATTGAAGACATTGAACGAATCTGACCATATGAAATTCGTTGTCATTCTCGAAGAAGCACTGATTACAATGTTCTCACACTTTCACAGTTATTTTTGTTGACATCTTAGCTTCCAGAATGAAACATACTGAGAAGTCTATTAGATTGAAGGCCAGTGTATTACATTTAAATAAAATTGTTGTTGTAACCTTCTTTACCTTCGCCTTAAAATCTTAATTATGGTAATTAGTTATGCTTCTTTTATATTTAAGCGTTGCGAAAATGTTTTTGCTGAGCGAGATAAATGGTCTGTTCTGGTAAATAGACAGTAGTATAGTTCAAATTACGAGAATTCGGCGGTAACTTTTCTTTAAAACAAGCTGTGTAGTATAAATCTACGATAGAATAAAAAGCATCGAGTCACTATTTTTTCTTAAATACAATTTTTATAATAATGACTATATAACCTATAACTATAATTATAATAATGACTCCTATAACCTTCTTTAAGCAAGGGTCAACACCGAACTCTCGTAATTTGAACTATATTCCTATAGGTATAGTTTTGTTTAATTTGCAAGCTCAGTTACGGTTCGTTTCGCGTGGATTTATTCAACGTAACATCATTAAAACTTTACCGAAAACAATATAAATCTGATAAACTAACAAATAATAGAATCTCACAAAGAAAAAACTAAGTTTTTCTTTAAAGTCTGTGAAAACTTTATTATATTCAATATGCAAAACTTTTCTGAACATTTTTCTTTGAATTAAAGAATGACGTATAGTAACGAATTAGATTATGGAGTAAAAACTTTTTGAATTTGATAGATCATTGAAATAGAAGTAAATAAATTCTAGAAACGTACACCAAGCATATTCCTAGGATTTATAGTATAATATAGTAGAGTGAATAAGATTTGTTTAAAAAAAAAATGAACCGCCGCACTATGGCAACCCTGGTGTTCATCTTAGTACGATGATTAAGCTATTACAAGTGGTCTAATAATGGTCTTTGAAAAATTACTTTTTTAAACTTGTTTAACTTTTTTTTTTTTTGTTATTATAATATGTAGAAAGTTTCTTTTTAGGTTTGTTACAGAATTTAAAGAAGTGAATGTGAATTATGTTATCTAAACACTCTAAAATAAAATTAAGTAAATAAAATAAGTAAAATTCTCGCACGGAATTTAATTCTCGAAGAACACTCCATAGCGACTGAATTCCCAAAAAGTGTATTACTCCTCTGGTTCGTTGCGTTCACGCAGTGGACTAATCAAATAGAAACAATCTTTTGGGATACCCTATTTATTTATTCTACAAAACTTTTTATATTATTATAGTTTACTTTTAATTGCATGTATTTTTAATTACTTATTCTGCTGGAATAATAAAGATAATTATTTTATAAAATTTAATATACTTATTTTGTAATTATTTTTCTTAATAAAATTAAAATTATCTTTCTCTATAAAAATTATAACAGAATACTTGTAAGCTCTTATTTTAAAACTCTATACCTCATAAGAGTAGTTAGGTCGCTCATAGTTTTATTTTGTTAAAACTGAATTTTTTTTTATCTGTGTAAATTTGCAGAACCTCTAATTCCTTTATATTCAATTCAATGTTAATGTACATACTCGTATATCCTATGTTTGAAAATTACAGTTCAATGAAAGATTACCAAATAAAGCTCCCTCATGTACTTTTGTAAGCTCGAACTGGCGAATTTAGAATGCTGCGAATGCTTTAGAATGTTAAGTAAATGCAAGGAACAATGTGAACACAACCACACAGATGACGGAACAGTAGTAAATATGATAAAAAAGAGAATTAAATACATGAAAGAATATTTATTTAAAACAGGAGCTGCTAAACTTTTGGAGTCCGTTGCCACATTGAAGAAAATTAAATAAATAATGTAATTAATGTAACAAAATTACCTTACTACCTTATTCTTCAGAACAAGGTAGATAATCTTTAAATGAAGAAATCATTGCTGAAACCAACGACATGAGGAGTGTAACAAATCACAAATTTTGGAGGATATAAAAAACCTAGAACACCAAGAGAATAAGTGCATCAACATAAAAAAAAGTTTGTTGAAAATAAATTTAATTAAAAAAATACTTTCCATGTCACTTTTCTCAAAGTTAGAAACAACATTTTAGAACTGACAATCCAAATCCATTTCTTTGAATATAATTTACTGTTAAAAAGACAATAGACAGGTTTCAAAGCAAACAAGTTTCAATAGTGCAAGTGCATTTGTTTCTACATGCTTTCACTTTATATCCTGCATATTGTATGTTTCATTGATTTACATATTCTAGTTTTTAGAAAATAGTATGCGGGCCATAGTTGAAGGACCCCCGTTTTAAGAGAAAAATAAAAAGAAAATCAAGCATAAAAATAAGTTTGCTGTGTTTTATTTAACCAGAATTGTTGCAATCGCAAAGCGTTTTCCAGACTATAACTCATTAAATGTTGGTTGGGGCAGTGAACTGAAAAAATATGTTTTTGCTCTGTAAGTTTTATAATTGTTTTTTTTTTTACATTTGTATTGCAGTACATAATAAAATGCAATGAAAAATAAACTCTTGTATGTTTTATAATGTAATATGGGTTAAAAAAAGTAGGTGACTAAAGCGCAGTGTTGTGCAATTACTACTAAGCAAATTTTTGTCTAGGTGCAAAAGAAATTTTTTTTGTAAGAGTTTATAAATGAGTAAGCGAGAAGCAGTTATGTCTGCGTAGCATGAGAACAAAGGATACTGATATATAATCCCTTAATCGAGAAGAGAATTATTATTTTAGTTATATTATTAATTTTGAGGGCGACCCCGAACTAGTTCTGTACTTTTTGTATATGGTTGTTATCAAAATTTACTTGTGTATGTGCTCCCGTAATTTATAATAAAATTTATATGAGGTTCGGTCAGTATTGTTAAATCAATTTAATTAAAAAAAATCATGGTTTTTTTATATCACTAACAAGTATTATCTTATTAAATATTTTTGATGATGCAGGATGCAGTTGAACTTGTCACTGATTCAGAAGGATCAAATATAATAGAAATATAAAATAATGTCAACCCCATTTCTCGTCTTAGAGACATGAACATAGAATTACGAACAAATGGAGGAGGTCATATGCATGTGTACAGATAAGACTACAAGGAGATATTCGAACAGACCGAGTACCGACTCCCAGAGCATTCAGAACGAAATGCAATTTATGAAACTCATGTAAAGAGATTTCAATTTCCGATTTCCATGTAAATAACTGAAAACTGAATTCCAGCAACTGTGTCTTGGTTTGTGTTATGTAAATCTATCATATTATATAAACTGGAGCAGGGCTCGTTGTTGGGTTACTTGACTTGTATCTTATAGAGGAAAAAGGGGTGAAACATGATTTGCTTATTTATAACACAATTCTTCTTCAGAAAATTCTCGAGTTGATTTCACTGCTGTACTTCCGGAAATTTATTATTTTTATATTGAAAGAAGGTGGATTATTTGATTTAGTGTATGGTACACAGTATTCAAGTGTCAACTGGAGATAAAATTGTCATAACACAATTTTGTGTAGATATTTTGTCTTATGATAGAATTGTGTAGCACGTAGCGTTAAGACCATTTAAACACAGTTATAAGCATTTAAGGTGTATCTAACATTACAAAAGTTATCTGTTACGTACACGGTTTTACTAATTATGTAACATTTCGTGCCCTATTTTACTTCTATCTGAAAAGTAAATGAAAAATGTTTACGAAAACTTTTTATGGATTATATCACCTGAAGAAGTCGTTATTAATGATTAAATTCTTTTAGAATATACCATTTAGAAGACCCTTTTAGATTAAATATTACTAGGTTTTGAAAAGAAGAAGAAAAAGGAAGAAGGGGAAGAACAGGAATAAGTAACACAGAAAAATAAGGAAAGGATATAACCCAGTAAACATTTTGGTGTCACTTTGCCATCATATTGAAGATGCGTACGATTTCTTTGTCATGAAAGAGTTCTGTTTGTCACAGTCATCTATTTTATGAACTACAAATGGCGAAACCATTCCATTTGTCTGAATACAAATGAAGATAAAGTTAATGCGAACTATAATTGCTATAGTGTCACAAAACAGGACACTTCACCTAATTGTTTACTGGGAAGGATCCAAACAGGAAGAAATATGGAAGAAAGAAGAGCAAGCGTTTATTGACAGTTTTGTTTTATACTCTAGCATCTGAATTTGAGTCTCCCTAACGATTGTCACCAATTTTAAGCGTTGAAATAACGCAGCACTGTACGATGTTCCAAATAAAACAATTGTAATCAATGGAAAATATATTAAAGAAGTTTTAAATAAAGACGTTCTCAAGAGTTATATAAAAACGCTATAAAAGGACTGAACTCTGAGGAAGAGTGTGAAGAAGACTGATTCAGCAATAAACTGAAAAATTCAAAGGAAAAGAGCTAATTTATTTTTAATAATGCTAGAGTAAGATTAAATGAAACGTAAGAGAGACTGGTAAAGCGCAAAGGCATAAACAATGATAGAATATGTAACTAGACCTTCTTTACATACATAATTCAACTTCTATAACACGCTTGGACCCAGTCAGAACGCTAATTAAAAGTTTCTATTTGATTTTAATAAATAAACGACAAATTTATGACCGTTTAACTAGAATTCATTAGTAAAACGATTAACACCTGACTATTCACTAATTAACAGCATACCTCCGTAAGGGTTTATGAACCCTGTTGTAACATTTGACCCCAAAACTTCTTACAGTAGTTATGTAAAAGTTTGATGGAGTGTAACCGTAGTTTGACGTTCAAACGGCAAGGGGTTACAAAAGACAACCGACCAAACATTAAACTGTGAGTACCAGAACATTCTAAGAAGCATAGATACTCGTAAACTGAATGGATAAAGTTTTGTTTCAAGTCTTAGAGTAATTTGTATATAACACAGTTCAGATATTACGTTTATTCGTTGACTGTGAATTGGCATGCAATTTCTAAGAGCATTTAGTTTCTGTACATTAGTAAATGCATTCAAGTTTTACATTCTCTATGATTCTTTTTAATTAGTTAAATCGATAATGCATAATGAAATTTCTTAAACTTTTTTTACTCTAATTGTTCGGCATCTGTCGATGCATCCTGTAATTATGTTCAGCGGAGCCATCAGAAATAATCAGATATTTTTAAATGGAGAAACATCTAAAACCAGAAAAATTTCAAACAGTTCTAAACTTAAATACTGCAACAAGAGAATGGATATTGATTTAAAACATTCCAAAATTTTGTGGAAGCCGTAATATATCCTGACTCCTGGTAAATCATATTTCTTTTGGTGTATATGACTGCAAAACATATAAGAAAGCCATTGACGCCCTAAATGTAATTTATGAAAAGCCAATAAATGAAATTTACGCCCGACACTTACTAGCCAATAGACGGCAAGAACCGAATGAAACGCTGAATAAATATTTAAGAAAACTCGGCCAACTAGGAAAGGACAGTGACTTTAAAGCTGTAAATTTCGAGAGCTATTGTAAAAAATCTGGGAGTAAATACTACATAACGGCATCTTCTCGTCTAGGATGAGATTTGCTTGAAATATAGGCAAATTCTCTCTAGGTGTTTACCAAAGGAATTGTTCTTTCATAATCCTCTTTGGTCAGAAATTATGTTGAGAAGAAGTAATAGACTTAGACAAGTGCAAGTTCAAATAGAAGAGGAGAAATAGTAAGAATTCGCAATAATAGTCTGTCATTGTACACTTTTTTCCTCTACTACATCAAAGAATATTGAAATTACTGAAGCATCAGTATTTCCATCTACAAATTGTGATTGATGTTTGCTTTATTTGTTCTTTGATTTTACCCTAATAGTTTTCTTTTTTCAATACTCTAGGTTATTATTTGAATTGTTATTGTTGTTTTTGTAGAGTATTTTTTAGTAATATTTTTACTTCTACATACGTTGTTCTGGAAATTTATAAGTAATGTTCTTGTTATACTATTGGTGAAAAGGAACTTTGTTTAAAGTGGGATGTGAAACACAGAAACAAAGTTAATACAAAATAAAAATATAAAGACAGTGGTAATCTTCTCCAAGAATTTCTGTCGCATATTGTTCTTTTTACTTAAACTGTCTTATTACTGACTGACTTATTAAAATTAGAGAATATTCTATACAATTTTCTCTAATAAAACATATTAACATGTCACTAAATATGTAGTAACTGATATAAAAATTTACGTAGAATTGCTAAATAATTGTGAAGTAAATGTTCTTTACTTTATTTAGTGTAGAGGATCAGAGAATAGAAAATGTATACTAAATGGGTGTAGATAGAACACAAAAAACACTTAACTGGTTATCCAGCAATCAACCAATAAAGGTCCATTCTTTTTCCAATAAAGGGATTTAGCGACGTGTTATCGTTCGCATTACAAAAGACGTGAAGTGTAGGATGGAATTCAAAGACTTGGTTTTATATTTATACACGCACAAATACATGTAAGAAAAACATATAAATGTTTATTCTCACATCGTTGACAAAACTGACTAAACACATCATTAATATTTCAGTAAAATGCTTTTAGAATTTAAATAATTAAATCCTAAGAGGTAGAATTAAATGAGTTATGGAATATTACGTGTTCTAATTCTATGTTTTTAACATTACGAAGAAAGAGTCTTACAGTGAGCTTCTATGAATTATTAATAAAGAATATATACGAATACGTACGTACTGGAAGAAGATGAGGGAAGAGTCAGAGAATGTGTAAGTGACTAGAGGAGACATTGAAATAGTGAAGAGGGTAGAGGTTGACAGTGAAAGATAGATAGAGGAATTGTTGAAAAGAAAAAATGAAGTAGAGAGGAGAAGCGAGAGAGACAAACATTCAGAAAGAAGCAAGGACTAGGAGTCAAGTATATCTTAGGTAGAGAAGATATATATATACATATAGTGGTGAATGAAAGGAGATACAGAAAATGTTAAGACATGGCGGGAAGGAAGGAGAAGACGTGAAGAATGAAGAATTAGCTTAGGTTTAATATAAGATAAAATAAAATGTAAATTAGACAATTTAAAAATAAGAATGACTCCTACCTACTTATGCAAAAGAGAACCACAACCAATTTGTACACAATGTAATAACCAACTAACATTAAAGCTTATTATTCTTCAATGCTTCAAGTACTCATCGCACAGGCAAAACTGTAATATACCTTAAGTCTTTGAGCAGAAAGAAACGAAAGAAAATCTAAACAACCTTATTGACTTTACAAATGAATCTAATTTTATCTCTATATTTTATATACTATATTCGTATTTATAAATGTACATATTGTTTTATGTGATGCCAGTGATCAAAAGATGATGCACTCAAATAAATATTTAGAAAAAGGATGAAGAATGTGAAGATGCTCGACGGTAGGATCAATAGAGGAAGAGGAAGAGAATGAAAGACTTTAGAGTTAAGACTGAAGCGGGAAAGCCCGACGAGAATATGGGAATGTTGAGACGGGTTAATTTTGTTAATGAGATGTAACTGAAAGAATTTTAGTTACAAGAATGTAACAATTGACCGTAAATACATTTAAAGAAGAAATACAAATACAACTAAATACATACACATATACGTTAATACATAATCGAATACAGAATAACGTTGGACGTTTTCATTCTCGTTTGTTTCATCAGCGGTGGAAACGCCGGATAATTCCACAAGAGCAAATTCATTTCAAAACGCTTGCTTTTAAATATTAAAAACAGTATTTTATATATAAAAAATAAAAACAATAAAACAATATGGGTATTATCGCAAAAAAATATATACATATATTTTAATGGAATAGGTAAAAATCTACTCTTTTTTTCAATTTTAATATTTATTCATTCATAAAAATCTGCAGTTCATAAAAAATGTCTAAAACCTTTCGTTATTTTTAAAATCCAATTTTATGAGAAATATTTCACGTGAATAGAAATAATTATAAAAGCGCCCCTGAATTAAATCGTGTTATTAAATATTTCAATCGTATTTTATTAAAAAACAAATTCAATTTATTTCATAATTATATAAAATATTTAAAATTAGAAATTATTTGGTTTCTTTCTTTACATTTACTAATTCATATGGCTTGCTTCAGAACATCAGAAATAGTCCGTTTATTTTTGATGCTAAGCTATCACCGACGACCTTCTAAAGTGGTACAGTAATGGCCTCATATTTGTAGGTTACAGTGCTGCACATAATTTAAGTAATGAATTATTAAACCATGTTTAAATATTTCTTCTCTCTGTTGCAATGTGACGTAACATAAGCAGCAAAGTGTATACAAGTGTAATCATAAATAATATTTTAGACGAGAAAGTTTGTAACTTATTTCTGTACGAATTACAGCAATTATTCAACAAGTAGTAATCATCGTTATTTAGCAAATATAATCAACATTTTGAAAACAGCATTAACAGTAAATAGTAATAACATATAAACATATAAACCAAGTAACATTATATAGCTATCCATTCCATTTCATTCTATTCATTTACTAATGGGTACAGGAAGTCAATAAAGTTTCTTTTTAACCATTCAACATCCAGTATTCAAACATAGAGCATGCGCTAATGGAAAACGTTTGTGGTATTTAGTGCGTTAATATTTCTATTTGTGTCTAAACAGTTACATTCAGTTGAATGGATTCTTAAAATAGCTACAATCCGTTGATTTATAAATGTGAGGTTTAAAGGTTTCAATAAAAACTATGTCAGTTTGATTAATTATATTTAGTTGTGTTTCAAATTTTAAATTTTGCATTATGGCTAATTATGAGCTACATATAACTAACTCATTTATAAATTACCTGTTTTCGATTTATTTATCATTAATTTCTTACGTTGTGGTATTTGGCAAAGTTGTGAATTTGAGTTAATGTTTAAGATGTGAATTCGCTATAAGTTTGTAGGATGACGTATAGATGACACTTATATTGACAAACCAAGTACCAAAAAATACCGTCCAGGCAAAGCAATGGCTTGACAAGTGTTATACGGACTATCATAGTCTATCCCATTTAAATGCAATCCTTTATGACCAGACGAAATTCAAATTTTTCCATTGTTTTGAAAATTACAAAAGGAGTTGTACTAAAACCTCTGTAACTCATTACAGACACATTCAGGGTGATTTCTTCTCGTTATGTACTTAATCTAAGTTGAAACTAAAACAGAGGTTTAGTCATTCGTACACGAGCGGTCCTCCGCACTCATGTGCGGTCCCAGTTGAGATAATACAACATTCTTATAGACTACAGTAGTTCACAATACAAATTACATTGTACAAAGGTAAAGCAACCTCCGCAACTAATGCATGTTGCTAGCTATTATCTAATTAAGCATTCTCATCACGTTATAAGTTTAAATCATATTTATCTAATTCTCATTAAATAATTTTGAATTTAAAAAAAAAAATGTAATTATATGCCTATTAAAATATAAGTACTAAATTTTGTCATATAAAAATAAATTTCATTTAACCATCTAATGATTACTGGAATAATATAAGTATAATAATTTTCATTAAATTATTTCGAGGAAATATCACAAACTCAAAAGTCCTACATTTATTTTCTAAATTAATAAATTGGTTTTTCCTTTATCATGTTAAGAAAATATTAAATTAAATTTTCATAAAAAAATATTAAAAATATTTTTCCTTTTTTTATATTTTTTTTATTATTAAAATACGAATATATATTTGATTTTCACGTACAATACAAATTTATTTTTAAATTAAGATAAAAACAAACGATGTGGAAAATTGGGGGTGCGAGCAGTGGAAAAGTGATTTAAACTATATCGTCCTGAATTTTAAAAGCTTGAGTTTTTTTTTTCTCAATGACTTTCATCTTTCATCACGTTCAAATAATAAGAAAAATACATTTACAAATTGTGTGGCTGTATCAGGCAGGCAAGCAGGCGGCGTTCCAGACGATCGGGGCTTATTTAAACACAGATAAAAAGTACGTCCGTCCCCGCGGTAGAAAAGTTTCTATCGTTCGATGTTCACTTATTATAGAAAAGTTTTTATTAAATAGGAAATTATTAATATTAAAATCGAAGTTATTTTATATTTTGCGCTTTTAAAATGTAGCGTAAAGTTTTAGTAACACCTGCTTTTATATCAACTGCTGCTATATAGAGCTTAAAGCTTTTCTTTATAACAAAAAAGCTCTTTTGCATAAATATGAATCGATATACACTTTAAAAAATATGTTGCACTTTTTTTGGTGTATAATATTAAAGTCATAATCTATGCTGCGAATTATGTTTAAAAAACTGTTGTACTGTATCTATTTACAAGTATCTAGATAACCAAGATGTATCTGAAAAAGGAACTAGTTATTTTACTAACAGTAGTCTAGTTCCTCAACTTTGATTGGCACTGCTTTTGCAATAGAAAATAAGATTAGATACAAATAAATATTAGAATTATATTTTGGCAGTGGCGAACTTAGTTCTAGCATTGGTATATTGGTTCTTATGAAGCTAAGGTCAGAACAATAAGTCATATCATTATTGTCTGGAAGCCTGTATTATTAGGGCTTTCTTTCCTATCGGACAAGCTGATATTCAGGCTATTCCGTTAGTTTGTATTATTGACTAGAAAGATTATACTTTATGGTCGACATCTGGCGATATGCCTGAGTGCATCACTCGCGATGGACGGCGCTGACTAATAATTTGATAGCAACAGCTTTATCTAATATTTATCATTATATTTATTTCCTCTAACAATTTCTGAACAATAAGCTTTTAAAATAATGCACACTTAAATAAAATCTACAATAAAAAACAACCACAAATATGTTGTAACTTACATATAATAATATTTACGTAAATAAAGCTAACGTTTCGTTAAAAGCTTTGTAAGAGCTAATTACAAACGTAAAAAGAAAAACAAATAAAAATATGAATACGAATGTACAACGTTAACTTACATACAAAATAAAAGTACAAAAATAAACACAAGAGAAAAACAAAGAATCTAAAATAAAAAGTTAAGATGTTAAAAATTGTTTAAAAGTTTGGAAACCTAAAAAAACATAATAGTATAAAAAAGTAGAGTGTATAAAATATACACTGTTGTACATAAGAACATAGAAAACTCGCATAAAAAAAAGTTTTTCGATACTTAGAAACTTGTATTATGATGTTATGTTCTCACAGCTTTTATTATGAGAGTCTTGTCACACAAGAGGACAAGATACTGAGCGGTGGTGTGGGGTAGGGAGAAGGGAATGTTGCGTGGTATTGAAGGCAGGTTTAATTAATTAGAGAAGAGGATGTAGCCTTACTTATTACTTGTTTATCGCACAGCGTCACATGTAAGAAGTTTAAAGTGTTTCAAAAAATACTAATTAAAAATAAATTTGTTTTTTTCTTGAATTACGTTCTTGAATATTAAATTTATATAGAATAAAGTTTTAACACTGCTAGAATTTTTTTGCTTTTGCGTTTTGTTTTTAAAACAGCTTCTACATTATAATTCTTAATCTATGCAAGATTAAGGAAGGACTAAAGTTATCGGAAAATAATTGACAATTATTTATAAAGAACGAGAAGTAGAAGAGATAGAAAGTTAAAATTTTGCAGGATTTTCAATAAAAGTAAATGGTCTATCTGAGGGTTTAATATCGCAATGTTACTTTTTCTAATTGATTCATGCTCCGAATTGGTACATCTTCCGAATATTTATGGAATACAATGTCAGTTAAATAGCTGGTTAAATTTGTTGATTTCGTATCCAAATCGGCTGATACTGACACTGATTTTACATATTTTTGGAAAACGGGAAATAAAATGTATCCTCTGTGGCACCTTCTTAACTGTAACAGTATACATTTTGTTCGTTTTTTTTAACACCCTGTATTAATATCAAAGTTGTCTCCGCGAATATAATATGTTTACAAAGTTAGCAATAAGTAATTCATTTGAGACGCTTTACTGATTATTACTGTACAATCTCCTACCTCAGTACTTCACCTGGGGTTGCTTTTGCTAAACATAGTTTATTTTCCGTCATACATGTTTAAGTTTACAACTTTCTACTTAACTTAAATGAATTTTCTATGTTTGTAAGCCCCTGGTGGACATTTTCTTCATTACTTTAGTTTTAAATAATATAGAGTAATATTAAATTAATAGAAAGTTTTCACTTAAGATTTGAATAACTTTGTAAAATGTTGAAATTTACTATTTTGTAATATTACAAAGTTTTCCAATTGGATAGCTTCCTTAGTCATGTATACAATGTTGCTGTATTAATAAAGTTGCATATCAGCACTACTTTCAAAACATAATGTACTCCAATAAAGGAATTTATACCTCATCATGCTTGTTGAAACATGCCAATATATTCTGTAGCGATTTGGGTGACTTCCAAGGTTCGCAGACCTTTTCTGTTTTATGTTTTATTAAAATTTGGTAGCTTAATTTCCTTGCTATTGGCGGTAATTTATTAATATACCTAGTATACCTTATTAGTATTAAAAAATTAACATAAATTTTGTTTACTTTATGTAAAATATTTTCCATGTACCTTAGATAATTTATTTAATATCATTAGGTTTTTTTTTATTATTAATACTTCACGGGCTTCTTAGGACCACGGTCCTTTTTTCGCTCTTCTTACTTTATATATATCATTAGGTTGATAGCGTGTAAATTCTCATAGTTACTTAAAAATATATATATATATATATTTTATGTAATGTTTTAAGCGGGTACATATTATTGTTCCTTTCACGTTATATTATTTAGTTTAGATATTTAGTATTAATTAAAAATAAGATTTTTTTAAAAAACAAAGATATCACTAAGTGTGTTGTTGCTCATCATCATTCAATGGATTCTACTAATGCAAAAAAAAAAATAGAGAGATGAGCTCAGCTCGAGAGCTTTTGTGAGCATTTTTTTGTATGAACTCAACTTATGACCAATATCTAGGAACATGTACCTGTATGCCATGGGTCTGTCGAGTGAAAAATATTAACTATTCCAAGAATTTTAATTATTTATTTAAACCAAATTCAAATGAAATCTGTATTTTTGAAAATTAACACATAGAACTTAATTAAATGTGGTTTTGTAATTAAATGAACTTATTTTACGGTCCGTAACATAGGTAAATAGTTCTGAAATGAATAAACCGTAATGTAAATCTCAGCCGTGATTAAAACCAAATGCAAATTTAAACAAAAACACTGTACATAAATATATTTGTTTAGTATCACTGAACTAACATGGAATGTATTTTATTAATATAATTAAAACTAGATTCAAAAATATGCTGCTAATATTAATTTATTAGTATAGTGATCTATTAAATGAGAAGTTAATACATCGCTCCCTAATAAGTTTATGATTATGTGTATATACATAATAAATTTATTAACTTGAAAACAACTAAACCCAGAAAAAATAACTAGTCTTGGGCAGTCAACGTCAAGCAGCACTGCACTAGTTTAAATTAGTAATATCTAACTAATATCTTGGTGGAAAAACTCAGAATCTGGATATGTAAATTTTACATTTGTTTATTTATTTATTTGCCTTGACTTTTATTCGTAATAGCCACCATCAAACATTTTTTTATTATATATAATTAACATTTTATAATTCTATTTTACAAATTTCTAAATATTTAAATAATTATGTATCACTTAACAAAAATTTAGTATTAACAGGAAAGTTTTAATCACATTTAATATTTCACTATTGAATTTTGATCTTTTATATTTTGATTACAATTTATGCATTCAAATATAATGTTTGGATCACATTCCTTCTTCACCACATTGACATCTATCGTCGGATTTAATATTAATATTGTACAGGTGAGCTGGAGTTTTATAATTTTATAAATGATATAGAAACAAATAATAAATAAATATAAAAATAAAAAACAATGTAGTGAAGGTGCAATTTCTTAACATAAGAAGAACTCCCTAAAGACTAATATCAACAAAAACCTCATCTTCGTATGTACTTCAGGAAACCCTATAAATTACATTACATTAAACCAGAAAACCGTTGAGTTTGCACAAAGGTCTCGCTAAACAAATGCTACAGATTGAGTCATTTATTTTGGTAACAGCAAGTGAAATATTTGCACTGTTTTCAGTGTTATATTAGTTGCATCGTATGTTTCGTAGGAGTATATATTCTGTGAGATACACAATACTCTGTTGAGAGAAATACAAATTAAGTTGCAATTGTAAATAGACACATTGTGAATTAGACACTGTTACATGTATGTATAACTAAGTCTGTTAACAACGATTCAATATTTCTGCTGAAGGTAAGAAAATTTTACTTAAACTTTGCTGCAGAACAATGACTATTCTCTTTCAACAACCTTAATTATTTCCCCGTTAAACACAAAATATAATTAGTACTTTAAATCCATGTAATGTTTTGTATAGCTTTCACTAGTAATCTAGTTTTCTATGAGAATAGGTATTTTTCATGAAAATATCTCATTATATGCTTTTTTTGTTGGTTCACGAGAGAACTAAAAGAAAAGGTAGATTGAAAGGTAATTATGTTTAGATACAGTCAGTTTTCGCGTGGAATCTAAAAAAAATGGTGTAACATAATTATTATTCCATCGAATGGTGCTATATTTTCTTCAAATTTCTAAATTGGAGCACTGCCAATAATTAACTTATCTCGCAATAAATGTTTGCTTGCGTATATGTATAATAAACAAACAAAAATTGTGTTACGGCTGGCTGCACTGTACAGTGATTGGGATTAAAGTAAAATTCTCAGTTACTGAGTGTTATTATTAAAACTACGCTTTAATCTTAAATGTATGTAGGTTTCAGCTTATGGAAAATAAAGAAAGAAACATAATTGTATTAAATATCTATAAATAAAGCGAAATACTGTCACACGACGTATGCACACTAAGTAAATTCAAAATAAAAACTAAAATATGACATCGTTAATTTTACCCTCGCAGTGGTAGTAAATATATCTCGTGTATATTAAAAGAATTTAAAAGTACTCTTTGTAGAATATGTTGTTTACAGTGAATAAATATCCAAGAAAATAAAAAAGCTCTTGTGGTCCATTGGGACTCGATGAAGCTGTGCCCTTATCACCTAGAAACAAACAAGGTCTCATTTCCAAAGTTCTGAAGGTGTGCCAAAACATCTTAAAGTAATGGGAAACCATCAGTCCATCCCCTAAAGGATAAGGGTTCTGAATGTTTTGCAACTAAGGGCTCTTGTAATTTATTATATTTACATCATACATTATATAGATGTTGGGGGGGAGGTAGGTAGAGAAAACTGAACCCATCAATCTTAATACCATAATATAATACTAAATTCGTCCAACAATAACTATATATTTTTTATTGTGCTGTAAAACCTCGTTCTTAGAAGCATTCACAAATAACTTCTTAGACATTATTGTGACTTGCGGTTTAAGTACTATGTGCCCGATGCGATGCCCTTAAAGCGATAAAATATTAATGGAACCTTAAAATAGACATAAAGTTGGATTTTTTATGTATTATTTTTATTTTAGTAAAAAAAATAATAGAAAAAGTAATATTATTTTACGGTCATTTTTACTTATTTTACGTTAAATGAAATTGATTGTTTATTTTTTGTTAACATGAAGTCAATTTTTATTAACAACGGATATAAAAGTTTGAATATACTGAGTATATGAGAAATTACTGTCGATTTTGTAGTGTGAAATAAAACTTTTTTTTTTATGTAATTTATTTAACGTCAGTCTATTTACTAGACTGAGTCCTAACCTCTTACTATGTTGGCAGTTATTGTAGTGTCGTGGTATTACATATTGTGCATTGCTGCACAATTTAATTTGATAACAACTAAACCCAGAAAATGTAACTTCGATCCGGTGAACTAGAAGATGCAGCATTTTGTATCAAGCATCTGTGTCATGTTTATGTTTTCCGTTAATGCTACACTAATAGTGTTTTCTTTTCAAAGTGAGTTTAGCATTTTTTCGTGCAGTTTTTCTGTAATTTGTAAAATGTACATTTGTATTGTAAAAATTGTTGTACTATGTACACAACTGTACTACTGCAAGAATTCAATTTTTTTTTAATTTTCTCTCCTGTTTTTTGATTGCTGTGTTATTTTTAGTAGCACTAAATTTTTACTTCAAGTTCTATTAATTAATGAGAATATAGCACGGTCTTTTTTCTAATATTCTTTATTATATTACTGAGCTTTATTATATTTTATCAGCTAAGTTCCCGCAATAATTGTTATTAAATAATTGTGATGTTTGTACATTTGTTTATTATGTAAGTTATTTGAAAGAAGAATTAATAATGGCCTCACAGAGGTCTTATAGTTCATCTACTGCATAGATTTTAATATGAATTTGCATAAGACATGAGCCATACGAGTACTTAATATTAGTGGTACTAATCCGTACGCGAATACGAACATTTTCGCTCTAGTCGCGGTAAATAAAACACATAAAAACATAGGCATCAGACAATCGGCAAAGATCACGAATAAGCGTACACGAATGTGTGGACGTGGGGTAAGACAGAGCGACGTTTAGCAGTTGTTTATGTATAAGAATAT
Organism: Panorpa germanica; assembly: GCA_963678705.1. Lineage (NCBI taxonomy): Eukaryota > Metazoa > Arthropoda > Insecta > Mecoptera > Panorpidae > Panorpa > Panorpa germanica. The sequence continues at coordinate 7,207,445 of OY783221.1, forward strand.
TGCACCAATAGCCTCCGCAAAATGAAGTCAGAAATGATGCTAACCGCTTGATTTAACTGCATTTTAATTACTGAGTTCAGTAAGTATATCATGTGATATCAGATCACGCTGGGTGGTCCAGATGCCTTAGAAGTTCGGTGCTCGGTGGACCAACTCCTAGTGGTGATGTATGGTCTCTTAAAATACCATTAAACTATTAAACGTAGTGTGCATGCCTAAACAAACCGTATGTTAAAAATAGACATAATTAAAAATATTATTATTGTTTTACATGATGGTGAGCAAAATTAAAAACGCTGCAGTATTAAGCCTCATGCTCAGCTACTAAGTTTTAATTTTATGTTTTAATCTTAAATGTAAAGCCTGCGATTCTTTTATATATTTTATAATATTTATTATAGTGTCCAAAATAAAGAAAAATAATAAAAATCTATTTCAAACGGTTTCTTTATGGAAATTGTGATGAAAGTGAAATTACCTACATATGAAATTTTTAAATTAATAAAAAAATTGAACTTCAAATTGAGAAATCAAGATTGCTTTAATAAAAGTCAGCTAAAATGAAGGGATTTATATATATACATAAATATATATTATTATTGTAGTTTTATTTTGTGTTATGCTTTGTATCACTTTGTATACAATTATTTGCATTTGTTTAGTACTATACAAAAATATTATGTTTTAATATGTGGTATCACTGAACTGCACTGAACTTTAGCTCAGTGCACTCCCTTCACCCTTCATTCCCTTCAAATGTTGAGTCGCCGAGCATCTTAGTTCACTATTCCAAAATTGGCGCCTAAAGCGACATTGAATAATTGTACACTAAGTGAGGGTATCCTGGTGCCACCTAATAAATTTTATAATAACATTTCTTTAAAGTAAAATTTAAAAAATAGCAGTTTTTGTAAATTATTTTATTACTTACTCTATATACAAGAATAAAGTTTTTCTTAAATATGCATTCTTTGCAAGCTAGTCCTTAGAACACTTTTATTATAAAACAATTTTCCGCAGTCAAAGCAAGTTACTTTTGTTTCTCGCGTGTGCTTTTGTTTACTATGTTCTACTAAATTTCCCTTGGTAAAAAACCGCTTATTGCAGCTAACACATTCGAAGTTTTTGACCCGTTTAACAGAGCGGTCCCCCGATTCATCGATATGGGTCTGCATGTGTGTCTTGAAGTAACTTTCATACACATAAGACTTCTTGCATGTTTCGCAGGAGTATTTCTTCTTTTCTGCAGCATGATTTTTCATGTGCCTGTTCAAGTTGCTTCGGTCGGTGAAGGTATTTGAACAAATCGTACAACTGTAAGGTCTTTTTCCTGAATGCGATCTTTCGTGAGACTTAGGCTTCCCTTTTTTGAAAATAATTTCTTACAAACGGTGCAGGCGTATATTTTACCGTGTTTTTCTTGCAGGTGTTTTTTGAACATTCCGGCATTCACAAATATTGTGCTGCACGGTTTGCATAACCTGTGTTCGTAATCGCTAGGTATCGTATTGGACCCAAAGTCCACTAGATCTGGTTCTTCCTTTATGATATCAGATAGATCTTCAATATCTACACCAATTTCAGCAATTAAAATTATTATTTTTAGAAATACAAAAATTTTAAATTATGGTTAAAAGTTACCATATTACAATAGCTACCAAGTATTACAATTTATTTCAAGCGAAAATTAAAAAACAGTGTGACAACTGAACATATTGAAGTATTGAACTGGCTGTTATGACTAGATAGCTTTGGTATTTTTTTTTTTTAAGTTTGTAAACGTGATATTACATGCAGAGATCTAATCAACAAAAAATATTAAACTGCCACAGCGATAACAGGTCGACGATATAGAATATTTCAGAAATTAAGAACCAATATCAAGGTAAGAATTAATTATAAACATTTATCTTTATTTATAAATATTTTTAGCTTTGTTAATTAGTTTTATTTTGATAGATATAATTATTCTACTTTTGTCGAATTTCTGTAAAACAGAATCTTCATTTTAAGTAATGCTATAAAATAACGTAAAGTGTACGTTTTATTTTCTTTGCTCGACCATTAGTATTGAATACCTTTATATCATATAATTTGAGCAAGAATTAAACCTTTTTTTTAAGATTAAATATTATCCAGTTTCACAACTATTGTTTGCAAGAATTTTTTGTAAAAATCATAATTTTTTTTATTAATATTGTTACATTACTTACAGTTGTGAAATATGGTTACTGCATTAAATATAAAGCAAGAGATGGAAGACGCGAATGTTGCTGAAATTGGTGTAGTTGTTGAAGATCTGTCTGACATTGTAAAGGAAGAACCAGATCTAATGGACTTTGGGTCCAATACGATACCTAGCGATTACGAACACAGGTTATGCAAACCGTGCAGCATAATATTTGTGAATGCCAGAACGTTCAAAGAACATATGCAGGAAAAACACGGTAAAATATACGGCTGCACCGTTTGTAAGAAATTATTTTCAAAAAAGGGAAGCCTAAAGTCTCACGAAAGAACGCATTCAGGAATAAGACCTTACAGTTGTCCGATTTGCTCAAATACCTTCACCGACCGAAGCAACTTGAACAGGCATGTGAAAAATCATGCTGCAGAAAAGAAGAAATACTCCTGCGAAACATGCAAGAAGTCTTATGTATATGAAAGTTACTTCAAGACACACATGCAGACGCATGTCGATGAATCGGGGGAGCATAGTGATAAACGAGTCAAAAAATTTGAATGTCTAAGTTGCGACAAGTGGTTTTTTACCAAGGGTAATTTAGTGGAACATAGTAAACAAAAGCACACGCGAGAAACAAAAGTAACTTGCTTTGACTGCGGAAAATTGTTTTATAATAAAAGTGTTCTAAGGAGACATATGCAAAGAAAACATACTTAATAAAAACTTTATTCTTGTACATGCTATAAAAAAAAATTTAAAAAAATATATAAATAATTAAAAAACTGCTATTTTCTTATTTTACTTTAAGGAAATGCTATTATAAAGTTTATTAGGTGGCACACTGAGCAGATGTAACGTCAAACAATTTTGTCTATCATTATAACTTAATTTTAGAGACTTGTTTATTTATTTTTTATTATACTTACTTTTTCTAGCTGATCTAAGGACAATGAAACAAAAATAAAACAAAAGTTAAATCATATTGGACACATTTGTATTGCTATAATGTTCATAGTATAGTTCGTGAGGTACTTAATTAATCTTCAACTATTTTGAAATTGTTATGACGAATAAAAGTGTAAGCTAAATAAATAATTAAAAATATTCTATCATATCTGGTTTTAATGTGTAGATACGATAAACGAATTCTGAATTTCAATTCTTTGCAAAAGAAGAAGTTCTTGTCACAATACTAGCAGGCGTAACTGAGGAATACGACTTCTGATCTTATAAAGCCATTAATGTTTGGTAATCCGAGTTCTATACAAGTTCCTTGTGGTGCTGGTCCTGTGATTCATTTTGTATATAAGTATCCCTATTTACTAGATATTTAAACGACTTGTTTAAAACAAATACCCAAAAGTTTATTGTTTTTATTAACTAAAACCAGCACACGTCATTATCACACGTCTTTGTAATAAATCTTCTCAATTTCTTATTATTCCTTTGTTATAGCTAAAACATTCCATTCGAGAGATTACCGAGCGCAAACACTTCTATATATTTTTACACTTTTCAGTAACGAATATCCATTAAGATTTTTTTTACCTCGTGAATTAGTTTCTTCTTGTTCTTTTTAACTAGTCGTACTCGTGGTTGTCAGTCTGCACTCTATTTCTGACGTCACCACACTCTGCAGCTAGATTTCGGGTTACTCTAGGAGTTTATGCACTCAACATGACTCGTTCCATTGTCGGGAAACTGTTTGGATAACTTGTGATGATAATTGTTTCCTCTCTAACTTTGTGTACCAGTATAACACACACCTAGTGCTACTCCCAGCTCGTTGATTACAGTAAAAAGTTTACTTCTGGTGCTTGTTTTCTGTGTTCTTGTTCATCGTGTGTCTGTTTATCTTTCCTTTTATTCGTCTTTATAAAATGTTGATGTATTTGAGCAAGAAAGAGATTCCCAAAGCCTTTTCCATGCTGCTATTGTTGTTTAAAAGCATCCTAAAACCACATCTTTAATTGCAGACAAGGAACTGTCTCGGTGGTTTTCAACAGATAGTGTCATGTGTGTGAGCCATAACCAATTTATATTTCTTTGGTTAGTCTTTTGTTAAAATATGTATTTATTATAATTTATGCTTTATTTATAAAAGTAATAATTGTATTTCACATTTATATTTGTTATACTAAATTACTACTTTTATTATGACTCGTTTTGAATATTTAAACTTAAAACTGAACCTGCTGACGTGGTTCTATTATAATCAGGAGCAGCTGTGCCTTAAGTGCACCAAATATTTATAACTAGAAAAAGAAAAATGAAAAAAGAATCACAAAATATCATATAGTACCCCAATTATATACTAACTTTATACTTAGGAAGTTGCAAGCAATCAATTGAATCTTTTTGCCGAATTTATTAAAACTTATTATTGCTCGAAGAAATATTCCCCGTGCGTTCTCCACAGTGCACGTAGCTAGCTGGCGCGTGAGATAGAAGATACTCAGTGCAAGCTATATGAAGAATTTGGTGTTGATCCGTGCACCGCACGAGAATGTAAATTACCCGTAATTATTGTAAGATTATTTCTGTTTACATTATTGAGAATGGTATTTGACTTTTTATACTTGAACTAGAAGCTTAGAAACACAATGTCCCAGGATAGATTAAATGCATTTTCTGTGCTAGCATTGAAATGAAATTCATTCGTTCAATACTGGATTTCAATAAAAAAGTCGTTGACTATTTTTACCGCGGGTAAAAGTTGTCATATTGTTTAATATATAAAAATTAAATTATCAATAAGAAAAGGTCGTTCTATTGCAACTTTAAGTCATAATTCTCTATAAGCTGGTAAAGTATACAGTATCAGTTCTCGTAGCCAGCGGAATTTTTAAACGTTTAACAGTTAAAGAATTTTAAGTGTTTTCTTCACATAAAATTGCTTATTCTTACGACCACTTCATAATAATGACTTGAGGATTGATAGTAAACTTTAACAATTATAAACATCACTTAATTGTTACGATTTGGGAATCGTTATTGTCCTCCTAGCTGGGATGGCATTTGTTTTGGTTCTTTGATTATAATTCATAATAAACCGCTTGAAACGTGCTCTTGTGTTTGTATTTCGAATTGTTAGAATTGTAATCGTTAATAATAAAGTTTTAGTGATAAAATATTATAACATGTTGTTATCAAAGCTAGCACCATATAGTTTATGTTTGCGATAGTGTTGGCTTGTTACTTATAAACTAAATCCAACTTTATTGTTTAACTATTGTTCATTCGTGTTAAATGACCATATATTTTGATACACCATACAGTGGATATTACGATGATATAGGATATATATTTAGCACGGTTAGTTAATAGAAATAGAAGCTTTGAAATTAATGCTTGCCTATATCATCAAAAAATCCATTTAATGGTATTAACTGGTATTTTATATTTATATTCTGCATCAAATCTTGTTTGTTTAAATTGGTTTTGTGATATACACCGCTGGTCAGGGGCTTCACTTAGAATAAAATTCGACTTAATTTATTTCGGTTCTTTCCAGTTGATCGTCATCTGTATTTGTGTCTTTTATTTACTTTCCTATTAATTTCGAATCAGACAGAGCTACTTATAATTAAAAATGTTTTGTCTTCATGAATTAGAAATTGGTTTAAAATAGTTTTGCTATGTAAAATAGATTTGCATAGTTCATTTACTATGCAGACCTTGCAATTTGTTTTGTATTATTTTAATAACATCTTTATTTACCAACTACAAATCATTTTGAATTATTTGAGTGCATTTGCTCTAATAAAATGAAATGAAGCAGATGTTTGGAAAATAAAATTGATATTTTCATTTTAGAAGTACATTTCGAAGTATTAGCTTATAAAATAAAATCTACTTTGTATGTAGTGGTACGTATTAAAATTAAACCAGGATTTATATGGATAGCAGATGCCACACCAACATTTTTTGAGGTCTGCAATATTCGTTTTGGTTACTTTATTAAAAACTTATTTATGAACAATATAAATAAATTTTATGTTGAAAATATGTGCTAAAAATTGTTGCAGTTTTATAAAGATGTTTACCTAAATGTTGTTAATTCATGGAAATGATATACTATAATTTAATGCATTTTAAATAAAAACTCTATAAATAATAAAAGCAAATGGGCTTGTGAACATACAGTTGTAAATTGTAAATTTGTGGTTTAGCTTCAATATAATTTATACAAGAAAAAGAACAGTATTTAAAAGAACTATTTATTTATAACTTGCATTGTAATTATTATAAAGCCTCAATGAGTGGTGTTGTTGCAGGAGGATCTGGTCGTGAGATTCTCAACAGTCACCATAGATGCAGAGCTTGATGGTAATAGCAAATTCAAAATAGTTGAAGATTAATCAAACACCTCACGAACTATAGCGTGAAGATTATAGCAATACAGATGTGTCCAATATGATTTAACTTTAGTTTTAACTGTTTAATTGTCCTTAGACCAGCTAAAAAAGTAAGTATAATAAGAAATAATTAAACAAGTCTATAAAATTAAGTTATAACGATAGACAAAAATATAAATTATTTTATTACTTACTCTTATGTACAAGAATAAATTTTTTCTAAATATGTTTTCTTTGGAGGTGTCTCCTTAGAACACTCTTATTATAAAACAATTTTCCGCAGTCAAAGCAAGTTACTTTTGTTTCTCGCGTGTGCTTTTGTTTACTATGTTCCACTAAATTTCCCTTGGTAAAAAACCGCTTATTGCAGCTAACACATTCGAAGTTTTTGACCCGTTTAACAGAGTGGTCCCCCGATTCATCGATATGGGTCTGCATGTGTGTCTTGAAGTAACTTTCATACACATAAGACTTCTTGCATGTTTTGCAGGAGTATTTCTTCTTTTCTGCAGCATGATTTTTCACGTGCCTGTTCAAGTTGCTTCGGTCGGTGAAGGTATTTGAACAAATCGTACAACTGTAAGGTCTACTTCCTGAATGCGTTCTTTCGTGAGACTTTAGGTTTCCCTTTTTTGAAAATAATTTCTTACAAACGGTGCAGGCGTATATTTTACCGTGTTTTTCTTGCAGGTGTTTTTTGAACATTCCGGCATTCACAAATATTATGCTGCACGGTTTGCATAACCTGTGTTCGTAATCGCTAGGTATCGTATTGGACCCAAAGTCCACTAGATCTGGTTCTTCCTTTACAATATCAGACAGATCTTCAATTACTACACCAATGTCAGCAACATTCGCGTCTTCCATCTCTTGCTTTATATTTAATGCAGTAACCATATTTGACAACTGTAAGTAATGTAACAATATTTATAAAAAAAATTATGATTTTTACAAAAAATTCTTGCAAACAAGAGTTGTGAAACTGGATAATATTTAATCTAAAAAAAAGATTTAATTCTTGCTCAAATTATATGATATAAAGGTATTCAATACTAATGGTCGAGCAAAGAAAAGAAAACGTACACTTTACGTTATTTTATAGCATGACTAAAAATGAAACTTCTGTTTTACAGAAATTCGACAAAAGTAGAATAATTGTATCTATCAAAATAAAACTAATCAACAAAGCTAAAAATATTTATAAATAAAGATAAATGTTTATAATTAATTCTTACCTTGATATTTGTTCTTAATTTCTGAAATATTATATATCGTTTATCTTAACACCAACTACTACGTGGCAATTGAATTCTGCATACCATGCAGAGATTTATAACGGGAATATACTACGTTACCAACTAAAAAAAAAATAATACCAAAGTTTTCTAATTATAACAATTGTCACATTTCAATATTTTCAAGTTGGTACACTATTTTTTAATTTTCGCTTGAAATAAATTATGGTAACTTTTAACTATAATTTAACATTTTTGTATTTATAAAAATAATAATTTTAAGGGATCATCTTAAATGAAAAAACCAAACGGATTTCGTTAAAGTAATCTATAATCTAGTAATTATTCAAAGGAATAAGCAAAACAATTTTGTTTGACAAAATGGCAGCTTCTCGAGAAAAACCCTTCTATTAATAACTAAAAAAAAATACTTAAGAAATTGTGTTAAAGACTTGTGTTAAAATTTGAGACTGATCGGTTCAGCTGTTTCCGAGAAATGTTGGTCACGGACTTTAAAAATACAGTTTTCAGAAAAACGCATTTAAAGTTTGAAAACCACTTTAACATAGAGTAAAAAAATATTTTTTCAACTTACATAACTTCGAAAATGATCGCCGGATTGACTTGAAATATTATGTGTGTGTACTTAAATATATGTACAATACGAAAATGAAATAGAGAAAATAGATCTTTGAAAATTCTGACTGTATATAACCTCTTAAGTCATAATTCATATGCCCATTGATTTCGCATGAAAGTTCAACAAATCCTTGACTGTCGCTATTTCACTGATCTAGACAGACAATGTATTTTTAAATAAACTGTTTCACTACCTACACCACCTCGTTCACCCACCAAGTTTCTCTTTACCATTATCATCACTTTCTTTATGTAACCAGGAGTAGTTATGTAACAGAGTAGTCAACTGTTTTTAAAGGTATTCTAGATTCCAGGGTGAATTCATCTAATTTCAAAACAAATAACAAGTTGAGAAAAGCGGACCATTGACTACGGAGCAGGTCTTAGCCTGAAATACATTTGTCTTGTTTGTTTGGTATAAGTAGCACTCAGACGAGAGGACCTAAGTAGCCGCCAGAGGCACACTAGACGACAAACTTGACTACATTTTTTTTTTATTGATAAACTAAGGTGAAAGAAATTACTGTGAATATTTTATAAATGTACATTCTGTGTTGGTGTTCTCCTTGGACCTATAAAAGTTACTGTTTTTTAAGGGGGAAAGCAGTCATGGTCAAGCAGTTGGAAAGCCTCATGCGCATGAGCCCCCAAAAATCTTATTTTTGGCAATCGCTATTTTAGTTTTTTTTAATTTAAATTTCGGCTTATACAGCCAACTTGTGAAGTAATCAAGATTAAATGTTACAATGTTATTAACTATATAATATTGTTGTTAGTGTGGATATATGTCAATGTACCCTGTGCAACATCATCATTTACAATTAACATCAAACTCATCACGTTCACGGCCGGACCGATTTGGCTATTTTATAAAATAACCTTCATAATAGTCTGAATCAGGTTTTTATGAAAAGAAAAAGAGTAAAATTCTGAAAAAAATCAGGGCTCCGGAGTCAGTAAAAAAACATTCGAATCCGACTCCGCAGCCACATTTTCTATGAGCAAATGTTGTTTGACAAATGATTGTCAAATTGTGAATCAAGTTAATAGTTATGAAAAATTGAATCAGTTGTTTATTTTCAGTTGAATAGTGAAAAACCTTTTTGAAACTTGGACAGGACAAATCTATCGGGTCTTCTAATTGGTAATACAAATTTATACATATATATGCTTTTGTCATATACAAATATTCTAATATAAGAACAAAGTTATAGCATTACACTGCAGTCATCAATTCGCTAATGGTTTGTTGTAGCACTCGCTTGTTCCTTTCTTCACGTTTTTAGTATGATATGTTACATAGAGAAATAACCAAGGAAATAAGAAAATAAAAGAAATAAGTTAAACTCAAACCGTTAGCCGGTGTAAAACTCTAGAACGAATCGAATCGAATCGACGTCCTACGTCATCGTACAAAGAGACCTTTGAGTAATGTAACATTACAAAAGGGAAATGTATCCACTGAACTATATAAGGGAAAAACAAAAAAAAAAAAACTAAAAAAGTAAAAGCATTAAGAAAATGCTTGTTATACTTTAACAGGATTGGTAATATTTCTATTTGTTGCAAATTCAGCGCGTTTTTCGTCAATTTATATTGGTGAATTTATTTCGTCCAATAAGTTCTTGAAATAAGTATACGAGGTTACTGGTAAAATGTCACGATCCCTTTAAGGGGTTGCAGGGGAGGTCATTTGCTATTAAATGACCTATAAAACTATTGGGCAAAAGTGCACCATTTTCTAGATATTTACATTTTTATAATTTTTTTGAAAACACCGAATACGCAATATTTAAAATTATTCCAAAAAGGCAAAAGCAATATAAATAGTTATAACGTTTCAGCAGCATCCATTTTCAGGGCTAGTTTATTTAATTTTTTGACTGTATTACTACAAAGTAAAGAAATTACTTCTTCTTTTACATCTGTTCCTTTTCTTGTATAGCTGATATTGAAGCGAAACCACAAATTTACAATTTGTATCTGTGTATTTTTTTGTTAAGTATAAGTTTAATTTCAATTTTAATTTCGATAGCTACGGCAATAAATTTAAAAAAATAATTTAATTTTGAGAAACAATCGTAAATTACAATATAAAATCAGAAGAAAACATCTCCTCCACATTCTAAAGAAAATTGTCATTAATATATTGTTGTGGTTACGGGGTCTTCTATATCACTCTATGGTATAGCTTTGTTCTTGTTGCCTATTGAATGTGGGTGTCAGATGGCGCTAGAGTCGCGGTTACTCTGGCATAGAACCAGATTGATTACCTTATCAGGTTTTAAAACGGATTAATTGATTTAGCGGTTAGAATTCAAAATTAGGTTAAAAGTTCAGATAGAGGGAGATAGAGATATAGATATAGATACTGCTTTTAAAATAAAATCAATTACAGAAGGTTCTTTGATTGAAATAATAAAATAAAATAAAGCTAATGTCACACGTAAGGGTTGTCTATTATATATTAATGTTGTGGTATAAAAATGTGATATACAGACGGTGTTGCCAACTTGATATTCTGAATCTCTGATTTTATTAAAAGACGTAGATGTCCACTGACGTTTCAGTTAACTATTTACTACTGTTTACTATTAACTATCGATAAATATACATTCTTAACAATATATTCTTTAAGGTTTTCCAATAAAGACGGGTCGATTTAGTATGATCTCATATAAAAGACCTTGATACAACTTATGATGATCCAAAAATTATGTCCTTGTCACACCTTGGCAGATTTTGCAGACCAACTCCAACAACAGAATTTAAATATTTATTTTAGACAAATTGTGTACAAAAATAATAATTATTAATTATGTTAAATGTATACATAAATTTATTTAATTGTATGGTAGTAAGTAATAAGTAATTGCAAGTAAATTTTTGATTCTCTTCTTAAAAACGTGTTTTTAAAGGTAATACAAAAACGCCCGTGTAAAGGACCCAGTAATTTGGTCGTAACTTTTTTTCGAATGATGAAAGACGTGCAAAACTGGAAATGTAAGTGCAGAACTTTATCTAAAATAATCTTCTTATATTTGGGCATTGACTGGTTCTTTTTCTTTCTCTTGCTTCATCATTATTTGATACAGGTTCAACGAAATACTACACTTCTTTAAATCAGTAATCCGTACAACCCTAAACTGTACTTGAAAGACAACATTATTCTACAAACTTGATTTTATTTAATTAGATGCAAAAACTAATTAAGTTTTCTTTGTTTCAGGTAAGCTCTAATGAAGAATTTTGTTGATTTCTCGGCATCTATTAAATGAAAACTTTCATTAAATCTGTGGAAAGCTCTATACATTAAACCTTTACAAAAAGCTTTAATAAGAACTGGATTTGGGTAAGCTCGGGATTAAAATACTATACAATACATGAACTTTATTTTGTTTTTCTTTCTACGGTTTCTAAATTACTAACTACTTTCAATTTATGTCTAAATTTGTAAGCACATTTTTAATTTAATTTAGATTAATATAGTTGATTTATTTAATTTAAGTAAGTTTGATAAAAGGAGAGTGAAAAATGTAGTAGGTACATACGAGTATTTATTCTTGAAATTAATACAAATTTATTGAATAAATGCTTATTCAAATTATAAACCGGGTATGTTCCTTAATTTATTAAACAGTTCTATTTAAATGCACTGGTATGTTATCAAAATTAATTTACGCGATCTGAATTTATTTTCAATACACTGGTTAAAGAATATGTTTCAGAATTGATATTAAGTTCTTTTTAAGAATTGATATATTTGCTGATTTTTGTACCTTAAATTAATCATCTTTTATTTTTATTCTGGTAATTTAAAATATACACACAATTCATTGAATCAAACAGTCAACTTTGTATGCACCTGGCATCAAAACTGTAAAGTTAAAGTAGTGTTTTCAAAAATTAATTTCAAAAAGTTTCCAAATATAATAATTTTTAAAATTTTTCAATTTTTTTCAATTGTTTTAAGGAATTACTTCTTCTTTTGTAGCTTCTAATTACAAATTAAAAACATTGATTGTCTTGATTATTATTTTGGATTTAACCGCATTGGTTTTTGAGTGACTCATTAATATCAAATCAATGAAAGTTTATTTTATTAATAACTAAGTCAAATTCTATAACTATGGTTTTATAAAACACGAATTCACAAGATATAAAAAAAGGTTATATTAATTTACTTATCCATATAAAAAATCTATGCAGTATATTAATTCTCGTTGTTTGCAAATGCATTTTGTTTTTGTTCTTGTATAATTTATGTTAATAACATAATTTTGGTTTTGTTTCTACTTCATATAAAAAGATTATAATTTTACATACTATAAAATTATAATCATACTAACTAAAAGCGGACTTACACAATAAAAGTAAAATCATTGAACGTAATGTCCCTTTCACATGCTTGGTTAATAATATAATACCTTTGTAATCCTAAGGGATTAATTCACTATGTGCTGTACTTTATTTGTACTATCTATGTTTAACATTTTCATAACGTTCTATGTATAAATTTTAGTTCTGTTTGTTTTTCTGAGCTTGTAAGCATTGAAGTTGTATGTTTTTTTTTGTAATATTGAAATATAATTCAATGCGGTTAAATCCAAACAAGAAATCTAGAATTTTTAATAAATTGGAGAGCATAACCCTAACAATAGAAATAATTCATTGGTCTTAACAAAGTAACTTCTAACTACATCGGATTTTATATTTTATATATTTTTTATGGTTTCTAAATAGATTAAGACGACACAGCTTTCGGATTTAATTTTGGAACTAGTGCTGTATTTTTTGGGTTAAATTTTTATTAAAATTGATTTGATTGATATGAACACATAGGTTCATAATTATAAACTTTATGAGGCAGCAATGTAATTCAGATATGTGAAGCATAATGGCTACGCCAACTAATACGCCCCATCAAAAAGTTTGTGCTAAAAATCTTATTCTTGGTGTCATCTAAAATTTCACGTTTTATTTTTTTATTGAATTAAAGACGCTCGAAACTTTCAAGGCCTGAGACAATAAGTACGCCTCTGAAAGGACCTGCTGACTACTTCTTATCGTTTTTCAATTTAAACTCACGAAAATTTAGTTTTTAGAGGAAAAGAAAAATTATAATTTCGGTTTTGAATACGTGCTTTACACACTTAATTAGGTTTGTTATGTATACAAGAAAACTCAAAGCTCAATAGAGCTCTATCTAAACCACAAAAACTGCTATTTTCAAAACGTAAGACACCATTCACCACCACAATTCTTCCTCATTATTATCTCCTCTTCTTCCTTATCCAATTACGGTTTATCAGTCATTAGTATTTAATTTTCCCATTTCATTAAATAAGTTCTCAGTTTCGTATTCTCACATATTCATATGTGTATATTTTCAACTTCCTACCCACCTGTGTCGTGCTTACAATCATTTCTAGTTCTTCTTTTTCTTCTTTTATTTCCCGTTATTGACAATTTAGACTTTTACGTTATACAAACAGTTGACTTCTTTGAAAAATAAGTTTTTATTTCCAACACGCATGAAAGTTCGTAGCTTTCGAGCTTAATTTGTTGTTGTTTCCTAAGATAAAAAGCTACAAAGCTTTCAGATAGATAAAAATGTATAAAAGTTCCATATTTTAAAAGTTCTCATCTAAAATATCATTGGGGGAATTTTAAGTGAAATTATAAATCAAAATAATTACTATTATTATATTTAATTACGTATAAATTTGAACTTTATAGTTTACGTAATAACTATCGTTTCATGAATTGTGAATAGGCATCATAGACAATCTGGCATCAACATGCAATAGTTGACTAGGTCAGTGAACGCACTGTAAAAGCTCAAAGCTCAAATATACAGTAAAGTCAATGTAAAAGTTTCTCTTATTTTTATTTTATTATTATTTTTCATGTATCTCACCCATTTATACTGATTTTTGTATTTATCCATTACTCATAGATTCAAAGCTCGACAGCAATGATGAATGTTTCATGTGCTTATATTGTCCAACACTTGTAATACTTTTCAATACATTTACTCAGTAACTAATAAAGCTTCTAACCTTCACACAAAAGCTCAACTCTTGTAATCACTTTCTGTATCCTGTTCCCTCTTTAATATACGAGTATATAATACTGTTGTGTCTAATGGCCTAACGGAATCGTTGCTTCTACGTGACTTTGTCGAGCTTCTACACCTCTACGCTTCTACGTTTTATGAATGTGCTACGAGCTACGAGCTTTTAAATGTAAAACGTACAAAGAAAAAGTAAAACACCGTTACGAGATATAGAAATTCTTTACACGACTTTGTTTGTCTGTGAATAAAAAAAAGTTTACAACAGTTGGACGGTGTAAAATATCAAATACATGATAAGGCGCTTTCGTTATTTAAACGAAGCTTTGATAAAGCTCGTATGTGATAAGGAATTATTTATTATAAATTTACACAGTTATACGGTAAACTTATAATGGTTTTAAGTAATTAAACAATTAGCGGTAAGCTTTTGCTACTCTCCTAGATAATTTGGGTGGTCACACACTGTAACCAATTAATGGTTAAAGAAAGCACAATACATTGAATCAAAAATATGTTGTATATATTTACACATTACACATACGAAACTATATGTACATATATCAATATTCAATAAGCCGTTCAATTGCAAAGTGCCGATGCATTCATTTTTATTAAAACGTTCAACTTTACATTGTCTTACTTGACGGTAAATAATTTTTATTTTTTTAATACAAATCAAAAAATATTCCTTTATTTTCAGTTATTAAATTAGAAAAATTACCGATTTGTTGGTTTATTAAACATAAAACTAACGTAACTACACAAGAAATGTATTTGCCTATCATTTACTCTCATTGCTCCCCGTCAAAATGAAGCTAACTTTGATTCAACTTATCACGAGTGCGAAAAGGCCAATCGACTTCAAATTTTTAGGATAATTAGATAATTATATCCTTAGTAAATGTACAAACATTTGAGACAATTATAGTGCAACTATATTAAGTACTCTTACACTTTTAACACCTTCGGTTCTGGTAATTATTACAGAAAATTGTTAACTTAAAAATTCTTGAAAATAATTTTAAATTAATTGAGCACTGCTTCAACTGTATATGACCTAATTGTAGGAAAACTGAAAAAGAAAAATGTTTTTCACGATAAAGTAAAGAGCAATTTTAAGACATTAAATAATTAATGAGATTCATTAGAAAAGTTAAAGAATTTTATAAAATTACATCGCTTTTATCATTCATAACTAATTTATATCAAATACTTATTCTTGAAACCTACTTTACAAGTGATGTCGTTTTTTTCGTTCAAATAATAAAAAATATAAAACGAAACAATATTATTGTTTAGCTTTTCTTTATAAAGAGACAAGAAAAACATTGAGCAAAAAAGTATTACAACAAAAAAGAGCAACCCCTAACGAATATTTGTCATTGGAAAGTGGAGGTGTACATCATGAGAAGATCCCTTTGTTTTTTAGGGGTGGATTGTGAATTAAAACAGTAAGGGATGCCATGAGACGTGCTTGATAAAAAGAATTGTGTTAAGTTATTATATGATATAATTATCAACAGACGCATTTATTTCAGGAAAGTATTCAGAAAATTATTCAGACTAATTTTAAATGATAAAGGAATTTTAATGTGTCCTTAAAATATTTTGTAGCAGCTTCTTTTATATATTAGAATGGTTTTCCTTAATGAATTAGATTTAGGGTTGTTGTGTTTACACTGAGAAATGCTTCTATGTTTTATTCAATTTTAAAATCCATAAGTTGAACACTATAGGTAATAATGGATACAATGGATTTTTAAGGCTTGTCAAACATAAAAGTTATTTGTTAAGTAAACAATATACAAGTTGACCAATGTCTTCCACTATCATTATCATAAAATTTCTTAAGACCCTTTTAAGTATTGTAGATACTTAAGAGAACACTTAAGTGTTAAAGCCTTTTAGAATAGCAATAAAACAATAAAGTAGAATCCTTTTAGGTTAAATATTAGCAGTTTTTCTTTAAGTAAATAATACAATAATATAATTACATTCATATTTTGTTTAATAATTATTACTGGTTTTGAAAACTATAGCCAAAAGAAATATTTCACCATACATTTCAACTAAAATTTACGGTTGCCAGATTAGCAGGACAAAATTTCTGAGCATGCTTTGTGTTTACCAGGTACTACATCGTCGTTAGAAAAGGCCGACCCTGCATAAATAAAATAACTGTAAATAAACTAAATTTAGAAATTTATATATATAATAAATCTAGATAAGGATTTAGAATCGGTCTCCAATTACTAGGTAGAAAAGTAAACTATATTATAAAAAGATACTAGCACCTTCCGACCCTGCATGTGACGTCATCTTCAATGTTTATCTATTTGTTCTATTTATTTAATTAAGTACCCAAGGTGGTATGTAACTTTTAAATTATAAAATATTAAGCACCTACTATAAATTACGATTTCACAATGTGAAAGAAACACTTGAAAAACAAAAACGCAAACAACGAGATAAATAGTGGAAGAAGAAGTTGGGAGTGGGAGTAATATTTTCTTATACGCTGGGGTAAAGAATCTTCAGTGGACCGGAGCTGCGAGATTAACGACGCGCCGCGGCATTCTTATTTGTATTCCAAGGTAATAACAACATACCGTATAATATACCATACAATACATACTCGTGTAGCGCGCTATTGTTTTCCTCGTCATTCTTGTCAGTGTTACCCGATGCGGCAGTCCTAGCTGACACTGGGTCTACTTCAATTGTAATAAAACTTGTTTTCCCTTCATTGAGTTTTCTCCGTTACAGAATGATGCTATTCGACAGATATAACAAAAAGTGGTGGCAAAGGTTCTGAATCTGTTCACGATATAAATTTATGTGTACTTTGATGCACATATCTTTAAGTACACTATTAAAAAACACTTTATGAACATTTTTATAGCATATTTTAGAGCCAGTGCATTGAAAAAAACGCATATTAATTTTAAGAAATTAAGATAAATATTAAAGGTAAATGCATCTTAAAATTTTTTTTAACGTGGTTTTAATTTTAATATGCATTTGTCTATAAATTTAAGGACATTTTAAACCGTATGCTTAGAACATGGAATAAGATAGAAAAAGTTAATTACAATTTTAGATCATTGTTTAAAAAATGAAACGATTGTGTGAAACGATTTCCAACATTTATGTTAGAGGAGGTTGTTCAACACGTCCAAACCGAAGCAACATGTAACTTAATACATAGGTATGCTTTATCGGTACTATGAATACACACTGACCAAGTCAGACCAATTTTTTAACAGTTAAGTGCGGCCTACAAAAAAAGGAGAGTATTTCATTTATTTAGTTTTCTTTTAAGTTGATTTTGGAATCATTTCATTTCAAGTCTCAGTTTTATATACCATGTGCGTTAATGCATATGCAAATACTTTTACCGACCTTTTACCGACAGGTAGTTGAAACATTTGAATATAATAAAAATATTATAATGGGTCGAAAAGTTTTAAAGATAACATATCTATATAAATATTGCAAAATATATGAGTACGAATTTATTATAAAGCACTATACTAAAGTACTATATAAACTTACATTTGCGCTAGAAAACATAAATTAAAATCAAATGATAATATATTTTATGTATTGTGACTATTGTAGTGACTTTGTGCGTACGGATGAATTAGTTGTGTTGTAAAATTTTAATTTATAAACACTTGTTTACTATATTATGCGGTATACTAATTCTATGCTACTATTCGATTTTCTTGTGCGCTTGAGTATATTTATCGTTCATTTGGCGATGTGACCGAGTGCAGCACCAGCGATAATATAACCCAATAATTTTACAGTAACGTGGATTTATACGTAGTTGATTTTATAATTCAATCTGAGGCGGTCTTATTTCTTAGGCTACACTTTTATCTAGTTTATCATTATATTTTCCTTCAATGACATAAGAGGAAAACGTATAACAATGCATTACAGTTCAGAATCTTTGAAATCCAACACAGAGACTTCAAGCGTCTATAATATACATCTGTTCTAACCGAGTAGTTGAAATAAATGATCCGTTCCGTTTCCGTGGGGGAGAGGGGAAAACACTGTACCCGTACTAACGCAGTAGTAACTTCAAGTGCAGATGTGTTAAAATTGCATAGCGTAAAGGGGTATGAATGACATGATAATAAAATGTTAGTTTTATTGTAGCATCATGCAGTGTACCATTAGTTCGTGGTCTACATTTGTATGTTATCCTTGTAAAATAGTTTTCCTAGAGCAAATAGTTTTATAACAATGGTGACTTGCAGAAGTATCTTCTCTACATTTATTTAAGTATATTGCTTATTTAAATTATTCGGGCTCTTATTACGAGACGTTAATTCTATGCTAAGATAAATTTACAAGTTTGATGTTATATTTTGAAGTTCCTCTTAGTAAGTAGTTGGATATAATTTATATTACTTTCTTGTTTCTAACTTGTGATTAGATCCAAGTATATTAATTCTCATAATATTGCATTTTCAAAGAATTCTTTACCAAATACGTAGTAAAATTTATCTTAAAAAAAATATATTTAATACGCATTTGTCTATTACATTTGTATTAAAATTAAAAACATTTTTAACAGTGAGGCTGAAAAAGCTAAAGCCAAAATAAAAAACAATAATAACAACAAAATTCAGATACATTTTTGACCCTGTGTATATAATATATACTCAACATTATTTCAAATATTTCTGCAACTGCATTCTTTATATTTCAGCATTTTATTTATTATCAGTTGTAACAAACACCTATAGGTGTGTTAACCGGATGGTGAATGTTGTTCATTTTCTTTCCCCATCCTCCTCATCAACAACATTACAAGATACACCATGTTTTCTCCCATATTGACCCTTTAGTTTCGAAGGTGCTTCCCTACTCTCATAACTCGGGTGGTAATTTCATTTCGAGGGGAGAGAGAAATAATAAGGGAGAATTGTGAAAAAAACCATAACAGCGCGGTTGTCGTGTATTAGATATTAAATGGTACAGAGGTGGAAAAAGTCAGGGTTAATAATTATAAATCCTGCTCAAACGTCGAATTGTTGTGCATTAGATTGACCCCAGCATGTAGCATGAGCTACCCATGATCGTTTGGGCTGACAATATAGACAGGCAGTAGCTCTCTACTGTCAGGCGAGTAGCTGCTGTGTGTTTGAGTTACGTGTTGACGTCGACAATGTGGTGGGGGAAGGCCAGTGACAGTGCAAACAAAAATGTTGTAGCAACTAGCATGCGAGCGACTGACTCAATCGCACGGGCGATTGCAACCACTGCAACTCGCACGCTCACTCTAACCTCGGTGTAACATACTAAATGGACAGTACTAGAAGAGACAGCCTTAGGGGGTGGCAAGCAGGGCAACCGCTTCGCATTCTCGCGTAACAACCTAAATAGAAAAATTCATTACTATATATGTATTTGAATATCGCGCCTTGTGTTTTAGAAATGCCACTGGAATCACTGCGTATATCATTTAAGGTATTCATGTACCTTAGTTTATCATCATTAATATTTGTCGTCTTTGTGCTTGTTAACTTTCATAAAACTTCCAATATAAAATCAATTATCATCAAAAATATTTACAATTTACATAAATTATACAAAGAACAAGTGCCTCGCAAAGATATGCCGCCCCGGAGACTCACAAAGATTTGCCACCCCGTGGCCTCGCAATGGCTAAAGCCGCCTCTGAGTACTAGGTCATTTTTAATATTTAAACATTATGCTGAATTACATTTAATAAATATTTATATATAATTTTAAGTACTCATCGCACAAATCAATACTCTCCCCACAAATAGCTTATAATTTTGATTATTTTATAGAAGTTGAACTACATGAGTAATATTTTAACCCAGACTAAATACTCGTGTATTATATATTACATTTAAATCCCTGTTGGTGTTAGAAAAGCAAGCCCCAGGCGTTCAAATAATCCACGTCTGGATATCACTGGCAACGTTCATCTAATGGTTAATACATGGTGTGTTAGCCAAAGTAAAGTATATATGATTTTCTCATATTAATAACGGGGGACGGGGGACAAGGGAGAAGAAAAGATGTAGAAAATCTCTAAGCACGTGTATGAGTCATCGCAAGGTACAGATTGGGGTTCACGATCACTAACAGATGCTGGGTTATTCTGTATGTAACATACAATATGTTATAATAGAAGATCGTGTTCTCCATTCAAATAAAATATTTCTCATTTATCCATTTATACGTTCTGCTATGTTTTTGTACAAGTTCGTGATTAGAAAAATGTTACATTTAGAACGATAATTAATTGTTGTTGAGTTTGAAAATAGCCGTTCGTGATTGGTTATTATGTTAATGGTATTGGAGAGCCTCGAGGTTTTGTTGGGTTTCCTTTATCACATTTGTGTCTTTACAGAGATTAGGTTTTCCAACACAAGCAGAGTTGGCGGATGTTAATTCAAACCCAGCTTATATCGTTTGAGTGTGAATGAGTTAAAACAAATACGAAAATGAATCAGACTCACAGTCAAAGTGAAAGACTGCGTTGGGATAAAAGAATATCGAACTAAAGAATGATCACTTTATTTATCCTATAACATATTCAAAAACGAGTAGGTATTTTGAACGAATCATATAACATATAAGTATTCTTGTTGTTGTTGTTGAGGATAAAATATTTGTTTCTTTAGAAATATTCCTCACCATAGGTTTTCATCGCACTGCTGCATCCTCTCGATTCTCTTCCATAAGAGGTTACTTAGAGGTTCTGTTTCCGTCCATCTTTCTCATTATGTCCTAACCCTTTCTCCTAATTTTTTGTCACTATATTACTTTCTCGATATATGTCATATATTTCAATATTTCTTAGAATTCTCCACTATCTTTTTTTTACTGTGTTAATCACTTTATTTCAATGTTTTGTCAATGACTACATTTCTTACACTTACAGATTCAACGCTATAACACTATTTAACAAATTATTGTTTACAATACAGCCAACAACATGTAATTGAGATTTAATTGATATATATACATATATATATATAGGCCAATCATACATATCTTTTTTTTGTTGATGTTGTGAAAAGATTTCATATTCGCTTCTCTAAGTGAATAATGGATAATATCTTTTAAAATCTAATTAATTTCTTGAATTCAGGTATTATGTTGGAGGTGGATCCGTTTTAGCATACTGCTCCAATAATTTTTTGCAATATTTTTCATTCCCAAATCCACAAGTGATTACAGGCACTCTTCCTCAAAGTTCTAAGTAATAACATTTACTTCTGCCTGCAGTTCTGGCTATAATTTCAAGTTTTATGAATCAGATAGAAGTGCTCCCAGATATTTAAACTCACTCACTCTATCAAATACCCTTTCCTTATATTGAAAATAATTTACGCTCTAATTTTCATTTCATATGGATCAATTATTATGTCAATAGACTGCTAAATTCCTGTATATGTTTTTTAAAGTTATCTTTTCAATATTACTACTTGTGGCGTATATCTGTACACTATCTTCATCTTATAACTACGTGTAATAATTTTCTAAAACCTCATTAATCCCTCCACACCCTCTTTAATTATCTATTATATAATATAAAAGTGTGTTATCGGCAATGTTTATAACATTGCGTCATCTTAAATACCCAGTTAAACAATATATTTACAGAATCAGCCTAACTGATACCCCAGGATCGTGATTTGGTATTGATTGGACAAATATATAATCCCAAATGATTTTACGTTTTTCCTATTTTCTTTTTTACTGTATTTCTGTTATTTTATTAAATTTGTTAGTGTTCTATATATATAGTATACAGGCTAGAAACACATATTACATTTTTCAGTCTCAATATTGGCAGCAAACGAACTCTTCGACGGAGACGAAGCAAATCGTACTTTGAAATTAAATTCAATTTATAATTCCATTGAGCCGCTCCAGCTGCTGATTTTTGAGAGATTGGGCTTTTTATTGTTTTGTAAATTGTATAGTTTATATCTAGTATTACAATAAATTTAATTGAAAGATCCAAACTCACTTAATATGCTACAAACTAGGCTTTAGACGATTCTTTCTAGTTCCTTTCTTGAAACCTTACTTCCTTCCATCTCTCTCAAAAATCAAGAAACGTGAAAAAATAATCCCAGCTTCTAAATTTTAATCTTAACAAAGTTTAATTTGATTAAACAATTCGTAAAGTAATCCCAAGCTCCACTGAGTCTGTGTTAAACTCAAACTTGAATGAGGTTAAAAAATAAATAAAAAAAACAAAATCACGGAAGGTGTGAGTTACGTTAAAGGAAAATTCAATTTCGAAAGTTATCATATTAAAGAAAATATCATATCATTTTTCAAAAATGTGAAATTGAGTTGATGAAGATTTACGTGATATGTGTGACATATGTTATATATTCTGCTGTTATATGACAGTAAATACTGTTGTGTCCGGTTTTAGGGATTGAAATTAACCCTTAAATGCACTGTGTTGCACAAATTTGCAACAAACCTATTTAAATGCCTATGGAGCTTCTATAAAATACTATATAATATTGCAGATGAGCAACAATTTATATAAAACGTATAATATATCAAAGTCCTAAGTCCAATATTTTAAAATATCTTTCAATAAATAGAAAAATTTCTTGTTGTTATTTCATCTTAATATATTATAAGGTATTTGCACAAAGTTGCATACCTATAAGAAGTTTTGATATTCTTATACAACTGCTGCAACATTTTGTCTTTTTATTATCTATATATAATATATAGTTTCTCCACTCTTGAGGAAATGTAATTTTTAATTTGTTTTTCTTATTTATATTTCAATGTAAACCTACATAATAAATTTCAGCTTTGTATCTACTCGTATATATCATCATTAGCTATTGAACTAAGTTTATCAAATTTTAAACACATAGATTTATTTTGTTCGTATCCAAGAATACATATACTAAATTACAACTCTAGAACTCATTTTACTCGACATTTCTGGTTTTTGACCCCCGGCGCCTCCGCCACAGAAAATTTAACGCTTCATATTAATTTCTAGTTCGCAAGATATTAGCAAAAGTATTTTTTCAATTTTTCCAGAATAACATTTTTCAGAAAAATACAAATTATAAGAAAAAGTTATTAATGCATTAATGGATCAGAAATATTATATTATGATTACAAATACTATATGAATAAGATCTCTGATTTTTGTGATGAAGCTCCTCAAATTTATCATTTGTTATTAATATTACGTATTTCTTTTTTAATGTTTAATATTTAATTCTTTTTTACTATTGAATCGAAATATCTCAGGAATGGTGATTCTTAGAGAAAAAAGTATAAGAACGATTTTTGTAGATAATTTCATAACCTACAACTTTTGTCTGATCTATTTTTATGATAAAATTTATCGTTTACCGTAAAAATGGGAAAAACCATTTGACCTTGAATAACTTTTTTATGCAAATGTGCAATCGGTGAGGACTTTTAGTATTTTATTTGTAATAATGTACCCAGGGCCTGCACCAACTTTCATCTGTATACGAATTAAAGCTAATTGAAATGTTTATTTTGACCGGGCTAATTTCAAATGGCTTCCAAAGTTTGGAGAATCTGTAAGGAGTGAAAGCTACTTACTTCTATTTTATCTGGTGTTCAATACTATATTTTGGTTTGAGCTCCAGCCACAGCATATGGCGTCCTGCAGATCGTTATCCATATATTTTATTTGGCAGATATGGGACATGCTGTGGCAACCACAGTCGTGTACTCAAGACTGACATACCGATACCGTACTGATATCGTACAGGAGTGTGATGTACATGCTACTTTACGAAACTGTGTCACCAGCTAGTGGGATTTTATTCCATTTTCTTATTTTCTTTCGTGTATGCAACATTGAGTATTGAATCATATATTTTACACTGTTAAATAAGTCATAAGATTGAAAACAACAAGTAGAATTTAATATATATTTTTTAAATATTACTTTTTGAATGCATCAACTTTATACAGTTCTTAGCTGTAAAACAATATATAAATATTTTATATTATTTTATATATTGCAACTAGTGGATCATATTCGCCGAGCATTATATCTTTTTTTTTCCTAATAAATTTATTTAATATGTAACTATATATAATATTACATAAAAAGGTTTATTAAACTCAGAAAATATACATTTATATATAAGATAATTTTTGTTATTTTTTTATATTTATTTACTTATTTGCGTTGACTTTCTTTCGTCATAGCCACCATCAAACATTTTTTATACATCTTTTATAATTTATAATTCAATTTTACAAATTTCTAAATATTTCAATAATTCACTAATTAATTTTGAATCACTTAACAAAAATTTAGTATTAACAGGAAAAGTTTTAATTACATCTAATATATCACTATTCAATTTTGATCTTTCTAAACTATAATTTATGCATTCAAATAAAATATGATCCAAAGTTCCTTCTTCACCACATTGACATCTATCATCCGATTTAATATTAATTTTGTACAGGTGAGCTGGAGTTTTGTATTGATTACTTTTGATTCTGATTATAAATAAATTTGCGGGACTCATTTCTAAACCATCTCTTCTTACTTAAATTTGGATGTAACATATAATAATCTCTTCCTTTTAACTGACTTTTGTTAATGAAATCTGTGGTTCTCAAATTGAAGTTTAATTTTTTGATTATATTAAAAATTTCATATGAAGGTTCATTTATTGATTCCTTTGTCAATTTTATATTAAATACACCTTAAATATAAGTGTATAAGTATAAGTTAACGATTTGTTTATTGTGAGTTATTTCATTGCCAATCCTGGAATATTTTTATTCCATCTTCATAAATGGAACCTGAACCATAGCATAGCTGAGTATTAGAGTCTACGTTAGACCTAATTACTTGGACAACCCAGAGGATAAATATGAATTTTATATAATCTTTTTATCTATAAACTGTCTTCAGGCCATGTAGTCGCAGACGTTATCGCGACATTTGTGATAGATGGCTCATGAAATCTAAAAGTACTGGCACAGTTGGTTAAAATAATAAAGAAAACAAATTTCATTAGTACACAGACTTACTAAATAAATTTGTTTTTGGGCTGCTGACACTCCAAATTCAGTTGTATCTACCCACATTTGCTTGATGTAATTTACTGCACTATATATTTTCTAATATATTTCTAACAGTGTAGAATTGTGCGTGATGTTGTATTTGATATTCAATGAAAGCCACGTGCGTTCTATGTATCATTGAAATGTGTGGGTGGTTGTAGTGGAAGGGTGGTGTATTAGGAAAGGGTGAAATATCATCACATATCAAAATGTGACAAATTGAAACGAAACGTTTGTATGATATTAATACACACGAATACTAAAATTTTGAACTGACAGTGGCCGTAGGGTTTGCTAGGGTACAAATACATACATAGGGTATTAGGTATTTTAATGTCTAACATAAATTTATTGCATTTTTAAAATTATTTTAAAATATTAAATAAAAAGAATCATAGTTAACGAAACTGCTGCATTTTTATTTGGTAGCACTTTTAGTCACGGACACATATGTATTACATTTAAAGAAAATAAACATGTCAGTGTAGTTTCCGTAATCATAAAATAATATATAACACTGATATCTCAAAAACCGTGATCAGAAGAAGCAACTATAACATGTTCTGACTGAAAGAACAAAATTAAAAATGTAATAATATAATTCTTCATGGCAGGATGAATGGAACAAAGAAACTGATAATAAATTAAATCAATTTGTAAACTGGAAGAATTTGGAGGCTGGAAGTAGTAATATGTAGACTCATGATATGTCATCCAAATTTTACTCATATCTACTTATTAAAAAGAAAACCACAACCAATTTGTGAACAATATAATAGCCCACTTACTTAATTATTCATCTTCAATGCTCCAAATAACTCATTGCACAGTTTTGAATTTGTTTTGAAGACTATAAGTAGATATTTGAAAGCAGAGAAAGTCTAAAAAAATATTACAGACTTTATCAATGAATCTAATTTAAGCTCTATATTTTAAATACCTATAATTTTAAATGTTTATAAATGTATATATTATATTAAGTGCTAATAACTATCAAAAGTTGATACACTGAATAAATATTTTAAAAAAAACCATGATACTTAGAATAATAGCATATACTATTTTTATCTTATTGAATGGTTTCATCATCTCTTCCTAATATAGCAAATACTAAATAAATTCTTATTGAAATTAAGCAAGTGAATACATAAATCATGCATTAAGAAACAACAGATTTTTTTCGACCTTTGGAAGCTTCTAAAACAAGCAAAAAACACAGATATAATTTATAATTAAATATTTTAAACATAAATTCTCTTTTAATATATTAAAATCATGTTCCACTTATACTACAGAAGAGTCACCATTTATATTTACTATGAAAGTAACAAAAAAGGTTTAATCCTCCCCATTTAATAATATTTTATACATTTAAATTATAATCCCTGTCAACAAAACGATAAATTGTGATACAAGCTTAACATGTTCAGGGTGCTCTGTATTTACCAAACCATCCGAACTTGTCTGTAAGGAATCTTTGGAATCCTAGTTAAATGCGGATATAATTTTCCTTCCCTAACTCTTACCCTGTCTCTTATTTAAGGGATGAATTTGATTGACATTTAAGGTTACAAAAACTTAAACATACAACAAATATGCTGGCAGTATTTTAGACCTTACATACTACTATAATATTCGTATAAGAAACCATCAACGAGATCTTGTAACTGGAGAGAACGAGAACGAATAGAGAATGAGAATGAGAACATAAGAAGTGACAGATCTGTACAATACTTTTTGTTATCTAACACAACTTATCATTGTTACACAAAGAGTATAGATAAAAGCTAAGTGAGGATGTGTGAAAAAGTTTAGCACTGTTTTATACACGTTCTGTATGTCAGTGATACATTAATAACGTCACCAAGTCTTGGGAATAGAGGTCAAAACGTTTAGTAATGAAATTAATAGATACTATTTGCACTAGCTGAGAGTTGGGACGCTTTACTTACGAAGAATTTATCGAACCGTACGAAACACAGGGTTGCTTTTTTCTAATTTGTTAAAACGTATGAAAGCTTTTAGATTTCCCAACGGAATTTTTGAATTTTTGTGCTATTGGATTGAACCAATTTTTTTTATGTACAGTCTGTAAAATACGTGCTAATTTAAGGACTAGAATATACGACATATTGAGATACCTTATGTGATTTTTATTATTTAAATAATAAAAATACGTTGAACTGTGCGGAAAAATGATGAGCCATCAATTGGAAATACTCGTATATTTAGTGGAGTCATCAGGAATCTTTTAATAATGTTTGTGTCGTCTTTGACACATGGTTTTAGAAATTTGTGGTCGTGTTAAGGGTGGGGAGAAGTAAGTTTTTTCATCTAGTTCGATTCGTCGTTGTTAAATCTGTCTAAAGAACCATATATGTATGTCGTAAAGTTTATTAATAATAAGTTTGCTTAAGGGGGGTAAGGTTTCAACTTTTTACTTTTTTCATTTTTTTTTATTTATTTATATTATTGTACAACATATTACGTTTATTGTGTAATTTGAAGTAGATTGAAGTAAAACTGTCGGAGATATAGAGTTTTAAGTCTTCATCTCTCTAGTCTGCTTTCGTGTTACTTTCTCAGAGTCGGTGCCCTCTCTAGCTCAAAATCTACTGGACCGATTCTTTTGAAATTTTGCACACTCTTTTTTTACATAAATGCCGAGGTAACGATGTCGAGTTTTTTTTAAATTTTAACTTATTGTAAAATAACAAAGTTTCTGATTTTTTTCATGTAAAATCGGTATTTTGACTTTTAAGTGCTGTAAAAAATTGAAAAAATGAATAAAAATATAAAAACTCGACAGCGTTACCTCCAGAAACTTATCAACTAATGAAATCATTTTGATTTTTTGATTTTAGAAAATCCAGTGATGAGTTATGAGTTGCACCGCAATGTTACTTTTTTTTGTGACGTCTGCGAACATTCGCTGTCAATGCCGCATTTCATGATATTTATTTATGAAAATTTCACAAAGTATTCTTCAAATGTCATTTTATCATGTAGTAATTATAGAAATAATTATATATTAACTGTGTCGTTAAAAAACATTATCGAAAATATGCTTCTTTTTCATTGTTTTGATCTTACAACCCCCCTTAAAATAGGGAATATACTTTGTTGAAGACTACTGCGCCAACGTGAAACGTTAAAATGTAAAACAAATCTAGATATCGTATGGTACAGTTTAAGTGAATTTAGAAATTATTTCGTGAATTATTGGTAGTGGAAAAAACTGCCGTGATACCGTTTCGCATTCACAGGATATTCTGATGATATCCAATACTATAACAATAAAAATTTTATCAGAGTATTTTGAAATAAATCTTCATATACTGCATTCTCATATTTCTGCATCACATAATCTTGAAATATGATTTTACTTAAATTTTTAATATAGTATTTCTATAATTGCGCATCCCGTAGAGAAATAGTTATTTTCATATTTAAAAATGTTCATATATCTAGCTCTCGTATTCAGAAAGTTGAACAGTTCGTAATATTCGTATAAGTTCTTTTCAGCGCTGTATTTTGCTTTATTATCCTGTTAGACTATTCCGATATTTGTATGTAGCTCTAGCTCGTAGCTAGTAACTCAACCGGAAATGAACAGACAGCGTCGCCTAGCGGATGTAACACTAACACTGTAGGATATAAAAAATATTACTTCTATATAATAATAAATTTTTAATATAATATTTTATATTACATATATACTTTTAATGATGATTAATCAGAAAAAACATTTATATTTTTTAATGGTTTTGGTCATAGTTTCCTAAAGTGTATGGCCCCACAGTGGGCGCTAAAGCCTTTTAGAGAAGTATTAGTAGATTCAGGAGAATTTGGGGGGCATGCAGATAATTTCTATAATTTTTTTTTTTAAATACTTCACGGGCTTCTTAGGACCTTTTTTCGCCCTTCTTAACTCATTTTATTAACATTTTACATATTTACGTTTCAATTCAATCACGATAGTTCAACGACGACTTATACTTAAAAGAGGTTATAAGAGCGGTATAAATCTATAATACGATAATGAATTTTATCTTATTCGTTTCTATATACATTATAGCAAAATAAGAGAGTCAGTGCTTTTTAGTTATATCGGCAGTTTATACCCCACAACTTGTTTTAAATATGAGTCGCCGAACTCTCGTAATTTGAACTATAGTATGACAGTATCAGTTACTATTTACAGCTGACTTGCCTGCACATAATAGTTTCGATATTATGAACGTTGTAAACATAGAAAAATTAAATGGAATAATCGATTTGGTTTGTTTAACTAAAATGTTACATACATTTAAGAAGATGTCCATATTTTGTGTTTGGTGAGAATTAACAAGACGTTAAATTACCAAAGCACTGCTTTCTAGATAAAGAAATTCACTATGTGCGTCATACATTATCAGTAGATACATAAATATAAAATAAGGAGACGACCTCTTCGATTACACATCATCTTTAGTAAGAACGTCTTCATCTGCCGATTCCTCCCCTTCTTCAAGATGTCTTACATCATATCCTTTTTGTGCATAATTCCATGGATATGATATTTACAATATGTAACATTTAACTGACTGACTCCAGAAGACACGCACCCAACGTCTAAAGATCAAAGAACTCAGAAGAAGATTATTTTACTGATGTTTTTCAAAATACGTGTAGAAACGTCAAATACTATCAATAAAAAATAAAATATTCATGATACATCATACGGCTTCCGGAAAATAGAATTAGAAATTGAAATCCTGTGAAGGTATGAAGGAAATCGTAGCAGATGTCGTCAAATGTCGGTCCGAGGTTTTATTGTAATGAAATTGCTTTTTGACAAACCAGATCATTTTGAACATATTAGTGAAAGGGTTTTAGGGTTTATCAAACAAATTACCAGAGTTTGACGATCATTCATGCTTAAAATAAGTTTATTGTCTCTTTCATTTTTTTATTGTATATATAGAAATGGATAAGATAAAATTCACCATCATATCGTAAGTTTATACGATTCTTATAACCTCTTTTAAGCATGAGTCACCATCAAACACTAGTAATTTGAACTATGTAAACTTTTGAAATCTATTCTACTGCTTTTTGAAAATAAAATCTACCCTTTTGCTTATTAGCATACTCATAAAATTTCTTAAGAACTCTTTTTAAGGATTATAACATCTTAATTATTAAATCTTTTTGTGGTGAAGAAGGATCATATTATATTTGAATGTATAAATTATAGATTACAAAGATCAAAATTCAACTAGTATATGTGACTAAAACTTATCCTCTGAATACAAAATAAAATAGTGAATTATTTAAATATTTAGAAATTTGTAAAATAGAATTATAAATGTCATGTTAAATATATATAAAAAATGTTTGATGGTGGCTATAACGAATAAAAATCAAAGCAAATAAATAAATAAATAAAAAAAAAATTAAAGGCTTTTAAGAATGGCTATAAAAATAGACTCTTTTCGATTTTGCTTAAGTAAAATATAGAATGTAAGGCAACATCCTTAATTCCAAAATGTATGGGGCAGTTACTTCGCAGTAAAATTAAAAAAATAAGTATACTATACTTGAATAAAAAATAAATCATCTATTAGTTATATTAATAAATGTATAAGTTGGTTACAAATCGCCCTTTTCCGCAGTGGTAGTATTTATGGTGTTGTGGTCTCTATTTGTGAACTATACCGCTGCCTCAAATTAATTTTGATAACTAATTAACTCAGAAAATAAAGCGCTGGCGGGAATCGAAGTTTAACAACACTGTCTGACGTCAAAATTGATTACAGAAATGTAGATTCCAACAGCTCGTTTCCGCCAAAATGATGTATCTGTTGGAATTTAATTTCCAAAGCATACCTGTTGTGTATATGCTTCTGCTACGCATTTGCTACCTCTGAAGTGCTACATAAAAGTATATTTTCCCTTTGTACTATATACTGCAGCTCACTGGACTTATCCCATCATCCCTGGTCCTATCCCTCCCATCCTATCCCACCCCAATCTACTCCACCCCAGCTGAAGCAATCCTGATGGGCTAGGGAGTCTTCCTGATGGAAGGTAATAGCAGGAGACCAATGGCCAATGGCCGTGTTCAGTGTTCTGTTACATACCCCTTGAGAACGTACTAGTGGTAGTTCTACCCTTAATGGACATGCATTTTATTCAGTTTACACAACGTTTATCCTATGTTATATGTAATGTATACAATATTATATTGATATTATATACACTCGTCTAGAGATATTCGCAAACATCAATCTAATATTACTATAGGATGATAGGATATGTAGAATACGAGCGTGTTTTGAAATTATATACATAGGAGAATGAATACAACGCTTTGTGCCACTCGTAAGCAGGTGTTTCTGATAAAACAGATTTACCATTACTCTTTTCTAACATTTTTAGCGAATCAGCACACGAAATTCCATTCGCAATACAACACAAAACTTAAGGCAATTTTTTTATATCTCGTACAATCATTTCGCTCATTGTAAAAATACTACTTTCATGCTCTGCTGAAGTAAACCGATTCAACCAGCTGCTTTAAACAAACTGGTTGATTGATCTTGCTCATATTAACTTAAGGAAAGAACCTATATGTGTACCATGTTTTAGCAATTACATTATAACGTATCTAGTTACAAGGACTAGATAGTGTATCTAAAATAGTAAGTGCGTAGTAACCCATTTAGTGAAATACTTTGGAAATGATCTAACAGTTCATTTCAACCTAAATTTTCTAAGAAAAGAAAAGGCCATTGAAGTAATGACATACTGTTTTTAGACAAACGAAGCATGTCTGAGTAAATGGATGCCGCTGAAGCGTTATACCTATATTCAGCCGTTGGCGCTAGTCAAATATTTATAATTTGTTTATAATTATTATAAAACCTCAATGAGTTGTAGGGTGGCGCTGTTGTGCACAGAAGGGTCTGGTCATTAGACTATTTGGACTCGATATCTTGGTGGAATAATAGCTCCTTTAAGATTTATTCCTATTTATTCCTATTAGCCGCCTTTTTCTTCTATATTACGTTACTCATTTTCGCTTGGTCTTCTTCAACTTGCTCTGGGTCTTCACAGCATTTTTGCACACTTCCAGAAATTTCTTAGACCATCTGTTTCGATCTATATGTCCTAACTATTGGAGTTTCTTCATCCTAATTTCCTCACTATATCGCGTTTTCGATATCTTCCCTATATTTCCACAGAAAATTTGATATATATATATATATTTATACCAGCACGTAGAATCAATTTAAAATTAACGATTTAAATTCTTGTTCATTTTATGTGCAATATCAAATTATAAATTGTAACAAACAATAGAACCATTTCAAGTTAAAATCATTTAAAATTTATGAAGTTAAACGAATAGATACTCATACAAGCTGTGTTTTAAAAGGTTTCGTCTGAACCCCACGAAATGCGGGTAAAATGACTTTGACAAATGCACCTAAATCATCGCTCTAACCCCTACGCGCGGCATAACGGTGAAGTCTGGGGTAACCATGACAACTACAAAGGGCACCTGACGCCGTTATTGGAACCCCCTTTCTGTATCCCTCCCTTCCTATAGCTTAACGGCACAACTACATCCGCATTCGAGATGCTGGAAACCTTACTCTCCACCCCTAGACTATCTCGAGAATCTTAGATGTCTGGTGTAGTGCTTTTTTACGGGTGCTATAGCAATGGTGTGAAAATACTATTTGTGGTTATTTATGCAAATGTAATTACATAGGATTTAACGTTTATGGCTTGCATTAAGAAACTGTTTTACGTAAATAAGAGTTTAGAGAATCAATATTTAGAACCTCATTTTGTAACTTTTTTCTAATAATTAACAAAAGGCTAATAGAATTGTAGTGTAAATGGGCTTGTGTCCTATGTCTTAATTTCTATAAAAGTGTATTATATATTGATAAAGTGGGTTACTAGAACCTCAAATGTTCAATTATTTTTTAATAACTCCTTATATGTTAGGAGATATTAACAATTAAAAAAGTCATTAAAAACTTATTATTCTTTGACTTGACTGGATTGTTTGAGTACCAACAGCTACAAAACATTACCACAACACTGACCTACTCAACAAATAACTGACGTTAAAATGCATTTCATGTCATACAAATATGGCCGACAATTTCCAGCGCTAAAACTACAATTCAAATTTTTAATTGCTATATCTCTGTCAATATTTAGATATTTAATAAAATAGACACGCCAATACACATTTATTAACATCAATTTCAATCAACAATTGAAAAATCGACCACTAAAAAATGAGGACACAAGCCCATTGCAGGTTAAGGTTAAACTTTTATTTTCCAATATTAACAAACAAATGAAACAAATGAATATCACATGAGTCAAACTCATGACTTATAACGTTGGATAAAAACTCACAAAATAAAGCTTAAATGTAATTTTGAACTTGTGGAATCATGCTTAATGCGTCAGTAAAATACATCATTTTGTAATAATTATTATCTTTAATGAATATAAATTATTAAATTTAATATGATTAATTTTATTTCTTTATATTGTATTATTTTATTAATTTAATGTGTGTGTCGTTAGACTTAACATTCTTTCAATATTAAATCACGATTACATCTCATTGCTAACCTAAACTTAAAATTATTCTAACATTTTTATTTATTATTTTATTTCTTTATATTTCATAAGCTGTAATTTGCATTTTAGGTTAAATCTTTAAATTACCACTTAAACTCAATGAGTGGAGATGGTACTTAAAAATGTTTTGACATTTTTTTTGTTTGCATTAACTACTTCATTAATATTTGACATGCATATTTGACATAAATAGTTTCATTATTTCACGTTTTATTCGGGAAACAAACCAGTCAGCTCTTATTGATATACTCAATTGTTTGTAACTGAAGGTGTATCAAAAAGAGATGACTGGTTTTAGAACTGGTAGATCTAAAAACAATCTACATACGTATGAACCATAAAATAAACATGGACGTATAAACAGAGATATATTTCACATCAGTGGTGTATTGATAAACATTAAAGTAGAAATTTCGACTTATAACAAAATGTACTAATTCGAATAGCGAAGAAAACCCTTAAACATAAAAATAAACTCTTATTGATATACTCAATTGTTTGTAACTGAAGGTGTATCAAAAAGAGATGACTGGTTTTAGAACTGGTAGATCTAAAAACAATCTACATACGTATGAACCATAAAATAAACATGGACGTATAAACAGAGATATATTTCACATCAGTGGTGTATTGATAAACATTAAAGTAGAAATTTCGACTTATAACAAAATGTACTAATTCGAATAGCGAAGAAAACCCTTAAACATAAAAATAAACCAAAATAAAATTACAAAAGAAATATTTGTATATTCTAAATATTTAAACTTATACGCATATATATAGCTACTTATTCGTATCTTTTAAAAAAATGTAGGGAATTTTTATATTTAAATAGAATTTAATACAACAAACATTTAAATATAAATGAAATCTAAGCATTACAAAAATATTTAAAGCGAGAGACGTGACGTATGCAAGGAATTTTCTTTTTATTTTTCACCACACAACACATAGCTAAAAAACATGAAAAGCGCTAAACAAAATATAAAAACCTAAAACATTGGAAAAGGAAATTCCGGAAATATATTTTATTCCAGAGAACGCTTTGCTCGCTTTTTATTGTCGTCCAGTTTCTGAGAATACTGGAATACTGTGGGAAAATACTGGATTCATATATCGATGTACCACTGAATGTAAAATATTTCAAATTAAGGGTTGCTTGACGACACAGTAGGTGAGAGAATTTAATGGTCACTGCATATGTTTTCCCTTATACAATAAACATAATGCGTTTGATGGGAACAGTGCGGAACCGTGGACGCATACCTTAAAATGTTTAAATGTCTGGGTGCATTGCAAATGATTTATCCCTCATCAATAATAAATTAATATTAATGTTACATTTTTTTTAATAATACTTGACGGGCTTCTTAGTACCACGGTCCTTTTTTCGCCCTTCTTATTAATGTTACATTGATATTCGATATTTGTGGTCCATCCCTATTCTCCATCAGCATCACAATTCGCGACTCATGTACCCCCCCCCCCCTCGCTGCGCCTCTCCTTCACGAACTGATTATGTTAGCGGAGTTAAAGGGAGAAGTTTTATTCGCTGCAGACTTGTTTTTACGGCCAGTTATTTTTTGTGTGAGTGTTTTTTTTTAGGGGAAGAGGGTTTTTAGTACTCATTAATTTCAATTCAATAGACTTGGATGTCGATTCTTCGAAATATATATAGGATCAATTTTGATGGAATAAATGTTTATAACGAACAGTGATCTTATACGCGAAATGGATGCCCTAAAAATTTATTTAAATTTATTTTATATCGGTACTTTTAATACGGTAATTTTTGTTTTCCTTTCTGAAAATGTATGACTTTACCATTTTTATTTTTAATATGAAGTAGAATATTTGATATTTTGGTATATTTTTATTAATATAATTCTGTTTTAAA
This sequence comes from Panorpa germanica, assembly GCA_963678705.1. Lineage (NCBI taxonomy): Eukaryota > Metazoa > Arthropoda > Insecta > Mecoptera > Panorpidae > Panorpa > Panorpa germanica. The sequence continues at coordinate 7,243,611 of OY783221.1, forward strand.
AAAATATTTATTTAACATGAATCCACTTTTGATATTATTCCTATCAGTATTATACCAAAATATGAGTCACTCAGAAGCCAATGTGGTTAAGTCTATCAACAAATGTTCCAGGGGTATGTTTATATGATCGTTTTGTATAGTGGCTCGAAAATGACTCTATGTATTTTTTTGAAAATTACCTATTCTATAGAGAAATTTAGCGTTCTCTTTAGCTAAAGGGTTTTAGCGTTCTCGGACTTTTCCAATTACTATACTATATAAATTCTAATTCGTAACAGACAAAAATATTTATAAAACTTTTAAGAGAAAATGGCTAACGTTATGCATATGATAGTTTAGATAGTTAATAAAGCATAAATGATGGGAAAAATACTTTTCAAGCAAAGCAATAGCTTGATAAGTATTATTCGGTACTCAGTATTTTTCACATTAAACAGCAATGCTATATTAATAAACGAAATTCAAATTTTTCCATTGTTTTGAAAATTATAAAAGTATCGTCACAAAACCCTCTTTTATTTGTAATCTGATGGTCGGAATGTTTTGTGTGTGTTTGTGTTGAAGGTTAGTACTATTTAAAATTCATATGGATTTGTCATAGTAGCATAATTTGTCAATTTTAACGATAAATTGTTATTAATTTAACATAACCTTTTTCTATTAAATGTATAGAAATGTAAAGAGAATATCCAACAGAGCATTCTAGGCAATCATGCACTCAAATCTGCGTTCCTTTTACAGTTTTTTTTTTGTTGTTTTAGCAAATGTCTATACTTAGCTAAAGTGTTCTCTATCCCTGTACAACGTAATCAATTGTAACCTGAAGTCTTTTGTACAATATACACACATATGCATGTACATTTACTTGAAATATTCCATAGGTTTCCTACAAAGTAACATAACGCGCTTTATACGGGTGTCTATCGTAATTACATCAAATATTATGTTTTCCCATTTTATTTGTTTCTTGACAATATTTACTTTTCAAATATGCAGTCATACTATAGTAACTTTACAAATAGATGCACTTAGAATGCATCCTTCCATTCAAGTAGTTAAATAACATAAAATTTAATTATTATGGCTTCTTTAATTACCTGATAATTTAATAAGAAATATAATTAATTGGCTGCCTAATGCAATTATCTTTCTGAAAAGCGCTACATTCTAGAATTCTAGAATACAGCAGAATTCTACAGAATAGAACTGTTACGAGATTTCTAAAGTGAAACATTCAACAAAAGCAATTGTAACTCTTTTTTTTATTAGTGATTTTATTTCTATCTCAGACAATATCGATTGCTGACGCGTCGTTCAACGGTTCTAAAGCTGGATCCTACATATATATATGTATATATTTATAAAGGGTGCTTAAGAAACTATTTTCAATTTGCAATAGAAGGGATTAGACGCCTTCTTAATATTTCGACGATGATCAGTAAGTTTAATTTAGGTTATTAGAATTACAAAAATAAAAATATTAAAATTTTAAATAACCGAAAATGTCGGATAAATTTATTGTTAAAACCTTTGAATCATTTATTACATTTTCAATGTTTTTATTATTTTGAAACGCCCTATTAAAAATGTATACATATATACAAAACCACCCCTGTATACATATGTATATCTATGTATATTGTATGAAATAAACAGTCTGTGTGAATTGTGGAATTGTGCTTTTTGGTTTGTGTTTTATTTTTTTCTTCTTCGCATACAAATATCTTCTAAATTGTCTGTTCAGATTGTGAAAATGTTTGCTATATATTTTAAAGCTTTAAACATTGAATTTCATTTTATGGATAAAATAAATTTACTTATGGTTTATAAAACAGAAGCCGTTTTTCAAATATAATCGGTTCTATGAAATTTACGAAAAATAAACAATTTTTTTGAGGATGTTTTGTTAAATTTAGCTAGACGTTATTATAGTTTTAGTGCAGATGTAGTCGTATTGGGGATAGTCGGTAGGGGAAAGGGAGTGGCGCCGTGAAAGGGGTACACTTACATTCTTCTACCATGGAGGAATACACAGAAGAATATTATTAAAGCTATACAAAATTAAGGGGTCTGGATTGTTGTCCAAATTTGTGCAACACCTTCTCAATTAATTGAATGTTCTGATCCAGGGCCGGATTTTGAGGTGTGGTGGCCCTGAGGTAACGAAGGAGTGGAGGAACCTAATTATTTTCCAGAATAAAAGGAATAATTTTTTTCCGTCAAGTCTTTCAAAAATGTATTGCTTATATCTCTATTGTGGAAGCCCCGGTAGGATTGAAGATAAGGTACTCTCAAACTGGAATTAACTGTATGCAGCCACTGGCTATCGTTGACTTAGTGGTACACCTAAAGATGTCGGGATAGAGCATAATTGTCTGAGTCGTTTCTTTCTTTTTTTAGTGGTTGTTGTCATGAACCAAACACCAACTGCCATCATGTCTACTCAAAGTTCTTGCGATTTAATGTCCAATAGGGTGTTTAAATGTTATTTTGCTTTAGCTAACTTTATCAAGAGAGTTCACCTGCCGAAGCAACTAGCCCTGAGAAATGGATGGCACTGAAGCGTTATGCCTATACACAGTCGTTGGGGCAAGTGTAATATTTATAAATTGTTTAAAATTATTATAAAGCCTCAATTAGTAGAATTGTATTTTAACCTAACATTGTTAGCGTTTCTGTTTGTTCAATGTTTTCCAATGTTACATAGACAAATACAACATTTTTCAAAGTAAGAATTATAGGATTATAGGTAATCAAATTGGAACCAAAACCAGAGCCAAACTTAAAGCAGACATTTTACTTTCTAATGTTAATTGATATTAAAATTATTTTAGATAAACATTTTCCTTGCGATTCTTGCAAACTTTCATCTCAGTCCCAAATTTAAATTGATTGATATAAATATATTATACTATTATACTATTGATATAAAAATAGTCTTGTCTCCTACGCAACGTATTGTTTCAATTATATGTCGCACCATATATAATATTTCACAATGTTGCGTACAGCTATAAATCTGAATGAATCTAGTTGAAATGGTTTGAGAGTCTGGGACATATAACGAGTGGAATATTATTTTTTATTGCGCTATAGTGTTATCCTTATACGATAAGGAACGGATACTACTATACACTATATGGTACGTATTTCGTGTTGTTGCGTTGGCAGAATTGACTTCAAAGTTATCGTGATAGATTCAATGTGATAACAAGTAGTGGAAAATGAAAAACGTACAAAATAAAAAGACGGTGAAAGTTCTGAATTCAATTTCAACAAATTTGTTGTTTGAATTTTATTTTCGACGTTTTTTAGTTTTAGATAAAGTTTTAAGTCTAGCCATCTAGTGGATTGTTTATTGAATTTGTTATTTGAATGCATTTTACGGAAGTTGAACACTTTCGTATACGTTCGAAAGCTCATTTATTACAGACCACAAATTATCTGTTTAAATTTTAAACGGAATATTATTGCATGACATAAAGTCATCGACATAAAGTAATTCGAATATGAATTTATAGCTTGTATAACAGCCGAATAAATGAACAATACAACGGTGAATTTTATCTTATTCGATCCTATATACATTGTTAAGAATTACTGAAAAAGTTTTTTGATTGTATCATAGCTTTATACAGAGATTTCTATTAATTAGGAAATGTTGAACGTTACACCAGGTATTTTAAAGATGCCTTCAGAAAGCATAACGTCAGCAGAAAAATAGTGAAGAATGTATATTTACCAAATATAATAATTAACACTCTCAAAAAAAAACTATATACATTTTAGAACAGTTCTAAAGCATATTTTAGAACTAGGGCCCTATTCCTGTGTCTTGCAAACAATTATCGTAATCGAACAGATCTGATTTATAAGGGTGAAACATTTTACGAATTACTTTTAAAAGAGTATTCCTGTACTATTCTTGAATTTTATTACTAATTATTATTATAGTTGAGAAGACCATTGTTCGCAAGACTCAGGAATAGGGACCCTGGCATTAAAAAAATCAGATCCCAAAATATTAATTTTCATGACATATATACATTTTCATAGAATTCTTTAACAAATTCGGACAAAAATTCATCTTAAATAGAATTAATAATCGGTTCGTAATTTTAATACGTATTTTTCTATTAAATTTGTGTTAATATTAAGAACATTTCAAACAGTGCAGCTATAAGAAGAGCAGGATCGCTTTCACAGGATAATCTTGCAATAAATTTCAATCTTCGAAATTAATTAAAAAGTGACTTTCATCTAAATAAAACGGCAGTCATTTATCAGTGGACAATGATGGAACCCAATGGACAATGAAAATGGGTGCACCTAACATCTTTACAAAGAATTTTTGCAATTTCCAGTCAAATACGTTTCATGTTTTATGCTATCATTCGCTGAACAGTTACAGCTCTCATTTCTTAAGGATTTTAAGATATTAAGGATTCAGGATTTTACCTTTTGAAAGCAATACAATAAAACGAAGACTTTTATTCAGCTTTTATCCGTTCGTTCAAGTCCTTTTTTATATCTACAGGGTGTTTAAGAGAGAATAGCACTTCTTTTAAAAACGTTATAACGTGATAATTTACCTGCATTTGATAGATTACAACTGTATTAAATTATTTCTCTTTCTGGCAATAAGTTTGTCTCAAAAATATCGCCGTATGATCTGCTACTTCGTTGTTTTGTCTGAGTGAAAAATAAAGAATTGTGACAATGTGACAGACAGTTGCGTTCGCAATATCTGCTTAAAATATATTAAATGATATGATGTTTATATGCATTTAGAGTCGAGAAACATTCAAATGGATATTAGCGGTATAACAAATTATTAAAAAAGACCTAATTTCTAATTTACATTTTTTAAAAGGTTCTAATTTATATCTTTTAATGATATGTCAATTTAGATTATATGATCTTAAATGGAAATTAAAATATGTACTCCAAATTACGATAGTTCGGCGGCGACTAATACTTACAAGAGGTTATAAGAGCGGTATAAATCTATAATACGATAATGAATTTTATCATATTGGTTTCTATATACGAGTACATTATTGAAAAGTAAGTGCTTTTTAGTTGTATCGGCAGTTTATACGCCACAATTTGTTTTAAGTGTGAGTCGACGCCGAACTTTCGTAATTTGAACTATATGTAAGAAATGAATTAGCTAATTACCAAGCTAGCAAGTTTTTAAACTTTACTGTAAAACCATTTCTTACTTGAAAATAAATTAAAACATTTAAGATTAATCTTCTAGATGACCGACTTAGTTAGGTCCTAAACTCTAAGACACAGCTATGCTTAGGTCCGGGTTAGATTCCAGGAGATGGAATAAATATATTTCATGACTGGCAAAGAATTAACTCACCAATTGATAAACAAATCTATAAAAACACACAATTATTGTATTACAATTAATGGGAGTATTAATTGTAATTAATTCAACCTAGCTGTTGAAATCGTAGTAATATAATAAAATATATAAAAAAATAAGAATACATGTAATATAAAAGACTGAGGATGAATGCAAAGAAAGTGGCAAATATTATATAGATGTATAATAAATGAAATGGAATATGGGGCAAGAGAAAAAGTAAAATTATACTAGTCTACACTAGATAGAATTGAAATTAGAACATCCCAAGTTTCTTTAAGTTTGTGCAAAGCCCATTCAATATTAATATTTTTTCCTCGATAAGATAGTTCATATTCGTTTACAATTTTTTGCATTTTTTCGAAGCACCCTATAACCTAGATACCAGACTAGTGATTTTTCCTTAAAGGATCTTCTATCCCGTTTTTCCTTTGTATCTCAACACTTATTTACTTTGTCAAACGATGATTTTTATTACTTTTAGTTTTTATTATGCAGTGTTTACTTTGAGTATTTTCAACGTAATTACTATATTTTATAACTTCCGAGCCTTCCGAGTTTTATGTTCATCTGTATCACAGTTTTTCACTATAAATTCTGTTTTTCCTTCTTTTTATACGTTTTTTTATGCATAATATTTAAACAAAATAGTTTTTAATATACATAGTCTTTATACTTTTTCAGCATTTGAAATTTATTTGAAATTTTTAAAGATAAATAATTATTCGTATGCCCTGCGGGGTTATTTTCGTTTTAGACGTTAGTGACACCAGTACAGTTGCTTTAACAACATTTACGTGTCATACTCGAACGTGCTTCCAACACATTGACCGATCTTTTTTTACAAATTCTCGTTCATTTTGAGATTATGAGACCGGAAATTTGTGATATATGATAAATTCTCATCTCCTTTTCTTTCTCCATTTCTTTTACAAAATTAATCACTAAATTAAAAATTATTTGAATTTTCTTTGCGATTTTATTCTTTAGAAATCGTATCTGTGTTTTATTCCAACCCTTTAATTCGACTCTGTTCATAAATTGTATAGACTAAACAAGGCAGGGGTGTAACTGACAGGTTCTGCTTCTTCTTAACAGAGTGGGAGGATTGAGGGTGATGGTTTATATCGTTCAAAAGCATTTCACGCACATATGTTTTATGGAAAAGTATTTTACAAACGATTTTAAGTGCTTTTTAATCCTGAATATAATATAAAGGATTTTTGGGGGTATACTTCACCTATAGATAAAAATTCTCTTTGTTCAAATTATATAGAAAATGAGAAATTGTGTATTAAAATATATACGATACGATATAATGCTTACTACGTTATATATAGTGAATGTAGTAGCGTCCACATGTAGGGGCAAATAAAGTATTCCCCCCCCCCCTTTCCTACTCGCTCTTGTAAAAAAATTTAATTAAAATGGTCCTGTACCAAATTTAGAATAGATAAAACTTTAATCTCCTTTCCACTTGCTTCGGACGCCTCTGAATGTATAAATATTACACTTGGTCCGCATAAAAATAAGTTGAAAATATGAATGATGTATTATAGAACAGTATTCGTTTACCAAAATAGCCGAAAATGAATTGACAAAAAAGGGGGCGTTATCATACCAGAAACTTTTGTTTATTTATTTTTGGATTATCTTTGAACAGTAAATATTAAAGGTTGATGGAAGAAGGTGGTGTGATATACCACTGAAATCTAATTAAGAAAATCAGGTAAAGAATATATGTGTAGTCTTCTTCAAACTATATACTGGTAACACTAGACGACCGTTGTAAAAATAAAGCCTAATGATTTTTCTAATTAAACTACTTTTGTTATAAAAATTGAAATAATTTTGCACTGTTGATTATTTCAAGGCTAACAATTGTTAAACGTCGTTCGGTAAACTCAGTTTAGAGCAGCTGGTTGAATTTTACAATGAACGAAATTATTGAACAAAGATTTTGTGTCTAATGGTGAATGGTAAACTGTTTTGACAATGGAAAATTCGCATGGAGCAGTGTAGTGATACAGGAGAGGTGTATATTAAAGAGGAAAGCATTTAAATATGTGTACGTTTAAAATAAAACGTTTTATTTTATATCCAAACATCGTATATTCAATTGAAATTCATATGTTTTATATATAGTTTCTTTGGCAGTATCTACTTTCTCCAAAATGTACTGCACCTTTGGGAATTAGGACATCTCCAAGAAAAAATAATTCATCCTTATCTTTGTTTGTAACAGTTGCAGACACCGTTCAAAAGATTTAAACATTTTTATCTTAAAATATATGTACGAAATAAAACCATGCGAGTATTTGTAGATTGAATAATTATTCAATTGTTTAATGATAAAATTATTTTACACTTTTTTAATATAAATTTAACCACAAATTCTAATGATATAAAATGGTTGCGAATCATGCTACGACAGTGCAAAAGCCAAAACACGAGTGACTCGAAAGCCATACGGCTGTAGCGTGCACAGCAGTCGTCGTTGTGTTGCCCAACACGTCGCTGTGTTGCCCTGAGTAAGATTTCTACCAGAGACAACAATACAATATTAAACTAGAATGTCAACAGAGACACATTTTATGTTCTGTGCTAATTTTGTACTGAACATAAATTACCAGCCAGCAGAACGTAGCTGATCCCACAACCAACTTAAAATATATATAAAAATACATTAATACATAGAGCTACATAAATTTACAAACTTCTTAAATCTATGATAGTCTACATAATTGTATGAGAATAATATAAAATAAAACAAAATAACAATTATTCTAAAGATAACAGAAAACGTAATTAACATTTTAGCATACATTATCAATTGCATAATGTACACAACAATCAATTCAGTGGTAATCTACACAATTTTGTGATGGGTCTGTTGTAGATCTTATCACCAATTTTTATTTCCGCCACTCTCACCTTTCCATCTTTACCAAAAAAGACCTTTGTGATTCTGGCCATTGGCCAATTTAATGGGGGTGAGTTTAGATTCTTTACAATAACTAAATCACCTTCTTTCAGGTTCTCATTAGCATATTTCCACTTGGGACGGCTCTGAAGCTGTGTGAGATAATCCTTAGACCAAGCTTGCCAAAAGTCTTGTTTTAGTTTTTTAACAATATTCCAAAACTTAAGACGATTGACTGGTACCTCTGTTAAATTAACTTCAGGGTATTCAATCAGAGCAGTGCCAATTAGAAAATGTGCTGGAGTCAAATACTTATATTCATTTGGGCTTAGTGGAAGCAGTGGTCTTGAGTTTAGCACACCTTCAATCTGTATGACAACTGAATTTAATTCTTCATAAGTTAAGGCCAAATTACCCACTACTCTCTTAAGGTGGTGCTTCACACTTTTGACCCCTGCTTCCCATATACCACCAAATTCAGGAGCATAACTGGGTATAAACATAAATTTTATATATAGATTATTACAAAAACTTATAACATTATTTCTATGAGACTTATTAGTCTGTAAATTATACAACTCTTTTAATTCATTAGCAGCACCCTTGAATGTTTTAGCATTGTCACAATAAATTTTAGTAGGCATGCCTCGTCTAGAAATAAAACGATTGAGACATGCCAAGAATGTTTCAGTTCTTAAATCAGAAACCACTTCCATGTGTATGGCCTTTGTAGAAAAGCAAACAAACAATGAAATGTAACCTTTTGTAATCAATGGTTTACGTATGCGAGCTATCTTTATGTTAAAAGGTCCACAAAAATCTACACCTACATGCTGAAATGGTCTTGTAGCTGTAACTCTGTCAGCTGGCAAAGAACCCATCAATTGTTTAGCAGATTCAGCCTTCAATCGTGAACATATAACACATTTGTATAGTACCTTTTTGACCTCCCGTATGCCATTGATAATCCAGAACTTTTGAGACAAGGAGCTGAGTACTAATCTAGCACCAGCATGGAGCAAACGTAAGTGCTCATTTTTGATTATGATAGAAGTGATATTGTTGTCCTTTGGCAGTATGACTGGGTGCATTTTATCTTTTGCAATGCCTGCATTTTGCAATCTGCCACCAACACGAATTAAACCAGTGCTGTCTATGAAAGGGTGGAGATTACCTATACCGGTCTTGATAATGATACCACCTAAGAGACATTTTATTTCTTTAAAAAATATTTGCCTTTGAACTGAGCGAATGATAATTAATAAAGAATTATGAAGTTCTTGTGGAGATAAATGTCCACAAATATTATTTTTAGAAATAGTAAGATAAGAACAAATTAAACTGTGTACTGCCTTTTTACAATTATTAAAGAATCTATACACATAAGCTAATACACGCTGTAGCTTATTGATATTGGAGAATTTTTTAAACAAGTCTAGCATTAACGGTGCTTGTTCGACTTCAATGTTACAAACATTACAGTTTTTATCTTCATCGTCTGATAGAAGTACTGTATTTAAATCAAAATAATGATCATGTTTAAAATGAGAATTGGATAGATACTGGGGACCGTTCCACCAAAGATTTTGATTTTTTAAGTGTTGTGGTTCTATACCACGAGAAATTATATCAGCTGGGTTATCAGCTGATTTTACATAGTACCAAGAGAATTTATCTGTGAGCTCTGTTATTTTCTTTACTCTGTTATTAACATAGATATTGGTTTTTAATTTGTCCGCTTGAATCCAAGCAAGGACTATTTTGGAATCACAATAAAGGAAAAGTCTATGTTCCAATCTAGTTTTGAGTAAATTACTAACTCTAACCGCAAGTTGTGCCAACAAAACTGCACTATTTAGCTCTAGTTGGGGTATTGTAAGTACCTTACCTAGTGGAGCCACACGAGACTTGGCACAAATTAATTTTGTTTTTACGTTGTCATTTGCTGTAACGGTTCTTAAATATAGGCAGCACCCGTACGCCTTCATAGATGCGTCTGCATAGCCTATTAATTCTGCAGTGACAAAATTTTCCTCCTTTATAAGTCGATCTATTGAAATGCTGTCTGCTATCTTTAGACCATTAAGGAACTTTTCCCACATCTGTAATTGTTTGTCAGGCAGCGGTGCGTCCCAATCTATTTTCAAAAACCAAAGCTCTTGCATGATTAACTTGGCAACTACAATTATAGGGCCAATCAATCCTAACGGGTCAAATAAAGTCCCAATAAAACTAAGCACTTTTCTTTTAGTATTCAAATTGTTACTATTCGTGTTAGGACATTTAAAAGTAAATGTATCCAAAATAACATTGTATTTTAGACCTAATGTTTTAATAATGGCTGATTTATTCAAATCTAATTCATTGATATATTTTTTATCACTAGAGATGTCGTCGAGCACTGGGGGATGATTGGAAGACCATTTGTGTAATTTAAAATTACCTAATTGTAACAAACCAATTAATTGAGACTTTAATTCAGATAACTCTTCCACGTCATCGCACCCAACTATGACATCATCAACATACGTATTATGGCACATTGCTCTCGCTGCGAGAGGATATTTATGTTTGTAGCGATGGGCAAGTTCTATGAGACATCGTGTGGCCAAAAAGGTAGAAGATTTGAGTCCATATGTTACAGTTTTTAATTGCAAACAACTGATGGGCTTACCTGGATCATCTCTCCATAAGATATTTTGTAAGACATTGTAAGTGTCATTTGTGAGAATACAGCGGAACATTTTTTCTATGTCACAGACAATTGTGTACACATAAGTTCTAAACAGTAGGAGAATATCGAAGAGCTCGCCTTGAACCACAGGACCATTCAGCATAACATCGTTGAGAGAAATCTTATTTTTAGAACGCATGCTTCCATCAAAGACCACACGCAATTTAGTAGTTTTGCTATCATCGTTTGTAACTGCATGATGCGCTAAAAAATAATTAGGAGTATTATAAACATCATAAGAATTTATGTCTATTTCCCTGGCATGTCCCATCTCTATATACTGATCAATGAATTTTTTATACACCTTCAATAGTGAAGGATTTCGTTTAAATCTATTTTCTAACACACAGAATCTTTGCAGGGCGACTGAGAAAGAATCCCCCAATTCTAGTTCATTTACTGGGCTGACTAATGGCAAATCTACAGTAAAAGTATTATTTTCAAGTAGTACTGAATTTTTAAAAATATGTTCAGCCTTTAAATATTCCTCAGTAAACTTGTCTGTCTTTTCTGGGACCTTCTCAGTCATCCAAAATTGCCCCATAACATTCTCAAGGGTTGTATGGTCAGAAATGGCAAAATTAGATACTATAATATTACTTGAATAATTATTTTGATTTTGAAACATTTTTGGCTCATTAATAACATTATAATTAAATTGATTATGCAGTTTACCTGCAACTACATATCCAAATGTAGTGTTCTGTAAAACTGAGCCATTATTTAATTTAATACAGCCACCTAATAGAATGGCAAAATATACATCCGCACCCAATAGCAATGATATTTTCGAGGGTACATTATACTGCTCATCAGCTAGCTTAATATTTTTGGGAAAAATAACTTTGGATGTGTCAATAAAAATTTGAGGCAAATGCGTAGTGATAGATTCAACTACATGACAATTCACTTTGTGATTAATATTTCTGTCGTAATTAGACTGTATGTTTATAATTGCTGAGTGATATAATTTTGTGGCTTTATTGCCTATGCCAATTATTTTACTAGGATGAGTGTTTGTGCGTAAACGCAATTCTTTTAAGAGTTCAGCAGTCACTAATGATGCTTGACTACCGCTATCGAGCAATGCACGAACTAGAAACTCGCGACCAAAATTGTCAACAATTTTTACCTTCATAGTAGGCAGCAATATGGTACCCCCCACGCTATCATTGCTACAGCACATTACAACTGGAGATTCAGTTGTCTTGCCAGCCAGCGAACCAGCATCTGTTTTATCACATAACAATTTGCTATGCATGCCTTTACATTTATGACATTTATAATTATTCTCAAGGGAGCACCTGCCACTATGGGCTTTTAAACATAGCGAACATAATTTATGTTCTTGAACAAATGAATTACGCGACTCTAAAGGAGCCATTTTAAATTTTGGACATCTAAAAATGGGATGGTCCATATTACAATATCTACATGCTAAATTGTAGCGAGTAGTGACATTGGAAACTCTCGAGTACGAATACTCTTTATAATTTTTGTCATTTGACATACTTTTATACGGTGAGCTATCCTCAAGTGCAATCGCACGTTTTTCTAAAAATGATATAAATTCTGCCATAGTAGGCAGTTTGTCTACATTTCTTTCCATATGGAAATTGCGACTAGTTAATAAATCTAGCTTTCTACATAATATTGAGATTAGAATCATATCCCATTTGTCTACAGGCTCATCAAGATTTTTTAACGCTTGTAATTGCTGTTTAACTTGACATAAAAAAGCCCTTATAGCCATTGCAGTACCCTTCTGCATGTTTGGAATATCAAGTAATATATTTATATGATTAGTAATTAATCGCGCCTTATTATCATACCGCGCTAACAATAAATCAAGAGCCTCTTTATATGAGCTGTTCACAAGCGGCAAATTTATAATTATTGAGAGAGCCTCGTCAAGGAGATACTTTCTTAAATAAAAAAGTCTCTGTACATCGGACAGTGATGCATTATTGTGAACAACTGCTTGGAAGAGCTCATAAAAGGGCCTAAACCTGGTTATATCCTTGCCATCGAAGGTTGGAATTTCCACCGCTGGAAGCTTGGATGCCACTAAGCTAGGACAAGTAGGCCTATTAACTTCTTTCAACTTGGTGATGCTGGCATTTAACTTAGCTAAAATATTAAAGTATTTTTCTTCTACATCCTCGATGTCTTCATCATCCTGTTCATCAATTTCTAAAATACTGGATTGCGTGAGCTCGTACGTGTGATAGGTAGCCATCAACTTTTCTTTCTTCGCCTCCAGCAGCTCTACCGTACCGGATTCGAGGGCCCTTGCGTCGCTGACATAATTGTCCATTCTTGAAATCGAACCTTTTGCAGTCGTCCGCGCCGTTTTAAGCCTCTTCAACCCCTCCATCTTGCTTAGATGATAAACTCGTACTTGTATGTTAGATGAAACGTGGATGAGAAAACTAATCCAGCTTAATCCAGGAATTTAGCAATTTTTTAATAAATCGGTACTTGTAGATAATGATAATAGAATTGTACCTTGATGAGTAAAAAAGTATTTTACTCTCTTCTAGGTTCCTTGCACCCCTTTCCGTATAATAAATTTCTTGAACAATTTTTCTTGAAATGTGAACATGTAGTATCCAAAATATATGTGAATCCGCTTAAATCAAGCGTTACATTACCCAATCAATGTCAATTGATGACTTGCCAGGCCGCCATAGGGTAAATGTAAAGAAATAGCTTGCACATGTGCCGATTACTACACAGATGTAACCTCAAAACACCACGAATTCACACGCGGTTAATAATGGTTTGTAAGACCAAATTTGTTTTAATTCTCGAAGGACCAGCTTCGCATTTACGAATTAAAACCTTCTTGAAATGTAGTTGTAAAATCCAAATCCTCCGTGAATCCGCCAAAATAGAGCGTCCCAATTACCCATTCAATGGCAATCACCAAGGGGCAAATGTAAAAAAACGCCAAAAACACAATGTAAAACACACGCGGTTAATAAACTCGAAGGATCGGCTTTGTAAGGCATCGAAGGACCAGCTTCGCATGTACGAAATAAAACCATGCGAGTATTTGTAGATTGAATAATTATTCAATTGTTTAATGATAAAATTATTTTACACTTTTTTAATATAAATTTAACCACAAATTCTAATGATATAAAATGGTTGCGAATCATGCTACGACAGTGCAAAAGCCAAAACACGAGTGACTCGAAAGCCATACGGCTGTAGCGTGCACAGCAGTCGTCGTTGTGTTGCCCAACACGTCGCTGTGTTGCCCTGAGTAAGATTTCTACCAGAGACAACAATACAATATTAAACTAGAATGTCAACAGAGACACATTTTATGTTCTGTGCTAATTTTGTACTGAACAATATAGTTTTCTGTGAGGCAACAACAGAATCCGTTTTAACTTTATTTATAGATACATCTATCAGTTCAAAGTAATCTTCTTGTTAATCTATAGATACAGTGGCGCCGCGTGGAGTTCTTTAATTGCCGTTTTCTAGGTAGCATTCCCAATCTTTTATACCTGAATACTATTGAAGAATTAATATCACGACATGCTCTGCGTATACGAGATCTTGTTTGCATATTTTGCCATTATTTTATTTGCAAACGTTTTGTATTTTTATATGTTTAATATTTTATCCATGCTTAATTATATATTGTTCTCTCATTTGTCTATTGTCCGCAACTAAGTAAACGATATCGCTGTCCCTTTTTGGTTTAGCTTTCACTCGCTCTAAGTGAAGCCTATTCCGAATTCTGAGAACACACAATTATAAAACCGACATTAATATACGTTACGCAAATCTGGGGAAACACATGCAACACCAACTGAAACAAGAAAACTAAAAAAGAAACTGCAAATCATGCTGAACAAATGTTTAAAACTAGCACCTTCGCAGTATAACATGACTACATTTTTTTTTAATAATAATTCACGGACTTCTTAGGACTACGGTCCTTTTTTCGCCCTTCTTCATTCATTTTATTAACATTTTAGATTTCATTTATTATTACACCTAAACTTTTTACCCGCTATATGCCTTATCCTGTCCATGACTAAGCACACTGGCCACCTCGGATACCTTAGTAGTTCCTGCATACTCGTTGGCAACACCACTCCATTTTTTACCAAAACTCTGTATAAATTATTTCTGCAGGACTCCGTTTCTGTACATTGGAAGATCAAATGTTCCGGATCTGCTACCCCTTCTCCACAATTGCACATATCTTCTTGTACCAAGTGATTTCTTTTAAGATGTGCTTTTAAGACCCCTGTATGGTCTACCCTCAGTCTCGAGATAAGTGATAACACAGTGATAACTTGGGCTTTCCACCACCAATGACGTCCGCACACCGAAGACTGTAAACTGAAAAATTTTCTTCCTTTCTCTGAATTGTTCCACATACCTTGTCACTTCTCTTTCACTTCATAACATGACTATAACATGAATAAACAAACTTATTCAATATACATCAAAACAGTCATAAAGCAGCAAATAGATACATTTTACAGCACTATAAAAGATCATGACAATCTACTAATACATCATCTGTGACAATACACACACGACAGCCTACCCTGATCACTCGCAATTACTCTAGTGCAGTATTTAAAAGATATTCGATTTGCTGGAAAACTCTCAACTATGAAGTACGATTTAACAACTGGTAAAGGTTGCGTAGTTACGTAGTTAATGCAATGTAATGATGACGAGATGGCTCAACGGTTAAGTCTTTGAGAAGAGGTCTCATCATTTAGGATGTACATATGTCGCAGGATCAAATCCAAGCCAGCTCTGATATATAATAAGACTTGTGACATATTTACGGATATGAAAATAATGTACGAAGAGGAATAAAAAATGTAATAACAAAGTAGCATTACAATTGACGAAGAGGATTACAAGACATCGTTGAAGACAAAATACTGATACCCATAATAAGGAACATGCAAAGTCTGTATCCAGTTGTCTTCTGATGAATAAGACCTACTTAAGGCAAACATCAGAAGGGAGTATAGAGAATTTATATTTTCTATTTCCGCTTCCTATATTTTATCGGAAATCTACAATAAAATGAATTCCTGAACAAAATCTTTATAAACAAGAACGCCCATTGTCTGTAACACATCACTCAATAAGTTAGTAGGATATATAAGTGTGCGCCATTATTGTCAAATCGATATGATTTTTAGATAGTAGACATTGATTTACTTGAAAGGTATTTTTTTCAGTTAAAAAGCAATACTCTATCAACACACGCAATTCAGCTTTTTTCCATTGTAGTCATAATTACGGAAGTAGTGTCACTAAATCCACTGTAACTCGTAAACTAGTTGGAATGTAATGACATTTTAACACGTATCGTTCGAAGGTAGGTACTATCTAAAAATCATATGGATTTGTAAATAGTTGCGCTATTTATATGTATACTAACAAATAAGAAAAATAACAAATGAAAACCCAAATTTGGTTGTAATTTTTTTGGTGCAATTGTGCGAAAATAATATAGTTTAATTTTTGTTTATCAATGGCTGTAAACTACATTTATTTAACATACTTTTGCAATTTGTTTCGACTTCTTCTTTATTTTATCTTATTTTTAAATTATTGCTTTCAATTTCTTACGCTCTCGGAAACGACACTAAGCGTCGACAGTCTTCCGCCACTAACTGAAAATGATTTAAGGGATGAAATAAATATTTTTCTGTTGTCAACGTTTCGTAAAATATATATAAAATTCTCATTTTCGAAATGATATTTCTAATTACAATAAAGTATTGTGTTATACCGTTGAGTTTTTCTATGCAGCAAAGTCTTCATATTTTGAGCATTCGCTTTATTTTTATCATTTAGATTTTTCGTGTAATATAATGACTGTTTCTATAAGAATAAAAGAACAAAATAGACCCGCGAATGCAATGACTTTACTGTACATTAGCGAAAAACAAAACGAGCTGTATAATGTTAAGTCAGAAGAGTAATTAAAATAAGAACGTTATAATTTATTACTTTATAATGAATGTTTCCGCGGGACCATTCAGAATTCTCGTTTGTTGCATGCGACATTATTTAATGTACTTTAAATATCAGAGTGCCGAACATATTAAAAAAATGGTACAAAGCAAGTACGAGAAGTACATGAAGAGTACTTTAGTAATTGTAAAGTAAAAATCTCTCGTTAAGAAAATGTAATTGTTTTACTATTTTACTGTTGCGAATTATTTTTGTTCTAATTTTCAATTTTAATTCATAGACTTAGAATAGACATAGACATAGAATGTACAACTATATTGACAATTGTTTCACCAGGGTGCTTTAATGGTGTTATAACACAAATTCATATAGCATCAAATGAAAATTATTAAGTCATAATAATTCTTATATTTTACATAGTAGTTATTAAAGCATTGTAGTACCCAGGTACTATATTCACATAGTAATTTTTACTCTATATTTCTCACAGTTTAAAATGATATTGATTTTTATTTTCAAAAAATTATTAATAAATTTTAATAGGGAGACAGTATTGCGCAAGAATTGCTACCAACCAGAATCTTATCACATTTGTTATTTTTAATGTAGTGAATGAAAAAACTCTATGACCACCTGTGAATAATTTATCAAAATTGTGTCCAAGATAGGACGGTAGTTCTTATTTTTGAATATGTTTGCATTACACTCAAGGGAAGGAGTGTGGGAGGGATATCCTTCGTGGCGTCACATTCTACTTCAAAAAACGAAAACTTAAGCAATCTAAGATCATTTTTTTAAACATATGACGTCACCACAAGGTTATATGAAACTTATGGGAAAATTGTTTTTTTTGCATATCTCTAATATAATTACTAGTATTATCAACTTTATAGAGAACAAAAGTTTCTATAATTAAACCCCATTCCCACTTACTGTTTTTAGTTTTAATTTAAAGTTTTAACCTTAAATGTAATTTTGAAGTTGTAAAATCGTGCGACAGGAGACAGTAATATACATTATTTTGTAATAATTACTATCTTTGTTAATATAAATTATTGTATTTAATATAATTAATTTTATTTATTAATATTTCACAAGCTGAAATTTGCATGATAGGTTATAACCTTAATTTAACACTAAAACTCAGTAAGTGAGAATGGTGCTTTATTCTTTTTTTTTTAATTTAATTTTTAGAATATTCCAATTACAATGATTATCTACCCTATATTACATATATTCTATTATATCTATTTTATTGATTTAATTATTCTGGTGAATTCTATAATTATTGTTTATATCATATTTTTGTAAATTCATAAGCCGTACAAGCAAAAAATTTTAAATTTCTCACGGAACCTTAAATTAAATACAAATTAAAAAACCTCGAGAGAACCCTTTATCAAATTAGTATTAATTAATTTTTTTTTTAAATAATATTTTCCTCCGGTAAACCTTTGTGATTTTGTATTTAAGACTGATTTTATACTCAGCGACCATTTTAATGTTAAATGTATAAATAATGATATTTCTGACATTATAAATCTTGTAAGCGGATAATTAAATATTATTTACTTATGAAAATACGCAGACAGTTCAAAATGAGTATGTTGGGTAAATATGACCCCGGAATTATTCCGAGGATCGCTTGTATTCATTCTAGGCTAAGGACCTTTACAAATACAGATAAGTTCCTTCATAAATTTTTGTGATAATTAACTTGAAAGCTTCAAATATATTTATCAAAAGTTTTTAACAACTTTAGCTTATATTTTGAGAAATATAAAGATATAATATAGAGTAAATTCCAGTATATTCTGGTGATAAAATATCTATTCCGAATTGGATTCGAACCGACATCTTATATTTAGTACATAGATGCTTTATCAGTCAAAATATCTCGGCTCGACAATTTACACTCATTATTATTGAGAAAAACACAACATTAAAGGACAATTAAAAACATCATGGTAGAGTTTCTCATCGACCATACCTTTTGAACAAGCTACTGCAGTTGAAACACACGTAAAACAATTAAGAAAGAAAATGATTAGAATTAGATATAGATTAGACAGAGAAAGGAATTTATAGTTTCCAAATGAAATAAGTAAATAAACATTTATTTTTAAAATTTTTTTTCCGAAATATTGGATGTCGTACCAGTGATGACGCTGCTTTAGGGCTACCCCCAAGCCCAATCAATATGCTACACAGAATCATTAAAATTTTAAGACGTTGTAAGTAAACCTAACAAAGAGAAACGTTGAATTAATTAGAAAATAAGAAGATATGTACAAAAATAATGATTTGTAGATATATTTTTGTTTTATTTGATCCTCTTTTCTTTCTTTAATACCATTAAGAGGGTAAACTACCCTCTAAGACTTCTACTTCTCTTCTGTTTAGTTACATTGTTTTACAAGATCAAATATTTATAAATTAATAATATAAAGGAATTAAAAATGGTATTGTTATAAGAAAAAAGAGAAATGTATATTTTATCAAAATCCTTTGTATTGGCCGGTTGATTTAATTCTTATTTAATTAAAAAAAGTATTTGACTTTTCTTTTCAATTTTTTTCTTTGTTATTTTTCAGAGGGATACTTATATATACTTTAAGCCAAGGTTATAACCTCGAAATAGCTTTTCTGCAATAATCGTACTAATAGCACTTATTGAGACGCGTATGCCTTCTCAACTATGCCTTCATTTAATTATTAGGTTAAGAAATAACGCGAAAAACATATTTTTAATTAAGTTAGTAAGCATTCAGATAAGCGTCCGCATGGGTCGCATCAAAGACATAGGAAGAATAACGAGAAAGCGGTAAGGAACACTGTTTTCAACAGGTAAACTGTTTTCGAGCATATATTCAGCGACTATATTTCTCGGTCGCAGGGCATTGTTGGTTTAATCAACAGAGATATTTACGAATACTATTCAAAAGTATTTAAATACATACATACAACTAAATATAACACAATAGAATCCCCTGTTTTGCTATTGTTAAAAATTCTGTAGAGTCATGATACATGACTCGACATGGCTCGTGCTCGTTTTCGTTGAAAACTTCGTTTCTCGTTTAGTTTGCAATCAATCGACTCGTGTGCCTTATCGTGTTTTATCTCACTCGCATACATGTTCGATCTCTCACTAACAACAGTTGTAATCACATTCGCATTGGGTAGATTCGGGGCTGAAGTTTGCAACCAGTCGCCTCGTGTGCGAAGTGCCTAAATGTATTACCATCGGCATGCTTCGAAAAGCAGCTGATTCTCGTTGTAGTCATTGTGCCAGTAGACCTACAAGGTTCATGCGTACGCCTTCATTCCTATATCTATGATAATTCTAATGCGTTTAATGTGAGGCATGTGTATTTGTGGACGATCACCTCGTACTGATGTACTCATCAAATCTTGTACTCGATATAATGACACTCAGTATTGTTTAGAATTGAATATTTAGAAACGAAACAACATCTAATTATCATCATCATCATCATCTTGGCGCTAGAATCCATGTAGATCCTTGGCCTCCCTTAAGTTTTTTTCTACTCCTTCCTATTGGTTGCTTTCCTCTTCCAATTCACCTCATCTGTCTCCTATGGGTGCTCCTCCACTTGTTCTTTCCAACTTGGCCTAGGTGTTCCTCTTATTTCTTCCATTCTTTCTGGATCCTTTTGTATAAATCTCTTAGTGATATATTTCCTTCAATTCGTTCTACATATCCTAACTATTGTTGCCTTTTTCTCTTAATTTCTGTCACTATATCGCTTTCCACACGTGCTGGTCCGATAATAGAACCACAAAACATAACAACTTTGATACGCTCAAACGCTATCGTCTAATTTGTTGTAGAACTTAATATTTACAAGCAAAGTTTCCCATGGCAAACCAAAACAGATCGTTATTTCATTTTAAAACCATAACCAAAGTGTTTAGGAGTTTGTCTTCATTTTGTCACAATCTTTAAGATCATCCAAGCGTGATGTAAACTTCTTTAATTATGTTTTGGGGTAAGAAACTGTACAGTCTATAGTCAGTCGCCTGATAACTAACTAACTAACTAACTTCCAAAAGTTTTCAAAATCAGAAAATGCTTTTATCTCAAAGTAAATATCTTATTCGTAGAAGCATAGAACGGGGATCTTCCTAAGCGAACAATGCGGTCCTCCGGATCCGTCCGGATGCAGATCCGGAAGGGACAAAGTATGTTGCTTCTGCTAGATATATACAATAGATATGTTCTGAGTTTGTGATGTAGGTATATTTTTTTTGTGATGCTCACAATTTCATTTTAATGGAATTTTATATATAGCTGATTTTTCATTGTGTTGCATTTATTTCTCTAGTTGTAACATATCCAACCAAATTTTATTTTAAAAGGTTTTTTTTCGAATGATTTAAATTTATTTTAGAATATTATATCCTCCATTATATAAAGGACAGTGGTGGCGAACCTATGGCACAGCAATAGTTGAAACCATTCATGACTAGATATAATTTATTTTATGTAAGAATTAAATGTGCTTAGATTATACTAAAATAGACTTGCAAGTTATATGTAAAAGTCTTATATTTTAAAAATGTTAAATTTTATGTTATATATAAATTAATTATTATTAAATTATAATGATTATAATTGTGGCTATGATAGATAATATCAAATTTAAATTTACATTTCAATTTAAAAAAATTTATTTAGCGTGATAGTTAAAATTTAAATCTGTGGCTCTTCAATAATTGTGAAAATCTTGTTTATACATTTTTGTACAGATGTATCAGCAGCAGTAAGTAGAACTGTTCGGTTGACTATGCAAAAAATATCTGAGCACACTGTTTTAAAACGTTCTATTGTTTGTATACAGTCCCTAAACATGTGACTGCCCAAGTAGTTAATATAATACTTTAATTAGCTTGTAAAAACAAAGCAAATGCGAAAGTACACCTTGCACCATGTAACGAACCTTGGAATTAGTAAGAATGAAACTTACACTGCAAGAACATTTTCTACAAGGAATTACCTAAATATAATAATTTATGTCTATGGACTGTGGTATGACTAATATAGATTTTAATAACAGCCTGATAGAGTAAGCATAGGCGAGACATTTATTATTTTACTAATTTCGTCTTCAAAATAGAATTTTAATTTGTAAAAAAATATTTAGTTGTCTATTTATTGAATATAAATTACTAGAAATATAATTTTATTAACTTAAAACAGAACTAAAAATAAATAAACCCGAATAAGTATTCTTCTCTTCGTTATTTAGATTTTTCTAAATAAATATTTTAATACTATTTAATTCTATAAATAGTTAATTCTTTTAATGTTACAGGTATATTAAAAACATTGAAAAGAAATCAGGCTTTATTATTATGCAGCGTGATTTCTTGTCCCAGTCGCAACAACTGGCAACAATATTTCAGCCAATGATACCAATACTCAATAATTCCATCCTAAACTTTGGAAATAATGTTGTCACTTAATCGTACTCATTCGTTATCAATAAAGCTACAAAAGAGCACTACTTCCTATTTATATTTAAAGACTCTTACTATATATTTGAAAATATAACAATCATACTGAAGAATTCTAATAGACTGCTTAAGTTGAACTGAAAACAAATAAATAAATGGATTGAGATCTCTAACATTTCCAAAAGAAGCTGAACTATAACATTAAATACAAAAAGAAATTTTAATGAGAAGGTAAGATTACGAATAAAAGTATTTTTATCTGGAAATATTATTATATATTTAGAATAAATATAGAAATATTTCTTTCATTTGCAGGAATTTTTGTAACACTATATTATTGGAAAATACAGAATAAGATTTTCTAAAAAGAATCTTCTCCTCAGTCAAACGAAGAATTTACTTCTAATAAATATCCAGAAAACAAAGAATTATATCTACAAACTATGTCAAAATATCTATGCATTTATCTGCAGTTTAACAAAAATTAATACAACACTAAACAAATTTAAAAATAAAATATTGTGCATCAAAATATCTTTGAAAATTAAATCTAACTACAAAGAAAACTTGAGAATTCGAAAGGAAATTCAACCAAAAGAAATATAGACATCTTGCACAACCTCTAAATATATAAAAATTCTCCTGAAAAATAAAAATAACTACTCTTCTAAAGACAACAAAGCTGCATCCAATTTGTGAAATAAAAGCAGTTCTATTAGATTATTTATATATTAGAATATTATTATTTCAGTCGATATTTATGTAAATTTGTATGCCAGTAAATATTTTGAGTATATATAGCAAAGTATCATACTATATTTATAAGCAACCTCTGCAGGTCTGTTATTCTTTTTCAATTTAAAAAGAGTACATATAAATTCATGAAGTGCATTCAATATAGTGTTGAATATATTCAATATCAAATGTTCATTGATATATGCAATTGATTCAAATATGCATGCACATGCTACTGCAGTTATTGCACTTACCAAAATACGTTCCCTTCAGTTTGTTCATCATGCAGATGGATATTCATTTGCACACACATTGTCTAATACACAAACTATACGAAAGATTAATTAACCGGTTGAAAATTCACAGGAAAACAACAGTTTACTTAATATAAAAGCGTTGTGTATTTGGCAATATCACTTATATTTAAAATACACTACATTTTATCGTAAACCTTACTCTTGTACAATCATTTATTACTTTTTAAGATCTAAGGATAGGAGAACTAATAGAAATAATTATTGTTAGCTAATGAGCCTATTATATTATAACAAAAACTACTGTTATTTTTCTAAATGACATAAACAATACTTGTGTACTTGTTATATTATTTATAAGGCAATGAAATACTTCCAAACTGCAAAGGGGACCTAATAAATTGCATAAAAAGATTTTCTGAAGTGCAAGTTCTATAGCAACTAACCTAACCTTAAAAAAACAGGTAGTGTTTGGAAAATTGATAATGCTCAGACGTATTTGATCAACTAAAGATTAAGTGTATTAGCGATATTTGTGTAAATTAGTTGTGGAAATAAATTTAAACATTCTTGTAGATGATTAGCATGTTTATTATAATGACAAATGTCAGAATGTGTACCACAATATCTAAGAAACATATGTAAGCAAAGAAACCAATTACAAGGTAATGGTCTTTGATAAGGATTGTTTCTTAAACTAATAGATACGCTAATTAATTTAAAAGCAATAAATGTTTGTACAAGTACCTTAGTCTTTGCAAATATCACTATTTCTTAATCACTTTGATTGTCCAAACAGATTTATAACCCTCAATTATTACGTGTACGATTAAAACATTTTTTAATTCGGATTATTTGAAACTTTTTATGAACTGAGGGTAATTGGCACTTATTTACGATCACCACTAATTAATAATATATATAAAATGCTATAATTTATTTAATTTAAAATAGTAATCGTTAGTTCCACGTAAGCAAACACTTTTAAAGTACAGTTGGTTAGAGTTAGTTCAGGCGATGGTAGCCATGCATTGTAGTCAAATCCATCTATATTTGAAGATTGAAATTAATATTAATAAATCTTAAAATAATAATTAATTAAAATATGTAACATTTTTATTTATAATATGCTTTAATGAGAAATTGTATTTCTTTATTAATTAATAAATTAATTATTGGTTTACAATTTATTATTACTGGAGACCGGAAACGCCTGAGGATACCTTTGCCATTATAACATTATATTTTTTTTGTTGGTATCCTTTCAGTTTGTTGGCGTCATCAGTGTTTTAACTAATTTGTAAGTGTCATTAAATAATATATTTTTAAATTATTTATAATATATTTACATGTTAAATATTGTTAAAATATATTTGTTGAAAATATAAGTGAAAGATTTTTCAATCAATACTGTAATCTATTGTGGATGATCTTTGCTAAGCATAGATTTTAAATCTTTGGGTACAGCTTTGTAACTGTTAACATTGGTTCGAAGGTGTAATAACAATTAATACTTTGATCTAATTTTAATTATAATTAAACCGTGATAATTTATTTAATGTATCTGTAAATTTACGTATAACTATAATTTGACCATTTCAAATGTCTCAAAACCTAACCTAACCTAACATTACGTGTGTGTCCCGTTTCATGTCAGTGCATATAAAAACTTTATAAAAAACTAGACTGTATGTTCAAGATGCTTATACTTTATGAATATTTGCAAGCTAATATCTTTAACTGAATCACAATATTATTTTATTATTATACCACAATATTATACAACTACATATATTATCATTTCATATCAAAACTAAATGCAGAAATCTTTTTTATTGGTATGTGTCTTAACTTATTAATTACCAAATTTTTCAATCGTTCATGCTTAGATTTCTTAGAAAATTCTTTTACTTTATATTTCAACATACGCTGCTAAACAAATATTCATAAAGTATAACATCTGGGCATTAGATATAAAGTGTTGTGCAATTTGTAGTGTGAGTGCAGGTGTGTGTGTGTTATACTTTGACTGCTTTTGTTCTGTGCTTTGAATGTGATTCCTTTGAAGACCACACGTGCGGAGTATTGCGCTACAGGTTTAAACAGGTAATTGCTTATTCTATTGTGCTTGTTTGCATGGAAAGAATTATATATTCAATGTGTAAAAACATGTACCCTCCTTGCTAGTGAATTTTTAATACTATGCGTACAGGAGTAGAAGTTGACTACGTTATTTAAAAAGTCTTTATATATCTTTATTAAATAATAGAATGGTCCCAGAAGTGGTGCACACGATATGCTCATGTAAAAAACCAAATATATTTATGTAAAGACATTTATATATTAGGATTTATTTATTACAAAAATGTATAAGTACTGGAAGAGTGCTACCACTTCTGGCGCTACATTGAATATATATTTATTTTAGTTTCTTATTTTAACGCGGTTTAGAATAAGAAGTATATGATTTTTTATTTATGCTTGCACAAATGCTGCAGAGTCATTTAACAAATGCAGTTTTCAAATCAGTAGCCTAGGTTGAAAATTGTCTTGCAATGCAGATTCACATTTGCTAGCTAGCATTATATTTTCTACCTGGAGTGTAATACATTAATAGGATGGCTATGAGGCAGAAAAATATGTATCTTTTTAATTGAAAAGATTAATTTTTTATTTGTATAAGCAGTTTGGTACTATCTAATATTTTTATAATAATACAATCTTGTTTTAATAATTTAGTTTGTTTACATAATATAACTTAAAAAATACAGAAAACCATTTAACTTTTGTTTATGATTATTTTTTGACCTTTTAACTTGTAAACAAAAATAATTTTAATAGTCTCCTAAATACAAAAGACACCAAATTCGCTCTTTCTTGTTTCTTTCAAATTATTTTTTGTTTTGTAAAGGTATTTGAATACGTAAATTGTTTTACAACTTTAATATTTTAAATCAAAACTAAACAAAGAGGATGATAAAAATATATTTTAAATTTAATTCGTCGGTGTTTCGGCATTATTTTTAAGTATTTCTAAATATGTTTATTGTTTAATTATACACATTTTTTCTACATTTTTATGTAGTAGTACGTTTTAAATATTTAATAAATTTATTTAAGGTCGACTTGTTTCTGATGCTAAGTCCTATACCACTTCATACTATGTTTGCAGTTTTTATTGTCATTGCCACTATTTTAGTTTTTATTTTGAATGTACTTTTGTATGTATGCGTCGTACTCCAGTAATATACTTTATTTAATAATATTTATTATATTTATTTACTATAAATTATTAGATTTAGTACGATTATTTTTACTTCTATATTTTTCAAAAGCTGAACTATACATTTAAGGTTGGAACATAAAATTAAAACTAAATCTCAGCTATTGAAGCTAACAATCGATCTTAAATTACCTATTATATATTAGTCCGAAATTCTTATTCTGGTTTGTAATTTCCAGCGTTCTCACATGGAGTGGGGTGGGTGAAACAAATATAATTATAAAATGAATCATATAAATAAACCAATCAGGAGATTTATAAATTTTAGAACAGTTCTAAAGCATATTTTAGAACCAGAGGCCCTATTCCTGAGTCTTGTGACCAATGGTCGTGATCGAACAGATATGATTTATATGATTGAAACATTTTACGAATTACTTTTAAAGGAGTATTTCTGAACTATATTTATAATTAATATTAAAATACAGCAATAGCACAGAAATACTGTTTTAAAAGTGATTCGTAAAATGTTTCACTCATATAAATCAGATCTGTTCGATCACCACGATCATTGCTCAAAGTATAAATCAGATTTGTTCGATTACGATCCTTGCTCGCATGATTCAAGAATAGGGGCCACGGTATTAAAAAAAATCAGATTCCAGAATAATAATTTCCATAAGATACACATTGCATTTGCATAGAATTGTGTAACAAATTCAGACAAAAATTCATCTTAAAAGAAATTAATAACCGGTTCTTAATTTTAATATGCAATTCTCTATTAAATTTGTATTAAAATTAAGAACATTTTTAACAATGATGTATTTACAGTGTATGAATCTTATGACACGTATATATAGAGCTGGAAATAGCGTATCAGAAAAGTATCCTGAATCACATTTGTACAAAATAGCAGTTAATTTAAAACAGCCAGTTCATATTAAAAAATGTTTTACATTATCAAAGATATATATATGTAGGAATCTATATAAACGAATATAGCTGAATAAATTAAAAAAAAGGACCAGGATCGTTTTACTTTCAGCTAATGTTTATTACATATTTTACAGGCTTAGAGTATTTAGCTTGATAGCTTAAAAAAAAAAAAACAATATATCCATATACGAGACCAGTATTAATTACATTCACCCCTTCAACCCCATTTCATAAATTTCATTATATCTAATACCATGTGACATTCCAACATCCTTTACACAACATTCCTTTCCTCTTGACGCTGATCCTACTCCTCCTTCTCCTCCTGTGCGTTTCGTATATATGTTTGTGTGAATATGACATAAAAAAGAATCAATATAACATTTAAAAAAACATCCCCTTCACTTAAAATACACCGTAACTACATTTACATATTGCTAAGGCTTATGAAATTAGCCCTTTTTGCATATACATATACATATATAAATGTATATACAGTTGACCCTTTCAATTTATATTTATTATGCACCCCTTATGCTTGTTTGTTCCTAACCTTAATAATTATTACCACCAACAAATGAAAGCAACAATATATGTATACTCTGAGTACTTTTATATACATATATATGTGGGACTCGATGTTTTAAATATATCGATGTTTTATTTTTAGGGTGAATCTACATTGTAGATACGATTGTCTTACGTTAGATTAGTCCTTGTGGTAAAGACATGGGCTAAAATCTGTTTTAATGCATTTTCCTTATTAAAAATTTAGGACTGTGAATTTTCTAATAGAAACAGCTGGGAATAGACAGATATTTGTTGTGTATTTATATATATAAAAGAAGTCCGTATATAAAAAAGGCCGTGTCGTTATTTATATGTACGTGTCATATACGTAAACAGTTGATTTTCTGCACACATATATGAGGCCACGATAGAACTCAGCATCCAAAACAGGCCAACGTTAAGTAAATTAAATTTAAGGTAGTTGGATCGTGGAATGACTTTTCAAAGGATTTTAATAAAACTTCATTTAATTGCTCTTTAATTAATTATAAGACATATTGACCTCAGGTCGATTAAAATTTACCACTCCATTATTGAGAAAAACGATATTAAAGTTTTGTTATTTTAACACAGGCTCTTATGGGAAATAGTAATTTCAATGTTATTTTTATCGAATAAAATAAAAACGATTCAAAGGAATTCAATAAAAATTTAATATATTATAGAAACAGTAGTTATTAATCACATAAAAAAAAATGGAAATTATTGTCCACGCCATTACAGAAATAAAATTTTGTAAACATTGAAAATACGTGTATATACGTGTATGTATGTGAATATACGTGTAGATACTATTTACATGTAGTGAGAACAGTGAGAATACGTGAATGTATATACGTGTATACGTGTATGTATGTGTAGATACTATTTACATGTAGTGAGAACAGTGAGACTGTACTTTCACAAAAGTTTTTAACGAGACTATTTGACACTAACGTTCCAGCTACATTATAATTTTAGGTTGCTGAGTTATACTTTTGAGCATGACTATCTCGGACCAACTACCTTAAATCAGGAGTTCTCACACTTATGACCGCTGTACCTAACAACTCTGCAGATTTCTCAAATAAAATCTAATCGATATTGAAACATCGATATATTTTTTCCTCCACTAGTATGACTTTAAAATCTAATCTCAAATTTCACCCCTTATTTTTCCGCTTAATTTGTATAAAGCCTTAAGTGATTTCAACCGTGTTTGACATATGGATTGACGTGTGTTTGCGTGGAAGGGTGTAATTAATATATATTCCAAAAGGGTGTGGGGTTAATTGATCGAACATCGGTCATTTACGTATTAAATAATCACAGTTTTATTGTAAAAGGGGTTGTATTTTATAATCGTTTTGATTATTAGCATATTTTAAACCACAAATTAATTTTAACTTAGGGGTTAGTTTTGTGTTCGCTGAAGGGGTGAGAGTGTCGGATTTCTGAATGTACCCTTGGGTTCACTTGTGAGAGAAAATGGTTGCCATTATTCAGAAAGATGATTTGAAAACCTGAGCCCAAAATGTGATTTAATTTACATGAGAGTATAATTTCAAATTGTCAGCATAAAGAATCATTCTCACCTACTGTTTTACTTTTCTTTTAATTACATTAAATAAAATATTTCATATAAAATAAATATCATTAGTTTGATAGTGCGCAAATTCTATTGGTTAAAAAAAAATATATAAATTAAATAATGATAATAAATAATATTAATATGAAAATAAAAACTTAAAACTAAATAACCGCATTCTGTTCTGAGACTTACAGCATACAATTTAGGTTTAAACATAAAATTAAAACTCAAATTTATAATTGAAACAGTAGGTGAAAATGGCACTTAAAAGTGTTATAATACAAAACATATATAAGTAATAAAATATAAAAATGTTATATGTTACATATTAAAAAATGTTATGTCATTTCTTATTTCATGGAAGAAAATGTGTATTACATTTTAAAAATAGTTTCGTATTTTCTTAAAGATTTTAAAGTCTTTATATTCTTCTATATTTTATGTAACTATAAAATATTCTTTTGTGTTTTGTTTTTGTCGTAGATCAGGGCCTTTTTAGCAACACGAAGCTAATATTGTAGAGTCTGTAGAAAGTACCGATTTTATTTATCGTTGTTCATCATATTCATAATATCTAAACTTTATGTGTTAGTCAGGAGTGGCCTTAGCCTTTATTTATAAGTTTTTATAAAAGTGCGGATTACTGAACGTTGCAACGGTTAAGGTAGTTGTATCGTGATAGTCATGCTCAAAAGTATAACTCAGCAACCTAAAATTATAATGTAGCTGAAACGTTAGTGTCAAATAGTCTCGTTAAAAACTTTTGTGAAAGTACAGTCTCACTGTTCTCACTACATGTAAATAGTATCTACACGTACATACACGTACATACACGTACATACACGTACATACACATACACAGTCATTTCTTGATTTTATAAAAATTTTCAATGTTTACAAAATTTTATTTCTGTAATGGCGTGGACAATAATTTCCATTTTTTTTATGTGATTAATAACTACTGTTTCTATAATATATTAAATTTTTATTGAATTCCTTTGAATCGTTTTTATTTTATTCGATAAAAATAACATTGAAATTACTATTTCCCATAAGAACCTGTGTTAAAATAACAAAACTTTAATATCGTTTTTCTCAATAATGGAGTGGTAAATTTTAATCGACCTGAGGTCAATATGTCTTATAATTAATTAAAGAGCAATTAAATGAAGTTTTATTAAAATCCTTTGAAAAGTCATTCCACGATACAACTACCTTAAAGGCTAAATAATATACATTATGGTTTTGGTCATTGGTGGTCATTGGTTATGGCTAATTAATAAAATTATGGTTTGTCAGACTTGTAACTAAACTAATAAACCAAGTTCCAAGCATAAAAAAGAAAAAATATTTTCGCCGCGAAACAAATAATACTTCCGCCGCTAAAAAAGTAATATTTCCGCCGCTAATATAATTATACTATTCCAAAATGTTTAATATTAAAATTATATTAAAATTCGTAACATTAGGTAGAAAATATTACGTTAAATAATACATGAGTTTACGTTTTGTGTTTGGAGGGATTACATCAATGTATGCAAATGACGTTATTTAATATTTCATCTATGATACACATCAGGACTTCCTTAAATTTAGCCCTGCATTGTGTTGTATTGTGTATATAAAACACAACCTATAACAGCTTATAGCAAAACGACGTTGTCTCTGAGGAATTATGCAAAACATTTATATTTAAATTTAGAAGCTTAATCTATTTTTACTGCTCGACTACCGAACTGGAACTGTTACTCCAGTATTCAACTGGAACACTGAAATTGGAATAGGTCCTGGAGATTTGTTGGTTTGTTCCCCAATTAGATTTACATTTAAGGAAAGAAAGGTCATTTGAAATGCATTACGACTTGATTTATAATCCGCTCCATTTTATTTTATTGGGTTTAATTAAAATAACATTACGAGAATTGACCAACTTCTTCTAATTTTTTTACTTGAATATCTAACATATCACACAATAAATTTATAGGATGGCATATAGATGGCGCCACTATTGACAAATCCATATGATGTTTAGATAGTACCAACCTTCAAAAGATATGTGTTTAAATTTCATGAAATTCCAATCATTACTTTACAAGTTACAGTGGTTTTACTGATACTACTTTTGTAATTTTCAAAACAATGGAAAAATCTTAATTTCATGTGTTGGTAAAGCATTGATTCGTAATGATAAAAATACCGTTCAAGCAAAGCAATGGCTTGACAAGTGATATTCGGACTTCGGTATTTTGCAATTTACATTTTTAATATATGAACCTTAATCACCTTACAAATAAACCTGTTATAAAATTTATACCAGATATAAACTGATAAGCCTGTCCGTACGGGCTTTGTACCTGGTATAAATGTTATAAACATTTCAGTTAGGTGGATTTTTCTCTCTAACTCTTTGTAATAATTTTTTTCAACATGATTACCACAACAGTCTTATTTAATTCGAATGTCTTTCTATGGTTTGATTAATTTTAATGATCATATACTAGAACAATACATACTCTCGCACTTTTAAAATTTACTAATTAAGTATCCCCTTATTGTTAAAACAAATAAACAATAATATAATAAAGCAATATTTGGTTCTGTTATATTATTAAGTTCTGGTATATTTGAATACATATTTGAACTACAAAATACCCCGGATTATCCCATTGTTGATGCGATGTTAATTTCATAATTGTTTTTGTTACATTGTTTTGTCTGTTTCGGTCAGTAATTAATACGACTCTGTCTCTGTAACTAACTAAGCCGCGTTCAGACTCGTCGTTTCCACGAAACTATCTGTGTGTTAGTAGCTATATATGTATATACAAGTTCATGCGACTGTGTATATGCGTGTGTTTGTGTTCTCATCTAACACAGAGTAATTGGGTTCATGAAAACTGAAGTTTAACCTATAATTACAATATCGTTATTACTATTATTGAAATTGTATGTGGTTTTATTTTAAATCCCGCCAAATATATGTATTTAATGTTTGCCTAATATATGCTATGATGCAGAGAAGCAAATACGTCAGGCGGCATCGTAAAAACAGCGAGATATAAAACACCTACACATCACATACACATAGAGATATAAAAATAGAGTGCGCAAATGGTACGGCTGCGTGTAAGAGGAAGCGATAAAGGCAAAAAGAGAGATAGCTTTCGAAAGGCCTCTGTGTCTCTTTCCAGCCGAACTGCTGCTGCAGGCTTGGATGATTGGCGGTGAGGTAGGGAGTAAGCAAGCAAGCAGACGCAGTGCTCGGCTAGAAAGAGACACAGAGAACTATTGCGCACTCTATCCTTATATCTCTGTGTTTATACATATACACTGAAACACACTCTCGCGTTTATTTTTATATTAGATACTTCTGTTACCTATTCAATTTCTAAAATCTGTGTGCAAACAAAAATCTGACAGTATCTCCGTCCCTGTTCACATACGATAAACGTTTGTTCGTCTGCATCTGATCTACTAGTGACATGGTAGAGTGTGTGACAATTCTAAATGAACGTAATTAATCCTTTTTATCACATAAGAACTACTATTCTATTAAGAGTAGATCATTTAATGATGACATGGACTGGGAACTATGAGTCTGTGGGCTCATAGAGTATGAACTGAGGTTTATTCCACCACGGGGCCACGGGGCGACGCTCTGCTATGGCAATATCGATCAGCATGCAGTGCTTCCACGCCCAAAGGCTCCGTTTATGTGACTGTCTCTCTTCTCTCACACCATTCACATTTACCATTCACCATTCAACCAGCGTTGTACTATTCAGCAGTCGACGATGGATGTTGGATGCTGGATGATACATCCGTGTTTCTGATGCCATGATGATTCGCATGGTTTACTGGATTCACTGAAGTCACACTTTGATTATTAAAATGTTTGTATATTTATTAGGAGTCACAGGATGACAGCAATGCAATTAACTGCAACGCTGTAATACTGGCATATACTACACTATTATTTATCATCAAAAATACGAGTATAATGTACATTTCTGATCAGTTGCTTAACTCAGAGTTTTCCCAGGAGTTAGTTAAACTACAAAAAATAACAGTAAATCGTTCACCTAATCCAGTCGACAGAATGGTATTTTGCGATGACTATGAGTTCAGGAACCCGTTCTTAGTAGTTATATTGTACACTCCTATATTGCACACCTGGATCAAAACAACAACAACAACAAAAAATAGAATTTTCAGTAACGCCATTTTTTTTTTAAACTGATATATTGTGAAGGAATAAATTAGCAAACTTTTGACGTTTAGATTGTTTGACAAGTTAGTCAAAATTATATATAGACTAAAAGTGCATTTACAATTTGGCAACGTCGCATAGTGTCTTGTTTTGCGCGTGCTAGTATAGTCCAAATCACGATAGTTCGGCGGCGACTTATACTTAAACGAAGTTATAAGAACAGTAAAAATCTGTAATACGATAATGAATTTTATCTTATTCGTTTCTATATACCTTATAGAAAAATAAGTGAGTCAGTGCTTTTTAGTTATATCGGCAGTTTATATCCCATAACTTGTTTTAAGTATGAGTCGCTGCCGAACTCTCGTAATTTGAACTATATATACGATTCTATATTATAGCCAGTATACATTTTAAAATCACTTTGCCATCATATTGAAGATGCGTGTGATATTTTTGTCATGAAAGGGTTCATTTACAGTTCAATTTATCATAGTTGCTCATATGAAATGTCTATTTTACCGGCTACAAATGACGAAACCACTTCACCTGTCCGAATACAAATGAAAATAAATTGATGCCAATTACAATTGAAGTGCATAGTGATAGAAACGTCACAAAACAGGACACTTAACCAAATTTTTTAATGGGAGTGGTTGTGTTGCAGTTCACAGCGTTGCCAATTTTTTAACAGTGCTATGACTGGATTAACCTTGGCCAGGCTTACCTTTGAAATAAGCCTATCACCTATCATTAAAGTTAATTGTGACTGCCCAGTAAACAATTTGGTGAAGTGTCTTATTTCATGACATTTCTAATTTCTTTTTCGAGAAAGTCTAAAAAGCCTTATTAACTTTATCAATGGAACAAATTTAATCTCTTTATTTTAAATACCCATACTCGTGTTTATAAGTTGTTAATTATGTATTGCAAATGTTAATTAAGTACTAATAACTGTCGAAATTTAATCAGCTTCCCAGAAACAATTTGTTGAAGTGTCTTATTTTGTGACGTTTCTATCACTATTGCACTTTAATTATAGTTTGCAACAACTTTATCTTTATTTGTATTCCGACAGGTGGAGTGGTTTCGCTATTTGTAATCTACAAAATAGATATTTCATATGAGCGACTGTAAGAAACGAAACTGAATGCACTGTTTCATGACAAAAACAATCGCATCTTCAATATGATGTCAAAGTGACGCCAAAATGTTTACTGGGTGGACTCATTTGATTTTTTTTTTGGAAAGGATGTTGTGTGAAACTGAAAATTGATAGGCATTTGCCAAGTCCCACAAGGAAGTTAATCCGCCCCTGAACAGTGTAATTATTTGATAAAAGATATTTTGAAGTTTTACCTAATTGTTATAATTTGTTTTGTTTACAAACTTTTACAACTCAAGGCACAGTACGTTATACTGTAACTAGGTTACTCACAATAAAGGTTTTACATAACTTCATCTGAAAACGGTTTGTCACATTATTATAAATAACAACAATGGATTACATTTGCATTGTTATTACAATCAGAACGGCAATGATAACAGAAGAGAACAGAGTAGTGATGCATGTACTTTAGTCCATTGTTTGAAGTACGCTAATCAGTTCATGAAACTGACATAATATTTTGATTGCTGTTGTTGCAAACATGCATGTCGTGTCGTGTCGTATAACTGTTCTCTATTAATTACTAATCAATCAATCGAAGCAAACATGCATCATTGTCTGTAGTCTGTACATAGAGCCCCGAGAACTCTCAGCAGCATGGAGAGACTGGATTTAACGGATTATAATCACGAGTATTAAGGATAAATGTACACTAGAGTCAAGATTCAAAAACCGGGAATATTTCGTTTCTTCACAATATGTTTTGTAAAATCAATTAATAACGAACAAACGACTACTAAAATTGTCGTTACAAAATTTTAATCATTTTTGTATTCACCTGCATTTTGAAATGTTCTTTAACTAATATATTTTTCTTTTTGTTTTAGGTAAGACGTCCTTTTCGAATAAATAATCAGTTAGTGCGTAGTACATCCCAATTGCTGTATGGAAAAGTGGTAAGCAAATTGCACAGTATTACTCGCTTCTCTTGAAACAATTTTTATTCTTGATAGAAATTCTTCTTTTTTTTATAAATCGTTAGTTGTGTAGGTTGATAATTTGCCTGTATTAGTTATAATATATTTAATATAATTCGATGTAAACAACTTTTTTATAACGAATCATACAAGATTAATAAATATATACTTACACTCCTATATGCGTTACATGCCCTGGTTTTATAATTCATCAAGATTTGAGTAGTCTTATTTAAACCCCAAACACTTGCTCTATGAATTCCTTGCATAATGTAACACATCACCTGAAAACTAACCTCATGCAATCCACAATCCTGCATCCCTTGTTTTTTGCTCTTCAAACTTTAAAAAACACTACATCCCAACTTTACCATATCACATCGTCGCCGTGTGGTTGGCACGTACGCTTTTTCCCTATATACCTACTTTGTAAGTCCACAGGGAAAAGGGTAGATTAATATTATGTACAAATGTCACTTACGGCACATACCGCTGAAATCTGAAATTTAA
Organism: Panorpa germanica; assembly: GCA_963678705.1. Lineage (NCBI taxonomy): Eukaryota > Metazoa > Arthropoda > Insecta > Mecoptera > Panorpidae > Panorpa > Panorpa germanica. The sequence goes on from OY783221.1 coordinate 7,280,201, forward strand.
AAATCATGGAGATTTTACTAATTTTATGTTATGAGGGATACTCAAATATAATCTGGGATATATTAATACAGATTTATTGGTGTTTTATAAAAATACAAATGGAGTGTCTTATTTTCCTTCAATAGAAATACATTTTCTTCATCCGATCCTCTTCGTGGAGAAAGGCAAATGGCATAGCTAATTGCTCATGTATTATTCGACTGCAGCGTGGTCTTCAATTCTTTCCCTTCCTAATACCTCCTTCAGTGGATCAAATATATGGTAGTCTGAACTATAAGTTCGGTGTTTAAGAGGTTGTTAGTATAATTTAGCTGCTGTATGTAGCCACGCGTTGTCGTGCAGAAGAGGACATTCCGAATCGGTTGCAGGCGTCATTTGTTGCTTATCCAAAAGTTCAACGTCCTGGATAAAGAAGGAAGTGAATCAATAGTATTCGTTTTAGGTCCGAAAATACAGTAATCAAAATATTTCTGGCAGACACCTGAGTCCTTGACCTTGCTCGGCGTTGATTTTGTCATGCATGTTTTTCTGTTGAGGAAAACTGTATAGAAAAATAAGGCTCACTTCATTTGTATTTTTATAAATCTATATAAATAAAAATTAAATGCTGTTCGTTAGTAAGCGCATCATTTGAGATCGGTTTTCAATCGGCCCGATTGGTTAATAGTCTGAATAGTCAGTTTTTAACGAAAGAAAAATTGGAAAAATTGTCTGTGGGATTTGTGTGGATTTTTGCTACTCTGTGCACAATGCCGATACCAGCTGATTGTCTAATTGTGAATCAAATTAGTAGTGACGAAAAATTGATTCAGTTGATTATTTCCAGTTGGATTGTTAAAAAATTATTGAAATTTGGACAAGACAATGTTTGTCGGGTCATTTAGTACGAAATAGTTCTGTATTATACTAATTCTTATATTTAAATAACCATCGTAGTTTTACATTTATATTTAAAAACTCATTCAATTTTTAATTGCCGTAACATACATTATATTTACATTTCTTAACATCATGCATATCATTTTCATTAAAAGTATATCTAAGGGTTACAGAGATTCTTCTAGATGCATTTACAATGTAATTACAGAATCTTCAGAATTTCATTTATAGTGTGCTTCTTTTTATTTCATTTATTCATTTCCATTTATTTCTCCATTTCCATTGTTCTATTCAATTACATCGTAACTCAAGTATATATTCATACCATACACGATGTTATTTTTCATTACAAAGGCTACGTTAACATCTATTTATTACATGTACTTCACAGTATAAAATTACAACAATACTATACATTAGATGTGCTTACAGCATCCCTGTTACCCATCCCCATCCCCATCTCTTGCAAACACTACCCTTAGCCACCTTGTAAAACGACCCCTACATCATTTACCAAGCGTCTGTTATGTATAGAACACGATTAATGTTTGCTTTTTTAATAATTTATAATTTGTACTTTGAAAACACAATTACCCAACTTGATATCATTTAAGATTTATGTGATTGATTACGTCACTTAGCGTAATGTTGAACGTATTTATGTATTAATGCTTGTAATTTATAATGTGTTGCTAATTTAATCTTATGGTGTCTTTTATGGAGAAAAATTATTATCATGGCACAATGGTCGATCGTATTGATAATAAACGTCGGACTGTTGTGTATTTGATTTCGATACCTGAATCAGCGCTATCGTTTCTATGTTTGTTGTTACTTAATCATACTATTTAGATGGTGTAGCCCACATGTCTCATAAAAATTGCCATTGTCACAAACAAAAATGTGTGTTTTTGTAAATATCTCTTGTCAATAGTGGCAGAACTCAAAAATTCTTAATTTTACTATGCTTGACTATGCTTTATTATTCTTTTATTGTTTGTAAAAAATACTTTTCTCTATAACTTAAATCTTTTTTTTAAAGGTTCCACTCCTTTCAATTTAATTTACTAATTAATTTCTTTTACTATGTGTCATAAAATACATTTTCAACTATTCAAAACACCGTAGAGTCTAATGTAAGACCCTATTCGTAAGTTTCGTTTGGAAGAAATGTGGCGGAAATTTCCATCTCATTAACAGCGAACGAAATTGAGGAATAGGGTAAATAATATTACTCTAACGAAAAATTCTTAAACTCTAAAGTTCAAACCTAGCGAATTTTTCGAATAGTTATTTCTCATCTTGTCCTTACCTCGGGCGGCAAATTCAATTTCCAAGTTTGGTACACCGACATAGAGTTCTTGATTATTAGCGGAATTTCTACAAATTCGCGCTTGAGCTTTATGTTTTATTCAATAAATAAAAAAATTATAATAATTATGGTTCAAATGAATTTGAAATTGGTATTATTGGCGCGCTAAAATTTTGTGCAAAAGTTTCTTTATAATACTACAAACACTAGACGTTAAATTATTGCCAAAATATATTTTCACTTGAACTAGGAAAGATAGAAAGTTGAAATTTGAGATATGTATTGTATGTATTGTATTGTATAGTACACATTTAACAATACCTAAATGGAAATTCAAAATTTAAAGATAAAGTTATATTAAAGATAGTTATACAATTTTGCATTAGTTATACATTAACGAGATTATTTGTAAATAAAGTAAATATTTTTTTAATTAAAAAGGAAAAGAATTATCTATACTGTTCTAGCTCTATTCATAGTAGCGTGAGTCTAAATATATTTTTGATAAAATAAATGAGTCAATTTCAAAATATTACTAGAACTTATTTTACCAAACTAGATTCAAAATATTGGAGTTTTAGGAGGAATAGCTTATTAAATCGTTCCACAAGGACCTTTTTGATGTACTGGGGTTTTTTCATGTTATCTCTCATCTACCAGTCGGATATATTGACTCTATGGTTATTCGTTTCCTGTTATCCTCCTGTATTTATAGGGGATTATCCTTCCCTTCCTTTTCCCTCCTTTTGAATGGTATTGTGTGAATCCTTCCGCATTGAGTTAATATATGCTAAATATGAAGATTATCGCCCATGCGGTCTGAATCAGCTGCTTGCTGGACCAGTCAGTAAGGTGTTTGTACCAACATCCCGTAACACAGGGGCTCTATAACTAAGGTCCGCGATTGCTTCTCAGAGTAAAAATAATGATCGTTATATTTTCGTAAAATTTATCTACATTCGAAGAGATAATGTAATTAAATGAAATTTTAATAACGATCTTAATCGTTTGATACTCGTATGTACGGGTATATCATTTACTTTCAAAGATTACATTTTTATTTCAATAAAACTTAAACATAAGATATTTCGTTGTACTACTTTTATAGCACAGCCTCCATGAGTCTAAGATTATATAATGTCACATAATAAATTAATATATTAGTAAAACATATTCATTGTTTTTTGCATTTATGTAATGACAATGTAACAAATTTATGTATAACTTCGGTAAATAATAAACCGTAACGTTCATTAGAAAAAAATTATTACGTTAAATAATACATTAGTTTACGTTATGTGTTCAGATGAAAAAGAACATAAGAAATTAAATAACTACAAGTAGAATATTACTAATTTGCAATATACTTTTATTCTTACTTAAATTTAAAAATAACTAATAAAATATATTATATCTATTCTGAAATTTGAGAATCGCTGCCATAAAAGGTCATTTCCCACCTTCACCCCACCAGCAGTAGCAGTCACTTCTGAAGAATATATTTTCCAATTTCCGTTCTGGTTTGGGATATTGGTAAAGGAAATTGAGTGTTTGTGCCCTGTTAAACATATATTGTCTGAATTTTTCTTATAAAATCGTGTCAACTACAGGAAAATATATTTGACGTTGTAAGTTCTTATATCCCCACTCTGCCCTCTATCCTGAACCCACTCTAACCCACTTTGAGTTTTATAAAGCGATTATTATTTTTAGGCAATGAACAATTTTTTTTTGCACGGTTGGTTTGAATTTTAAATGTTTCCTTTTTTTTTATTTTTATTTTATTTTCTGACGAATAATAAAATAATATGGCTTAAAAGATTAGGAGCTTCCGTAAAAAAAATAGAAATGAAAATTCACAAACTTGAAATTTAATCTATAAAATTATTTTATTCTTTTTATTTATTTTTATTGAGAGTGGGAAAGAGGAGTGTATGGAGAAGGAGTGTGGAAGGAAGAGATAGATTTCAGGAATGGGACACGGAAGAGGTAAAAGAGATGGACAAGCGGTTGAAGAGAGCGTCGTGGAAAAGAGTTGGAGGAAAGAGCACAGGAAGGGAGTGAAGAAGAAATGGGATTAGGAAAAAGCCAGAAGAGACTGAGTGAAGGACTCAAGAAGTATTGAAGAAAGTAAATATAGTGTTTATGTTTATTATAAAGCAGTTTTTAAATGTTTGATAAAATGTAATGGAGATGGTAAAACCGAAAGCTTACCCAATACATAGACATATTTTTATCTGAAAAGAAAATTAGCACAGTAGACAAATTATGTAAGTGACAAATTTTTGTAATATTCCTAAAGTTTGTTTAAAAATAATTAATATTGTTTCATAAATTCCAAATATAATTTGCTTTTACATTATTTTAGTTATATTATTAGTTACTTGAACTCTAAACTCGCTACAGCAACTAATGCAGCGAATCCACCAAAGAAACATTTGCACTAAACTTTAGCTAACATTTACGAACTAACGGCTTAACTAACGTTAACCAACTTTAGTAATTAAAACTGTCTCAAACAGTGTTGTAATTTATCTATGAGGCCGACATTCGTTGTGATTCTGATTAAAAATGCTATCGAGTATGCGTTGTACATTTACTACAGTACCTTTTACCTAAAATTGATTATAAGCACTCGTTGTTGTTTTACTTCAGTGGATTGGGAGCCTTTGTGTATATTTAACGTCCATTCCAGTCCAACGCAATGGACTTTTGAAACAATGGAATTGTGAAAAACACATAATCTTTAAAGTTCAACCTAGAGCGCTTTTAATTTTTGACCTTAACTTGTTCTAAGAATATTATAAAACCAAAAAACAAAAAAAATTGGAATGGGCTTGTGTCCTCATTTTTTAGTGGTCGATTTTTCAATTGTTGATTGAAATTGATGTTAATAAATGTGTATTGGCGTGTCTATTTTATTAAATATCTAAATATTGACGGAGATATAGCAATTAAAAATTTGAATTGTAGTTTTAGCGCTAGAAATGGTCGGCCATATTTGTATGACGTGAAATGCATTTTAACGTCAGTTATTTGTTGAGTAGGTCAGTGCTGTGGTAATGTTTTGTAGCTGTTGGTAGTCAAATAATCAAGTCAAATCAAAGAATAATAAGTTTTTATTTTATTTAAATCTGTTAGGGCAAACATAATATTGAAATTTGATTGTTCCTTGAAATAGCTGTAAATAATATTTGATATTTTGATATATAAATACATATAGCTGAGATTTAAGAGCTGTAAGGTTGGTAACCTTACACAAGGATTGTGATGTCACATGCATTTGGAATGTGTACAACGTTGAATCCCTTTAATAGTTAGAGACAAAATGACTTTTTTAATTGTTAATATCTCCTAACATATAAGGAGTTATTAAAAAATAATTGAACATTTGAGGTTCTAGTAACCCACTTTATCAATATATAGTACAGTTTTATAGAAATTAAGATATAGGACACAAGCCCATTCTGCAGTTATCTCCCAATTACAGAAATATTTCTATCATATTTTTCTGAGAAATTCATACTGTATCACACCTTTATTTGTATTTACATATAAAACTAAAAATAAGTGAATATCATATCGTTTACAGCCATTTGACGTTTAAAGTAATACCTACTGGAATTATTTGAAGATCCTGTGAGACACATTTAAATATATATTGAAATATTAAACACCCACATTATCATAGGAGTATACATTATCGATATACGATAAAATGAGACTACATGAATACCCGTTATGTTATATAATAGTCAATAAAAGAAAAATGAAACTATCTAAAGAATATCGTGTTTACAATTGGAAATAACGGAAACCCTCTATTCAATTTTTTAAATAAATTTATACTACAAGTATACCATAAAATGTTTTGTCTGTTATATCAAAAATTTACGAGTAGTAGAGTAAAGATATGCGTCTACAGGTCAGCATGGAAGTCATTGCACGCTTCGTATTCTTTGTATGACTACTCATACAAGTGTGCCGACTGTTTAATAATAGTGCAGGCGCTATAGGTAGTTGAGTATGCAAAATGTGAGGACCGGCAACTATGGTCGAATTCTTATACCTGAGACCCCAAATAATAACAAAACACATCCTGCCACCAGCTGTGATGGTCCCTTCCCCTCGGCGAGTGGATGTGAAGGAAGGGGATGGGACCGTAAAAAAATATGTAATTTTTTACGTTGCCTGACGTAAAGAGAATAGATGTAATATTCGACAGATATGACGATATTTCTATAAAGTTTTTGGAGTCAAAAACATTCAATAAATTTTTTTAATTTTGTTCATTTAACAATTCTCAGATCAGTATTTAGCGGGTTGTGTCAAATAAATTAATTAACAGTGTAATGCACAGTAGTGTATGGATAGCATGTAGTGGATGGAGGCATGAGACAAAGACAGAGTTGTGTTAAATCTATGTTGGTAGAAGAAAAAAGCAATAGAATAAGCATAAGTTACTGAATCACTTCTATGACTATGCATAGAAATAATATTAAGATCAATTTGATGCTTTGAATTTATCGTATCAAACATGGAAAAGAAGTCTGCACTTAAAAAAGTATATTGCAAATTTTCTTATGTTATATTAAAGATCGCCTTTGTTTGTAAATAAAACTTTATAGGAAGAAAATAAGCTTTCCAAATAAAGATTTTCAAAACACTAAATCTAAAGCAATGGCTCTTTTTGGGAATGGAGTCGGTTTGTTTAATGCTCTCCAGGATATCAACATTTGCGTAACGCAGGAGGAAACAGGAGACGTGGTTTCAATTGAAAAGATTTTATCGAGTGTTGCCTAATCCCCTTCGGATTTATAGGTTTTCTTTGAAATCATCTGGAATATAGAATGATATCTGCAAAACATTATTTTACATACATACATAGATGAGAGTATATACGTAAAAACACATTTTGTTATTTATCCATTTCTTTTAAAGGTAATATTATATTTACCTTTTTTTGAATTCATATTTCAATATATGATAAAATCAGATTGTAGTTTCATAAGAATTTTGTTTCATTACATTTTGTATCTATGTAGATATAAATTTAAATATTTGTTCTAACTTGCAATTCCTCTCTGCTCTACGGTTTTTGGAATATACCATTGAAATTAACGTAACTGTATATAGTTACTAGAACCTCAAATGTTCAATTATTTTTTAATAACTCCTTTTAATAAGACATATTAACAATTAAAAAAGTTATTTTGTCTCTTTAATTATTAAATGGATTCAACGTTGCACACATTCCAAGTGCATGTGGCATCACAATCTTTGTGTAAGGTTACCAACCTTACAGCTCATAAATCTCTGCTATATGTATTTATATATCAAAATATCAAATATTATTTACAGCTATTTCAAGGAACAATCAAATTTCAATACTATGTTTGCCTTAGCAGGGTTAAATAAAATAAAAACTTATTATTCTTTGATTGGACTTGATTATTTGACTACCAACAGCTACAAAACATTACCACAGCACTGACCTACTCAACAAATAACTGAAGTTAAAATGCATTTCACGTCATACAAATATGGCCGACCATTTCTAGCGCTAAAACTACAATTCAAACTTTTAATTATTATATCTCCGTCAATATTTAGATATTTAATAAAATAGACATCCCAATATACATTTATTAACATCAATTTCAATCTACAATTGAAAAATCGACCACTAAAAAATGAGGACACAAGCCAATTTGGATTCCACTCGCAAAAATTTTGAAAAACTAAATTCGGTAATGTTAACGTGAAAATCGTAATGAGTTAAGAATCTCCTGCAGCGCGATTTCTTAACTAACAACTATTAGCAACTAAATTGTACAGTTAGTTAACAACATTCTTCCTAGAGAAAGGAAATGTGGAAAGGGAACTAACAATTGAAGTTAAAATATCGTTTAGATCATGTTACCTTACAATTAACAATTTTCTTATTATTTTGGTAAAGAAATTGATAGACTTCATATTTAGCAAGATGAGCAAACTTAATAAATATAGAATTATTTGTTGATATAGAACCACGTGATACTATTGGGAATTAATTGTTACTAGTTTTAAAAAAAACAAAAGCATGGCATTTAGGTTAACGTAAATATGGCATTTGTTTTATTATTTTTTAAAACAGTTCAATTTTGATTTTTTTTATTTGGAATATTTTTTTTAATTTTTTTTTTTTATCAAAAATGCCCCCAGAAGTTATAAAGTTATTTCAATATGTAGATTCAAATAAACAAAAATTTGTGGACGATTTAATAGAACCAATAGAAATTCAGTCTGTGTCCACCGATAAAAGATACAGGAAAGAAGTCAAGAGAATGATTCACTGGTGTGAACAATGGTTCGTAAAATTAAAAATAAAGTACGAATGTTTCGCTACTGGTTTGTATACAGATGATGAGGGTGAAGCAATTCGTCTTCCTCCAGTTATTCTAGCAAGCTTAGGCGCCGACAAACACAAGAAAACTCTTTGTATCTATGGTAACTTGGATGTAGTAGATGCAAATCCAGAAGAATGGGATACTGATCCTTGGACTATGGTTGAAAAGGAAGGAAAAATGTTTGGAAGGGGAGTGAGTCGAAGTAAAGGACCACTGCTGTGTTGGCTACACGTCATCGACGGCTACTATCAAAGAAACATACCTTTCCCAATTAATCTCAAGTTCATAATATCGTCAACTCATGAAAATGGATCAATGGGTTTGGAGAGATTCCTCTACACACAGCGTTTATATTTTTTGAAAAACATTGACTACATTGTCTTGAACGAGTCGAGTTGGCTAACTCCTTCGATTCCTTGCATCACTTACGGATGTTGTGGGATCTGTCACTTTGAAGTTACATGTACTGTAAACGGAGGTACAGATCTCTCGTCTGAGGATATTATAAACAAAGTATTCGCCTACTTGGGAGATGCCGAAAATAACTCAGTTCTAATCCCTGGATTTAATGAAGATGTTGCCCAAATTACTCCAGATGAAGAACGTTTGTATGAGAATATTATGTGTAAGTTGGATGATCTACGGAAGACGTTGCCACATTATCAGCAGGAATGGAGTCAGAGCAGACTTTTGATGTCTTTTTGGAGACTTCCTTCAATATTCTTCTCGGAAACTGATAAATGTAAATGTACAGGTGATAACCATTCTGTAGTTCGTAAGTTTATTCTTAAGATAGTGCCACATCAGACTCCAGAAAGGGTGAATTCATGTGTGTCACAATACATACAGAATATCCTCCAGTTTCTATTTCCTGGAAAGGAGGTGGATATCACTAAGACGAAGAATAAAACCAGCTACGCCGTTAGAGCTATGGGGTCAAAGACATCCGACTTTGACATGGCCTGTCATTTGGCCAGTGGGTCTAGACCTTGGTACGAAGATTTAGAAAACATCAGCTACCGCGCATGCGTAAGAGCCGTGAAACAAATCTTTAAAGATGAACCCAGCATGATCAGATTATGTATCGATGTTGAGGTCATTCTCATCATGCAGAGGATCATGGGGAAGAACATCCTGTGCGTTCCAATGGCTAACAGCGAAGCGAATGTAAATGAAGCCAATGAAAACATGAGTTACAGAAACTATTTTGAAGGAACTAAAATGTTAGCCGCTTATATTTGGAATTTGGGCTTGCTTATTAAAGAAGAAGAAGAAAAAGAGGTTTGTTAAGGTTTGGAAAATTTGAAGAAAATAATATTTTGACGTTTTTATAAATTGTGTATATGGTAATTAAATTATAAAATAATTATTGAAAATTAACATTTGAAATACCCATATTTAAAAAAACATATATTGAGAAATATTACATATTTAATAAAAAGAATAATAAAAATAAAATTTATATTATTTGTACAGCTATAAGCTCATGGATATTAAAAAGCTTATATCAACAAGCTGTTAGCATTGCTTCTCAAACTGTAATGCTTTGTGATCAATTTCTTTTCAACTCTATATCATACTGCATTGCTTTTCTTAATGGTTAGAACTTTGTATCACAGATTAGTAGACAGGAGATCTTTTCACATAAAGAATAGCTTAATATTCTTAAGTGAATGTGAGTTAAGCTATAAAGTACATTTCTTGATCTTTGCCAAGAGGCCGAAACGTGTAGTATTAATAAATAGTTACTATACTTATAAACTTTATAATTTAGTTGCGAAACGCATTTCATGAGTATCTACTCTGTTTAGATTATCTTAGTGTAGCAGATAAATTTGGCACAGATATTAAATATTGATTTATGATTGAATGTTTGAAAGCTAACTAAAAAATAGCAACTTTAATGTTGAGAATCTGTGGCGTGACCAACAGCGAAGCTGATGCGTCAACATTTTAATATCCCTTCATTAAACTAAACAGATAATTTTAATGACTAATAAAACAATATCATTAATTTATCAAAGTTTTATACAGCATCGTATTTCTGATCCCGGAACCCAGTGCTACTAGGTCCTGGGTTCTGAGTCCTGGATTCACAGCCCGACTATTTGGCGTCCATTAAGCCTGACTCTCATAAATACTTCCTAATTGCTTCCCTACAAATCCCGATAACGGCGTTTGTCGCCGCTTTATTTTAAATCGTATTATAATATTAAAACTCGTCCCCACTGTTGTAACATTTTTCTACAGCGTTAGCATTAATTTTTCACTTCATTTAACAAGTGCCAGGACGAAGATTTTATGATGGAGATGCCTGCTTATTAGATAATAGGTCCAGGGTATTACGAAAAGAGAAACACAAAAACTGGGTTTTACTTTTTTATTAATGAGCTTACAAAACTTTACTATAATAGTGATAACATAGGATACCAGAAACTCAAGCGTCCAATTTAACTCGTTAAATTTTAAGATATATTAACAATTCCAACGGTATAGAAAATTCCAATACATTGTGTGTCACATCCCGTAAATTTGCTTGCCTTTTATACAACAGAGACGCATACGAGAGTGTGTGTATGTGGTACGTCATTTACTACTAACAGCTGGTTATATCCCATGAAGTATTACATAACGAAGTTATACGAACTAGGAAAAATAATATCGAATACTTATTTCTTCTGTGACGTAATATGTTTATTTAAAACAAGCGGCAAAATTGAAATTCAAATTTGATATAGCTAAAGCCCCATTCCCACTCACTGTCTTTAGTTTTAATTTACGGTTTTAACCTTAAATGTAATTTACAACTTGTAAAATCATTCGTCAGTAATATACATTATTTTGTAATAATTACTATCTTTATTTAATATAAATTATTGTATTTAATATAATTAATTTTATTTCTTTATGCTTCATCAGCTGAAACTTACATTTTAGGTTAAAACCTTAAATTAACACTAAAACTCGGTGAGTCGGAATGTTGCTTAAAGCTCCGTCAACTTTGTATATTTAAAAATATAAAAACGTCAATGTACACATTTACATATATTAAAATTTATTTCAATGAAAAATTAGGACCCCTAAAAAAAGAGTTCATAAGTCCATTGTACGAAAAGTAGAGGCAACGTCGAAATATTGGACGGTATTCTGGGGGCGTGAAATTTTTATATAACACTGTATCAATACGTCAATGCTAGTAGACTATTAAATAAATGTTTAATAATTTTGGAAAAAAAACATCATCTTTATATTAACATTGTATGCTGATGTTGCATCAATGAAGACGATACGTCATATTATATTCCTTATAACTGATAAACAGATTTTTCCCCTTTTTTTCTAAATGGTTTTCTTTTAAACTGACTACTTATTCGTGGATCGTACTTTCCCGATACAGATCTTCGAGTCGCGCTCCGACGGACCGCGTCGTTCGGAAACGTCGGCGTCAGCTATTTTTCCAGTGCTTACCGCGATGATTAGTTCGACTTACTGCCGCAGCATTTCGTGATAGGACTATAAACTAGTTTAAAGAAAAAACTTGCGAGAAACGATTCTGTAAATTGTTTTAACTGTTTAATAATATTTTCTTTACATATATACGCCGACACAGTTGCCGAGAGCATTGATACTTAATGCTGACTGCTGTGTCTTCAAATTCGATCAGAGTTATATTTTCTAGGTTTACATACATAATCATAAACTTATTGAGCAGCGGTGTAGTTCGCGTCGGTGGTTGAAAATAAATACCCTGATATGAAATAAATGAATTTAAAAAATATATAAACATTTGACCTACAGAATAGACTTTTTAAAATAAAGACTTCCCTCTACGTACTCTAATTTATTGTTAATATTTTACTGTGGAAAATATTTTCCACATGACAGCATTTTTTTTTAAATATTTAATATTTCTTTGTTTTTGTTTTTTCCACTTTTAATCTTTCACAAACCTTTTTAATTATGTAGATATAATTATCTACATCACTTAACAGATTGCTAATGCGTTTGATTACTGTAATATTTTTCAATCAAACTATCAAATAAAATGAACATCGAATATTAATTTCATGCTATATCCGTACCGCACAGAATGGGCAAATTCATATTGTTCAAACGATTTTAACGTTTATTGTTCAAGCGAATATTATTTTGTTGTAATCATGTTTTCCGTTGATTAGTCGAAATTATAATTAATGCTGGTAATTTTGAATATATTCATATTGTTGAAAATCATATGATACATGCCATTAGCCTATAGGGTTTACCTTAATTGCAAGATTAAAATTACAAACATTAAATAATAATATAATATATATTTTTTTTAATTATTTAAATATACTAAATACGTTAATAAGCCACCTCAAATAAGTAGTGCTAATTTATTAAGTTCGATTGATAAAAATAACGTCTACTTGATTTCTAACACTATTAATCCAGTGCTCAGAGCAAGTAAAGAAACTTACCTGACATCAGCGCCAGTAATTCTAATTTTTGGATATGTTTTAAAAATAGGGGTCATAATAAAAATTTCAAGTTATCTCAATAAATCAATAAACCACTTTTGGCCGCCATTTTTCCAAGATGGCGAAGCAAGGGCACGTCATCAGTGTTGGATAACTTGGAGTTTTTATTAACAGTCCAAAAGCATCATTCCCACTCACTGTTTTGATAATTTATTTACGTTTTTATTTAATATTTTAATCTAGATTTTAAGTTTTCAAAGCAGATATTCCTTGTCCTAATTGTGTTTTAATTTGAGTTTAGTTAATTTAGTTGATGCGCATGCGTCGTTATGTAAGATTGGACAATTCGACAGTTGTACAAAATTGAACGTGGAATAATTAAAATTGCTGTTTTCAATAACAATCGATAATAGAAATTCTATTTACTTCTTTATTTTTGAGAAACTGACATTGAAATTCTCTTAAAAATAAATCTTACTGTATTTTGACAGATTGTCACACTTTGGAGGTTATAGTAAAAATTAATTGTTTTTTACTAGTTTAAAGATTGATTTCTTCTTATTAATTGAAACCTTTCTATTAGCTTATCAATTGTTCACTACATACGTTAAGAAAGTTAAAAATATTTTAATAAACACATTTTAGTTTGCAATACATTTTCTAAATTACGAATATAAAAAAAAAAAAAATTTAATTTAAAAAAATATATATTTATTTATCTTTATTTATTTACCCCTCTTAGCCAATCCTTGTTGTAAATCCTTTAGAGTCCGTGAAAGCGTAGAAGGAATACAAAAGGGTGGTGGAAAATGTGTTTAACAGCAGGTGCTACGGTTCACTGCGGAAAGTGTAGACGCATTAGCGGGTTTTTGTTTAATGTTAATAATTAATAAGATATGTAAAATTTAGAGAATGACCTGCCTCATAATAAATAAAACAAAAATGAATGAAATAGAAGATGAATAAATAAGGATAGAACATTTATGATTATGTACAGTTGTTCTAAATCTTTATATAAATAAAGTTTGAATTTATATAACCGTATCTTTTGTTCGTATCAATTCTATGCTATATGACCTTTGTGTGCATAGGTCTATATATTGTGAATGTGGCTCTAAAAAAAAGCCATTATGTACATACAGTCTCCTTATCCTTATTTAGAATTTGTGATTTTTTTTCTTAATATCGGGATACACTTTTGACTACCAGTACAACTTCATACTGAAATGTGAAAATATAAGAATAATTTATAAAAGGTTAGACTTACGTTCGTGTTGATCTTATAAAACGAACAGAACATTTCTTTGAAATCATGAATTTCACTAATATTTCTCCTTGAACTTTAAATAATTTTACGGTTATCATCATAATGTTTGGGCAGCTTAGGTGATTGTGCCTGTATACCCTTATCCGAAAATACTGCCCTGTACAGCTCAGCTACACTTTGTACTAATAAAAAGGGTGAAAACTGGTGGTTAAATAATTTTACAAGAACTTATAACTTTACATAAAGTATGTTCGTTTTAGATAGAAAGTTTGTTGCTTATATTAAGTTTACCTTAATTTAAAATTGTTACTTACTTAGTGGAATGCCATCAACAAACTGTTTATAACTTAAAAACAGTTGGGTGTTACAGGGGGATGAGGAAAAATGGAGGAGGTAACCAGAAAAGTAAGAAATTCCATCAAGAAAGTATGAAAAAAATGTTATCTGATAGGATAGTTGAATAAGAATTTATATTTTATTAAGGGGTTGCAATTAGGGGAGATAACAAGGGTTTCTACCATACACTTAGGGGTTTCTTCTCAGTGGTGACAGAGAATACTCATATATGCTCCACAATTTTAGTAGTAACTCTAAATATAATTTAGAACATTGAAAACAAGATATCTACACAAAAAACCAATGTTTGTGATCTTTTAAAATAAAAACTTATGAACAAGAGATTCTAAGAGATTTTTGATTAACTTATAAAATGCCAAAACAAAAATTTCTATAAGTTTTGAGCTTATTATATATCATCCTTGGTTTTATTTTTAGAATAAAAATTTGGACCATCTGAAACTAAGTATACTATAAAAAGAAGCAAATGCATCTGATCGATTCATCGAGTGTCGATTTCTTAATAGTCAGTTAAGTGAGAGGGGGAGAGGGGGTTGGTCAGGTTTCAATAATTTTTTTCATTTTATTTATTTATATTATTGTACAACATATTAAGTTTATTGTGTGAATATTTGAAGTCGATTGGAGTAAAACTGTGGGATATAGAGTTTTAAGTCTACCTCTCTGTATATTTGAAGTCGATTGGAGTAAAAACTGTGGGATATAGAGTTTTAAGTCTACCTCTCTGGTCTGGTTTCGTCTTTCTTTGAAACTTTTATACGCGTTTTTTTCACACTTAGTTCTTTAAGAGTCGGTGCCATCTCTAGCTCAAAATCTATTGCACCGATTCTTTAGAAAATTTGCACAAATTTGTCGTTGGAACGTTACACCCGGCTGCTGTAGCTTTCGGGAATAATTACTATTCAGTTCATCTTCAGGATTAAGTTAAAGTTTTTTCTACAGATTAAGGCGTGATGAAACTCATTTACAGTTCGCAATATTTGAAACAATTTTTGTAACCCTTTTCTCTAACAGTTACTTGGCGACAATAGCTAGTAGCACAATCTCATTTAAACACGAACTGATCTCCTTATACATTTAGTTTTAGTATATATATAATTTTAACCTAATTTATAAATACAGACCATTATATTTTCCTTAACAAGACTTCAGTTTATCATAGTCGTATTCATGTCTTGTACTACTATATTTACATCTTTGTCTTTCCGGAAAGCAGGAAGTAGTAGCACCCTTTCTTCGTCTTCTTATGTATGTGTGTGTGTGTGTGGACGAGGTATGAAAACGTCCGGTCTTCCACCGTTGTGAACGCCGTTCACCCAGAGTTAATGGTCCATGATACAAATTTAAAAGATTGCTGCTAAAGTGAATATGAATAGAATATCGTACATGGAATTGTTGTCGTATGTGAGAGATGTCGCGATGTTTTATTCATTCTGAGTTTGAAGTGAAGTTTATCTCGCGCGATAAGTGATACTACTAATTAAAAAGAAATGTAGCAACGTAAGTAGATGGCGCTGCTTTACTCTCGAGTTGTTTTTTAATTATATATCCAGTAAAACCACAGAATTACAAGATAGTGCCACGATATTACTAAAGGAATATACGGGGTCTGTCATTTGTTAAATTGCTATTGTACTCAGATGTACTCGTATTCACCAAAATATATGGTCGTAAATTTGTGGGCTCTGTAACTCAAATTTTCCCGAACCTATTATATATTTGGGGGCGCTGCAATTAAAATTTCTTTGCAGCTATTACATATTTGTTGCCCCGTAATTCAAATTTTTCGCAGTCAATTATACATTTGGGGGCGCAAAGCTATTACGCATTGGAAAATTCCATAATTAAATATTTAGATATTCTTACTATGGTCATAAAAGAGATTCTATATAATGTATAATAATAAATTTTCATTCCCAATCAAAATCATATTATTTTCTATTAAAATTCTATATAAATTCGAGTTTTGCACCAGCAATAATAACGCTTTTAACTCTTCTGAGTCTTATTTCTTAACATTATAGTTTACTCATTCTACTGAAAGCGACATTTCAGGCAAATCTTCACTTTTTGTTCCTTCTCTCCACAATAGCGATACATATATTTAATTCTGGTCCATGGAGGACTGCAGTTTTGTTTATTAAAAGCAGCGTAACACATTCCGTTAAAAGTACGATCTTCTGAGATATCTACACTCTCAAAAAAGGTTTTATAAATTTTAGAACAGTTCTAAAGCATATTTTAGGACCAAGTATTGAAAATAAATTCGGATCCCGGTATATATCATTAATTAATTTCATACAGTGCATTTTCATAGAATTGTTTAACAAATTCAGACAAAAATATATCTTAAAAAAATAAATAAACGGTTCTGTATTAAGATTTAAGTTTTCAGATAGATATCTGTACAAACATTCTCCTAATTTTTATCATTAATTTTATAATAATTGGTACGCTTCTCTTGAAAGAAAACGGTTATTGTATATTTATCTCAAACCCGAAAATGTAACTAAATTTTAATCACTATAATATTATTATCTATTCTTTTGGCAAAGTAAAACATTAAATGTAGTTTTTATATCATTTGTTTTATAAAGTTGGCACGTTAAAGTATATACTGACATATATATTTACCTCCCACATATAATAAATGAAATAAATATTCGTGTTAAGGGTTACTGCGCCAGAAAGCAGAAACCAGAGACGAGAGCTACCAGAGACCACACTTTAAAGTAGTGAAATGTTTTAATATTCATGAGGCTTGTATTTTAAAATAGCCATTTTCAGATACTTAATCTGGGTCATCCCCATCCCTCACTCTTCATCCCTCACACATTAGCCAGTAGCCACCACTATGATGAAAGCTTCTACATTTTTACATATATAAGTTTTATGATATTACTAAATCATTTATATTTAGTCTCATTAAGGACTTTTAATATTTTAACAAAGTTTTAATCCATGCTTACGTTACCAGGTCCTTTTTGTCACTTTAAATACATATTACACGAATTTCACGCTGCGGTTTTGTGCTAATTATTATAATTATCAAACTTTTGTTTAAATTTAAATTGATAGTGATTTACATCATCGCAAATGTTTAGAAAAGTTTACTTTAATAGAATTATTCCATGGATATTATTCACTAACATTTAAACTTAATTCTTACTATTTTCTATTTTTTTTTACTACAATGAATATTTAATAAACATGACAGTACATACTATGTACATGCAGCAATGTTTAAATATGCATATGCAATGTATATACTTTGAATATAGTGTGTATATTTTGTGATATGCTTTTTTCTGATTGATTGATTGAAATAAAATGTACAACCCTTCCTTAAGTTAAGTTTTAAACACATTTTTTTAAGTGAAATATTATGTATACAATTGTTTATTATTTCACTTATCGTTATTTCCACCGTCAATTAATCTAAGCTAACTCTGATTAAATAAATTTCGTTTTTAATTAAAATTATAATATTCATTTTTGATGTGGTTTTTATATACATATTTTCCTAACGCAATATTTTAAAATATGTTAATTTTGATGAGAAATATGGAAATGTCTTAGAAATACAGACTAGAGTACTTTGTTTTTATTATTATTCAGATGTTTGATCTTCCGTATTTTAATTTGCATATTTAAGAAATTGAAATATACCATTTTTAGTAACGCATAATATTTGCCTTCTTGCTGAATATTAAAACAATCGGGATTGGTTTGATGTGGTTTCAAAATGAGTTCATATAAAAATGTTATCTATGGGTTGGAAAACTACATGAGGTCTCTAATTTGAAAGTGGGATAAGTCAACATAAAAAGAATATAAAGTAAATTATAGCAATATATAATATGTAATAATGGAACACAGGATTATTTTCCAATTTAATAAAATTTAATAGACAAATGCATATTAAAATTAATAACCTACAGTCTTAAAACAGATTCTAAAGCATATTTAGACCAATTCAGACCAAAATTTATCTTAGAAAAAATTAATAATCAGTTCCTAATTTTAATACGCATTTGCCTATTAAATTTGTATTAAAATTAAGAACATTTAATAGTAATTTTAATAGTGTAGTATAGTAACTATACTTTTAAGATGCATTATTGTGAATTTATTAAAATTAATACAATTTTATAAAACAATTCTATTACACTAGTTATAAAATATGCTTTAGAAATTTCATAAAGCTTTTTTTTTAGATTGTAATATATGTTTTCTAAGAATAATTCTGTACTATTTTCTTTACTTGCGTTTCTGTAAGTAACTAGAGCTTGTAACTAATTTATTTTTCTTTATTTTCAGGTAAGAACGAACTCAGTTACGTCTTGTTATCTCGAGAACTCCGCAGCATCATGCTTTGCTAGATTATGTAAGTTATAATAATCACTTCTTCTGTATTCATGAATCACGTTTCGTATGGACTTATTTATAATAATGCAAATATACAAGATATTTCTATGTTCGAAATAATTTTGTGTTTTTGTAGTTTGGAAACTGAAAAACTTTATACCACTGAACAATTTGATAAATAATTTAAAACATTCAGGTGTTCGTCAATAGTAGAAACCGCTTAGTAAGTTTAATAAAACCCAAATAATCTTTAAAAAGTTTCAATTCTTTCAAAGAGTTAAGGAAATCATCTTATTGACTACTAACTTCAAATAACAATACTTCAAGAAGTACAGACAGACAGACAGGAGTTTAAGCGTGGGTAATATGTGATGCCTCAGGGATAAAAACTATTTGTAAACTTAATTAAGATTTCCAGTATATGCGAGTGATTTTATTGAGTAAAATAGTTAAATATGACTATAGATAAGTATTCTTAAGTTTGTAGTTGCATTATTATTCGAAAATAAGTAAAGTATGAAAAGTAAGGTTAAATCTATAGCTGTATAAGTTCACATTTTAGATATTCGATTCTTAAGAGTATAATAAAGTATCTCCAAAATATTGTAAATATTCAAAATATTACATAACATCTTCATATCTTTAATTAATTAAATTCAGTAAAAAAACATTTTCTAAAAAAAAGCAGTCAACGCATTTTATTGAATAAATGAAACGTATCGGTATGTTTACTTATATAAATGCGTTCTGCCAGCTATCAGCTGCATTTTAGTTTGGGTTTATTCAAATAGCAACTTTTGCGTTAATGCTGATAGTATCAACAGTATACAAGATACCGCTGCATACGCTTTCCTCCCACTTCACTAAAGAGAATGCGATAACTGCTTTTTATGGTGAAATGTGAAAACCTATACAAAAACATTATTTAGGATTCTTGCATTAAATTTGTTTGACATTATTACACCTTAATAATCAAGAATTATAGAAAGGGTAATTTTTATCGCAATAGGATGTTTGGCAAGCTAAAGCCTAATAGAATTAATTCTTAATTATTTCTAATGCTATTAAAGTATATATTCATTTCTTAAAGCTCACTTCTAGTAGACCTAGTAAGAAAATCAACAATAAATGGTTTCAACAGTTTTCTTTCATAAAATGTCTACTGCATTGAAACTCAAATTAATTTTTATTCGCCATTTACATAATATTTTTCCATTTTCTCTCCATGTCGAGACAATTTGAAGACACGCTTTCAATAATCAGCCTTCACCCGTCAGATTTCAGCTTCGTCTCTCCAACGAGACGCTGTGCAAACAGTTACCGACGTATTTGCAGTTCATGTTCAACATTTAAAAATAAAATTATAAAATATTCAAACAATAACGCGCTCGTCAGTGCAGACTTCAGATTCTGTTTGCTCTTATTTTGTTCGCGTCTAAGGTTTTTCATACAATTCTTCTTTTTAATAAAAAATTCTTATAACTTTTGCAAATGGGATGAATCTAGAGACGTTGTCGCTAGGTACTCCGTTTTCCGGTTCGATTCTCGCAGCAGCGCTCTATTTTAACCAGAATTGGGAGTTTTGTCATAATTTTATTTGTATTAGCCGCAGTAGGGCAATTAATACCACACAGCTGTGTCTTCAAGTTCGATCCCCAGACCATATTAATATTTTCTGTGTTTGGTTGTTGTCAAAATTAGTTTGATTATATGTTCTTATAATCATAAAACTTATAAGGCAGTGGTGTAATCCTATATATATTAGTCTACAGCAACATAAATATTGCCTACATTGTACAAGGTCATCGGTGGTAGAATTCAGCATCGGAAATTGGGCGACGTTAAAGAAAATAAGTAAAAAATAAAAAAAATATTCGTGTTTTGGAATTATTTTTACCTTTTTTCCCTTTTTCAATTTTTGCATTTCTTATTTTTGAGAAATGTCAGCATTGAATACCATAATACACACGCAAAATTTCAACTTTCTATCTCTTACGAATTAAAAGTAATACAGCAAAAAAGGGCTCACTTTTTTCCAGTTTTTCTAAAATTACTGGTTTCCAGGAAATTCAAGGAAAAATCCGGGGACGCCAAAAGTCTTAGAATTTTTTTCTCTATGAAATAGGAAATTTTCAAAAACTTCCCATGGGCCGTTTTCGAGATGTCATACAAAGTTCGAACCAAACATATAAGAATATAAATAAACATTTGGAACATTATAATAAACAAATATCGACCTGGAATATAATACGCAGCCTGTGTATTAAAATAATTACTATTTATATATATAAAACGAAGTACATAAAACATAGTCTTCTTACACATATTATAAGTACTATTTCAACTTGAAACTATACTAATACATATATACATAATGTATATATATTAGATATATGTCACATATAAAAATTCACACATACTCGTTCACAAATATTCAGCAGCATTTCGCTTTAGCTGAGCGTCGCTAAAAGTCTAATGAAAACTCGCCGTGTCAGCACGTCATGTCATCCCAGATCCTAGTAGCACACCAAACACTCCTTCCACGTTATCCTTCTAGCACCCTTATGACACTCCCTCACTACCCTCCCGCTGGCAACGACATTATAGATGTCAAATATTATAAAACATTTATTTATTCCAAAGTGTGATCACATGCCATTTGCCTTTTTGGTGCCATATTCATATTTGTATTCCTATATAGTCACATTATGTGCTGGTTTATTAGCTGATTTACTGTTAGTAAGCTAATTTAGTAGTTAATTAGGCGATGATACATATAGGGAGTTCCAGAAGTAATTAAATTCAATTACAGAAAATTTAATTCGATATGTGCTACTCAGTTTGCATACGAAAGCATTTTGCCGTGATAATTAGCCTCTTAAATGTAGCGTGTTTATTAATTTAACATATGTGTCGTTAGGATTTACATTCTTCCGCCAAATTCACAGATTACATAAACCATTTTTCAACTATCTTAAAACTACATATCAAGGTTCATCTCCCTTGTCCTTTATTTCCCTTCACTTACTTCTAACTTTATTCATCCATTTTATTCTCTCCTTCTTCCTTTGTAAGAAGGCTGTGACCTCTACTTCACTTTTCAACTTCTCCCTATACCTACTCTTAATATTCTAGCCTCTTAAATCATAACTATTATCAAATTAGTTTTTTCTTGTTGAGAAAATTTGTAGAGCAAATAAATATAATTTAAATGGAAATGTTCAGAAGAGACTCTTCTAGATCTCAATAAATTGTAACGAGATACAATAAAATTTAGTTAGAGATTAAAAAATAAGTTCATTTGGCGTAACTGCTTTTCTATGATTCATATTTTCTCTGATAGTCGTTGCATAGATTTTACGAATTGAGAATAATATGTACCTATACTCTTAAGAAATCTTTATAAATTTTAGAACATTTCTAAACCATAATAAACAAAATTCAGATCCCGTATATTAATTTTCATAACATATACAGCACATTTTAATAGAACTATTTATTAAATTCAAACGAAAATTCAAGAACCTAGTTCTTAATTTTAACGCAAATTGTGTATTAAATGTGTATTAAAGTTAGGAACATTTTCAAGAGTGTATGATATAAAAATTTTCAGACTTTCTCTGCTTTCAAATACTTTTCAAACACGTATCCAAATTTATCTTTTACCATCATTCTCCTAACGAATTTGAACTATATTTACATCAAGTGTCAAATTATTTTATCCCCAATAAAGACAAAGATTTATGATGTAGAAATATAATAAACATAACAATCATTCTACATAAAATGATTGTTCTAATAATACTCGTATTTAATGATCTTAAATAATAAATGATGGTGAAAGTACTCGAGCTGTACTAACATAGAAGAACAACAGAATGTACTTCTGACATTTTAACAAAATATCATAAAATATATGTACAAGAATTTTATCGTGTGTTCATTTTACACGAAATGTAATAAGTTTGGATCTATAGTAAAGCTAAAGCTATGAAGACATAGTGGTATGAAAGAGATTTTAAATATTTTCGATGTAATGTTTAATATTATTTATTATTTATTTGTCAAACTTCAAATAATTTATCAATGAGGGTGATACAACACTATACTTAATACTAAATACTTAATTAATTAATTTTGATATTTCAATTTAATTTGGTATCAATATTTCTTTAAAAATACTTTTTATCATATTTCTAATTTATTAAACAGAAGTATTAGATTTTTCTTTTTCTGCTTGCGCAAGTATATATTATATAAATTCAATCAGTTATATAAAAACTAAGTTTACCAATTCGTAATACTTTCTGTGGCTTAAAAACTATGATATTTTAATAGTTTCTTTTTATTTTTTTTGAAATATCTATGGCTTTAGTAGTTACTATCAAATTTAAGGTCTACAAAGTGAGGAACAAATTACTTCTTAATAACTTTTAGGTGAGCGAAAATAATACATTGTTTCCAAGTTGGTGAAAAGAACACAAAACTTCATTTTCTAAACCGTTACTTATATGGTATTGGAGTACAAATATATTTAGAACTTGAAACAGAGCCTAAATTCCGTATCCCTTCCGAATGGCAACCATTTTAATTTTCTTGTTGCTATAATACATGTCTGGGTATTATACAGAAACTTTCAAATAGGTAAAAAAAATGTTTTATTATAACTAAAAAAATATTTTGGAATCGAGAAACGTTGTTGTGGCATTAGGTAATTCATATTTGATTTATCAAACGTTAAAGAGAGAAATAAATAAAAAATGAATAGTGATGTTTTGTTTCATTTGAGACTCTATAGATCCAAAACATTTCGCCTAACTATATTCAAAAGTCTACATGTTATATACTCGTATAAAGAATCGGATTCTCACCACTAAAGGCGACCAAAGATTTCACAAGTGAAGCGATAATAAAACGTTTGTGTAACATCAGAGTAAGACAAATGAGTCATCCGTTCCTTTTCGTTCACGATTTAAAGTTTAGTTTAAGTATAAAATCTAAATAAAATACCTTGTTATCTTGATATACGAGTATATCCCCTTGAAAGTTTAAAGCATACTTGTAATATGTACGAGTAGCAATATGCATGCAGTGTAATAAAAACCATGGGACATTACCGTTACTTATGAAAGCTCTGGTTGGAAGTTCATTTCATATCATGCAACGCTGCATGGTATTTTATATCGTCGTTGTGCAGTAGTCGTGACCGTGTTTTATTTAAGGGCAACTTCCCGTGGTCTTGTTGTGTAACATGACTAAAATTTGTTGATGTTGAAATTACTATCATCAACTGTCAAGCGCCAGACTTAGAAAGTTTCACGGACGAATTCTTTTAAAACTTTCTTCAGTGTAATTGTATTGCATGTAATTGTATTTCATATTCTATTTAATCTTATTGAAACTAAGTTTAACCTAATTTACAATAAAAATCTATCTTTCTTTCATTCATCCTCCTTCTCCTTTCTCTTTCTTTCTTAATTTCGCCATCCACTCTCTTCGTTTGCATATTTCTATGTTCCAACTTTTCCTTATACCCATTCTTAATGTGCCTCAATGTCGCGTCCTCTATCCCACATATCCTTCATGTTTTCCTCTTTCTTTGTTCCCTAGTCTACATTTTAAGATCATTCTCATTTTCTTACTTCTCTGCTCTTCTAGCTACTATCCCCGGCAACTCCTCTTCCACAACGGTCTGTATTTTGTATTGTTCTTCTCATCATCCATCTTTTTCATCCTTATTTACTTTTGCTTTACATATCAATAAGTTTTTAACAAACATTTAAAATCTTTATTAAAAATTAATTAAAATTAAATGTACTTGACTACGTAATGTGTGAGAGCATTGAAGCTTGACGCTGACTGATGTGTCTTTAGATTCAAGCCCGAAACCAGAGTTATATTTTATGTGTTTGATTGTTATTAAGTTTGACTGATTATGTTCATATAGTCTCTAGTCATACTATTAGACGCACTACGAATTTTTAATATCATTTGTAATATTTCCGTGTTAAATACTATATTTGATGCGATTAATCGTGAAACTTATAATGTTTATTTAGGACACTTATTGTATTATTGAATTTTGTATCTATATTTTTGCTATGTGAAGTAATTTTTGTACTCGTAGGTGTTAGAAGGCGGAGTCCAATGGACTGGTACGAACTTACTTTGTTCAGTATGGTTCACGTGTGTTTTTATTACTTTGTTCGCTTTGCTTACCAATTTCGTAATATTTACTGCACAAGTGATTTTTTGACAAACAGATATTAATCTTTAAACATGGGTAAAGAAGGAAATATTTTACCACGTAAAAAAGTTGAGCTTAAAGCTCTTGTTAATACGAAAATGTATTCCAATCGAGAAATTTCGTAATATAATCTTATTGGGCAGCAGTACAGTAACGAACAAAGTAACAACATAGTAACAGTTCGTCGATGATAGAATTCGACATCAGAAATAAGCTGACGTAAAATAAATTAAATAAAAGAATATTTCTGCTATAATGTAAAAAAGTTCCCCCATTTAGTTTCTATAATAATTTGGTGTTACTGTCCTATAGTGTTCTCCTTCGTTAACCCATCTTAAATACTAAGTGCGCTCTTTATTTTAATATAATAATTACAAATCAATTTAATTTACTGATATTGTACAAAATCACACTATAACATTTTTGATTTCTTTAGTGAAAATGTTTAATTCAGAAATATATAACATGGGCTTCTAACCCTAAAATTTCATATAGTTTTTACTTTTTGTCTTTTTTTTATCTGTCTGATATGAATTCTTCTATCCAACTTCTATCATTTCGTATAACTAATCACTTGCTTTTGATATTTGTTCCTTTCTATTTGCATACCGTTTTTTATGATAAAATATAATATGTACCATAGATTTAACTTAACATAAATATAGAATGTATAAATTGAAGTACTAATAAAACGAAATATACTTGATTCTATATAATATTCATACAAAACATATTCATGTAACCATATACTTCTAAACAATATATAATGTATACATATATACAAGTATTTACATATAAAACATTTCTCATAAATAATTTTTGAGATTTGTTTTCAAGAACAAAGAGAAAAACGAAAATGAAAGTACCTACACCCGTTCTCCTATGTATTGTAATATCGTTATTTATTTTGCATATTTTTCGTATTCAGTTTTGTATAATATTTATATAAAAAATAATTTACAATTTCTTACACAACAAAGAAAACAACTTGTTTATTCTATAATCACGACTTCTAACAAACGGTGAATTGTTTACAGCGCATGATGTTCGTTTTGTACAGCTGTAACCTCATCGTGAAGTACACTAATTATTTCGTCTAATTAGCGTGTGTTATATTTGAGGAAACTGTAAATTTCATTCGAAAAGCAAATAAAATCATACATTTATTTATCAGTGGTGCAATGCACATATTTGTGGCTTTATTACTATGAAAACTGCCGCGAAAAAAAGTCGGTGATTGACTATCTGAAATAGAGCAATGTTAAAGAAATCATTAGAATCAGGGCATGTTGTCTTGTGAGCAGTTAAGACTCTTGCACATTGAAGACAGAAAAGTCTTAAGATAATTTTGTCTTTATCGTTTAAACCCTAATACTAAGAGATCAGACTGCGTTATTACTTCTGTTAAAGATACATAAGAGCGAGATAGAGTTAACGCAGCACACCGTTCGTCAGACAATGATGCAGTGTGCTAGCTTTTAAATTTTAATTAAAAGTACTAGCTTGAATTACTAGAATAATAGGTTAAAAAAGTTATTAGGAAGACCTTTTAATCATAAAACAAGACCTTGTTAGATTAAATATTAGTTGATTTGGCTTAAGTAAATTCCTCAATGAATTTAAGGAATAATATGGCCTGATACCAATAGTGGATTAATTTATCGTTCCTGCTTATTTTTGCGGTACATTCTCTTCAAATACTAGAGCTATAAATTGATCATATTTGACTAGACTACAGTTTAATAACTAAACAGAATCTTCTAACAAAGGACTAGTATTCATCATATTCTACTAAGAGATACTTGTAAGAAATCATTGGTATTATTATTTTACCTTTAACCAAACCCAGACGGGTCTTGTGTTTTATTTCTTCGTCGTCTTTTCTTTTTCTTGTCCAGGGTTTGGATGTTGTGTTTTGTGCTTCGTCTCCGTTTGAATGCCTTTGATTCCACGCTATTAGTATAAGAGTCACGACCAACTGGGCACGATTCTACACTCTAAAAATCATCGACTGTACGTACCATTAGCCATGCTTTTAGATGATGTTAGTAGGGTTATTTGTTTCTACACTTTATGCCAATTATTATCAGTTATTGGAAATGCGGAACAAATTTTTTGATGTTGGTAGAAAGTAATGTCGGTTTCACACCAGAGAGACAGTTTTGTTTTCAAAAAACAAAACAAAATCATGTTTTGTTTTATTTTAAAACAGACTGTTCACACCGAACAAAATGGTTTTGTTTTTAGTGTTTTTCTGTGTGTCCCATAAAAATTATAAACATGATTAACAACAACTGACAAGCGCAAATGTTCACAAAAAACAAAACTGCGTGTTCAAAATAAGCAGACTAAAAAACAACAACAAACGTGTTTTCCTTTTATCTTACCGACTCTAGATGGTTTTGTTTACTAAAACAGCAACAAAAGATAAAAATATTTTAAGAATTGGTATAAACATTGGTGTTTTTGTTCGTGTTTTATTAAACTGCCTCTTTGGTATGAAACCGGCAGATATATGACAGATTTTTCCAGACAAAATTTGTAATATTTTAGTAACTTTGATGCTCAAGGTTCGCACAGACAAGGCTGTAATATGTCTGAGGAATATAGCCAGACATTTGAAAGCAGGGAAAGTCTGAAAAACCTTATTGACTTTATCAATAAAACTAATTTAATCTCTTTATTTTAAATACAAATACTCGTATCTATAAGTTGTAAATTATGTATTATAAATGTTTATAAATATATATATTATATTAAGTGCTAATAACTTTTGAAAACTCCCTAATAAAGTGAATTGAATTGGGCGGACGGCATAGACTGAAGTTACAGAAAGAAATATATTCTAAAAAAAAAAATAAGCCGGAGAAAAAGTTGCATAAGACTATCTTCTTAAGTCTAATACCAACCGATGATATTTGTTATTGACACTACAATTTTAACATTGTAATTAATTTTATTTAATTAATAAGATACTGTATTATTATTTTTTCTCTTATTTTTTCACTATACAAACTTCTATATAAAGTGATAGGTTGTAACGAGGTTCGTGTATTTAGTCTCACAACACGTTCCCGTCTTTAGAGTGGATAATAGGAAAAAAGGAGGAGGAAGAGAAGAGAGGGAGAGAGGTATTGTGTCTGGCTACAAAATGTAATTCCAAGGTGTATGATACTAACACATCATTAAACAAATATAATTGAATATGAACTTTAACCTTTTAATTAAAAAATTCGCTTTCTGAAACTGATAGTCTATTAATTGACAATGTACTTTCTACTGCAACATTTAAATGTAAAGGTAAACGTCTACAGGAAGTGAAGCGGGACGTAATAAGTAAATTGCACAATTGTTTTCACCCTATCTTAAGAACGTTCCAAAGAAAATCATATTTCTTGCGATTTTCTTGAAAATAAATTTGCCGCGAAAAAAATAAATATTTTCTTTCTTTTTTTGTTACAAATATTTATGTTGCTATGGTTACATTGATTTGGTTGTTATCTACAAAGTTTTTTATTTCTATTTTAGGGGTTGTTGCATTTGTTATTATTTTTTTAATATTTTATTGGTTTTCTATATTCTCTTTATGATATTTATACGATCAACGACCCCTACGCGTTAGCCCTTCTGGTTTATACCACCATTACATTTTAGTATCATACACTGTACGAATAACTCCATCCATAGAATGCAATTTAAATTTCGAAATAGCAACATCTGCAAATGACAATCACAGTGCTACCAACCAAATAACACGCATATTGATTCAAACATAAGGTTCATATTGGTGGTATCTCGAACAATAAAACGAACCGTTATTTGCTTTAGAACGGTTCAAAATAGTATAAACACATTATTCTGTTTAATGTTTCGAAATATAAAATAGTTGTAAACATAAAAACATATTTATATGCCACCGGGTTAAAGATTCATCATAAAAACATGAGAATTATGTTTTCGTTGGTGTTTATGCATTGCCAACGTAACAAATGTTTGGTTTTTTTATATCTTTTGGAGCTTATAGTGTTATAGCGCGATTACTGACTTTGTTATCTTCAGTTAAAGCTGTCACACACGTTCATTTAGGCTTTTTATAGCAATTATTTATATATAAACAAGCATTAAAACTTAAGTAATTATTTTTCATTAAAAAATCCCTTATTTAAAATAACTTATTACGAGTATTTTAAGTTATGTGAAAATTCTTTCCTTTTTTTAATTTAATTTATTCAACGTCGGCATATTTTCGTGCTGTTGTAGTCTTATATATGTGAGCTACACTGCTACCTAATAAGTTTATGATTATGTATGTACACAATCAATTTTACTTGATAACAACCAAACCCAAAAATAATAATATTAGTCCGGGGATTGAATTCGAAGCTCTTGCCCCATACATAGTGAGCGAGAGCATTGAAGCTTCGAACTCGATATTTGATACATTTCATTCATTGTAACGGGAGTAATTTTGTTCTAATTCTGACTTGCAATGTTTTAACGTAGGGACCAATATTTATAAAGAAATAGTGTGCCAGTATAGAGTGTAATTTTATAATTTATATTACCAGAAGATGACTTCGCATGGGGGGAGGGTCGAAAGCTCCTAGTTTCTTTTTATAATAAAGTCAAGTTTTCTAATAATATTGAACATATACCTAGTGATTGAATGGCGATTAATTCTATTAAATAAGGAGATATTGCAATCTGTTTATGAAGACATTCAGCAATATATATGTGTAATGTAGAAATACGCTTGTACGATATATGTCCAATGACTTATCCGATAGTCAAAGAATACAATAATTAGATTACAGATTAGTCTATGCAATATTTTCTTAGGATTAATTAAGCCTGAAGGTAATTGGTTTGAATGGTTTTCAATCAACTTGTAGGTTGCAATTCGAGATTTTATCTCTTCCTTAATGGTTGGGATTCCCAAATCACGATGGAGGCGGTCATTGGTAATATACCAATGTACGTCAGTAAATCTAAGTCAGTAAATTACTTATATGACAAGAAAAATAGTTTCGGATTTGCAATAAAGTCCGTCTTCATATACTGCTCCATAATTAAGAGAGCACAATCGCTCTTCCTCAAAATACAAGTCTTCGAACTATAACCACTATAGTACCACTGGTTTTATTATAACTTTTAGATTGCAATTTACGTAGATTCATTTATTTCCGTCTGTATTTCTTGCTTTAATATCAAGATTCACATTTTCTGAATTAGATAGAATAGATCTCACAAACTCTATGAAACCTCATATATATAATATTACAAAAGGTCTGTTAACTTTCTGAACCTATCAATAAAATATTAATTAATATTAAAAAAGTTTTAAAAGGTTTATTTTTAATACGTATAACTTTATTTCTATTGAAAGAAGCAAAACAAAATAAATATAAACATGTTCATGTTTAAACCTGCATCGTTCTATTGTTTACTCAGCAATTGTTATAAAATAATTAAAAATAATAACTAAACAAAAGCAAAATAATTTACCTTTAATAAATTGTTCATTTTAAATAAAATATATTTAAATAAAAGAGCACATCTTTTGAAAATATAATGACTCCATCAGAAACCAGTGGTTGAGTAACTGAGTGGTAAGTGGGTGGTTGGGGGGTGGTTTGCAAAGTGGTGAACTTCTTTGGCAGCTTTGCTCAGCCAAACTAATGTCATTTGCTTGAAACAATGCAAAAAGCTGTGCGATTCATTTATTCAGACAAAGAAGAAAATTTAAACCTGATTAGAATTTTCATTGTTCCTTATTCGTACTGTGGTTTTTACTATCACACATAAAAATCACCTTTATACTTGTATATGTATTAGTGAAGGAAAACCTGTTGTTTGCGTGCTGTAATACATTAGAAATATTAAGTTTAATTAAATAATAAGTCGCAATAGTATCCCAGTAAATAATTTAGAAAATTTACACTCTTATATGTTGACTGTACTAACAACTGTTGACTGTATTAACAAAATAGTTCTGAAAATCAGCTACAAAGGTAAAAGTATTAAATTTAAACGGAGTGTACAGAAAAAAACCATTTTGATTTTTAATTAAAAAGATATTTTAATTACAAATAGTAAGGTCTTCTGTAAAGCACCCTCCGTTTGCAACACTAAGATATTGTGCAACTTCTTTGATCTATTCAAGCAAGCCAGATACTTGAAAAAAATGTGTAAAATTAAAAACAGTATGCTTAATACCAAATGCGTCATTCGCATTTAAAAAATCAGAAAAATAAAATATGGTATTGATTCCTTTCTTGCTTCTGTAGTAGAGTAGAAAGATTAAAAAAATATACACAAATTATATTATAAATAATGTAAACTAAGGTTTGTGATATTTTGTTTAAGATGTTTTGTCAATTTTCTGTGTACCAGTAATATGTATGTATATGTAT
Source organism: Panorpa germanica (assembly GCA_963678705.1). Lineage (NCBI taxonomy): Eukaryota > Metazoa > Arthropoda > Insecta > Mecoptera > Panorpidae > Panorpa > Panorpa germanica. The sequence goes on from OY783221.1 coordinate 7,311,896, forward strand.
GTAATATTATAAACATGATGCCGATTTCTTTTTTTTTTTTTATTTGATTACTAAAGATTTTTACAATCTGTCCTGCTTAGAGGACATTCAGTGATAGGTATGTCAAAATAAAGTGTCTTGCGCGGGATGTGCCCATCGACTCATCCCTCAATTTTAATAGATCCTAGATTCTGTTTATTTGGCTAGCAGGTTCTGAGGTACGTTCTTTTTTAGTCTGCATACTGAGGAAATATTGGACATTAGACAGCTGGCCAAATTGTTTGGATGTTCTAGTATTCTCTCCTTGTATACTTTGGTTCTGAGCACTATTTCTTCTTTTACTGTAGGTATATCCAGGTCCCGATGTATTATGTGATTAGGTATAAACCATGGTGCATTCGTGATTATCCTTACTTAGCATTTTGAAATATTTGGATTATGTCAATATTTGCGGTAGATGCAGTACCCCATAGTTAGATACCATATGACCATACCGGTTTAAGTATGGATTTGTAAAGCAGGAGTTTGTTTTCTGTGCTAAGTTGTGACTTACGTCCTATCAACCAGTACATCTTCCGCAGTTGTAGACCTAGTTGCTTTCTTTTTGTAAATATGTGCTTCTTCCAAGTAAACCTCCTGTCTAGGTGTATTCCCAAGTACCTCACATGGTCAGCCTGCGCTATATTAATATTGTTTAATGTGATACTTGGGCAGTTTCCCTGTCTAGTTGTAATGTGACTAGCTTAGCCGATTTCTAAGCTAACTTTTAGTGTCAAACAAAAGTATTCTTGCTGTTGATTGGAAATGACAAGAACTTGGATGTACCAAATTATAACTCAGGTTATGCAAATTAAAACCTTATTCAATATTTTATAAAGATGTGTAAAGATTTTGAAAAGCGGTAACAATAAATGATTCAAATACATGTCTACGATTATGTTTTCCATCCCTGACAAAAAACAATTACAATAAATCATAAAGTTTACTAACTAATACATTTAACTGTGATCTCCATTAGCTTCCACGTCGTTAATTACAAACACCTTATAGAATTAATTAGCAGCTTTTAATTGAAGTTTACGTCACAACATGATAGCGACTGCTATACTACACACACACACATACATTCAAACTACGAGTATTTAGGTTCTGTGCTTTGATACGAAAAGGAAAACTATATTTAAAGCTCGAACTTTAACACAATTAATGGATGAGTGTATTTTAATTAATTTACCTTTATTAATGGCAATATATCACTCGATTATTTGAGTACTAGAGTGTAATCATTTTGTTGAAACTGAATATACATTATTTTAAAACCCTTTGGTGTTGAAAGTTTCTACCCTAGAGGAAAATATTTCAAAAGCTGTCATTTTGAAATTAGAATACAATGGATAGGAAAATAGTTTTAAAATTATATTTATGCAGCGATACTGGAAAATGGAATTCATAACTATAAAATATATTTTTGTAATGACGACATCATAATATTAAATTTACACTTTAGATAAAATTTCAATTTAAAATGGTGATTAACAACAAGAAGTGATAATTACAATATATAATAAATGGGAGAATACTTCCTGCTCACTTCCTGTACGAATATTACTTTGTTAAGCAGCTTAATTAGAGGTTAAAATGTTTAGCGGAAGAGACTGAAAGCGTCAGTTAGCGGCGTCTTCAGGAACTTGACTTTGCTGGAGTCTGTGTACTCACTTGTAGTTTGCTTGATATCTAAAAGGGAATCCTTAATATATAGGAGTACAAAAACAAAGGATTAGACATTTCAACAGTAGTGAACGTGCCCTGTACAGTGTGGTTCATCAGTTTAATGAAGCATTAACGTCAACGTCTTCGGGTTTGTGCCATGTAATACAACATTTCATAGTTTGTCACGAGATGCACCATTTGAGCACTTACGTAATATGTTTATATAAATAAATTGTAATGTTACATAACAAAACATATCTTCCAACATAAATTTACTTACATCTAACATCATTATATATAAAAAATCAGCCTGTATGTATTTGTGCACGCAAAGCTCAAAAAGTAGTCGGTCGATTAACTTAAAATTTTGGCATGCTTTCTAAAATTAAATTATCTCTCTCTCTGTGTGTATTTTTCATTTACTTTTCCCTTCCTTTCATATCAGACTAAGCCACAGCAATGCGTAGCCGGATTTAGCTAGTTTCTTATATAAATTAAATAAGAGGCAACATAAAAAAAGTTATCTTTCTACATAAATTCAGATATTCTGGCAATAATGAAGTTTTCATGCAATATTATGTAATGTTTAAACATTAAATTAATTATATCAGTAAAAAAATTTAATTTCTTTAACATTTATTAAATGGCAATGTAGCAGAATTATGTTAAAATTTCGGTAAATAATAATACGTAAAGTTAGATTAAAAATATTACGTTAATTAATGCAAGGGTTTACGTTTTTTGTTTAGAAGGAGTGTCATTCGCACAAATAGCTCAATTTCTTACTTCCGTTCACTAATAATAAGATGAACACCTATTCTTGATATATGGATATTACTTAGATACTTTCTTGTTTAAACTGCTTACTTAGAAGAGGGTCGTCTGTGATAGGAATCAGCATCGAAAATAGATCAACGTTATTGTATAATAAATTTCTATCACTAATATTATTTCTAATATATGAAGCAACTACATTACTTTCTTAAAAACAATGCTTGACCACATTAGATCTAAGTAACTATGTTAGATAACGGGAAATCTGCTATAACAATCGCTAAAAATATATTTTATTCAATTGCACACAAACTGCAAATCTTACTACAATAAAATAATATATATAAAATAAAATGAGAAAACTTGAAATTCGTAAAACATTAATTTTCCGTGAAGTAATATTTAAAACCTTTGAACCACTCTGTACAAAGTGTCGAGAAGAAATTCTAAAGCCGAAAGGAAACACTGTATTATTTGACATCTAGTTCAAAAGAGCAAAACTTTGTAAGGCGTTGAGTACACATTTGTTCTGATTTTTTATTTCACTTACACTTGTATATTTTGCATAAGATTGTTTCAACATTTTGTTTTACAGTTAAGGGTGTTTACTTTACTAAACAATCAAACTACGAAAGTTATTTATATATATATAATATATTACTATGTCAACTTCCGGTAGAGTATTATATTATTAATAATAACTTAGATGTATCAAAAATGTATGTATTCTATGTTATTAGACAAATTAATATTATAGCTAATATATCAACTTATATTGAGCGGCGTTCCTCGTGGCTTCTGATAAATTTTCTAACAAAATAGAACCAATTAAAAATAATACATAATTGCTTATTTATAGATGCATTTCTTCTTAAAGAGAATTTATACAAAAACTTTCAAAAAATGGTAAAATTGTAATATATCCAAATATATAAGTTTCATGAAAAATGCACAGTAGAAAACTCTCATTTATTCATTGACTAAATAGACATTCCTACCAATAGTTCAAATTACGAGAGTTCGGCGGCGACTCATACTTAAAACAAGTTGTGGGGTATAAACTGCCGATATAACTAAAAAGCATTGACTCACTTATTTTTCTATAAGGTATATAGAAACGAATAAGATAAAATTCATTATAGTATAATACCGCTCTTATAATCTCTTTTAAGTATAAGAACCGATGAACTATCGTGATTTGGACTATATACGAATATATATATAACCTTACATATACAGTTTTATTAACTTAACTATATAACTAGAAATGTGTAAATTAATAAAATCACAGATTCTGTTATTCAGTATATTGTCCTTACAAACATCGGTTACTGTGGTAATAATACTCAACCCACAATTTATGACCTGCTTAAATAGAAACCCTTATACAAAAGATTTATATTGGATAGAACTATTTTTCTCTTTTGATCAGTTCACCCCTCTGAAGACTAACGTACTTAGTTTCATAAAAAACCACGCTTAGAGTATGTGCTAAGTCTAGTGGTCTATTTTAATATAAGATACCCATTGTATATTTAGTATATTAAATTCAACTAATAAATACTCTGAAACAATATTAATACCTACATAAATTAATGAAGTTAAATATATATTTATTCAGCGTAAATGAACTTATAGACTTTATAATGGCTATTAAATATATCGGTACACTCAGACAAAGGCTAAAAAATTTTTCGATTATTTCTACGGTGCTCCAAATTTTCCCATTTACGACATCCGATATTTTCTCCCTCTCTATACATTCAATTTTATCTAACGCAGATTTCATTATATTTTTGGAGGTTATGATTCTCTAAATTTATCTTTAAAATGATACAGATGCTGCAGATGATACGAGTATTTATGTAAATAACATTCATAAAATAACGATGTCATTTGCTATAAAGAAACTCTATGACTGAAATACATATTCGTACGATAGTATAGTCATGTAAACGCGCATAAGTCAAAAAGGGTAATATGTTATATTTTCTGTTTTTTTTATAATAATAAACTGTCATAAAAAGGTGCTAGATGTTCTAGCACTCTTCGTTTATCAGTTTCCTATTCACTCCGCTTCATGCTGACTTCCTGTTTCCGCCATGTTTAATTTCCTTCTTCTTATTCTTCTTATTTCCGGAGTTGTTTGGTTAATTTAATTGCATTTTAGTTGATAAATTTATATAGAAAAAAGTATTTGTTTACTATGTGAAATATTATCATAAGTTAGACTATGTTATGAATAGTAATTACATTTTAAAAAGACAGGAAATAATAGAACAAACGTGAAACATTATGTTTACATAGCATAAACGTAATAAAAACTAATATTTAACTATTTAAATTCCATATTTAATTAAAATCGTAAATTTTATGTATACCCCGCTAAACACAGTTGCGTGTATTTAAGGTTTATATCACATAACAAAAGTTACCTGTTACGAAAAAATTTTGAAAAATAAATTTACCCTTTTGCCAATTACCGTACTTTTAAAATTTCTTAAGGACACGTTTTTAAGAACTATAGAAGCTTTTTTAAGGTTAAGGACTTTTAAAATCGCTATTAAAGAACATTTTTAGATTAAATATTACTCGATATGTTTAAGTCAATTATTGCATGATTGTAATGTAATATCCATATATTCTGTTTTGCGATAGCGTTGGTATCTTTTGTAAAAATCAATAATTTTGATCAAAGTTCAATAATTTTGAAACAAAAGGTTAAAACTTGGTTTTAAATTTGAGGTTTCGTGATAAGCAGCACCCCTAATTTAGCCACCATCTTTAAAATAATGATGAAATCAATTTCTTTTATTTATCTTGAGATCTACAACTTCCACAAAAATTTTGTGAAGAGCTTTTTTTGTAGATATCGATATTATCTACAACTTTGATTACATAAAAACTTTTTGTTCTAACTTTTATAATGAAAAAGTTACAATCAAAAATAAATAAATCTGTACTTCAATAAATAATAGAACTGAATACTTAATGAAGGTGATCACGTGGCGGTATTGCGTATGTCAGCTTAACAATTATTCTTCTGGCCCCTACAATAGGTTACTCCACCACTGGTTTGTTATATTAAAACATTACACCTTTATTAATGGCCATAATAAAATATTATACTTCTAACATTGCCTCGCAGCATTTGTATCATTCTCCTCGTCCCATTTTTGTCTTTAATACGTCACTCTTTCATCTTCCCAGATAGATCCCTTCCCTTTGACAGATATCTCGTTTTCCTTCACTTCTTTCCCGGATAATCATGTGGCATCCGCTGACATCTCAGCACACATGTTGACGCGAATGTGATAAATGACATGTGTGTTTCAGAAATGGAATGATTTCTGGAAACAGATAGTTGTTGCACAGTGATAGGGTAAAGGAAGGGGAAAGGGAGCTTGTATTGAAGGTGTATATTCATGATATTTCGCTTTGATATATGCAGAATAATAAACGCGAGATACGAAACGAACGTTTGACACGCACCTAACGAATATTGACAGCTACATTTTGAGGTGTTGATTGAAATATTTATGTATTCGATTTATTGAACTGTTTTATTGGTTTATTTGATGAACATATTGGGGAAAACAATCTATTTATAGGATTAAATAGCTTAATAGAAAATGTTGCGTAAAAGAAATACATTCTATTTCAAAATGTATGTTCGACACTAATACACAAGATGTTTTCCTATGTTTTGTTTTCAGTTAACTTTCCAAATAAAACATTTTTTAAGTATTTTGTTTTATGAATTGTTTATTTAAATAATGACAATGCAAATATAGATTGGTGATGTGTGCTATTTCACTAGAAAGTTTTGCTATCTCATAATAATCGGTTCTTCCTAGTTACGAAACAAGCACGTCTCAATCACTATGAGAAACATCTAAGATATAATATCTATGCCGATTTTACACCAAAGAGACAGTTCTTAAAACATTTTTGTCTTTTGTTGCTATTTTAGTAAACAAAACACATTCCCATCTGGAGTCAGTAAGATCAAACGAAAATACACTTGTTGTTAGTTTTTAGTGTTCTTGGTTTGAACAGGCAGTTTTGTTTTTTGTGAATGTTATAATTGTTTATCATGTTTATAATTTTTATGGGACACACAGATAAACACTAAAAACAAAATCAATCTGTTTTCGAAAAACAGAACTGTTTTAAAATAAAACAAAACATGTTTTTGTTTTGTTTTTTGGCAACAAAACTGTCTCTCTGATGTGAAACCGGCATAACATCGGTCGTTCAGTCCATAACCTGATTTAACCTTATAAATCTACTTTCTTGAACAAATCGTAGGAAGCACTTTTTAAAGATTAAAGGCTTTTAGAATAGCTATAAAATAAGACCTTTTTATATTAAATATTCCTAGCTTTTGCTTAATTAAAATATTGCATGAATCTAAGATAACGTTCATTTATATTTAGCGATATTTGCATTTAATATTTTCAACCAATTTGCCATAAATAAGTAAATAAAATAGCAATTAGCCAGTGGTATGAATCCTATACAAAGACCGCTTTCTAGCCGCGGTGTTTACATTCAATATTTCCCCCAAATTATTTAGGTTGATAATCTCTCGCAACCAATATTAATTTATTCAATACATCCTTGTTTACCTAATGAAACTCTTATCAGCCTACTACCCTGTAAATGTACACCCTGTTCGATGTTCACACCACCCTCCCCCTCTCTGATTTGTTGTATATTATTTTCCTTTAATATTGTTTTGAGTGATTCAGCTAATGTGTATTCTTATCATTCGCTCTTATCGCAGCTTCCGCACGTGCTTTCAACCCTTTTCACGGGAACCATCCTGTCATTTCCACTATTTCTGTACTATCCTGCTATCCCGTTTATCAGTAAATCAGTGACAGAACGACACCTGATCCCCTAGTTTAACGAAACTCGTTCCGAACCAACTTTACTAACTGCTATTCGTATAGACAGCTTTCGTAAGGTCTTATTACACTACAACTTTAAATTATTATTTCTATAATCAAGGCATTACTTTGTTATTAATTTAATATGTAAAAATAACATAATGGAAAGTAATGTAATGTATCTAGTTACGTTACTACCTGCTAAACACTTACTAATGTTACAATTAATTATATTTAAGGTATATCTAACATAACAAAAGTAACCTGTTATGTATACAATGTTATTTAAAATACGTGTGTTGATAAAGCGTTCGAAAACACACGAAAATTAGTTTTTTTTTTGAAAATTACAAAATTGGCGTCACATTAATCGAAATGCCATGAAATTTCGACACATATCGTTTAAAGATTTGAACTTTTTAAAAATCATATGGATTTGTCAATAGTGGAGCCATTATGTCATTCTACCTGTTAGGATTTAATACTTGAAGGAGATGATCACGTGCCAGTGTTGCAAATGTCAACTTAACAGTTATTATTCATGCTCCTAAAAAGGTTCTTAGTTAGTAATTTTACTAGTTAGTAATTTTAAAACATAACATCACTTTTATTAATGACAACAATAAAATAATAATAAAATAATAAATGATTAAATTAGTTTTATCGATAAAGTCAATAAGGTTTTTCAGACTTTCCCTGCTTTCAAATATCTGCCTGTTTTCCTTAGTCATATTACAGCCTTGTCTGTGCGACGAACCTTGTACCTTGAGCATCGAAGAATAATATGCGGTAACATTTTTATTTATATAATTCTTTCTATTTCCAATAAGTTCCACATTCACCGTGTAATATTACCTTTAGAAAATTCTAGTTACTTCAACAGTTAGGATAGAGATCTCTACGTGAAATCCTGAACTTAGTTGAATTGTTATTATTTGTTATGTAGCTAGGAGGACGTGTGTATCACCCACCAATCTCGCTCGATATTCTCTAAACTGTAAACTTGCTCAAATTGAATTTAATAAAGTGATACAATTTGAAATTATTCATAAAATATGTAAAATACTATTTGGTATTGCTATGGCAACGCACCAACACACTGCGATATGCAAATGAAGTATTCAATGAAGTTACTCAAGCTGATTACTTTATATACAATCATTGCCAATTATGTGATAATGTGTCAATTAGTTTTGGTCATAAAATCATTCTCACATTACCATACATATTATTCGGTTATTTTCTTGATCTTATATTCTAGAAAATTGTACAATATATTATTTAATGCCCATGGGAACTACTGATTTTTAATTATTATATAACGTGCCACCATAATAAAGAAGATTTTAGGCCCTTTATTTATTTATTTTGGGTTTGCTTTTTCAGCTTCCTTGTTTAAGTATGTCATTTACAAAATATTTTATATTTCTTTATGTAATGTTTCATATAATTATATCTTATCCAAATAATTATACCATACTTTAAAATAATATAACAAAATGAAATCACTATTGTTGCTACTGTAATAGGACACTTATGCTTCTTTACACCACCGTCAGTAATCGAGCTGTAATGATTATATGATGTTAATACAAAAAGTATTTTAAGATTTACTTTAAAATTGTAAAATTGAATTATAAATTGTAATTTGAAAATATGTCTAATAAATGCTTGATGGTGGCTATGACAATATGAATATATAAATATATATATATACGTGGTTATTATACCTACGCATAAACTGAACCTTGAAATTAGCCTAATGTTAGCTAGCACGTTTGAATTTTGCATTGCGTCAAAATTCAATACGTGAAGCTTAAAATAAACCTTGGAACTAGCTTGCAGCAAGCTCTTATGTCTGTTATTATTTAATTATCCTCTTCACTATTTTTAGTATTTAGTTCAAGTTTTATAGTTAGTAATATATATATTTTATACTCCTATTATTACAATTGTAATATTTATTATAATAATTTATGGTACATAATATTATGGTAAGCACATGTTGAAAAACTCCCAAGTACTTGCTATAAGTACAAGTAAGTAAATCAAACTAAGTGAACAGAAATTGAAACAATAAATCTTATAAATTGTATTTACGTTTTGTATAATATGGAAACTGTTCTTTCATAAAAATATTATTTTTCAAATATTTCAATATTTTTATTTTAAGATTAAAATGAGCTATACTATTATAAATTGAATTTATTTCATAAAAGAAATATTGTAATTATTATGTTAAAATTATAAATTTCTTGAAGATATTTTTCCTACTAAACTAGTTTCTATTTTGTTGCAATTATAACCATAAATTTACATTTCCTCGTAAATTAGTTTAATCTATGTAATGCAATAACTCACTAAATATTAAACAAATCATTAAAATCAATAAATCAAAAATATTGAAGGGGTCATCCACACATTTTATGATTTTGTGACCGATGTCCCTATTTTGACGACTTGTTACACATTAAAAAAAAAATTAGTCTCTTTTTCTTTTTTGCACTTTGCAAGCCAAATTTTAGATTAGATATGAGGTCACAAAAGATCTCCCCTATTTGTCACCTCTAGTGACACTATGTGGACCCCCTTAGCGTGTAATGTAATTAATGAATAGAGCCTAATTAACAAATCTACATAAAACACAATTATTATATATTAATTATATATAGTACAGGTTCAAGCTTGCTATAAGCTAATTGCAAAATAATTTTCTACCGGAGTAACACCAGAGAAACATTATTTATAAATTCATCTAATTATTGAATAATGATTTGAAAAATTCATTTTACAAAATTTAAACGAACAACATTGCGATTTTTTAGTGAAATTCTTAAAATGAATTTTTGCTGATAACTCACTATCCTAATCCTGGATGACTTCTATTCTATATAACACGATTTCCTTTACATATTTAAACCTCCGGGAGCTCAAGATGACGTTTTTCTATAAATATAAGACACTGTTACATAAAATATACATAAAAAATATATATACCCTATATACTTTACAAAATAAATAAAATACGTATATATTCCCATTTTCAACATTTTCAGTATAATATAAACTAGGATAAATATATTTTCCACCAGTTTTCCAACACACACACAGACACACATACAGGAATCCGGAACATCGGTACAATACAGTATCGTAATGCAACGTGAGGCAATTGGATTTGCTTCTTCTCTGTGCTTCCTCTTCTCTCTTCAAGAGGGTTGTTTAGGTTTAGGGTTGTACGAGGATATGAGTAGTTCACATACACTCATATGATAAACCCGCATAAAAGGACATGCTACGTGTCAGAATATCCTTGTATCCGTGGCAAAATGCAACATTGTGAAATCATAAAAATATGAAAATATACAATACTGATGATATATGACTTCATCCTTTTGAGATGTGTTTCGTAAATAATTGAACACACATTTCACTATTTTGAATAGCTAAATACAATGATGTTTGGGTTACGAACGCTTCTAGTTACGAACAATTCGGTTTACGAACACAATTTAACGAATACATTTTGCATCGGGATACGAACATGTTTTTGACGTCTCTGCAATATTTCAGCATTGCTAAAACATGGCTTAAGCACCGCTACGATATATGTAGTACATAGTTATTAAAATATTTTTTGTATTAACTTAACTCTCATTATTCTACTATATAACTTTCTGTATTAACTTAAAAGTAACTATAACTTTTTATATAAAAGGTAAGTTAGCGTAGAAGATAACATTTAATAAGAATTCAACATTTTTTCTTTATTTTCCAGTTGACATTTGTTACATATATCCTCGGTAGACTGAATGACATATTACAGAAAAAAATACTTGGTAAATAAATAACATATTGCTTCATCTAAAATTGATAAAAGTTATGAATTCTTTTCTTCAAACACAATACTCGTATTATTTAATATTCTTATCTAAATAAAGTTATTTAAATTAATATTTCAGTATCCAATAAAGCTTATCCACACAATTTTAAAGTTATTGCTTTCTTACATTTCTCTGCATTAATAATAAATAAATTCATCTCTTCTTTTGTTATTACGTTATTTATGTTTTTTTGGCAATGTGATCCTTTTATACTTTTTTTTCTTTTATGATTTTTATTCTTATATATTTTTTATAATATCAAAAGAGCATGGTGTGTCTATACGAGTATTTACAACTTCTTCTCGCACCATTATAGTTGGTTAACTCTCTCTCTCCTTTCTCTCTTTTTCCACCCGCGTGCTTTATATACCTTTATCCTGTGTTAGGGGTGCGTTTTCAATAGAAAGATCAATGCAGTATCAATACAGGGATGGCTTCCCTTGCATTATTGTTTCATAATGGATTGGGCGTGCTATTTTATTTTATGAATTTTTAACAACTTTATGGATTTAAAAGGAATATTCATTTCTCTTGGCTTTTATTAACCTGGCTTATGGTATTTGCTATGGTCAAAACTTTCCAATCGTTTTTTAAATGATAATTCATTTCCTGATAAGCTACCCCACACATGGTATTTAGGGATGACAATGCAATGTGATTTAATTTTTTTTAAATAATATAATTAACAAGATAATTTGTTATTTTAAAGATATGTTATATTAAAGTAGGTATTCTTTATATTATTATTTATTGTTTATTGTTCGCCTTTCGGCTTTACAATCTACATTCTTAATACATTTCATATACTTTAACTTACAATTAAATTTACATTATTCTAGACCTTTTTATCTCCAAACGTACTTTCTGCTTCTTCTTCTCTTGACCCTCTTCCTTTATTTTCCCTAGTCTTCCTTCTGTACTGGTCTATTCCCTAGTCTATTTTTCTGGACTGAAGTTTAACTTCTTTCTTTCTCCTGCTTCCTTCATTGCCTCTTTTAGTACTTCCTTTCTCTTCCTTTTCGTTGTGCAACCCAGCCATCAGCTTATTTATTCTCCTGTTTTTTTCTTTCCTTCTTACTATTTCCGGCATCCACCTCTTTCCTTCACTGCCTCCCTTTAATAGCTGACCAATATTCCTTTCGCTCGCTACTTTTTCCTTATACTCAAACCTAATGTGCTCCAGTGTTTTGTCCTCCGCTCCGCACACTCTACACTTTCTTTCCTGACTACTTTCCCAGTATCTGTTTCCTTTTTCCTCATTTTCCAATCTAAACCTTGCTGTTCTTCTTATGTGTTTTATGTCTTTTTCTATAAGGTACTGAGGCACATTATTTTCCCATAACCTTTTATATCTTGTATTGTAGTTGCTTTTTTCGATTTTTCCCATTCTTTATATTTGTAATCTAGTTTTCTGTAATGTATATCGTGTTGTTATGATTGTTAGATAGTGATCTAAGTAAGCAATAGGATTGTACGTAATATTCAGCATTGTGCGCTCCTGCCTTTATATTCGCCACTGGCGATTAAAATTACCTAAAAGAAAGGTAAATCTAATTTTAGGAATCAATTAAACATGTTTATATAGTGTCTTTAAGCTTCCTAATTCTGTATTAAAAAAAAAACAATTTAGTTACAGTTTAGTAATAAGGCCCAAATTGTTTTTATAAATTGGATTTTCTTTTATAAAATTTTATAGAATTCATGTTTTATAAATATTGCATTAAAGCCATATTTTGTTTCATACTTCATATAGCTGCGCCATAGAATCTTTCTCGTTATGTATATAACTTCAATATGTTTTAGCCATCCTTGTGCTGTAGACTTATGCACACACAAATATGATACAGTGATTACAAGCATTAGGGGGTGGGGGAGGGGGTAGTAGGTCACATGACGTGTGGTTGTGGAATACATTAATGCACTGAAAACGCGTAGCGCGTCCAGTGAGCCTCAGGGGTAGGAAGTGATAGATAGTGGTAAAGTAGGTAGGGAGGTATTTGAAGGGTAGATTTTCATTTTGAAACGTCAAATGCTTATACAAGTATATTGACTGGACCCCATACAGACATCGTTCAAAAGCTGTAAAGTACAAAGTTATCAGCAACAGCAAAAAGTGAAATGTTAGCCGTTATATCGGTTGCGTAGATGTGACATGGAATAAAAAAAAATTGATGGATATGGGATCTACATGTCTGTGTGTGTGTGTGTGTGTGTGTGTGTGTGGGAGGTTTGGCAAAATTGTTGAAAGTTTTATTATGAATATCAGTTTTGGTAAATGCCGCGGGCTGTTTAAAATGTGTTATGAGAACCTTAGCGCAGGATACATATGTAAATAATTCTGAATGAAAGCTTGGGGCAACGTAATCCTGCGTTATTCGTTTAATACTAATATGAAATACGTTTTGACTTCTTAATTATGTAATGTTTCATATATTTTTTTGTAACTTATTGAGTATTGGGTAAAATGAAATTTTTAGTAAATAGAAAATAAATTTCAAAATATGAATAGTCAGATTCTATTGATACATCATTATAGGTGTTAAATATTTGAAAGACTCTAGTTTGGGTCCCAGAAACAGTAAAAGTTAGCAATACATTATCATGCAGGGCAAGCTTCACACTTGTTATCTTGTCCCAAACTTATTACATGGTTCATTTTTTATTTTTCATATAGAAAATGACTTACTATGCACTTTGACACTTTCTAGCTTATTACAAGCTAATTACAGTGTTACATTACGTTTAATATTCTTCCTGGGAATACCATCTAATATTTAATAACTTGAAACCATGAAAGAGACACACACAGTGAGAGAGAGACAGAGATAGGGATAATAATTAAAATCCTATCCAAAGTATGTCATTGGTGATTGCATTTAAACCCCAGCAGCAGATTTAGCAGACATTAGTAGGGCTTCATTAGTCCCTTTCGTCATCAATGACGAAGAACATGCAGGCTGTAACATGAATAGAACGTGCACCAATACATAAATAAATTTAAAACAAAAGCAACAGGGAATAATGGAAATTAATGCCAAACAGAATAATGGAAACGTTAGGACTGTACAAATCAAGGTACGAGTATCCCAGTTTGCACTCAGGGAATTCATACTACTAATTATAGCACATCATTCTACTAATTACTATTGGTTATCATTATGGGATTCTGTACTCTCTATAAATAGATACTGGTACTAGAAATACCTTTCCTGATAGTATAGGTAGGAAAAACCAACCCCCAAGTTATCAGGGAATAGTGTGCAATGTTGTTATCTGCGCCTACGTGCTTGCGCTTCAGGGGTGCATTGTTTAAGGGTAGTATCTATTTTATTAAAATGAAAATTAAGAAATAATTTCTCTTCATATATTCATTTGTTTAGTATCTACAAATGTGTAAGCGAGAAGTACTTTTTACATGCGTGTATCATGAGATATACTAACTTGTAATATACTGTATGTAAGAGTAGAGTATCTCTGTTCAATGTTTCAACATGGTAATGCTACGATAAAGATAAAATGAGATAAAGATAAAACAGTTTTGTTCCAAATCTATCGCATTTGCATACCTTTCATAGAAAAATGAAAAGTCGTAATTATAAAAAAGTCGTATAGTCGTAAAATAAAAAAATCGCCTTGATTCTGTTCATGAACGTTCTCTTATCATCAATTAATATAGGGGCTAGGATTAATATAATAATTTTACCTTAAGACAGACTTGAGCAGCATGTGTACTCAATACTCATACGTTCTCATTACCCGTATCGAATAGCCAGACTGTTTTAAGTCTAGATTGCACGGTGCGAGTTGCTCTGGCGAGTTACTGTCATATGCAAGTCGACCAGTAGCTCATATTCGAGTAACTATAACATATTTTGTGTCCCCTTGTCCTTCACCCATCACTTTCCGTGAACAGTAACACTCATGTGTGCCATAATCTTTACCGAGTATTCGACAGTTTACGATTGTTGCCGATGGTTGTCGATAATTATGTTTATGTAAGTAATACTAAATATAATTTAGTCTGAACAACAGTTCATTGACAGCTCACTGCTGTCTCGGTTAGTACAGGGCAGTAGCTACTGACTGACCTTTATAATATTAGCTACTCATCATCGTGTGACTGTCTGAGACGAGTCGAGCTACTGACATGCGAGTACAGTTACTGTCCGGTTAGTAGCATGCACCGTGTAAGCTATCTTTTATGACAGTATACTCCTTAGTGTGGCACTGTCTTAATATTAATGTAAGTTAAAAAATAATAATAGAAAACAATTACTATTTTCTTTTTAATTACCGTAAAGCTAGTACCTCTAGTTGCATCCCTGAACTTTCTTCGTTGTATGAAATACATGTACACGTAATATCTGATGTTTTAACTTAATTGGTTTTACTTGACGTAGTATACCACAAAGCTCACTGCGCATTGACTCGGTCTCGGTGTGGTATTATCGTAACAGACCTCTGTATTTATTTACATCTACTTTGTATTTTATTTTCAATGTAAAGAATTTATTTTTATTTTATTATAATAAAATAAAAAACATGTGCAAATATTAATGTTTTTTAGTTAACAAAATTGCGAGATTAAAGTTATACTCAAAAACTCTGAAAGCTCGCTGGTTGTTAAGTATACATGTTTGACCCAATGATCCTGTGGGATTAGGATGCATACAGAGGGAATGTTTTTATATATTTAATGTTTGGAATCTTGTAGATCGTAAAGTGAATACTTTTTAAAATATATGGTCTTTCAATAAGAACTGTCATTCTAAATCAACAGAAAAACGCAAGTTTTCATGAAATTTGGTGATATTTTTATTTTAATTCACTCTTAGGTTAGTAATGAAGCACGATATCCACCATATGTCAACACAGTTAAAAAAATGGTGCGATATTTAAAATGACACCTCTTGTTGAGAGACTATAGAAACACAAATAAAAAATTAAATATGAATGAACAAGTTTATCTAAAGTAACAGAAGTTATCTTTTACGTAAATGATTTGACATGGACACATTCACAAAGTTGGTAGTACGATAAGAGCTAAAATTTGTCTTAAATACTAAAAATATTTTTTTTTAAATGAGTGATGAAGACCGTGACAAGGGGCAGGGGGCGGTATTGGTTATAAAGCATGAATTTCATAGAAAATAATTCATCGATTACTCCTTATCTAAAAATGTATATAAAACAGACAATTTTATGACAAGAGGATTAAATAAACCAAAGCTTAATAAATAAAAAAAAAGAAATTGGTTTTAATAATGTTCGATTATGTTGCAACGGATTCGATTCCGCTGCGGGTATTTATTGATCAGTTAACTAGATAAATAACCTTCAGCAATGGTAGGTCTAGTATCGAGTTATGCATAAAAAATATGATCTCCAAAATTACCACATTTTGATCGCTAGTAGGTACATCACACTCATACTTTCGAGTCAAAATTTTCAAGTATGTACGGGAGAATAAAGATAAATTACTTGTCTCTACATTAACTGTCAATTTAACCTCTAAATATTATCTTTATGCTTATTTTAAAGCATTATATATTATGTATGTAATTTACTACGTAGTGTTAAATTTTTTATTACAAAATATAAAAATAACACAATTTTCTCATATATTACGTGGTATGAAAAGATATACATATGATAAATTGTGCGAGAAAAGCCGTCAAAAAAATTAGTTGACATATTTCAATACTTATTTAAGACCTACACGTATAACAAACCTTATAACAAAAAAAAATATATAAATCTTTTTACAATATTGTTTGAATCGCGATTAGTTTACCGCGATTTATGATGCGAGGATGTATGATGGTGTGATATTGTGCGATGATGTCGAATTATGTGAAGAAAACCACGAATATTTTTTCGTTTAAAATTAAAGTGATTTATTGAGAACTATCAACTACAAGCAACTGAGCTAAACGAATGAATACGAACGAATCAATGCTAAAGAATGAATGAACCTTTTCCTTAAATATAATAGTTAAGTTAACAGTTAATTTAAATAGAACATGAGTACAATGAAATCAAAATTATAAAATAAAACATAAGTACAATGGAGTCAAAATTATAAAATAAACATAAAAACAATGGAATCAAAATTGTAAAATAACCAGCACAAGCCGGGGTCTAAGAATGAATAAAAATTTATAATCAATTGACTATTCTAACAACAAACAAAATTAAAATTACAAAACTGATGTGTATTGCTACTCGTATATAGGACGGAACATACAGCCCGCCTTGAACTATCTGTAGTTCAAAGTTTATTATTTGTGGAGTCCTTTGTTGCGATGCAATTTCCCATTGAAGTAGTTTAAGTGTTGCAGCATATATTTTGCATGAATTTTAATTACACGTCCTAGCAGCCATTGAAGGAGAGGAGGTGTGTCTTCTCCAATCAAGAGTAGTTTTCCGACCGTTAGATTCGGTGATTTCCATTGCTGAGATGACCGCGTAATTAATTGACAAAGGTACCACTGCTTCCAAAAATGTTGCGTGATCTGCTGTGCGTGTTGAAAAACAGGCATCTGGCTGGAGCTGGAGCTGGTGCTAGTCCAATCAGTTTGAGGAAAGCTTGTCAGTGGACCACCAATAGGAAAATGGTATGGTGTAAAAGGAACAATATTATGCGGGTCAGGAGCCAAGGGACATATGGAACGAGAATTTAATATGGCTTGGATCTCAACTGCATAAGTATTTAATGGCTCATACGGAAAATGAGTAGTACCTAGGGTGAGCGTCAAGTGTTTCTTAAAATGCGCTTCATTGAGTTCGTGATTTGCCCTATAAACACTTAAGCTCTGACGATGACGATGTCGTCTTTTTATAATATGCAACGATTTAATATATTTGAACCCGACGCGAAGCAACGGACAGGTTTGTGTTAATCGGTATGGCGGAGGATCTCCCATAATGTGGTGTGTGAGACGAGGCTTGGCTCGAAAACAGATCACACATTGGTGTATGATTTTTCGCGTAATGCTACGACGGTCCTGAGGCCAAGGAGTTTGACGCACGGAATATACAGTTGTTTGAATACCGGCATGATTGAGCAGAACATGCTCCGGTCGTATAATAGTTTGCGTGATAGTATATGAATAAATATGTATATGGTAATGTTGACTATCAGGTAACCCAGCGAGAGTAAAATTGTCACCTACACGAATACTACCCGTAGAATCGAAAAACGGGTTAATCGGCATTAAACGACTGTTTTCAGGAATAGGTATCCCCTTGCGTAATTGATTTATTTTCGCTGAAAAGGCGGATAATTGTATTATTTTAATAATAGTATCGCGGACTGTTACCTTTCCCGAAAACGATAAAATGCTATTAGTTCGCTGTGAATTGAAGCATCGCGGATTATTAATGACATGATTGAGGTATGTAACAATACGGGTAGGTTTGTCCAGCGCTGAATATTTTTCAAGTGGCTCTAATACTCGCGATTGTACCTTTAGGTAGTTGGAATTAGCAATCTCGTATGTTTTTAAAGCAGGAAGCTCAATGCTCGATAAAATTGTTTTGGGCCATGGACTCTGAGGCCTTAATAGCCACGGAGGTTTATGCCGCCATAGTTTTCCTGCAACAATTTCCGAATGAAACGGACCGCGAGAGTCTAGATTCGCGGGTTTGTTGAGTGACGCAACGTGTTGACAAGGACACGTGGCGGTTAGTCGCTGTAGTTTGGCGACGTGTTTATTACCAAATGGTTGTGTGCGATGTAGATAAGTTTTGAACCAATGTAATCCCAGTGTAGAATCACACCGCAAGACAAGGTAGTCACTAGTAATTAAAGGCGCGTTTTTTACGGTAAAAAATCGAGCAAACAGAAGGACGTCGCGGAGCGCTAGACGCTGTAACGAAATGGAGCTCACGGGAGCCACTCGAGATTTGGAACAAATTAAATGACCACGAACCTTATCATGTTCATCTACAGATCGTAGGTAACTACAGGCGCCATATGCTTTCTGGCCTGTATCACAAATCTTATGTATTGGAATATTTTTGGGTTCGGCTACCGTGATGCAGCGCTTGAACCGTAGCGATTCTTGATCAAAATAAAACTCAAGTGAGTTGTCGAAAAATGGAGGTCTATTACCTAATGATTTTATAGCAGCAGGAGTGCTATATTTTATACTATTGCCGCTGACCGAAATGGTAACTTTAGTTTGGTCAGGCCTTAAAACCTTAGCCGTGACTTCAGTTGTAGAACGATCCTGAGAGCCAACGTCTAAAGCAACCTTGTTATGAGTTTCTACGATACCTTCTGGATTTGTAAGATCTACTATGGTAGTAGCTAATAAGGTTTCGACAGGTATGCGAGTCTGTAAGTTGTGGTTAAATTCAGGTATCTCCGAGTGAGATACTGATTCTGTATCAATATCATTAGCAGGTGATGTAGGTGTATCAATGTGCCCGGCTAATTGATTACTATGCACGGGTGGTGAGCTATTCAATTGATTTTGGGTCTGAGGACTGTTGCTCAATGATTCTAGGCCTTGATTATACGTTGATAATACCGGTGTTCCCATAATACTACTAGCAGTGGATACCCTAGAACCAGATGGGTTGGGAGAATTTGTTTTTCGCGAATCTAAAATTCTAGTGGCCTTATCGCATGCTTTCCAATACTGATCCTCAAACTCATCCCTATATTGATACTGTTCCTCCGGAACACATCCTTCCTCATCCGCTACCAATAAGTCTATCTCGTCTTGATATGCTAATAATTTTTCACGCGTTTGCTTTATCTCGTCGTATATACTTTTTAACATACAAGAATACTCTTCCGAATCATTATTAAGAAGGTTCACGAATGATGTTAGAGCTCGTTTTGCAGTCGCGCGTTTGATCTTTAAAAGTCTAACTTGCCCTTCAGCCATTATTAAATAATGGGAATTTTGTTAAAAGTAAAAAGATGTACGACCAAATGCTAGGATAATTGGCGAATTGGGAAAATAGGAGGAGTAATTGTTCGGAATTAAATAAGTTGCCAAGGATTATTGGTGAATCACCTGACTTACTTGATCACGTTGATGTATTGTTCTGTATCCGCAGTGAAGACGATTTGAAGTTTCAATGAAGAACGTCACTCCGGTTATGATTATACAATTGATGATGTGCTATTTGTATAATTCTTTGCATAAAAAATGTTTGATTGCACACGATTGATGTAGTTGTTTCTCACAAGATGAATAGTTTCCAATGTTGCAAATGACGATTGATGACGAATAATAGGCTGGATGCGTGATGATTCAGTGCTGTTCTATAATGCCAACGCTGATTAGTGGCGAATAATAGGCTGGATGCATGATGATCCAACGCTTGTAGATTATACCCACGCTGATTGGTGGCGAATAATAGGCTGGATATATATGATCCAACGCTTGTAGATTATCCCACGCTGATTGGTGGCGAATAATAGGCAGGATGCGTGATGATCCAGCGGTTGTAGATTATCCCACGCTGATTGGTGGCGAATAATAGACTTGATATGTATGATCTCAGCACTTGTAGATTATGCCCACGCTGATTGGTGGCGAATAATAGACTGGATATATGATCCAATGCTTGTAGATTATCCCACGCTGATTGGTGGCGAATAATAGGCTGGATATATATGATCCAACGCTTGTAGATTATGCCCACGCTGATTGGTGGCGAATAATAGACTGGATATATATGATCCAACGCTTGTAGATTATCCCACGCTGATTGGTGGCGAATAATAGGCTGGATGCTTAATGATCACAACGCTTCTAGATTATGCCATGCCGATTGATGGCGAATAATAGGCTGGATATATATGATCCAACGCTTGTAGATTATCCACGCTGAATGGTGGCGAATAATAGGCTGGATATATATGATCCAACGCTTGTAGATTATTCCACGCTGATTGGTGGCGAATAATAGGCAGGATGCGTGATGATCCAGCGGTTGTAGATTATCCCACGCTGATTGGTGGCGAATAATAGGCTGGATGCATGATGATCCAACGCTTGTAGATTATACCCACGCTGATTGGTGGCGAATAATAGGCTGGATATATATGATCCAACGCTTGTAGATTATCCCACGCTGATTGGTGGCGAATAATAGGCAGGATGCGTGATGATCCAGCGGTTGTAGATTATCCCACGCTGATTGGTGGCGAATAATAGACTTGATATGTATGATCTCAGCACTTGTAGATTATGCCCACGCTGATTGGTGGCGAATAATAGACTGGATATATGATCCAATGCTTGTAGATTATCCCACGCTGATTGGTGGCGAATAATAGGCTGGATATATATGATCCAACGCTTGTAGATTATCCCACGCTGATTGGTGGCGAATAATAGACTGGATATATATGATCCAACGCTTGTAGATTATCCCACGCTGATTGGTGGCGAATAATAGGCTGGATATATGTGATCCAACGCTTGTAGATTATTCCACGCTGATTGGTGGCGAATAATAGGCTGGATGCGTGATGATCCAGCGCTGTTCTATAATGCCAACGCTGATTGCTGGCGATTGATAGAGTTATTTCTACTACCTGATTATTCTGCTCACGAGAACACACACTTGTTGTAGTTATTGATAATGACTGCGCAATTGCAGGTAACACAAATGAACTGATTACTATCACGGTTCACTGTTCACTATCTGGCTATCGAAGGACCAATGTTTGAATCGCGATTAGTTTACCGCGATTTATGATGCGAGGATGTATGATGATGTGATATTGTGCGATGATGTCGAATTATGTGAAGAAAACCACGAATATTTTTTCGTTTAAAATTAAAGTGATTTATTGAGAACTATCAACTACAAGCAACTGAGCTAAACGAATGAATACGAACGAATCAATGCTAAAGAATGAATGAACCTTTTCCTTAAATATAATAGTTAAGTTAACAGTTAATTTAAATAGAACATGAGTACAATGAAATCAAAATTATAAAATAAAACATAAGTACAATGGAGTCAAAATTATAAAATAAACATAAAAACAATGGAATCAAAATTGTAAAATAACCAGCACAAGCCGGGGTCTAAGAATGAATAAAAATTTATAATCAATTGACTATTCTAACAACAAACAAAATTAAAATTACAAAACTGATGTGTATTGCTACTCGTATATAGGACGGAACAAATATATTTTAATACTTTTCATCTTTGTAAATGATTACAATGAAAATTGTATATGTATACATTACCTTTGTTGATGTATACACATGTATATGTATATACAGAAAATAACAAATTATATTGAGCAAAATAGCATATTGATTGTCATATAAAGTTTTATTTTATTTTGTTATCTTGTTGAGTATTTTGATATATGTTTGGAAAATATGGCAGATATTTTTTAAAGGTCATAGTTATGCTTAACACAGAACATGGATATTACCTTTACTTAAGTGAAACTTCATAATCTTTAATCTAGGATACTAACTAACTTTACAAACCTTTCATCTTCTAAAAGGTCTATTCTTTTAATCTTTAAAAGGTTCTTCTTATAGACTGTTAAACAAGCTTTTGTCCGTTTTTCGTGGTGTGTGCAAACGACCTATGAAACCATCATTAAAAATTGCATTTCGTATTGAGCGGCTACATTATGTTAAGCAAAATTTGAGCAAAAATCAAATCTTGAGAAATATCTATTTTTAGATGTTATTAGCTAAAGACAAAACATTAATATTACCTTAAATACATGTTACGTTTTACTTAAACTGAACCTAATAATATTTAATTTAAAAAGGATTCAATTTTGATTGTAATATTAGTAATGGCTTTTTTAGATTCTAGTAATTCAAAAAATGGTTATTTTATGATTTTAATAGATGCAAAATGGGTCACAGAACGTTATATATGTGTAGCGGGAACATTGATTGAAATTAAGATTGTTATAAAACATTAACAATTCAAAGAACACATATTAATTGTTTTGTTTTATTTACAGGTATGTCCTCCATCCATCTTATACGACTTTGTCACCAGCTCATGAGACCTACATATAAATAAATTCCACATTAATTTATCTTCAAAATCTATAAAGTTTTTTCCATGAAAAGACTTTTATAATATATGGTAAGTCGTTTTTCCTTTAAAAACTATTCACAACTTTCAAATATTTTAATATGTTGAGCTTTTTAAAGCATCTGGTTACGAATACCCCTTTTTACAAGTTTTGTGCTTTATCATAAAAGTCAAACGGAATATCTGTGTTTTCAGTTTTCTACTCTCTGAAGCATACATTATGCTACATAACTCTGGGATTTTGTTGGAAGAAAAATACAAAGATTTATTATGTATGGTACTTTCTGCATTGTGGTATTAAGACATATATTTAATTCGAACTCTCATTTCAAATGACATAGTTTTTCTTCTATTATCATTATATTTATTAGAAAACTTTAATTTCAAAAGATAGTTTAATTTATTAAAGTAGAAACTCTATTATCATAGTTTGTAATGGATTTGTCTCCTTCGTCTTCGTCTCGTCTCTGCTACACACAAACATCCGACGCTGTAGATCAGGGATGCTGAACCGCTCATATATCTATGCCAAAAATGTACTATATTTAATACTTACGCAATTGTATTCATTTTAATCAGTTCTTGCATTTTGTCAATTTTGGTCGAGAAATAAACGTACGTAATCGCAGTGCTAAGTCGCTTCCAGTGACCTCCAAACTGACGTGCAAAAAGGCGCATGTAGTCTGTTCCAATGTGTTCACCCTAATGAGTAAATGGAACTCTGTTATAAACACGGCCTCCGAATTAGTTACATATTTCAGAATCGATCTCGAGCATTGAATATTTGTCAAATATAAATAACCCTATGACCTCTTAGAGTAGTTAAATGTCAAATTCTCCACCTCCTCTTTCTATTTTCTGTTTATTATAAGTTCATTTTCAATTCAGTCTGAATGTTTGGTCTTTCGAGTCCGGATTCTCTTTAGATATATATATAGAATCGTACCCGTATCTGTACAGATTCATGTTTTGTTGTTTTGTTTTTGCTTTAAACAGTTTTCCATACTTCAGGGGTATTTACCATTTACGCATCTGTGACTTCATTGTTACACTTGACAGAATTTACCAAAAAAGGAATATTATCATAACACTCATGTGATATCATTATAAAACATAAACAGATAATTTAAAGATTATGAGATGGAACTGTACGCACTGTGTTTAACGACTCGAGTTGTTTTCTTGTAATCAAATTATTTATCAATGTCAAAGGTTAAAAGTGGGCTTGTCTTTCTTATGTAGGCGTAAATCTTGTACTATTATAATACTACGATAAATCTCTCACTGTCTAAAAAGTTACTGTATAAAAAGTCTTTGTTACGCTACATATCGTTCGTAAACATTAATAGACATTTTATCCTTGTCTTCTTCTTTATTATTCACTATCTATCTCTCTCGTTCTTTTATCCACTTTATTTTCTGTATATCTTCAAATTAAATATATCCCTAAAAGTGCAATGTTGAGAAGATTGTATTCTTAACAACAGTTGACCTTGATTTGTAATATTTAGAGACTTTGTTATCGTAAGCTTTTGATACTCTGTTTCTTCTACATATACAAACAACAAGAGAGATGAACAGAATAGTTAGATACTCTGTTTCCTTTCTATATACAATAACGTGTCTCTTATTGAGACATTTTTAGGACAGTAAACAACAAAAATGTGAAATAAAGAAATAATTTTGAATAAATTAGAAATTTACACGGTTGTGTATTCCATAAAAATTTCCTATCTATTAGTTATATTATAAATAAAAAAAATTAGAAATATTTCAATTATTTTACATTTTATTCAAAGAACAAAACAGTCAGCTCTTATTGATACATCCTACATAGCATCCTATAGAAATTCTATGAATCTTCTTGTTACATTTAATGCGATCTGTTTGCAACGACATATCTATGCATCTTATTACACGTTTCCAAACTTTCATTGGTTTGGTTTTACTTGTAAATAACTTTAATTTATAAAGTTTATGACTTAAATTAAGTTGAATAATTAAATTATTTGTATTTTCTTGAAACTAAAATAAGTTCATTGAAAACTTTTAATTGTCGTAAAGATAATTACATTTGTAAGGAACATTTTGAGGAGGAAGTTTCAATTTAATTCATTTTAAAACAAATAGACGTTATTTCACTATATAGTTTACATACTACTTGACTTTAAACATAACTATTTGCGTTACTGTAATGTAACTACTTTGACAAATTGAGTTACATTCAGTAAAAACGAAAATTCAAATGACATAAGAGCTTTTTTTGTATATAATTATACGGTTGGTATACTTGTATATTTTTTAGTTATTTATAATTTGGTGACTTACTTGTTTCCGAGTCAAGAAGAAAATATATTCCATCTCTAGGAATCGAACCCGGACCAAGTGCGAGTGTATTGCACACATGGTGCAGCAAATTTGATTAATTTTTCCTTCACTCGATGTGGCTTTGCGATGCCAGGTTCATCGCGAACCTATAAACTCGCCAAATCAAGAGTCGATTAAGCTTTTTCGGGGCAGACCATTACTGGACAGGGGAAGGATTGGTTGCGTGCCATAATTTTTATTATATACAATACTAGCTGTCCCGGCCACGCGTTGCTGTGGCTAACGTTTTTGTCATATTACATTACATAGCGCCATCTATTGAATATTTACTCAATCTAGTCAACAGATGTCGCCATCTTTTAAAATCGTTTGGAGCTAACAGATAATTAATAGACAAATAATTTGCAATAAGATAATATTGCAATCATAAATTGAGATGTAAGCTATCCTATCTTTCCAGTTGGATCAAACTGCACACGGTGTACAAATTTGATTAAAATCGGTTAAGTAGTTTAGGAGTCCATCGCGGACACACAACGTGACACGTAATTTATATATATTAGATAGATAGATATACAGACGCAATACAAAGCGTTGGATATTAGGCAATATTTTTGACGTAATAGACCCTTTCTTATATCAAATAAACCTTAAATTCACGTAACTGTATTTACCGTGTGCAATATTTTTAAAGTAAAGAACCGCTCTTATTTTGCTACAAATCAAAATTATATTCATGGTACTGTTTTACTTTCAAAGTTTGAACTTTGACTTTCCGTTGGATCTTCTCCACCTTCCACCTCTGAGTCAACAACATATCTTATCTTATTTCTTCGGAACACCAAGCAAACGCAAGTCACGTCTGTGGATGATTTGTGACGTGTACAGATTCCTTAACTCTACTTAAGTTAACTTTAGGTAAAGATGTTGTAAACAATTAAACATATAAATTAGTGTATAGTTATATGTATGTATAATTAAATACGTTAATCAAAGCAATTCAATATTCATACTTGCATATGCTTGGTGGTTTATGCTCAGGTCTAGTACTAGAGATGTGCAAAATACATTAAGTAATAGTATCAATCGAACGAGAAAGGTTTACACTACACTATTGTCAGTCGCATGGCTTTGGGGCATGCGTAGTTCGTAAATAGCAACATCAGTCTCCTTTAAAAATAATCATAAATCATATATCGTGTTGTAAATAGTTATTACTGATTTATTATAAAACGGCATTCTTTATAAAAAGTGACAAACATTGTAAAACAAATATACTCGGCAGATACAGTTACGAACGTTAGTCAAACGTTGTTATGTGAATAAGCAGTTTACGAAATTAAATTATCTTATTTAACGAGTAGTACATTTCATCATAGAGGATTTCCCTAAGTAATAAAGTCTTATTGTTTAAAAATCAAAACAGGAAACAGTTCCGTTACTAAAATATGAACACGAGTACACTCGAGTAGAACACGAACGATACCAGTATGTTAGTTCTTACTCTGCGATGTTTTTCACGTATTTTCAACCCCTAACTAGTATTCGTGCGTGCGTTATACTATTGGTATGCAAATAAGGTTGTTGAACATTTATAGAGAGTAACCCTCAATCTAATATCTGTATATCTATACATCCTAAGGGTTGATTACAAATTCAGGATTTAGTTTAGTTAAATACAGAGTTGTACTGAATTTTGACTAGGGGGATGCTTTACAAAATTAATAGAGCTTCTTACAAAATTTCTATTCAAACTAGTTCAAACAAACTTTCGAATTAATTTATGTTAAACATTGGATGTAGTAAGATATTGCATAACCTGTATTTAAACCACAACTTGTTAAGGTAGTTCGCTAGTGACAAATTTTACGTACACCCATATAGGATAGTATTTCATTTTTATCAGAGACTGTACTCAATATATGTAAACTTAGAGATTAAATATAGATTAAAAGATATGGCAACTCTGTCCACCGTATTGCAACCTATGTACTTCGCATGCTAAAGCGCGAAAAGCATGACAACATAAAACGTTGTCAAATTGCGATAGCTTTAAAAAAAATATCGACTTTAAACCGTTATAACTTTTCTGGGGCTTTCTAAAACTTTCAATTCTTTCCTAATTTATGCGTCTACAATATATATAGCATAGCAATTGTGCACAGTGCTACCAACTCACAGAAAAACGAATACTTTTTTAAATTACTAATTTGTGTTACTTTTTGAACACTAGTCGTTTATAAAGAGTGGAAAAAAAGATGTACTGATATTTCTTTAATAATCATGACATATTACATTCGCTTTAATAATTACTACTGAACTATACAACTCCTACAACAAATTAGGAAACTTCTTGATGAAGAAATTCACCTATCAAAAGTTACAAAGAGATAAAATCATGTCCCACCTCACGTTAATAAGAAATATCACTCCATATCTAGTACAATCCAAACTTGAAAAAAAGAGATAATTTTATGAGCCATAAAAAGACTGTTATAATCTTTTTCGTTGTTGGACCATATCTAATTATCAGGGGCGTTCCATCAGTTTCTGTATTAGGGAAGCAAGTTCGAAAAATAGGACTACGGGGAGTGGTACTTACATAAAATTTAAAATTGTAAATTACTTTACAGCAATAGTTCTATCTACATGACACTAATAAGCTAAATTCTAAAAAAAACTAATTCTTAACAATATATATTCCCTGCTGATCACAAAACAAGAATGTTACGTCAGTAATATAAGCAAGTAATATTTTACTTAAACATACTTAGTAATAATTAATAGCTAGCAGCTACTTAAGAAGCTATTAATCCTTATCCTATACTTGGGCAAAAAGGTACACATAGATTTACAAAAAGCTGAAAGGTAGGTGAGAAAATAGATAATTATTTTTAACGTAACAAGTAACTTTTGTTATATTAAATAAACCTTAAATACAATACGTATTTAGCGGTTCATGATAAGAAATATAGACATCCGTATTTTTAATAACAAGAATAACGAAACAGTAGCCGAGTGGTCTTGTTGTTGGTGCATATAACATAAGCAAAATTATTCTTACTCACTCTGTATAGTGAATCAATGTTACACGAGAGAATAAAACATACAGGGGTACATTGACAGAATTACAAACGATACTTGTCGTGTTAATAAGTTATTTTTGTGTTCTGTTACAAAATGACGGTTGTCTTATGAGTGTTATCATTTTTCATTGATAAAAATAACGTCCTGTACAGCAATTTGTATATGAAAAGAAAACGTCATGAGGTAGCTCTAGCAAAACCTTTTCAAAGTGAATAAACACAGATAATGTTAACTATTTTGTCTATAGATAGTCTTGTCGCCAATTTACATACATTTTGCAATACCAGCGCTGTTGCCACACACGCGGTAATATTCACAAACACGTAGTTAGAGTATCATTACATATATTCCAAGAACTTAAACATTTTCTTAATCTGTTTATATAATTTACTATGACTACTTAATTTTCCTGTAGATTATCTACCGTTACCTTCGCTACAAGCATAGATATAATTAATAGGTTTAAACTTACATAGCGCCAACGTTGCTATGAAATAACTCAAGATCACTGCATTAAACTCCACTTAGATTTATATTGCCTCTAAATCCCTCTAGCTTAAAGTATCTTATAGAACAATATAAAGAAGAACTTAGGTAAGCTTTATGCAAGACAGTGGTGCAATCTGGCAATACTAGTATCTCATGTTATTACTTACTGAGGGAAGTATGAGTAGCATTAGTTTTACGATTTGTAAAGTATTAATTTTTTCAGACTATGTGTTCAGGCTTTCTTAAACCGGAAGTCAGCATATATTATTACTCAAATTTTCACTACTTTTCAAATTAAACAATAACTTCGTCTAAAAACTTTTTTAATTATTTTATTTACATTTTAAAAAGAAAATATAAATGAAAAACTTTATTTACATTCTACAATTATTTTTATGCTAATTTAATTTTTACCAATGTTTCAGGCTTCTTATTTTCTTGTAATAATATGATTTCCGATTCCGTTGAGAGCTTTTTCGTGTATACGTAATTGGTTAACACAGCTCTTTTTCCACTAATTATTTTATATTTTTAAAAATATATTGCTTATCTTTTACATATGAGTGCATAACTTTCGATAGTTATTAAGACTTAAAACAATATATATATACTAGCTTTTACCCCCGTCGCAAGCGACGTTTGTTTTTTGTGTGTGGCTTGAATTTAATTCCATTTTTAAACTGAAATAATAAATAAATTCGTCCTATATTAATTTTACATATTATAACAATTAATTTTTCATTCAAACTGACTAAGGAAATATATTTTTTATATCAAAATAAAAAATATTTTCAATTCATGCGTTATTTGACAAACTTTTTTTCAAAATTTGCGATTTTTTTTTTCGATTCGTAAATAAGTTACTAAGGTTAGCCTACATACAAAATTTCAATTTTCTAGCACAATTTTTACTTTCGGCAAATACTGCCCCCGTGCCCCCCAATAAAATTTTTAAATTTTGAATTTTTTTTCATTGATAATATACTTAGTTATTCTAGAATCCAGAATATGAACTTTCTCCAAAGTTCCCTAACGGGCCCCCGAATTTCTTCAACCCCCCCTTTTTTAATTTTTGAATTTCTAATTTTTGAGAAATGTCAGCATTGAATACCTTAATACACATGCAAAATTTCAACTTTCTATCGTTTACGACTTAAAAGTAATACAGCAAAAAAGGGATCACTTTTTTTCCAGTTTTTCCAAAATTACGGGTTTCCAGGAAATTCAGGGAAAAATCCGGGGACGCCAAAAGTCTTAGAATTTTTTTCTCTACGAAATAGGAAATTTTTAAAAAGATCGCCGGAGCCGTTTTCGCGCTGCCATACAAAATTCAGTACCAAACATATAAACATATAAGAATAGATTCAAACAGTTGGAACATTATAATATAGGACTAGCGCTTCGCCCCGTCGCAAAGCGACGTGTATTTAATATTTGTGAATAAACAAAAGTTATTTGATAAATAGAAAATAATCCTGAAATATTGTTTATTTTTCGCCTTTCGGCTTTACAATCTACATTCTTAATACATTTCATATACTTCAACTTACAATTAAATTTTTATTATTCTCCACCAACTTATTTATTCTTCTGTTTTTACTGAATTAAAATTTTGGTAATCCAATTATTGGCAAACATGCACAATTAGTGTCTTAATACATACCCAAAGTTTTAATACTTCTTTTTCAATATTTCTGGCTTTTATTGTCTCAACTCCCGCCGCCACTGGAAATTTGGGGCTGTTTATTTTTTTTCATTAATTACTGTCTACAGCGAGCCTACATATTAAATTTGAACGTCCTAACTCTATTCTAACATTGCCCCCAGAAATTCGCGCCGCTACTGAACTCAAATTTCAAATTTCCAACTATCGGAAAATGTGCACAATTATGATCTCAATACACATACCAAATTTCAGTTTTCTATCTTTTCTAGTTCGTCAGATATTAGCAAAATTATTTTTTCGAATTTTTCAGTTTTTCCAGTATAAGTTTTTCCACGGAAATTCAGGGGAAAATTCAGGGACGTAGAAAGTCTTAGAAATTCGTCCTTTACATCATACCAAAATTTGAAGAACTTTGTAGGCGCCGTTTAGAAGATACCATGTAGATTTTGTTACCGGATATATATATAACGCTCTATATAACGCTCTATATATATAAATATCTATGAGTTCTTATGAGTTTTCCATGTTAAATTGGAACATTACGAACATTATAATAGGTAGATATATATATTTATAAAAATTTGTAATACATAATTTATAGTTTATAAATACAAGTACGGCTATTTAAATATAGAGATTAAATTTGACTCATTAATAAAGTCAATAAGGTCTTCTTTCAAATATCTGCATAAAGGTTTCAGGCATATTACAACTTTGTCTGTTTGATGAGTACTTGGAGCGTGTACATTATTTGCACAACCATTTCCTGTTTTTCACATATTTACATAAGATTATAATTCAATAAATAAAACAATTAATCATCAAGACATAATATAGGATATATATATTTATAAAAATTTGTAATACATAATTTATAGTTTATAAATACAAGTACGGCTATTTAAATATAGAGATTAAATTTGACTCATTAATAAAGTCAATAAGGTCTTCTTTCAAATATCTGCATAAAGGTTTCAGGCATATTACAACTTTGTCTGTTTGATGAGTACTTGGAGCGTGTACATTATTTGCACAACCATTTCCTGTTTTTCACATATTTACATAAGATTATAATTCAATAAATAAAACAATTAATCATCAAGACATTTAACTAATCGTATAAACTAATAATCCCACTTCTGATCACAGTACATGATATTCCAATTAGCAGTTGTCTGGCCGTAATATCCTTTCCAGTTATTTCATTAGAGCTGTTAGATACCTGGTGCTAGATGTTATATCTTCGCCAGGTAATGTTACACGCTGTATATATCCTGTAGTGGTTTTAATTATATTATCTCATGAAGCTAAATGAAATATAATTGATCTTTTGGGGCTCTCTAGGCAAGATATATCTTTAATTCAAGCTTTAATAGAATCTTTAAAGCGTTTAAACGATGTATCAATAGATGTAATAAATAAAAGAACTTGAATATTTCTAATTTTTTACATAACCAAGCGATTAGTCTCTGTTGAAACTTTTGTGGAAGTACAGTCTGACTGCTCTCAAAATTCACAACCAAATAGTATGAAGACTTATTTGTATACACACATCCATTGTTATACAGATATAATCGTGACAACAACGCTTGAGTGTTACTGCACATTTTGTTTGCGTTCAGTAATACACCGTGTTTGATTGCGCGTTTATTTTGTAGCAATATGAAAGCGGTGTTGCCACATCTCTATCACTCTCTAGCAACGTTGTTAATACATTTTTTTATGACGACGTGATCAATTTTAAATGAATTAGGCTCATATGATTTGTATTTAATCGGAGGATAATTAAGCAAAGTTTTATTGAAATCCTGCATTAAATGCATCCAGTGAACAACTACCTTAAACGACCGCATGAGGTTTTCTGAGAGATGGCTTTTCTTTTGGTAATTCTTGTATGAATTTTTCACATAAATCCAGCTTTTCTTCACCGATGCACAGAGCTGGTTGAAATGTTCAATTGCACAACAGCGGCAACTTGAGATTACAGAGTTATTGATAACACTGGAGAGTTAACTGGCCGAGTGACCACTACCGTAAACCCTCAGAGATTTGTATTTAGGGTTGCCAACTGACCATAATACTGAAAAATACAAAAGAAAACGTCTCATGAGAAAAAATAAATGGGATTGTTTCTGAATATTGAAAGACCTAAAAACAGTAATAAGAAAAATGTGTTCCGTTAAAAAAGGAAAACTGTTAAAAACCTTATGTTGATCTATAAGCTTAATAACATTGACTTATGACTCAAGATTTTGTGACATATTTTATCAACACATTTTAACTCTTTAGTATTTTCGAATATGTCTTGACTACGTATATAAAATGTAAAAACTCAAAGTTATATATGTTCAAAATGGATTCAATTTTAAATCATCTCTTCTTTATACACCTTCAAAATAATCTATATCCTAATTTATACGAGGCGTGT
Source organism: Panorpa germanica (assembly GCA_963678705.1). Taxonomy (NCBI): domain Eukaryota; kingdom Metazoa; phylum Arthropoda; class Insecta; order Mecoptera; family Panorpidae; genus Panorpa; species Panorpa germanica. Next base: position 7,345,190 of record OY783221.1, read on the forward strand.
TTTTTAAGTAAGTACCATTTTGGAATTAAAAAAAGACGTGCAAAGATATCGCAATTTATTATATCGCAATTATTTTTATATGAAAGCCTCTACTTTTCTACAGCCATTACAGTCTGATTCTTCATTGTATACGTTGTTTACTGAGTGTTTAAGATGCCTCCGACAATCGTCAGTCCCGCCGATTGTGAAGTACGGGCTGTTATACGATTTCTTAGTGCTAAAGGCGTAAAACCGATCGATATTCATCGTGAGATCTGTGAAGTTTACGGACAAAACATTATGAGTGATGGAATGGTAAGGAAATGGGTGAGAGCATTTAAAGATGGCCGCACAAATGTGCATGATGAAAAAAGTCAAAACAGTTGTGATACAGTGGTTAACAAGTCAGGCGGCAGAATTTTATGAGGAGGGTATTCAAAAACTGGTGCCACGTTATGACAAGTGCCTCAATATTCACGGAAATTATGTAGAAAAGTAGATTAAGGTACAGGCTTTCATGTAAAAATAAAATTATTGCGATATCTTTGCACGTCTTTTTTTAATTCCAAAACGGTACTCACTTAAAAAACACGCCTTGTATATCCTCTTGGATAATTATACATTAGCTATAATTTCAATTCGTATAAAGTAATACTTATTATATCGCAAGTGGAATTATACTTATACAAATTAATTAGACTTTGATTTAATGGAACAGACTTGTTCTAATTAGTATTTAATTAATGTTCTAACTCTTAAGATTGTCTGAGTAGGTAGTATAGTACTTATGCTATATTGATAATATATACAGGTTTATTGTTGTCATTAAAACGTTGTACTAATTAAATGTAATGGCGCAGTCTGTCATGAATCTAAAGACAAATCAATTTTACTAATTTTTAATATAATAATGTAAAAAGGTTTTAATTAGTGGATTAGTGGATTAGTGAATAGTAACCTGAATTAGAAATGTATGAATAAGTGATAAATGTCAAACAAAATATAAAATCAAACGATATACTAATATATGAGTCTGACAGAACTCAATATAGTTAATTTAATATAGAAAATTTAATTCGTTTTAGTTTTTCAAACATTACTCGTTCTTTTTTTCAACTTTTTAATATGTTCGACAATGTATTAGAAAACATTGATTCTCTCGCAATAAACAAGGCTACAAAATGTAAAATTAATTGTATTACAATTTATGCGAGGTAGTTATATCTAGCTGTTAAAACAGTAATATAATCAAAAGTAAAGACTGAAATTGTATTTTAAGTGAGTTCAGTGTTGTCAATTGCGACTGGATACTACTTAATTTATAAAGAGACCTTAAAATCAAATCGATACAAAAAGAAAGCATATTTTCGATTATGTTTTTTGACGACACAGTTAATATATAATTATTTCTATAATTACTACATGATAAAATGACATTTTAAAAATACTGTGTGAATTTTTCATAAATAAATATCAAGAAATGAGGCATTGAAAGTGAATCCCTGCAAACGTCACAAAAAAACACTTTCATTGCGGTGTCCTTCATAACTTATCACTGGATTATTTGAAATAAATACATCAAAATAATTTCATTAGTTGATAAGTTTTAGTAGGTAACCCTGTCAAGTTTTTTTTTATTGATTTTTTACAGCACTTAGAAGTTAAAATACCGATTTTTCACGAAAACTTTGTTATTTTAAAATACTTTAAATTTAAAGAAAAGAAATTGAACCCTTACTGAAACTGAGTATACTCGCATAGGTAATAATACTTTTTTATTTGTAATAATTCATATATAATTAATGGCATTTGTTCCAACGATTTTAGAAGTTGCACCATCGTATAATTGTCGTTAAAACACTAGCAGCGTATAAAACTAAGTCCAACTTTAAGTAAATAACCAACAAACACAAATCAATTTTAGAAAGTAAAACTTCTAGAAACACAATACTTTCCACTTCCACCATAAATACCAGATGGTGATGGTGAACCCGGAAACTTGTGGAGAATATTCTTCTATGCTTTAACGTTCTATGTTGTTTATAGACAAAGTATTAAGTGATTTCTTTATTTTAGTGTTGCCATTTATTTTCCACCTTCCTCACTTTGCTAACATGTTTCCTCTCACGTATCTAAAAGCAAGCAAATTCGTTTCACCGCATTCAGAAGGAGTTCGTACCATTACTTATACAAATGTAAGGAACAAGGCTTGTATAGGTATATACCCCCTTCCCCCTCTACCAACACGTGTAGGATATCTGTTCAATATTTACCGATCCTTATCAAATTCAGTCAATTATATCCTGAAACATTGATTTTACATTACGCCGTCGTCTCTAGTCAGTTTGAAGGGAAATTATTGTTAGAGATTCGTTATATGAACAACCCCTGTTTGAGCGATTTATTTTTAAAGCGGGGTAAGTTCACTTTTAAAAACGAATTAAGTTAGTTTACATGCGAAAAAGTGCATGAGATCTAATTTGTAGAGAATTTTATAATCTACAAGTTCCTTAATAACCTCTAATGACATATCACGCAGAGGAAACGAGATATTTACAAAAAACGAATATCTTACGACGCGGAGAACAGACTATGTGAGACTTTCTACCAAGTCTTCAGAACGTTAAAACAAAGGTCTATACAAAAGCATATTTCAACTTATTATATTTCATTCCGGGATTAAATCCTTATATCATAGGGTTAATAATTTTGGAACTATAAAAAATCTGTTTGGAGAATTTATCAAAACAGCAGAACAAAAGCTAGTTATGTTACTATTACTTTTAACTCTCTTAAGAACGTTGCCAAGGAGCAGTCATGGTCAATCTACGGATTTATCCCCCTATGTAACATAGCCTGTTTACATTAAAAAAAATTGTTGATGCGTATTGCTCTCTTTTGGCCAGTCTCACATGCGCAGAAATAATACAATAATCTTACTGCGTCGTTCTTTAGATCTGGCAACGTTGCATTCTTATACTGACCAAAACACGACTTGTTTACGTTGCTCTTTACTCACGACGCTGTACTTTGCTGAGCTTTAACTATTAGTATTTTAAACTTCCCGCGTAGTGCGACGTTGGCAAATCGCAATTTTTTAGTCACTAAACGATAAAACGAATACCGTTTGCTGTAATTTTTTTTACAGTAAAATATTTGTCATATACTCAATTAAAGATTTTAAGTTTTTCAAATCAATCGTAAGAGAATTATAATTGTTATATCGCAAGGGGTATTGAAAGTTTTTCTACGTATAAAAAACATTAATAAATATATATTTATTATTTATTATAGAAATTTTCAAGAACATCGTAAGAAAAGTAATTTTCTTGTGAACATCCTTAGAAATATTTCGCTCAAAGAAAAAATAGACTTACCTCACTTTCAAAATGAACCACTCATATGTATATTAAAATAATTCATACAATACGAGTATATAGGAAAGGGGCAGTATAGTTTATACACCACTATTTTCGAGGGGAATATTATACCTACCGTACCCTCGGGGAAATATATCATGTGGAAAATTGTATCATTAGGAGAAAAAACATTACGTAGAAGAACGTATTGAATACATGAAGGGACCACCCAAATAGGGGAGTTTCTACGTTATTTGTAGGATATAAATTACAAAAATAATTAGTTAAGGTGACTGCTACCGCGTATAATTCTATTTCTTACTGAAGCTAATTCAATTTCTGGTATATATATATTTTTTTACTTTACATTTGCTAAATATTTTCCAAGTTAATAAGACAGGTACTGTCAAATTATAATTAAGATTATTTATTATTTCAATAATTACTAATTATCATCCACCTAGTTGGATACGACAGTGTCCCGCAGGGGCTGTCTAGGTCTTATTAAATCGAAACAACGGTTTATGACCCCGTGTTAGCGGTTGGAAATAATTAGGCCGCGAGAGGCGACATGAATTAAAACATCAATCAAAATGTCGGGGTATACATTACCGGTGTGTTTAGGGGTTAGAATTCGTTGTATATATCAACCCTTTGTCCTGTTTATGATTGTCATAAATACGATATATTTACAAGATACTTTTTATACAATTTATATCACTGTAGAATACACACGCGCTTCGAAATTGAAAGTTGATATAGTATTAATAAATTACAAGATAATTTTACAATTAATAGTGTATATTTATTCTTTAATACATTCCTTTATTACATTTCATCAGTAATTACATTTATATAAATTAACTTAAAGCTGGTTATAGATTCTAATTAAACCTAAAATAATAACATCTCTTTCTTCTTCTCCTTGTGTCTCTCTTTTTGTCCTCTCCTTATTCATTAAACTCCATATTTCTCCCTTTTTTTCCACACCTTCTATTCTGTACCCTCTTTCTGCTTATCCATTAAGCTTTATGTTTGTCTTCCTTTTCCTTCCTTCTTCTCTATATCTCCGCCATCCACCTCTTTCTTTCTCTGTGTCCCCCCTCTTTGCTTATCCATTTAACTGCATGTTTATCCCTTTCTCTGTATCTTCCACCTCCTTCCTTTCTTGTTTCCTCTCTCTGCTTATCCATTAACCTCCATGTTTCTCTCTCTTTTACGTCCCTCTTTTCTATATTTCTGCCATCCTACTCCTTCCTTTTCTGTATCCTCTCAGTAGCTCCTCTTATTTTCACTGACAATTCTCAAGTCGTATTCACTACTACAATGTCTACTTTTTTCGTTTACACATACTGCAGAATCCTCTCCAATGAAATTTAATATATTTTCAACATTATTTTAAAATATTAAATAAATAAAATTCATAAATGACGAAATTACAGCATTTTTAATTGGTATCACCCTTTATATTGGCGACAGATTCTTTTCTATCTAATATAAATTTGATTCAATATTTAGTAAGGCAAATATATCGTTTGCTTATACATTATTTCATAATGAAACTGTTCTCCATAATTCGGCTTTTGTAATATCATTATTAACATACCTAGGTTATAGATGCTTTAAACACTTAAATGAGAATTTAATCTAATTAAGTTATGTTCAACATAACTTTACCTTCAGTATATTAAATCTTACACAAGGAAGAAATATTTGTTATATCCACTCTTGTATGTTACAAGTAACCGACAACCTAAACTTTCTATAGTGATTTTCAATAATAACACCTGAACTTATATATATTCAAAACATTTTCGCGTTGTTGAACATGGGTGCGAACAAGAATATGATATTACACTGACATGGGATTAAGAACAAAAGGATAAGAATCTCGTAATAATTATCGTTGTAATAATATGACATTTTTTATTCAGAAAAGTTTAACATTTATTTTGCACATTGTTACATATGTTACAAATGTTACAAAGACATCTAGGAGATATATCTTTTGACCCCGTAAAAATCTTTCCATATTAATGAATATAGTAGTTTCTTAGATTACGTAATATTAAAGAAATTTAAAAAAACATTATTCTCATTCAATCAGGTAACAAATGCAATAGATAACAATTTGCCACAACTCTGTGTTCTTCACTTTCCATCTTCTCTTCCCCCTATTGTCTGAGTCGCTTTTCAGCGGGGTGAATGAGGATTTTACAATACATTTTTGTACAGAACCTCTTCTAATTACATTTTATTTCCTACTTGAATTACAACTATATTCCAAAAAATAATTTACTGTGGAAACTGCTTTCTCGACAACCTCAGCTGTTCTATTCCAGTTTTATTTTCTTGCTACTTTATCATCTTCCATATTCCTACTATCCTACTTATTCCGGTACTATTTTTTCACAGAATCTCTTGTTATGTTATCCAATGGCTCTGCTACGTTATCATACATCCCTATAGTTTTTGTGTTTCCTCCTTTGTCCATATTCTTTCATATCTTTTGTTATATTGTATCTTATATATTTTTCTATTCCCTTTTGTTACTGTACCTCCTGTACACTTCTTCCCTCATTCCTTCTCCATTTTACCTCCTGGACAACATTTTATAATATTCCTTTCTTTTCTTTTCTTCTTACAGCACCCTAAAATACTATTCGTTGTTACATATCCCTCAACAAATACACCGTGTTATTAATTCTGTTCTAAGTTTCTATTATAAATTAATTAAGTACCCTAGATCGGAATAATGTACTCAAATTTATAAGTTATAATTGCATGCCTTGTTTAATAGATTACTTGTGTTTGATATTGTAATATTCATAGGTCTATATCTCTTATATACTTAATAAGTATATATATTATATATTATATATATAGTATATTATATACTTAATAAGTATATAAAAATGATTTACTTAAGTGAACGTATAAGTATTACTTATACGTTCACTTAAGTAAATCATTTTCCGACAACACAGTGAGCAAGAGCTGACAGCTGCATCGAAAATAATTTTCCTATAAATACTAATGCATATTATTTTGTAAATTAAATTAATTAATAATAACACTGTATCAATACATACTTAGCATTTCCTATTAATTTCTTTATCATTCGTTTTTATTCTCTAGGTATTCCATTACATCTACATTATAAGTTTGTATCAAAATAATTTCATAACGTTATTAACATATTTGAGTGAGACAACTTGTTAATTACTACAATTGTAATATTGTTGGAACTGTTATGTCAGCTTTGTAAATACTGACATACCAACGTTCAATTAAGCAAGTTCAAGGTTGTTTTTATATAGGTGTTAATTTAATTAGAGTAGTTATTTAATTAAAGCAGCTACGTGATTTGTTTTCGTTCGCAGAGTTTATTGAACTTGTCAATGCAAAGTGAAATTACAGTTTCAGTATATTAGACATCCTCGGCATAGTTTCACGTTTTTTAAGATAGGTTACTCATGACAATTGTAAGAAAACGTATCGTGACGTAATGTAAACGTAAAAAGTATAGAATGTACTCAATACCTGCAACATTTTATCTAGGACCTCATACATACTACTAAATTCAGTCACACTATTGTAAAATATGGCAACACTGTCCATTGTAATAACACCACTTGCATGCACAATCGCATTGCATGATAACTTACTAGAATGCAATAACTATCCCCACTATACAACTAACTGTTGTAAAAAATGATCAACTTTAAACCTTCATATCTTTCTTACTAACTGATCAAACAATATCAAAATATTCAAAACTTTGGTAATTTATTCTAATGATAATAAGTAAATAATAAAAATAAATTTATTAAAATTATGTAGAGAAGTGATTTAATACCTTAAATTAGAACTTGATAAAACTGACGCAATAAACGATACGTAATTCGATTCAGCGTCAAGTTATCCTGCAGACGATAAAGAAAATGTATTTTTACAAAACCGCGGTAAAAGTTATCCAACTTTTTTCAATTGTGTATTTTTTTTTTTAATTTAGTTTAAGGATATTTTAATTGCATATATCATTTATCCTATGTATTTTATTTATATTTCATTTATTAACTTTGTGTCTCGTAAAAATTGTAATAGTTTGTTAATATTAATGTCAAACTGTGTATTCTTCTAATCTAAATCTATGCTCTTCAGAAAAATTTTATAAAACTTCATAACAGCGCATTGAAAAATAATTCAGATCCCGTATATTAATTTCATCATCGTATCATAACATACAGTGCATTTTAATAAAATTATTATGTAAAATAATACCAATTTTAATAAATTCAAAATAATGCATGTTAAAAATAATGGGCGATGAGTGTCCTCATTTTTTAGTGATCGATTTTTTAATTGTTGATTGAAATTGATGTTAATAAATCTGTATTGGTGTGTCTATTTTATTAAATATCTAAATATTGACGGATATATAGCAATTAAAAGTTTGAATTGTAGTTTTAGCGCTAGAAATGGTCGACCATATTTGTATGACGTGAAATGCATTTTAACGTCAGTTATTTGTTGAGTAGGTCAGTGCTGTGGTAATGTTCTGTAGCTGTTGGTAGTCAAATAATCAAGTCAGTTATTTTATTTAACTCTGCTAAGGCAGACATAATATTTAAATTTTATTATTCCTTGAAATAGCTGTAAATAATATTTGATATATAAATACATATAGCAGAGATTTATGAGTGATGTCACATGAACTTGGAATGTGTACAACGTTGAATCCCTTTAATAATTAAAGAGACAAAACGACTTTTTTAACTGTTAATATCTCTTAACATATAAGGAGTTCTTAAAAAATAATTGAACATCCGAGGTTCTAGTAACCTACTTTATCAATATATAGTACACTTTTATAGAAATTAAGACATAAGACACAAGCCCATTAATACATTTAATAAGCATTTGTCTATTAAACTTAGGAACATTTTTAACAGTGAACGATTTAAAATACTACATAATCTCTATAGGGTTTTTAACAACAGCTGTCGTTCTGAATTTAAAGTTGTATGAATATCTTCACTTTTCACGAAAATATTGTGTTTTTCTGCTGATTTAAAAGAACACCTCTTGCTGAAAGACGCTTATATGTCTGTCGGCTATTCAATGAAATACTTTCATATAAAAATTGATTGTGCTATGCAGACGAACTAATTATTAGTCCTCATTATACATTTTACCAATATAACTTTCACATGAAACACAAAATCCCTTATTACCAAAGGACTTCTATGATATATCTTAGTTTCCATTGAAGAATCCTTATAAAGCCTTCTACATATTGACAATACTCTATAGAATTACACAAGAGATTGCTTTGGGAGTAATTCTTTTAGAAATCAAAGTTGAAATTGTTATTTTCCACGGAAAACACCCAATTTGTACAATTTTCAACAACAATCGTTCATGGTCTAGTGAACACTCAACATTTATATAATATTTTTCAATTTATTCGAGTGCTGCCATGTTGGTTTGGTTGCTGGTAGCTGGTTGCTGGTTGGTATTCTATTTCTCAGATGTCATTATTTATACTTAAAATAAAGCAACAAAACAGATACGAATACAAAAACATTTTTCTTACCTTACTCGTTACCTGTCTTGCTTATAAATAACATTAAGACATTTTCTATATTTCTTATCTTTATTTGGTTTCTTTATTACTATAAAATGGCTACATTTTGCAAAAATTTTTCGCGTTATTACTCAACATATATATATTAAGGTAACATTTAAATATTTTGAAAATTCTTTACTTTTATTGAGATTTAACAGATGTTATTACTTTCATCATTTACATTTAGGCATCTTGTTTATAATTTAGTAGCTCATCTACGAAAGCTTCTCTAACTAGAAGATACTCCTAGTACAAGTTCAATATTAAGTTCCTGAAAATATGTTTCTGCCATAATTTATGCGATCTATAAAAGTGAATGTTTGAAAATAAAAAATGTGTAAATTATACAGTACTGAAAATCTTTTCCATACAAATTACATTATAAATAATTTAATATTAAATAATGAAGTTTTTATTTATCAATATTATGTTAAAATTACTATTTACTGTATTACTACTGGCTTACACACATATTCTCTTTTTCCTATCTCCATTTGTGTCACCTTTCCAAGTCAAAGCTTTTGCTTGTCACCGGTTGACACTATCAACTTAATTATTCATCCTATCGCATCCAGTTTATTTTACTCAATTAACATCTACAGCAAAGTCAAATGACTAAAATAAATCACAAACTAACATTTTTAACAGATGGTTGCATAAACAATGATTAACTCGACCTAGATATTTCAAAATGTCATTACTAGTATTAGTAAAGCAAAAACAAAAAAGTTCATAATTCAATTAAATAATGAATGTACTCGTACTTCGAGTATTAAAAGCAAAACAAATGGTGCACTGCACACTAGCTGATGTGATACAATTTATTATGGTAAAATGTAATTGACAATACGTGGTAAACGCCACATGTCGTATACCATACTTTACTGTATTATGTTATAGTGTTGTGAATACAATAAATTTAGGACAATGATCTTCGACAATACATCGATAATAAACATCGATTAGCTTACGTTGTCTATTTTGTTTTTCTCAATATGTATTTGAGTGCATTAACTTTCGATAGTTATTAGCACCTAAAACAATATATTCATTTATAAACATTTGTAATACATAATTTATAATTTATAAATACGACTATAGATATTAAATTAGTTTCATTGATAAAGTTAATAAGGTTTTTTTTAGACATTCTCGGCTTTCAAATAGCTGTCTATTAGCTATTTGCTATATTAAAAAGAACTTATTATCTTAAAATTATATCCATTTTTTTATAATTTCTAATTTTTGTAAATGTTAATGGAATAAATGTGTCAAGTTCCACAATTGCTAGCTTGCCACAAACTAATTAAAGTGTTACATTGTGCTACAGTTTCTACCTATACTTTTGATATTGTTAAACGATTACTCTTCCTTTTTGTAGCTTCTATATGATGAATATAATAAAAAGCATACTTTTTTTAAAAAATTTTGGACCTAATCTCTGTTCTAAAACATGTACCAAAAATTTCAATTGAATTTTGTTGTAACGTACATAAATGAGTTGTAAAATAGATTCATCGTTGACCTTATATAGTTTTAGAAGTTATATCGATGTATCGAGTACAAAATCGAAAATGTTGTTATGTGTTGATATATAAAGTGTTCACCCCTATTTTATTGTTTTCAACCACACCATACGGTGTTATATGGAACAATACTGTACAGTTCAACACGGGCACAAATTGCCAATTAAAATTTATTAATGTACTAATTCTAATATGTATTGTGTATAATCATGCACTGGAAATACTTAGTTAGACTTTCGTTATAAAAATACTACTAGCTATAGCCTGGCAGAAAATAATAGGCTTTTTATTTATATAAATAAGTCAAACTGATGGTTTTGTCTTTTCCACACACTTTCTTTCTCTAAGTTCGTAATCTTAAAGTTATTTATTATTAATTAGAAACAAAATCATTATTAGGTAAATTTGTTACATTAACAATACACCGGAAAATATTTCGCTAATATTTATTCTACTACGCAGCGCACCGCTCTAATTATTTATATGAAATATAGTGGCTCATAAGGGTAAATATTAAAGTTTTGAAACCATGAAATATATAGTAAGATTATATGCAAACGTATCTCTGTTTTAGCCAACGTTGAAACAGATATTCCCCACATTAGACATCAGATTTTCATAGAAAGAATTAATTTCTTTCATTTAGATTTATTAACTTTACTTTAGAGTATATTTTAAAAGTTACCCCATTCCAATATTCCAAGTAGTACTTAGACAATACTTTTTCTTTTTTTCGGTTGTGTCGATACTATTTTCTTTGAACTGTCCAGCACGATATCTCAAGGATCCCTAATCTAACTTTAATATAAATTACACAGTGTCTTCTTAGTAAAATTATCTATCGAATAGCGTAAGATTTTTACGATTGGATGCCTCGTTCATTTCAAACAATCGTCACTTCCACAAAAAGAAATTATTTTCGACTTAATTAATTAATTATATAAAACTAAGTTTTTTCCGTATATTACTCGATATATAATATATTTGCTGACAAGAAAATATTAATTTTCTTATTTGCGAAAGTGGATGTTACTATGGCGATCCCTCCGAAAAACCATCATTTTTATTATTTTTATTAATTTTTTTTGTAAATATATTCACAAATGTATATAATTTTTAATGATAATAAAGAATACATACATACAGGCTGTTGCGTCTAAAATATAATCCTTTTATACTAGTCAGGGTGGGCTAACCCCTAAAGCGGAAACTGGCTGTGACATTTCTTACCGTGGAGATACCGTATCCATCAATATGTCAAGCGCGTTAGTATTGCGAATGTCTAAATAACGCTTCAAAAAGAAAACAACAAATACCGCACCCTTTATAAATTATACAGTAATAATTTCTGGTAAATGTAATAATATTTTAATAAACTAGTCAGCTTAAAATTATTTAATATTTAAGGTCTTAATTGACAACGTAATTGAATAAACAACATTAGCATAAAATGTTTTCTCTTAATTCATATTCGCGGTATCTTCCTCTTACCGGAGTAACACTTTAAGATGACAGCATCCCGTAAAGGTAGATGATACTGAGGGGTGGGGAAGCACGTCCCGGAAGAGTGGGGTGACGGAAGCTAGATTGCAAACGACACGACTGTGTTTCTCAGTATACTCCGTATTCATCAAAAAGTCATTTTAGATTTATTTGAACCTCCCGTTTGACATTTCATATTCCAATCCCCAAATGTCCCCGGGGTCAGAAGATGGCTGCTGCTTGATGCTTCTTGACTTCAGAGACCTCTAGCTTTGAAAACATAAACCAATGTAGCCAAGTATACTCATACCTACATGAATAAAAAAATTATATTTTTCGTTTATAATTTAATATTAAAATATTCTTCATTTAAATATTTGTGAAATGTGTAATTTTAAATATATTTTTTTATGAAAAAAACGTACATATTTATTTAAATACGTATACAAATGAATCTACTGTAATATAAGTTCCAGGTTATGAAAATTCCTTTGATAAATTTATATTAAACTCCAGCTGTGGAAAAGGTTCAAGATCACAGACAGTTTTCTGTAATTATTTTTTATTTATAATTTGTTTTACTTGTTAGTATCACCTTTAGATTTTAATCTGAATTTAAATTATAAAAATTATTCTGGTTTCTGTATATCCATCAGCGCTATTTATTCTAGGTAGGTATAAACTTAAAATCAATAATGATTACCCAGTTAACACAAAACATTGATGTTACCTTAGTTACCTAGATTATTTTATATTTTAAGTGTTAAGAGAAATATACTCATGTTTCAATGTATCAATATATTTAAATATGTTACAAGAAGAAGCACAATTGGTTGTTTCATGTAGAATATTATAGGTATAACTGTAAAATGCAATATTTGCAAAATAAATTGAATTTAAGCAAGTAGAATTTTTAAAATATCTTTCGTGAAGCATTGTAAATAGAAAAGAAGTTATTTTGGTTTGAAATAAGATGTCATCCATTAGGGTTAATCAAAAAGGGTTTTATTTTATTATTTTGTAGCTATTTTAAAAACCTTTATTCCTTGAAATGGTGTTGTTAAGTAGTATAATCGTTAAAAAGGTTTTTTTAACGAAGTTTTATCATTATATTAATGTGAAAAGCCAAAAAATATATTACAAAACGTATTTTAAGTAAAATTGTTTACGTAACAGCTAATTTTTGTTAGGTTCTTTAGTTGGTACAAAGCTCGTCTGTCGGTAAAACATTGAGCATATACTCATGTGCTCATATAATTGTGCATATTGTTAGGTTATTATAAAATTAGATAAAAAGGAATTGATTAAATGTCGTTTCTTTGAATTCAGGAAAGATAGTACGATTTAAGTTAAACAGTGTAATTATTATAATGTGTATGTAAATTACTAAAATAAACTTTGATTACAGAGCACATGTGTTTGATTTTGAAAAATTTACAATTCCTAATAAAATTGGAGATATTCTCTTATACATATACATATATAATTTTTGCCCTTTATTTAATATAAATTATTATAATTCTTTATATTTTACAAGCTAACATAAAATTAAAGCTAAACCTCTGTACATGAGAATAACACTTAACTATGTTAGATTATTTTGGATAACTGATCATCATCAATAGACTATTGCATAAGTCTCATATTCAATGCAATTTCCACATTTTATTTTCTTTTTTCTCTTGTACATCAGAAACTGACACACAATACTATCCTAGTGATGGAAGAATTCACTTGATGAAATATATTCAGGATTATACGGACACAGCCCCACATGCCCCCTCTACCCGCAAACCCATACTGCACTCTGATGGAATTCCAGTGAAGTTAAATTTCCTCATCCTGTAAACCCAATACTATGATCTCTACCGTATATACACATACGTAGGTACTATTGATTCTGGCACGATGCATTTTCTGGTCTCCCCAATGACTCAAAGTGATATATTAAAATGTAAAAAAGACAAAGATTGCGAACTACGTTTTGTAAAAGGAAATAGGTTTTCGGTATTGGAAAAGGTCGTAGTGTGAAAGCTTCGGAAATGGTGTTAAAAGGAATGGATAACCCTTTTTATAAGGGGTAATTTAATTATAAGGAAAATGATGGGAAATAAATAATAATAACTTCACTGGAGATTTTGACGAGCTCATTTTTCTGGTAATCTGGAGACACTGACATTAATTATAATTAAATCATTTTTTTTATAAATTTTTATTTCAATTATCCTATTACCATATTTTCGATGCAATATTTAAAGAGTCGTTATCTTAATCTTCTTAATATATATAAATTACGTGTCACGTTGTTTGTCCGTGTTTGTCCGCGATGGACTCCTAAACTACTTAACCGATTTTAATCAAATTTGTACACCGTGTGCAGTTTGATCCAACTTGAAAGATAGGATAGCTTACATCTCAATTTATGATTGCAATATTATCTTATTGCAAATATTATTAATTATCGATGACATCTGGCGACGATGATGGCGACATCTGTTGACTAGATTGAGTAAATATTCTGTTGACTAGATTGAGTAAATATTCAATAGATGGCGCTATGTAATGTAATATGACAAAAACGTTAGTCACAGCAACGCGTGGCCGGGACAGCTAGTATAATATACTATCTAAACCCGGACATGTTTCGCTGTGGCTCAAAGAAACACCGACGGAAACACACGACGACGATTAACTGGAAAGAAACGAAAGAAACGCTGTGTTAAAATTTCAAATCAATCGACCGATTAATTTTCGAGTTTTGCGAGTACAAATATACGCAGGTTAAATTTAATTTAAAAAAAGAAGATATTCCAAATACATGTTTATACTCCTTTATATATATTTGGTACTGAAAATTGTATGCTGGCTTGAAAGCGGCTTTATACATCTTTTTAAAAATTGCGTATTTTATAATTTATAGAGTTCACAATTTAAAATCTTTTGACGTTCTCGGAATTTTTCCTTAATTTCTTGCAAAACCGTAGTTTTTAAAAAGCTGAAAAAATGGAATGAATTTAAACCGTAATAGAGAGAAAGGATTTACTGATACCGATAGAACTCTCTCTCTCTCTCTCTCTGTCTTCGATTCACTGCCCATGATGTCGTACAAAAATCATGAATAAAGTTCGAATGAACTTATCCCATCTCGCTGGAAAATGTACAAATATGTAATATGTGCATTTATATCTTTGAACACAGTAGTGTATTGATAAACATTAAAGTAAAAAGGGTCGTCCATAGTTGGCAGTCGGACGTAGTCTGTTCCAGTTCAGTCTCGCTACCTGTATATAGTACCCAGTATACTATTCCAATAAAATATTTAATAAATCGTTGAATATGTAAAAATTAATTATAAAAAAGACAATGAATTTTATAAAATCTTTAAAATTCCATTATGATTTTAAATTACTGGGTTGGCAAACAGTCAGGCTCCATTGTTCTTCTGCATTAAATAGAATAAAAAATGATAAAAAGAGGTTGAAAAAAAAGAGAATGAATCAATAAATTCTATGTGAATGATCTGCTTTTTACTGAGATTGCTATCACGACGGTAGTATAGATGAAATACAGGGTGGTTCGTCAGTTTTATCTTAGAGATTATATCTTTTCTTTTAGAGAAAAATAGAAGGTAAAAGAGATTAATGCGTACTTCTATTTATTTGAATTGTTTATTTCGATGTTGAATATTATCTTATTCGCTCCGGTATATTTTATGAAAAAATTAGTGAGTCTATGCTTTTTCATTCTATCGTCACAACGTAGGTAATGTTTGCCAATTCTCAACAAATATTACTTGTATAAAACTGATATACCACTCCGTATTTTTTCTACTGGTGTTAGTAATATGTAGGAATATATTTTTTGATATAACATTTTAATTCTATAAGCTATTCACTCATAAAATGTCATAAAACTTTTTGCTTCACAAAATATTTCATTTACTGAAATATCATCGCTGTATTTTCATTGGTTAATTAAACTCAGTTTTTTGATTGACATGTTTTGATTAATGAATGTGTCTGTAATCTCGGGAGATAAGTTTCGCCATCCATTGACATGAAATGACACCTATAAGGTTAAAATTATTACACAATGTTTTCAGTAAAGTCAGTATATTTATTTAATGTAAAAAATATTTGAAACACTGCACACTTTGTCTCAGAAAAAATTCACACGAGTTCCTCTTTTTACCTACCACGAAAATTTTAATCAAACTTATGTGTTGCTTCTGAAATCAAAGACTTTTATTTTAGTAATTTACATACACATTATAATAATTACACTGGTAACCACATTAATCAAAGAAGCGACATTTATAGTTTATTATTTAAATTATCAATTCCTTTTATCTAATTTTATAATAACTTAACAATATGCACAGTGAGTTCTGTCAACTCCAAATATCAACTGTCTTCGCCGTTATTCCTCACAACGTCATCTATATATATATATATATATATATATATATATATATATATATATATATATATATATATATATATATATATATATATATATATATATATATATATATATATATATATATATATATATATATATATATATATATATATATATATATATATATATATATATATGTGTGTGTGTGTGTGTGTGTATGTGTGTTTCTATGGGTGTATGTAAATTATATAATTAAACAATTTAAAATTAGCATTGGATAAACATGCATTGAATAAAAGGGAACCGCACATGAAATTTAATTGACCACACAATTCACAAACTTTGAGATCATTAAGGTTACCGACCGCATTGTTTTAATTAATTACAAACAGTTATCATAAACAGAAGAACGTTACGTTAATGAATGATGTCCACCAGGACGATCCAGGACAGCTTTGTGGTTTAGCTGTGTTTGATTAGGTCCTAGCAGGACTCAAGAGATCTCAACTCTGAGGAGATGGGATGGACATGGATAAAGACATCAAACATTTACATAAAGCACACACAATCTGTTTCTGTTACCTGATTAATCGCACTACACGTTGAATATTTATCAGGTTCCTGTTTTCAATCAAAATATCCGTAATTTAAAGCTATGTTTACCATATAATAGTCAAGTAATTGAATAATATTAAAGTAATACACGTAAAATACAAACCACGGATGGTACCTTATATTCAAGTGATATTCCTCTATCTATAATACCTGAAGCAGATGATTATTTTGCAGTTTCTTAATCTCTTTATATTTAGGCAAAATTTTCATAATGAATTTTCTTATTCGTTTCTTGCCAAAATTAAATTGTATCCAACCAGTAAACATTTTGAAGTCACTTCGCCATCATATTGAAGATGCGCATGATTTTTTTGTCATGAAAGAGTTCATTTATAGTTCAGTTTCTCACAATCGTTCATATGAAATGTCTTTTTTATCTGCTACATTGGCAAATAAAGTTGATGCGAACTGTAATTGAAGTGCAATAGTGATAGAAACGTCACAAAACAGGATACTTCACCAAATTGTTTACTAGGCAGTCATTCAAAGGCTTGTAAACGTGAGAAATCAAGACAATTTCCCATCTACGATAGACATAGTGGAAATTATTATTCTTGACCTAATAATAATTAAAGACAGTCCACAAAGATATTGCTTAATTTTATTATATTTCTGTAATGGGACGATATTGTGAACATAATGCCAGTTTCACACCAGGGAGCCATTTTTTGAAAACAGTTTTGTTGTCAAAAAAGAAAACAAAAACATGATTTGTTTTATTTTAAAACAGTTCTATTTTTCGAAAACAGACTGTTTGCACTGAACAGACTGATTTTGTTTTTAATGCTTTTCTGTGTGTGCCATAAAAATTATAAACATGATAAACAACAACTGACAAGCACAAATGTTCACAAAAAACAAAACTGCGTGTTCAAACCAAGCAGACTAAAAAACAACAACAAACATGTTTTCCTTTGATCTTACCGACTCTAGATGGAAATGTGTTTTGTTTACTAAAACAGCAACAAAAGACAAAAATGTTCTTTTCGAAAGACAAGAACTGTCTCTTTGGTGTAAACATTGGCGTTTTTGTTCGTGTTTTATTAAACGGAAGGGAGCGTTTCATTCCATTGAAAACAACTTGAAAAGATTTTAACATAAATTAAAATTTCTACCAAATAAATAAATAAAAAACTATTAAATTTTTATTAAAAACTTAAATACCAACTAATATTCACCGTTGCATTCTAACGGTGTTTATAAGTAGTCTTTAATTACTTTTTCTTAATTAAATTAATTATTTTTTCCTTCATAAATGCTTCGTACTATTCACGTTATCACGATTCTCGTAGCGATGCTGCGCTGCGGTCCATTGTTACGTTGCACACGTATCACGTGCTCTCTCAGTTTAGATGATAATAGCTACTGGTATCTAGAGCGAACATGCTCCAACTCGTTTATAAAACTTCTAAATCTTTAAGATAAAACTAGGTTTAGCATACTTATCGTATTTATAGTAAAAGTCATTTATACGACGAAAGTTAAAAAGTATTAAATACATTTTCATTTTATTTTATATCGAAGTTCATTGCTATTTCAAATCGTCATATTTTTTAAAAATAATTTTATGTAAGTCAATGTGAATATTATTGACTAAATTCTGGATTTATATAGTAGTTAACCCTTCGTGTGAACACTATATTTTTCGAGTCATGGTGTGTACACTGGGTCTTTGACGGGACAGTTGAGTTTTTCCAGTTTTCTAAGCTTTCAATAAATCTGAAAAAATTCTGGATTACTTCTTGAAGTGTCTACTATATGGTCCAGAAGTTGCCAATGTCCAAAGTTTAAAACTGTTGGGAATAAAAATTCACAAATAGTGAAAATCGCAGAAAAAACGGAATATTATTAAAAAATTCATAACTTTATAACAAACAAATATTAAGAAAAACTGTTGTAGACTTTTTTATCTTAGACTATAAGCTTTCGAAAGAATGTAGTGTCGTTGGCGTGGGCTCTAAAAAATTTAATTTTTTGTGCACCTGAAAATGGGGAATATTTTACGGATTCAGGCATGTCATAATAAACGGAACGGTGATTATTCGGCACAAAATAAGTTTTTATTGGTAAAAATACAAAAGTTAAGAAATAATAATTAATAATAGTGAATAATAATTAGTGTCAAAAAGAGAATTCACGGTGCGCAACCGTTAAATTGTTACCCATCTTCAAAAACTTATTGTAGTAAAAAGATGAACTAATAAAAAAAAATCTATATATATAATCTAAGAAATAATATATTAAATTACATAAAATATTTATTTTAACCATGAAAAAACTGTATAACAACGAGAAAAGCAAATAAAAGTGCATTTACTAACATTGGAAAATACTAACGTCGTGTGTACACTGACCCAGAGGCAAGTTTAACTGGCTCGCCTTTGCCGGTAAACTGCCAGATCCGGACACTGCTGGAACCTTAAGTCCTTACCACTACCTACATTTTTTAGGGGGCATAGGTGAAGCACGCTCTGTACTCATGAGAGAGAAATAGGAGTTTGAAATTTCATCTGTTTCTTAAAAGACTCAGTGTACATAAGTCACATATTGCATTCTATGTAGTGTGCTTATAGGCTCTACTAATTAAGTAGGTTTAGCTATTCTACACTTTCAGAAACTTATCATTTCACACATGGATGATGTACATCATATCATTATTACATCTTGCTTTATTGAACCGTCCTGATACATTTCCATGAATACATAGACTTATTGTTTATTGTTCTAGGATCCCTGTTATCATAGTTTCACCGTGCTTCCCACGGCTCACTACACATCATATTTCACCACCCATTTGTTCTTATTTAATCCATGTATTAATCACGAACACGCAAACATCTAAACATAAGATGCTAAATACATAAAGTCCTGTTTTAAACTGTCGGTGATATATATATCAGCTTAAACTTAAAGCTACTCATCTATATTTGGGCTTTTGAAACCCTTCTGGAGCTTTAAGCTTCTTCATTCACCCTTGAAACGAACTACGAGTACCTTTACTTTAGAATGTTTTTGAAGACATTGAAATATTTCGTAAGTGTTCGTGGTTATTCGGATTTGTTATCTTGTGGTCTTATTACAATAGGTTCTTCACATTATTTAGGTGCTTGACGAGACCTAGCCATGAAACCGAGCAGGTAACCTTGTAGGATATTTTCTGGTTCACTTGCTGTATGTATAAAGAATGGTTTGTCTTTTGTTTTTCAAAAGTATCTTTGTGGTAGGATTGCACCTGTTAACAGAGCCGCAATAAGATGATACAAAGGTACACCAGAGCACGTTTTAAAACAAGGAGGAACCATTTAAAATAAATCGAAGTAAATAAATAAATTGAGTCGTTCACAATGAAAATAAAACAGTTATGCAGAACTAAAATATGTAGAAATGACAAAAATATGCATAAATCCGAGCACTACAAATGACTATACATTCTACTTACATTGATTAGAATTAATATTTATAGAAAATGATTTCCAGGAAATATTTGAAACTGTAAATTCGTACAATCAGTATTTGTATGGTTGAAGTTACGAGAGTTCGGCGGTGACTCATATTTAAAACAAGTTGTGGGGTATAAACTGCTGATATAACTAAAAAGCAATGACTCATTTATTGTTCTATAATGTATATAGAAACGAATAAGACAAAATTCATTATCGTATTATAAATTTATACCGCTCTTATAACCTCTTTTAAGTATAAGTCACCGTGATCTATCATGATTTTGACTATAACTATTTTTTTAAATATTCTTGATAAGTTTTCGAACTTAAATTTTGCGCACATACTCTTTGTAGATGACAATTCAATGTGGTACAATAATGTTGCGTAATTACTTTTAAATTAATAAACCAATAGAAACATTTCTGTATTATATTCCTGCTATTAATTTTTTTATTAAAAATATAATCTTCTAATAATTTTTTTCTATTATTTACCTTGTTCCTGTAATTACCTTTATAAGAAATTACCTTCAAGTCAATAAAGTTTTACATAAATAAAACACATTTTCCATTTTCTAAGAAAAACTTTTACCACTTATTTTAAAAGTTTTATTCTAATAAAATTTACAAGAAAATCACGTTTTGTAAACTACTTTAAATTCATTTCAAATCGAAACCAAAACTTTTACACAATATTACATAAAATGTGAGTTTATATAACTTCCAAGGGATATATATTTCACCATAAAGTCCAGTATTTGTACGATAAGTTTCTTTAAAAACATTTCTTTCATAAACTAACATTAACGTCAAAATTTCGATCGTTTTAGATTATTTATATTCATTATTTGTCTATTTGAAATCTATTAATAGATTAAATCTACAAAATAGTCATTGAATTTATTGAAAAATCTACTTTTATGAAAGGAAATTATCAATGATTTACTTGTGTAACAATTTTGTTGGTAACAATTACTATTCATTATTTCAAAACAGTTCCAGAAATGTCAATAAAGCTTTCAAAAGCTCGTTAACGTAGAATCACATGCCGGAGTATGTGTCACTCAGTGTTCTGTTATTCAAATCCGTAACAAATCCTTTATTATTTTTTGCGTCAGTTAATAACGTTATAAAAAATCTCTTAGCAATAAAATAACGTTTTTTCAAGTTATGTATAACACCTGTAACACGAGACGAGACGTTCTCTCGCTCTCGCTCTAAAAAGGTGATATTGTTTGGTAAAAGCGATGTTGCCGGTGTTGCCAAACATTCATTGAGATATTTAATAATTAGCACTATCTGTAATTAAATTGGCGAACCACGTAAAACTTATCTATTTTTATCTTATTCTTTATTATTTAGCATTAGTACTTTTTATTTATAAAATTGTACAGATCGCAATAGATTGTAGAAAGGTGGAAACAAAATGTATAAAATAGCTGAAATCACATATAAATATATACTTTTTGCAAAACGTAAATTACAATGTTACAAATACTTATCATTTCGATCCCGCGATTCTTCCTTACTCTTTACTACTCACTAGGAGCTAATTTGCATACATCCGTGGTCAACCCCTATTCCTTCATCCCTTCATACAGTGTAGATTACTTGTATTAGCACTGTAGTTTTATTGTGTAACTTATTAAGACAATAGTAATGGCAACAACGAATTCTTGGTCGGTTGTTGCAGTAGTTGTTGCATTTTATAGAGCAAATGCATTGTCATTAACTACGTACTAGAATTGTTGGTATGTTACGTGCTTGGTTTTGGTATTTTGCTAACTTTGTTACATTTGATAAACATAAGCTATTCTTTAGCTTTTACGAGCAGAGCTGTTACATGTATAAATGACCATATTAAATTTTATAAGTTAAAAGTAACATGTCTTAACAAGATTTTATGATACAACAGATTTTATGACTAATGATAATCATATGCTATTGTATCGTCTACATCTCCTATCTATTTTTATGATGTAATTTCATGAAAATATCAACTAATGTTATAGTAAAATCGTGATAATTCGAACAAGTGATTGGGATATCAAATTTGGTCATATATATTGTATTTTATTGTATCTTTCTTTACGGCCTTAGAACCTCCTAACATTCATTTTACATTTCCTTTACAAATTTTTAACATTTATTAAATTCTCTACTTCCTTTTCAATGTTACTTCAATGTATCTTCTTCATCTGTCTCCTCCATACTTCCACCACCTATCTACTTTCTTCTCTTCTCTTGCAATCGTTCCCCAGACTCCTGCTTACAAACTTTCTCTTCCTTCTCTCCTTTATTTCTTCTTACTTCCGCTATCCTTCATTCTCTCTGTTTTCTTGCCTGTACCTCCGTCTCTCAACTCTTGCCATCCTTGACTCCTCTTCCTTGACAAACCCTCTATAGTTTCTAATGTAGTCTTTTCTGTCATATACTCTTAAATCCGTTTATATTGCTATCACTTTTTGGGTGCTTTTTTGAGGTAGGTTGTATGTAATATCCTATAGAGCTCAAAAAATGAAATAACTTATTTTCTTTTGTACCATAAGTTAAAGCTCATTTTTTAATTTGTTAACCAAAAGATTACCAAATAATATATTAAAAGAAATTTACAGTTGACAAGCGAGCCTCCAGCTTATAAACGCGCTAAGAATAATAATAACGTTAAGATTTTGAAAAATATCAATGGAATCGTTATTTTTAAGTAATCAATACTCTTCTTTACGTTAGGGTGCTTCATTATGAGTGAAATTTTATATATAATTTATTTTCTATCTCTGTACAGTTTCCATAGACCTATCTCGCTCACTCTTATAGTATACGTACGTAAGTCTCTCTCACTTACTCGTTATAAAATTAATAATTGAAATAAATTATTTGATATGATGAACATTTATAATCTCGCGTTATTAACAGATTTCCAAATTTTGAATAATATAACTGTTAAATATTAAAGTTTTATTGCAATGAGTTTAATTAAATTTATGAATGAAACTGTTATTCATATTGTACTATTTGAATATAGCAGAGATGTAAAACCTTTCTATATATATAAGTAAGTTACCATATATGTCACCCGTGGCACACCTGTTATAGATTCACCTTCTCTGGGATATAACATACGGGTATCAGACACATTGTAATATTTGAAATACAATGCGACAATAAAATGAATTTTCAAATATAAAATTTAAAAAACCATTAAAATGAGAAAATTAAAAAGCTGGAACAAATGATATTTAATACTGGTGTATCACGTTCCAGTTATCAGTGGTATTATCCAAATTAAAACTTTTGTTTGAAATATATACAGTCCTTATTTTTTAAATTTTATATTTGAAACTGTGAAACAATGTACTTCAATATTTTTTTTTATTGAGGATTTTTAAGGTAACTCGAAATGTTACGTTAAGTGTAATCGGATATGTTACGTACACTCAACATATTTAATTTTTTATGTGTTGCATATATAGACTAGATACAATTACATTTTTGCAGTTGACCAAAAAACTGAAATTATCTTAAGGACTCTTATATTAACATCATATTTAAATGTTATCAATTTCTCTAGAAAAGCGGTGTTATTAGTGAACTTCCTTAAATTGAAATGTTAATTTACATTTTTTTAATGAAAAAGCGTTCTATGTTTTACAATCTAATAAAAAAATCATCAACCTTTTCAAGTCTTTGTTCTTTAAGCGAACAAAATAAATTAGGATATCGTAATACTACACTAACTTTTACCAAAGATCGACGTCCCTTGAGACTCGATGAGGTTTTTTATATAATAAATGATGTCGAAAAACTTTTAAATATATATAAGTCCTTTTTGAAAAAATATTATGTGTTTTAAATTTTCCAAGCATCAAAATTCAAACAATATTACCACAATTTTAAAATGAATAAAAAACTTTTAGAAACCAAAATTGATTTTATATAAATGTTTATTAAAAGTTTGTTCAGCTGTTTGAAATTTTTGGACAACATAATTTTGTTTTTGTGAAACATTCTCTCTGCAACGATTGGCTACTAATTTTACATCTAATAGCGTTTTTTACGGATTTCTCGAGTAGTTACATTCACTACAATTTCAATGTAAATTCTTTATTATTTTTTTTGATTTCCCTTTATCAATAAATACTGTGCCAGGATTGTATATGACTGTGAATCTATTGTGAATTCTACTTTACCATCAGCTGCATCTCTGCTGCACATTAATACCATAAGACACTAAGCCATGAGCCATAACGTATGATCCGTATAATCCTCGCCCGGAAACCGAACTAACCATTACACTGCTAAAAGCATATTGGTATAAAAAAGATTGTTAAATTTTGTTCGATGAAAATTAAACGACCACTCTAATACACTACATACGATAACTGTATCTTTAGTATTAAAACAGACAAAAAATGGCGGGAAATTTAAATTGGTTGCTCCTGAAACACTGTTAATAACTACAATCTGTGGATTAAGATTTGGGTGCATTTCTATCTGATCCGGAAAATATGAAACTTGAAATTAACGCAAGAATACAGCCGGAAAAAATGTTATTTTCCTTAATAACCATTGGTACTATGTGATTGTAAACTTTTTCATGTTTGAAAAGGAAAATTTTGCTAAAAATGAAGACAACAGTATGTAAAAACGGACATTGGAGCATTACAACCGTTATGGGAATGTAAGGCAGATATCGAGAAAGTGATATAGTAGATATAGGAAATTAGGATAAAAGGGATATGTAGAAAGAATGGACGGAAAGAAATTGCTAGAAAGCTTATGGAATGATATCCAGATAGTTCAAGAGTGCAAGGAAGACCCAGGGTGGAAAGAACAAGTGAAAGAAGACCTAAAGTGGATAGCTGTGATGAATTTAAAAAGGAAGGAATTTAAAACATCTTATAGCAAGGCTCTACATGGGATAAGATGATGATAATATCGATTGAAATCTGAATACTTCTCAGACCTATATAAGAGTTATATAGTATACACTAGGTTATGCAGAATGTGCAAGAGAGTAAATGAGACGTAAGATGCTAGTCTAAAATATACAGTGAAAAGAAGATCTGATGAAAGGAGTCAATAAAGTTCGTTTATACACATCAGATATTTTACTACCTATAAGATTTCTAAGATCTAATTGTAAAAGGAATAGTCTTCTCATTCATAATTTAAAATCATCTAAAAAGCTTTTATGTAAATATTTCTTTCTTTAATTTTCAAAATAATATAGCAAATTTCCATCGCGTTTTTGAATTTTATGGAACTCCAATTATCCAAAACCCACTAGTGTCGAACCGCTGCGCTCCTCCGTATAGCTCCGATTGTATACTCATATGTATTTATCACACAAAAAAAGGATTTACATATTTATATACTTGAGTATTTTTTACCAAACGTAAAATGGACGGTTTAAATGGCTGCTATTTCTATCCGAATTCGCATCATTGACCTTACGGGTTATCAGTGTTATCATATATTTTTATCCTCTAAACGGCTTAAGCGTATAGGTTGACATTTAATGGAGGGAGCTTAGTTTTAGTATCTAAAGTAGCAGCAGTAGTCTATTGATCGTTATTTATCGAAAGATATTCTATCAATCACTGCTATCTTAAAAACCTCTTTGAAATCTTTTCTGAAAGAAAGAAAGTTGGTCAACCCTCTCTAAATCACTGCGAATTAACCAGGCATGGGCGTCGATAATAGGTACACCGCTAGACACAAAACGTGCATTTCTGTATTATATTTTATATCATAACCACGTAGCTTTATTTTGAACTTGTTAGAACCACTCCTGTATAAAACTAATATTGAATCCGATGTTAGAAACCAATGTGGTGAAGAAGGAGCTTTGGATCATATTATATTTGAATGCATAAATTATAGTTTAGAAAGATCAAAATTCAATAGTGAAATATTAGATGTGATTAAAACTTACCCTGTTAAGTAATTCAAAATTAATTAGTGAATATTTAGAAATTTGTAAAATTGAATTATAAAATGTTAACTATATATAAAAAATGTTTGATGGTGACTATGACGAATAAAAGTCAAGGCAAATAAGTAAATAAAATAAATAGAAAAAAAATCCTTTCCTTCAAAAAAAAAAAGGTAATTAAAAATGCCAAATAAAATAAATGACAAATATTATAATTTACTTAATTTCTAGAAACAAGATTCACTAACTATAGAAATTATTTAACAATTTTGTGAATCAAAATCACTTATCTCTGTAAATTTTATTGCTGTTCTGTATATACAAATCTTCCAAGAATTTAAATTATCGTATATTGTATTTATCACCCCCATTCTATTTGTCTATGTTACGCCACTGCATTTACGAATCAAAGACATCGGTAGTTCACCCAGGGGGTCTATAGTACACGGTCCACCAGGACGAGGACGAGGACGAGGTCGAGAACGACCGTACTGGCGTTCAGTCCACCGGATCAATCCCTTCTGAATGATAATGAGATAATTCGAATGCCGAAGCATCGCCGGAAGTGGGTAAATGGAGTTCAGCAGACAAAAAAGTGTTACGCGAAGCTTGTCTTCAGAATTTTAAAATTTTGAATTGAATATTTATTTTGTTTTCTTTTTATTTTTGTCTTTATAAGCCGTTAATATTTTATTGAAGTTTTAAACGATTACTTGTTACGCATATTTAATTCTTTCATAAATCGAATTGTATTTTCAGGTTTTTTTTAGTCATGCAAAAGTATAAAGTAAAAAACCAAAATTAAAATGTATGCAGAAAATGATTTCGTATATTACCATATATTTTTTTTTTTTATTTATTTATTTATTTGCCTTGACTATTGACTTATACATATTTCACATTTTATAATTCTATTTTACAAATTTCTAAATATTTAAATAATGCACTAATTAATTTTGAATCACTTAATAAAAATTTAGTATTATCAGGAAAAGTTTTAATCACATCTAATATTTCACTATTGAATTTTGATCTTTCTAAACTATAATTTATGCATTCAAATATAATATGATCCAAAGTTCCTTCTTCACCACATTGATATCTATCGTCGGATTTAATATAAATTTTGTACAGGTGAGCTGGAGTTTTACAATGATTACTTTTGATTTTAATTATAGTTGATATAATTTTGCAGGACTTATTTCTGAACCATCTTACTTATACAAAACAATATTTTATTTTATTTTGTATATATTTTTAAAGAGAGAGAGAGAGAGAGAGATACTCTATGCTTTACTACTCTTGCAACTAGAAAATAAAATAAATACTAAAACTTAAACACTGTTAATGACACTTTAAGAAAAACAATTTAATGTACTGGGCCTTACATTCGTATACGCTTATTATTCGCTTCGCCGATTACTCATGACGGAATAGGCATTAACGAACATTCTGTAATCTATCGGTCTACATATGTTTTTAAAATTTGGCAAACGTTTTTGTTCCGAATGTTTGCACTGTGATCACAAACAATGTGTGCAAACATGTGCGTTCGTATACGATAGACGTACACAAACACGCATGTGTGAATCCGCGTCAACTAGTATATCGTAGAAAACTTTGCCAATGAAAAAGTTTCTTCTTCTTTTAAATTGATTCTTGGTCATAATAATTTGTCCAGTGAGTGTGTTAACCTAATGTTCTATTAAAATTATTTTACTTGAATTATCTAATATATAATAAATGGATTCTCTAACGGTCTAACAAATGTAACAGAAATTTATATAAGAAAGCACCCGATAAAAATGATTTATTTTCAAAACGTATTACGATTCGTATCAAAACTAAGTTATCGTTTTCCTTTATAGCGACTCTGCTACGATTATCTTTTTAGATTTATTTTATGCAATTTTTACTAATGTATAAATAGGTGTACATGTATTTTAATAAATTAAATTGTTTCTTTATATTTCTCAATTACGCATAATATTGGTAGACTTAAAAGTGATACTAAAAAATATTGTTTCGCATAGAATAGAATATATTGTTATCGTTCATGTGCTAATATACAAATAAAATTTAGTTCTAAATAATTTTCTAATTTCTAAATAATGAGTAATATAATGTTGCGCCATATTATATTAACTGCATTTTTCTACACTTTTTTATTTATTTATAACACCATCCATTTTTTCTTTTTGTACGCTGATTTGAATTTAATAAATCATCGCACCTTTCACGATGAATATAAAGACATATTTGGATGGATGACGTATCTGTCAATCAAGTCTTCCTGTGTTGTTAAAATCAACAGTAGCACAGCAGGAGTGAACGGGGGCGGAATGCTGTCAGGACGGGAACAGGAGAACAGGAGGATCAAATCAATCAAATTATGTAAATGATGTATTAAATCCTTTATAAGCTTGTTTTTTTTATTTTAAATCATAATAGCGTAGGCAAGACTACAACCACCCCCTCCCTCCTCGTCCTCTTGTTGCCCGCTATCCCACAAGCAGTATGAGTAATATTCCCTGTTAATTATCGGAGCAATCAATTATAAGTTGATTGAATATCAGCCGTCCATGTTTTTTTTTTTTTTTGATTATACATTTTTTGCTTCACGTGATTAAAAGTTGACTTAGATCGAGTTTATTATGAACGGATTTAACAGGATTAATAATCTAGCATGATACATTTTTTATAAATATTTTACTCCTATAATATATAAGTAATATATTGCTAATAGTAACATATTGCTTTATATTATTATTTTATTTTTAATGTTTTTGCCATTTGGCACTACATTCTTGTGCCTTAACTCATTTATATACATGTCATTGAGCTTAATTCAATTTTGATCCTTATTAAATCTAAACATTCTCATTTTTTTCAAACGAAAAAATAATATATATATAAAATTCCTTATAAAAATAAAAACAAAACTGCTACTGCTTCGCTCCCCCCTGCTTCGCTCCTCCTGCTACTGTCCCTCCTGTTTCTACTCTGCCATTCCTTCTCTTTCTTAGTTTTTTTTCTCTATCTCCGCCATCCACCTCTTCCCTTCACTTTCGGCATTACATTCTTCTGCCTTAAAAAGATTTAAAAAGCTTCAACCTTCCTTCTTCTAATTATTTCTGCCATCCATCTGTTCCCTTCCTTGCCCCCTTTTAAGAGCTGCCCAATATTCATCTCACTCCCTACTTTTTCCTTACAATCAAACTTAATGTGCTCCAGTGTTTCGTCCTCCGTTCCGCACTCTACATATTCTTTCCTCACTACTTTCCCAGTATCTGTTTCCTTTTTCCTCATTTCCCAATGCAGGCTATTACTGCAATGCGAAAAAAAAATCAGCATAGTAGTACAGAACTACAAATTTATTTACTAAACTTATAAACTAAATTAAAACTAAAATTAAAACACGTGATAAACTTGTTAATGTCTGAAACCTAAAATAAAACCTTTCTTCGAATGTGCTACATGGCGTGCTTAATAGTTTATGATCTGGCCCTTTCAAGAAAAAAGTTTGCCGACCCCTGTTTCCACTTTATCCACTTTATCACACACATTCACTCAATATTTCCAACCCTGTAATCCCACAGTGCTTTCCAAATCGTCGGTTGTTAACAAATGCAATCCAGTAATAAAACAAGAGTTTCATTATTAATTGTTTTGAAAGTTTAAAGTTATACAGTACGTACCACCATTTTGTTATATTATCTAAATTATAATTTGCAGCGCTATGCATCATTTCTGCGGATAAATGATGAACTACTTCAGATATACGTTCTGCAATATTAAAACCAAATACTGGACTGTGTCAACAAGTTATATATTTTAATAGCTTTTTTGTTTGAAATGTAATAAATTTAACAGCAGCTCAAATAAAATAGGAGAACTAACAAATGCTTCATTTTATTATCTATTAACTTTTAATTTATTTTCCAATAATTACATCAATATAACTTTAATAATTCATATTTTCATAATTAATATTTGTGTTTAATTTCCATTAATTATGCCTATGATAAATTAAGATAACGGATATTAGAGTAAAAATATTTATAAAAAGCTTGAGTTTAAGAAAAGAGGTTTTTAGATCTTAGAAATTAGGATACTTGCTCCATCAACATCTGCTAAGCCAAAAAATATATGTCAGGTTTGGGATCAGTCACTGGAGTTCGAAACTAATCAATTTTATTTTAATTAGTAAACCAAATCGAAAACGCAAACGAAAGTAGCGCCACGTGCAGTCATTATTTCGGTCGTAACAAATTTCAAAGTTTCGAGAAACGTCTATGAATGTGTGAGCGATACATGAGTGCGTTTTGGAAAGGGTATGCAAGTAAAAATTTCGTTATAGGGAAAACTATATAACAGACTTTACATTTTATTCTAATAGAGCGGTTAAACCATTCATAGCTTTTGATCTATAAATAAAAGTCAGATAAGTTTGTAAACAATTCACAAGATTCTTCAACTTAAACTTCCTCATTATAATTCCAGAGAATCTCTTTTTTTGAACTCAAACTCTTTAAAAGGATTTTTATTTTAATATCTTTTTACATTAACTTTGTATTTATTTTTCTGGCATTTCTTGGAGCAAGACAATTGTAAGGCTGTTAAAGCTTCTCTCGCGGGAGCTGTTTGATGTTTTCTTGATGGCCATTGGCCATAATCTCGCTACCCTTCTCTCTCTTCTCGTAACAATCTACCTCTAACGCAGGTGCTGCCGCCGTTTAGCAGTTAATAGCATTACACGTTCTCGCGAATTGTTGTTAGAGCTGAAAGTGTTCTTCTTATAATCCTGGGAAGATAAAAATAGCTTAAAAGATACATTGAATTGTTTGTTGTTATTGTACATATTTCAATTCAATTAGTCTGGCGAAAACAACATTAAAATTGTTTAATGTTGTTAAGATGTTGAATCATGGACACCGACGGGATCACTTGCTTGGAGGAGCATGCCCAGTATGTACTGCGACACTGTGATTTCATTGACTAGGTGTTTGACAAATTTGAACAACGTAGACGCTTTAAGTCTTTATACAAACAGTGTTTCTAATAATTCAAATTGTATTTCTTAATCTTTTTCTATGTATCTTCCTTCATGACAATGGAATGCAGGTGCATCCCCTTGCATCATCCTTCCTGACGCACAAGTTTTGCCTATATATCCGTCATACTCAAAGACATCATTAATTAGTCTATTCTGTATGCCCGGATAGTTTTATTTATTTATTATATTAATTGTGTGCCTTTCGGCTTTACAATCTACATTATTATATTTCTAATGCATTTCATATAAATTCAAAGTTAAAACTAAACATTTACTATTACTACTTCGAATAGTACTTTCTGTTTCTTCTTTTCTTGATCCTCTCTCTTCATGTCCCATACTCCTCCTTTATTCACACCGTTTCCTGCTTCTCCTTCCTTATTGTCTGTATCTTCATCTATCACCTCTTGCCTTGCTTGTCTCCTCTCGACAAACCCTCTATTATCTTTTCACTATCCTTCCTGCCTTCTCTCTTCGTTTTCACTTCTCCACTTATGTCTATTACAGGCATAAACACTTTATCTTTACTATTTCCTCTTGACTCTCTTACTTTACTATTTCTTCTTGACTCTCTTCCTTTACTATTTTAATATTGTCTCTATCTCCATCATCCACCTCTTGTCCTTATCTCCTTTCCGCAAATCCTCTATTTTTCTGGACTGAAGTTTAACTGTTTCCTCGCTACTTCTTTCTTTCTCCTGCTTCCCTTCACTGCCTCTTTTAGTACTTCCTCTCTCTTCATGTTTTCTCTCTCTTATGCAACCCAGCTACGAGCTTATTTATTGTTCTGTTTTTTCTTTTCTGTATGCCCGGATAGTTTATTGTCGACTGACGATCTTATTTCGATGAGATCCCAGAATCAGGGGGCGGTTGTACCTGAAGTGCACTCGTGCACTGCACTACCAAATATTTATAACCTAAAAAAGAAAATGTAATTACAAAATATCATGTAATAGTCCAATTACATACTAATTTTATACTTAGGAAGTTGCAAGGAATCAACTAATCTCTATGCTAATCGAATTAATTAAAACTTAGTTTCGTTCGAAGAAATTTTCTTCGTGCGCTCTCCACAACGCACGTAGCTGCTCAATATAACTACTATGGAATATGCGATACATCACCTAGCGGTAGCATCACCTGGTATTCGTCGGCTGGGAGCACTTGTGACGTGTCAATTATTGTAAGATTATTTTTGTTTACTTAATTAGGGATGGTAATTGACTTTTTATACTTTAGTCGTATCTGTGACTGTGAATAAACGTAAAAATGAGTATTAACTTTAATATTGATTATGTTAAAAACAATAATAAAACATTTTTAAAAACGCTACTGCCCAGAATATGACATTCAAAACCTTTCTCAAACCAATTACTCATCTTTTTTTTCAAATCTAAAAATGTGATCATAGAATAAAATTTTCGTAACAGACTCGTACTTTTTAAATTAGGAGCAGTTCGATCAGCTCTATTTCTGATCTTCTAACCAATAACTTAACATTTCTTTGATTTTCTTTTTATTCGATGCACGATTTATCTCTATAGGAAATAAGTATTAACATTTCTTATATCATAAATACCATGAGTCAGTATACGTCGCGAGCTTTGACTTCTTTTTCCATTTGTTTTCTTCTCCCTCACCCTACACCCTCTCTCTCTCTGATTCTATTCATTGTCCAAAATTACAAGTTATGACACATATTCGGAACAATAAAAATGACAAATAAATAATAATAAAGTCCAAAAAAGCGTGAATTTTAAAAGCATATAACCCTTTAGTTTGTTTCTCATATGCTTGTTTTGTTTGTCCTTTTTTTATAGTGTTATAATATATTTTTGTATAAAATATTTCTGCCAAGAGGGCTATTTCGTGTGGATTTTGTTGGTTATGTTATATGTCCTGGGAGTAAGGGATGCTTTCATCGTCTGTAGGCTGGCTACGTCAGGGTAAGACTACGAGTATATATACCAGGATTATTACTCCACAGACATTTTTATAGTCCTTTTTTCTACGTGACATTTTTTATTATTCTTATACCCACTGTTCTGTTATTTTGTTATAACATAGATTTGTACATTTAATTGCTGTGTAAAACTATAAATTTCGTAGATGACAGTTTTATTATTTATATGAAATTGTTTTTTATTATTGTCGATTTAAATATTACTAATACAGTAAAGGTAATGCACGGTATTGATTGTTTTACTTGATTTATTTCCACACTGTTGTTTTACAGTTTTACACTAATTCTGATATCCGGTGGCCAGTGTGCTTAGTGATAGACAGGATATGGCATATAGCGGGTTTAAAAGTTTAGGTAATAACAATAAATGAAATGTAAATAGGTAAAATGAAGTAAGAAGAGCGAAAAAAAGGACCGTGGTCCTAAGAAACTCGTGAACTATTAATAAAAAATTATTTTTTTTAAATCTAAGCAAAAAAAAAACTCATGGAGGCAAAAAATTGCAAGACTCTCTTTGAAAAAAAAACGCGTGTGAGCTACGCTTGTTACACCGGTGTGTTATTCAATTATCCAATTTTTGAAATAAAGTATTCTGTGTTCAATCATCTATGTTTTCAATCTTATTCTGTTCAACATACTCACACTCGTGCTCTTGCTACATCTCTTCCCCCTCCTACCCTATTTCAAAGTTCACTACACTCTATTAGTGCTACAATGCTATATTACATATTAATGCAGAACTTCAAATAGGAACGTAACGTCTATGAACCAACCCAACCACTTCAAGTGGTTCTCAGTCTATGTGCCAGCATTCTCCGCTCCCTACTGATACTCCACTAGTACTGATATCAAAGTAGTTCAAACCCAGAAGGGATTTGCACCTAATATTGGTTTTAAGTACCAGGTAATATCACGTTATTTGCACACAATATCATATCGAGTATTTAGTAAGTTCAAAGTTACTTACGTGTTCATACATACACTGTAAAAAGAATTGGTTTAAAGAATAAAAGTTTAGACGCCTCTTCCTTAATGCAGCATTTCTTAAAAAGAAAGAAGCGTATTCGAATTTTTTCAACCATGTTTTTTACAGTATATTTATTCTTGGTACCACTTTACATGTTAGTACTACATAGTTACATCGGTGTAAATTACACTGTGATTTTGAAGGAGTAGAACGGGTTCATGTTCAAGTAAATTAAAGAAAAGCTAAGTAGTTTGATTTTATTGTTATCTTAGTTTTAGTTTATAATATTTTTCTTCAATCCTATGTATTTTTCATATTCTGATGTTTAAATTTCACGCCTTGTTCTACGCATAGGTTGCCTTGCGTATTTATATTCGTTTTAGACGTCGATGGCACTAAATATTGCATAAAGTATTGTCGTCTATAAACTATGTGATTCTATTTTAGCCTCTTTAGAATAACTCCACTCTTCTATACAGCCTAACGTAGATTTTACGAGGAACTATAGATAGAACGTAATTTTCTTAGTACGAATCGCACCGTGGTGCTGGCCGAATTTTGAAAGCAAAAAAAAGGTTATTGCTTAAAAAATATTTAAAGAACTTTAAAATTAAAGTTGTTTACAAAGTAATCAAGCTATTGGAATAAATATTCATCTGTCACTTATTCTGTAGCTTCTCTCTGCCCTTACGTAGACCTGCGTAACACCCCCCCCATAACACACACACACATACACAAAGCAGAAATGTAGTTTATGGATGATCCCTTACGGTTGCCTTCCCACGTCTACTGCCAGTTACGTTAACGTTTACGCTAGCATCTAAATTGAGTCTATAAAGTGACGTTTAACATATGTCAGCCTTGGAATAACCAGTAGCCAATACTATTTTTATAAGCTTATTCAATTATAACAAAACTATAATATAATAACTAAACAACAAAGTGATTGTAATAAATTAGTTTAATTAAATAAATTGTCAAACCTTGCTATTAAATTCATCAAGTTCCATCTTCACCTGATTTTCTAAACCGGAAGTTAATTTTCAATACGATTCATTTCCTTTTGATAAGCCTGTATCATTTTTGATGGGACATTATTTTTCACATCTTTCTATACAAAATTAGTTCAAATGAAGGTAATATCTTTGCTAGTTCAATTTACCGTACGCTTTAACTTTATGAAGATGATATGTCTTCTGGCTTTGGTAACTATTTCATGTTCTAATGAACTTCATATTCCGTATATAATAGTAATAGTAACTGATAGTGATGTTTAATGTATGAACAGACCTAAACTCTTGCTTGCCAACTCCTCAAGCTCAATTAAGGTGCATGGCAATATAGTGGCCGCATATCTCAGTGTAATGTACATTGTGGTATTACAATTAGTCAACGTAATGAGACATTTAATAGAAAATGTCACTCTAAGAAATACAGAGTGTTCCATGAAAATATCAGTGCAAAATTTCTACCTTGATACAAGCTAATTCAAACATTCACTTTCTATTTCTCATACAGAAATTGTCTTGCAGTGCAGTTTCACACTTACTAACTTTCCACAAGTTAATTCCAAGGTACATTTTCTACTTGTAATTTTGAAA
Organism: Panorpa germanica; assembly: GCA_963678705.1. Lineage (NCBI taxonomy): Eukaryota > Metazoa > Arthropoda > Insecta > Mecoptera > Panorpidae > Panorpa > Panorpa germanica. The sequence continues at coordinate 7,381,152 of OY783221.1, forward strand.
TTGTTTTGCACTTTTTATCATTAATATTTTTTGATACAGGAGTCATTTACGCGAGTCAGATCTTGTACTTTTGAGACATTCTAGCCTGGATGTGTACGAACACACAATATAAAATATATTTTTAAAATATTTTTATTTAATGTCGATAGCTTCTAAAAAAAGGATAATATAAATATAAATAAAAAATGTATTTCTAAAAAATTTTATATGATCCCAGGTGTATATATCCTTTTTTCAATTTAGAATTATAGTATAAAGATATCCTTGATGTAAGAACCTCTAAAATTCTGTTTTGTTGTCCATTTAGTTTATATCACAGCTAATAGTAAATCCCTTTACTTATATGTCTTCTACTATCTCAAAATTACGCTACAGATGAACGCACAAATTGAAAGCGTTACTTTATATAGTGTGTAATAAAAAATTTGATTAAAACTTGTCATACGTGAAAGTGAAAGGACACTAAGATAAGTAAAGCTTTGTGGCACGAATACTTGCAAACCATAAAAGTAAATGTGAATAGAGATTGAGTCATTCATTACTAATATATTAATGTTACTGAAATTTAAGTAATCGAATTTGATTGTTAATTCAGTAACAAAATTACTCGAGTTTTTCAAGTATATAAGGTATCCGGCGTTTCCACCACCAATGATTTTTTTTTGTGCTTCGTACTTGATAATGTTAATTAATATTATATAATTATGATTAATGTATTATTATTGTTATTAATACATTTTATTTTTTTGTATCTTTAATTTTATATTAGCTGACACAACAGACGTTGCCTTGTCCATTTTTTCGTCACTATTAGCTTGATTCGCAATTTAATAATTAGCTGTCAAACAACATTTGTGTACATAGTAACAAAAGTCACATAGAATCTCCAATTTTCTGGCCTAATTTTTCTTTCTGGAAAACCTTATTCAGACTATTGCGAACATTAAAAAGAAAATAGCCAAATCGGCCTAACCGTTCTTACAACACTTGCACTTACTAACGAACAGTATTTAATTCTTATTTATATTAATATATATTGTGTTTAACATTAACATAGTTCCGAATAAACCGAAGATTAACATAATACTGTTGCATTGTCATTAAGTAAATGTAAAAGATATTGAAAAAATGTATTACTATATGTTCATAAATGCATGCAAAATTCATATTTGTATATCAATATCTTGCCTTTATTTTTAATTAATGTTAGTTTTAAGATTTCTTTGTCTTAATTCATTTATATTTTATGCCTATTTGTTTTTATATACACTACTCGCTTTGAGCAAGCCCTAATATTGCTTATGTAAACAAACATCCTTTGTTTTACGATCCACTTATACTAGGCATTGACACTACGTTTGTGTTCCTAATTCTTTCTTATCGCTTCAACTATCAAACGTAACGGACGCATAACCTTTGGTGCATCTACATAAAATAATAATTACACATATTATTATTTATAACTAAAACCGCGAGTTACATTTACTTAGTGTAGTAACTAGTATTCTCATCAATTAAAATATTTAATCAATTTATATGTAATTCAATAGTGTAGTTTTAGAATAAATGTAATCTAAAAAAGTTCTGATGTTTTGCTGTGTCTTTTGATATAAATAAAAAATTGCTATTAATTAGTTAATAACAAAAAGGTCTTTCATAACAAATTGTCGTTTGCCGACATTTGCCGTTCGAGAACTTGGATACCGCCGACAGATCGCAGATACGCCCTAGCCAGCCTATAGATCTCTATAAGGTCCAAACTCCCCAAACACTATATTAATGTAATAACGTAACATTATATATTTTAACATAAAAAGCTTTATTGAAGTTAGAAAACATACATTTATGTCGAGAACATTTGTTATGTAATCTTACATTATGTTAACCTAAAAAAATGTGGTTGAAAGCTTTTATGTTAAATAAACCTTACATATACGTAGCTCTGTTTAGCAGGATGTATATTGATAACTTAATAACATGCATTAAAGATTACAAATATTGCGTTGTACATAATTATTAATTAAAAATAAAATCTGCTACGATTTAATGAAGAAAGTCAATAACATAAAAAGCTGTAGCATGTATTTTTTTGTAAACTTAAAAAAAGTTCAGCTTTTATAATTTTAGATCCCTTTTTGAATGTTAACAAATATCCATTATCCTTTAAAAGTTTTAAAAGACGATTCCTTTCTAAAGTCTAGACATTTCTTTTTTATGTTGTTAATGACAATTAAAAGTATTCGGATTTAATGTTAACAAGATGAGAAAAAAAGCTTTTCTAATTTTTTTTTCTTATAAAATAACATTTATTTTGCAAACTATTCCCTAATAAAATGTATACATTAGTATGTATATGTATAATATATACATCTTTATGTATATATACATAAGAAAACTTATCTTGAATTCTTTCCAAATAGTCCCCATGTCTAGACGCGTATAGGATCCTATAAAAGCATGAATATATAACAGACATACGTTATATATTAAGATATTAAAATAATGGTGAACATTTCATTGTAACGTATGTCTTTTCTTTATAGACATGAAGTTTCCTTGTTTATTATCAAACAGTAAGTATTCTATATTATAATATGTAACGCAATAATGAATGAAACATTGCATAAGTTTGAAATTTCTATATGGGTTAATCCGTTAGTTTATTGATACTGTAAAAGTTTGCAGATTATAGTTATCAGTATAGCGTATATCAGCGTATATTTCCTAGATCTGTAACTTTTTTACTACGCTACTGTTCCCTATTTACAAAGGGTCAAAGAAAATAATATGTCATACACAATATATTTGACAATATCTATTTGACATTGAAAAACGATGTTGAATCGTTTGACATGAATTGGTTTTATACTCCAATGATTTGTCGATATTATAAAAGTTATTATATACGATGCGATACGACTGTTGCAGATCGAATACAAGAAAATTTCAATACTTAAAGAGGACGTATCTATGTTTTTATGAACTTTGCAGATCAAATATTGAAATAATGAATCTATTTTAAAGTATATGTTTTTCTTTATTAAGTTTATGATATATATACACTCTCAAAAGAAACTGTATTAATTTTAGAACAGGTTCAAAAGCTTATTGTAGAACAGGTATTGAAAACAATTCAAATCCAGGTATATTAATTTTCATAACATATACAGTGCATTTGAAATAACTCTAAAATCTGAAACTATTTTTATTTATTTTATAAAGAACAATATGTCATACACTCTAAAGCTCAATTAGTTCAACGCAATACTAATTACACAATGAACGTAATATAGTAATAAGACAATTAACATCAAATCTGTATTAAATTTTTGAATATCTATTACAATTTTTATATAATAATTCATTATATTTTTATGTACCTTAGTTCTTAATTATTTTAATTAAAAGTTATGTATGTAATTAAATAAAACATAAAAGTTTAATAACTTAATTATAGATTCGACCAGATTGTACCAGAATGGTACGCGTCCATGAACAGTAATAAAACAGATGTAAAATCAAAATTTAATGTCATTTTTTGAAATTAATAAACCTACATATCATTCTAACGATGTCATAAAATAAACTTTAAAATCCATTTTAACAATGAAAGTAACAACTAAAATTATTCAAAAATACCATCAACAATACATAAATAAAATCGAATAAACCAACATAATAGGTTTGTGTTAGCAAAGAAGAGTTTGCAAAGCATTACAAAATTACAAAGCTCTCAATTGCAATTTCTCCGGCATAATTCCTATTTTCATTAACAATTGTCGTTAGTTTATACAGTAGTATTCTAGTTTCAAATTTAAATTAAAGTTAAATAACAATCAAAATGTGTTGCGTTTAGGATGATGGTTTTAACAAAATAGGATGGGGTAGAAACGGAGCAGGAGAAGGGTTATTAAGGGGTTCCCAAACAGTTAAAGTTTACTTGTAAGAAAGTTTGTCAGCAATATCTGTTATTCGAAATCATGTCTTTGAGGAACAATACTAAATATGACTTAGAGAATACATCAGAGCAATAACTTATCAATTAATGATAATATGGAGCCAATATAAGATTCAGATATACTATAGATGTATGAATAATATACGTGGTTTGCTATTTTACTGTTTGTTTGTAATAAATTATATTTATGATGTGTGTAATATATGTATTGTACTATTTATTATCTATCGGCGCTGCTTTCTTTACGTTGAAACAAACTAATACTGAAAGCATTGAAAGAAGACTGTGTGTCTCTTCGTGTTTGACCTCTAAACCAGCGCTATATTTCTGGGTCAAGTTTAATTGATTATGTACTTAAATAATCATTAACGTAATAGGCAGCACAAGGGTTTAAAAATAGAGCAGCGTTAAATAAATAAATATAAGTAAATAGGAAAAAAAATAAAATAGAAAAACAACAACAAATTCCTTTAATTAATTCTCTATTTCGCCTTTTGAAAATAGACTTTCCGTATTTTTTTCTTAATCAATGTTTTTCCTTTATATAGTTCTAGTTTAATCCCAAACTCTTGACTTTTTCTTCCGTTTTACCACTTATCTTTCACTTCTGTTTCTTCTCTATCTATCTGTACTTTACTTTTTAATCTATTTTTCTTTTTTCACCTTTTCATTTAGTTGTTCTCTCTATTTCTTCGTTCTTGTTCTATCCTACTTATATTTATATTAAAAATGAGTTTTTTTTAATATATATATGAGGTATCCGGCGTTTCCACCACCGTTTATATGTTTCTACTCTGACCTCTGTCATATTTTGCTTTCTATGGTTTCTCTTATTAATGTTTATATTACACGTATTTTTATTTTCGAAATATATAATCTATATTACAGCAGGATAACTTACCAATGCTGAAAACATTGCCAACACATTTAACTCCTTACAGAAGTAAGTAAAGCATACATATAACACGTACTGCTATATATATAAAAAAGATTATATCGCAATATTTTCAAGTCTGATATCAGCACTTGAAACAACACTCCAGCAGTCGCTGTGAACGTGCTAGCCACTTTAACTGTAACGTCTTAATTTTTAGTTCACTGCAATGTTATACAGTGCAGTGTATACAATGTAGTGTTGTATTGTATTGTAGTGTAGCTCGCGTTACCCCATTAATTCACGTCCTACGTGGTTTCTTTATTGAAGTGTCTCTTTGTTTCACCATGTACAATACCAGATATAAAGCATTGCGTATATATATATATATATATATATATATATATATATATATATATATATATATATATATATATATATATAATACAAAGTTTCATTTCACAGTTTTTGTTTAAGAAAACTACTGTAAAATTAAAGCTTCAATAAAATCTAGGTTGCCATAGTTATCCTGAAAAAAGAATTCAGTTTATTCTTGTACAATGTGGTTAATATGTTACGTAAGTTTAGATTACACAAAAGATTTCGGGCTACTGATGACTGCACTGTTCAGGAATGAGGAGCACTTTTGCCCAACATGGGCATTTGGTAAAATTTTGAATGAGATAGCAATCATTTCTTAAATATTTATTTGAGTACATCAACTTTAGTAAGTTATTAGCACTAAAGCAATATATACTCGTACATGTGGAAGGATTATTGATTACTAATCAATTAGTTATTATTATTTATTTAGTTCTAAATATATTGCAGATGTTTTTCTGTAATATTCCATTCAATGCAAATGCCTTTTAGGGCCTTATTCTATAAAGTATTTCCACCGGTGAAAAAATTTCATCGCTGTAAAATGACGTCACAAAAGCGATGATTTTTTATTTGGTATTCTGTAAGAAATTTCCATCGATTTTATTTTTGTCGCTGGAAAAAAATCGACCAAATTATAAGGTCGCCTTCAGCGGTGACTTTAAAATTTTCCATCGCTGTATTTTTTAGAATTGTCAAACAATTCGAATTATAATTTGAATTTCAGTACAAATTTTTTAATACGCAGTATATGTATAGTCATATGAATATACAATTATAAATATATCAGAAAGTGAGGTTATGTATAATTGACTTGAACAATTGACATGTATTCGTACTTGTTAAGTGTTTGAATTTTTAAATATTTGAATATTCTGAATGCCGTGATTGGTCAAATATTTTTAAAATTGATGACGTCTTAAAATACGTCACTATACTTTTTCACCGCTTTATATTATAAGGGCGATGGAAAATTTTGCATACAGAATACCACTTTAGATATTTTAAATACAGCGACTTTATTCGAGCGGTGAAAAAACTAAATATTTCCACCGCTGAAAAAAATAAGGTCGATTTTTTGAAAAGTTACAGAATAAGACCCTTAGTTTAAGGTTTCGTTACATATTTTCAGATAATTTTAAAAATGTTTAAGGGAGAATTGAACTGTAATAAATATACCAGGTATTACGACCCACAGCGTGAAATCATTTATTTATTATAGGAATTATTGTTAACCTAACGTTAAGGAAAATTGCCTGCATATAATAATTGACATCGCAAGGCGTTGTGAAGAATAAACCGCTCTCTGCAAAGTTTGGTTGTCGTAGAGTATCACTGTGAAATTATTGAATTTTGGTAACAATTTGATTACACAAGAAATGTATATATTTACAACATATAAACAAAACATATAAGTTTTGATTAAAAGTAATATTATTTCAAAGACTATATTTTCGGTTCAAAGGATCTTGTTCTTTTCTGCAATGTCTCAGTACGAAACTAAAGTAATTGACCTTGAGGTACTTTTGAAGCTTAAAACTATTCAAGTTTATCTATGCTTTATCAGTTTGTCTAACTTTTAGAGTTGCTGACCAAGGTCTCTTGGGGAAAGTGAAATTCACAACTAGATATTTATCGTCCCCCTCCTTATTCACCCCTTAAAACTGCCTCCGCTAAATGATTAAGTCTATTTTATTTTTATTTTTAAGTTCTACTTGAAACTTTTACCATTCTTATATTATGACATCTATCATAAAAATTGTTGAAAATTTATTGAAACTTTTTATTATTTATTTATAGTTCTTCTTCTTCTTTTTCTCTTTGTCTGTTTTATACATTGACATTTTTATATCTTTGTATATCTTCTTATACAATATCCGTTTTTAGGGATTTTATAAAGTTTTTATAAAAAAAATATTCATAATCTTTATCTATCTCAAAATCTCTATCTACTGTAGTACTGAAGATAGGTACTAACTAAGACGAAAATGTATTTTATCAGAAATTTTATTTCAAAACTTTTTTATAATCTCTTAACTATTACTAATCGAATTAGTTTCTGCTTCTACGCTAATAAACCTAATTGATTTTTTTATTATTATTTATTAATTATAAAAAATACTAACGAAAAACTTAACCAATTAAAATATTTTATTTCGCTGAAACGTATATATTAAAAATAGATGTTAAATTATTTTCGGTGCGTGAAACTTTATTCCAATATCGGCGAAAAATAGGCTAAAATGTAGATTTAGATTAGAAGGTATCTAACGAAGAAATAAATTAAGAAATTAGAAATTAGAATTGAATTATAAGAGGTGGAGGGCGGTAGCACTAGGGGCCGTTTTTAAAGTACGTTAAAACTTAATAGCTTGACATTAAATATTGCATAAATCAAATCAAATACTACAATAAATATTAAAATCAAATATTTTAATTTAAAATTTGAAATGAAAGTACGAATTAAAGAATATGTTAAATTTAAATGTTATACTTTAAACAAGCGTCACTTTGCGACGGGGCATTCTACCGGTAGTACGACCACTATCTAAAGCATAATTATTTACCGCTATCATTGTAAAGTTTTACTATTAATATTTATTACCATTGATTATTATTTGTAATCTAAATAATTACCTCGGCTTTGATAATTAAATTTGATGAATAAATCATTATTTAATTGGATTATTATATTACAATGTCCGCAATGCATTTAACGTCATACAATATTCGTAATAAACTTAATAATTTACAAGCATAGAAAATATTTGATAACTTACTATAAAAACAAGTATAAAGTAAAGCGTTCATCATTTTAAATAGTGTTTAATTAAAGATAATGTTTCTAAATGAATATAATTAAATCCTTAACCGCCATTTAAATAGAACTATAAAATTAGTAGAAACTGGTTAAAAGCTCGGTCTGATGATACTCAGGAAAAGTTATATTCAAAAAACATTTTATAACGTAATAAACGAATATAAGACGGGTCGTACTTTTAAATTATTTTAAATACTTTTTAAATGTACTTAAAAACCCCCATAAAATGTTTATGATGACGAATTAATTCAGGAAAATATCAAAAGGGTAGTTGTAAGAATACTAAGTTGTTATACTTAAAGTTACGCAAGACTTTCTTATGCAAAAGTTTTTTTTTTCTTTCAAAATAACATTGTACAATATAAAAGGTTTAATATATTTTAAAATCTACAGCAACGTTTTTTATGTTGAAATTTTTTTAGTGGAGGTATATCTCTTAGTTAGGCAAGAATTATTAGCGGCAGAAAGAGATAGAAATAGGAATTCGTTCTCTATCTATAATCTGTTTTTTTCTTAATTATATTATTGCGATTTCTGATTGTTCCTGAATAACTCTGTTAAGTCTCACATTAATTATACGATAATAATTGTGTAAATTTGTTTTATTGGTGTATATGTCGATTTAATATTTCGTTTACTATTAAAGAATTACTTCATTGCAAGTCATGGAGTAAATTAAAAACAATACCTTAGAAATTAGAGTATTAAGAGTCTACGACCTAAATACCCCAACCAACTTAAGACAACACATCTATTTTCTTAAAGAATTCTATGTTTAAATTTGAAATATTTTTTAATTCTGTGATAATTTCCCTCAATACATATGGATCCCATCGATATTGCAATTTAGGCTAGCTAGATAATTTCACCGCTCAGCAATTTTTTTATATATGGGCATGCACAAGTGGATGTCAACAGGGCTAAATCATTGCGATGATGAGAAATCTGTGTTATGCGCTTTATCATGACCCAATAATTGAACTTAATACTGCTCTGTGTTCAGTCGTCCTTTTCTAAATAGTCGATGAAGATATTAATATTAATTTACGGCCGATTGAACAAATACATTGAAATCTTTGAGCTTTTTACTTTTACATAGACCGACTTCTTTTTTGTTTCTCTCCTGTTTCGTCCCTGTCCATGTTAAATATATCACTACATAATACATCTACAAAAATATAAAGAAAAAAAAAATAGAGTTTAAAAAAATATATAAAAGATAATAAGAAACCATGAAAACGTAAGAAAAATTCAAGTCGTTCTGATAATTAAAATGCTAATGCAAAAATTATGAAAAACTTTTCACTGATATAATACCATAATGATTACCCTACTAGTATATTAGAATGTGAAACTCTTGTGTAAATAGTTGCTAGAAATATAAAAATAAATATTATAATATCACAGTCTAAACATTTTAAATAAAGCAGAAAAAAGTTTTGTTATGACGATATCAAGAAATTGTTAAAAATGAAGTCACGTTTTTAATTATGTAATTTAAAAAAATATGTATTTAGGCACGTGATGAACTAGATGGAGCCTATTAACATCGGTTGAAAAGAGGGAGAGAACGGAATGAGAAAGATAACAGAGTTAAATTGTTCACAGTTTAAAAGTATTGAGGAAAATTGTGGTAATTGTGAATTTAAATAGAAGAATGTAATGGTTATTATATTTAAATTGAAAAAATATGATGACATTTTAATTACATTTTATTTTAAGTTATTAAAATGTATAAGTGGAACACTCAAGTAGACAAAACACTAATTTAAATATAGCGCTGGTCTGGGAACCGAATCCTTTCGTTCACAACAATTTGCCCCTACCCCCACTACATCATTATGCTGCGCCACGCCCCTTGTGAGATTTCGATGTTTCGGTCAAACACAAAAACAAACTTTATAAGTTTAATACTCAACAAAGTCGTTAAACTTTTAATTTAACCCACAACACAATTACTCCGCACGAGTATATCTGTCATTTCCTTATTTTAATTAAATTGAATGCCTTTGTCTAACCCCTAATCTATTTAAACATTTTCCAGGAAACGATCCTTTCCAAATAATCAAATTTTACGTATTTTATATAAATATTTTCATTGTTTGTAGTTTTTGAAATTGTTAAGGTACCTACTACTACTAATTACATCTGTATTGCCTTCATTTTATTCATTAATTAACCTAATTATAATTATTCTCTGTTAATACACACTCTTACGTATGTATAATGTTATGCTACCGCACCAATCTGTTTTCTATGTAAATGTATACGGATATATTAATCGTCATTACTACAAATTTGTGTTTGTACTGTATAGGGATATATATGTGTTAGTGTGCTTAATTATTTAATTGCGAATTTCGTGTTTGTAACTTAAGCTCCTTATTACTGCATGTGCGAATTCCAATTTGATGTTTCTACAACTGCGGGTCGCTTTAATTTCAGTTGTATTTATAGATACATCAGATTGAATATAAAATAATAAATGTATTTCAAAAATGTACAATATAATCTAAAAGTAATAATAAATAAATGCTAATAAATGCAAAGTATATTAAATATTTTGCATCAATATATTAATGTAATATGTAACATTATATAATCTTGCATAAGAAGTTTTATTAAAGTCCGAAAACGTAAATTAATATCGAAAGATAAGTTTTGTTATGAAACCTTACATTATATTAACCTAAGAAATGTTGTGTAAATTAATATGTAAAATAATATGTTAAATTATAATGAGTTTATAATTATGTGATAACAACTTTTTAAATTACAATAAATATTTAAATAACATTACAATATAATGTTTTTTTTAGATTTATTCTAATATATATTTTTTATTCTTTACAGGTATGGATTCTTATAAATTACTAGTACTAGTACTTTGGCGGTTTAGCTGTGAAATCGCGGATAGTGCTACCCTCTATACCAAAAACTCAACTCAACCAACTAGATTGTTCAGGTTTTTATTATATTCTTATTTAAAATTATATGTTTTCTGGTTATCTTTTTCTATATCTTTTGAACGGTAAAAGTTTATACCAGTAGAAGATATCTTACACGCACCTTACTAACAGTAAAGCAAATTATTCTTCTATGCTCCAAGTATTCATCGCACAGACAAAACTGTGATACGTCTGAAGACTATATTTGAAAGCAAAGAAAATCTAAAAAACCTTATTAACTTTATTAAGGGAACAAATTTAATCTCTTTATTTTAAATACACATACTCGTATTTATAATTTGTTAATTATGTATTGCAAATGTTAATGAAGTACGTAGCCAATTCCAAATAATCTACATTTTAGTTGAGCCGGAGCCGGGTTATTTTAAAACTTAGGACGCCCTTTACCTTGTTGTCATGATCTAAGGCATCTCTCGCATGTACCTCGGATCCTGCTCTTATATCTCCCTCAATACTCAGATTTATATTATCGCAAGTACAAAAATTAAATCGTGTACGAACCTCTCCTCCCTCACCCAACCCCATTAAATTTGATGCTTCCCAGTAAACAATTTGGTAAAGTGTCTTGTTTTGTTACGTTTCTATCACTATTGCACTTCAATTATAGTTCGCATAAACTTTATCTTCATTTGTATTCAGACAGGTGGATGGTTTCGCCATTTGTAGCCGATAAAATAGACATGTTATATTAAGACTGAACTAACTATAAATTAACTTTTTCATGACATGTTTTGTCAAAGAAATTAGGCCCGGTTTAGCCGCTTATATTAAAGTAGTATATAACAAGAGATATTTCACGATCCTTTGTAATCTTCCGTGTTCTTATTTACACCATTATATACTTTCAAAAAAAATAAAAGATATTTCCCAAGATAAGTTATCATTGTAATCGATTCTTCTGTTGAGAAAGTAAAACTAGTTTCTCAGAAGAGCCCTTACTGATAGAGTTGAAATAATATTATTCTTCCATGACGTTTCTGAAGTGGACTTTGTCATTATCTTATGAAATACACAGAGATGAGATTAATATTTTCCTTCTTTCAGTTCCAACTTCCGTTCACGACTCAGTGAATTTCTGTCATATTGTTTAGAATTTTCAGGTAATGTGCTGCAGAAAAAATGGGACTATTTTATTTTTCTTTTCTAACCTCAAAAATAGAGTGCGGAGTTATTAAGTTTAAGATATTTTTTTCGTAACTTTTCTTAAGGGGTTAGTCCATCCATGTCTACATTTCTAATATTTCCACAGTTACAGAAATTCGAGTTAACCGCCGCCGTTTTGAGCTCCTCGATATGATACCATATACTGGAAGAATCGTTCACTTTTTAATTAATGTTTTTACTTAAAATTATAACAAACTCGACTTCTTTTCAAACAAACGCCATTTCCACAAATATTTTTTTTTAATATTTTCCCTATATATTTATAAAAGTAATTACATTACGTTTTTGTTATATCTGACGCAGTGATTGCGACAATCTTTGAGCCTCCCGGCATAAATGTTCCACGGAACAGTTTTTATTTAATAATAGAAAATATTTATGGTATATACTTGAAGGTTGTGTCAAAGAAATGTATTATATTTGTTGTTGACCCTGTAAGGATCTGACGAAGAATGACTACATATTTAGGACATCCCCCTTAAAGTAAAACGTATAGATATAATATACATGTATACAGTATAATATATAAACGAAATACAAATGAGGAACATTTCATAACTATATTATATATACAGAAACATGAGATCTGTATTATCTTATATAATTTTAAAGCAAACTTTGAAGCTAAGAGTAAAAGGATTTTTATCTTGCGGTGAGATCAAGATAGCTACATACTCGTACTGTATAAAATATAATATTTGTTCTATGCATATAAAACTTGGTGGTTAAGTAAGTTTCCTCGTGAGGTACTTTAGCTTCTGTCTAGACGTGATGAACTCATTTATATAAATAACAGTTTAAATATTTTAAAAACCTTTTAAAAGCAGAAAGATTTCATTCATAGAATATTTACAAATGCAAAATTCAACAACTAGTTAATATTTTGTTATTTTACAACGATTTTAACTATTAAGCTCATATTCACCTATCACAATTAATGTGGTCATATATGTATATATAGAAGGGGTTCTTAGAATAAGTTTGCTTCTCATGTAGACTACGAAAATAACAGAAAACTATCGCGACACTGTAGCTTAGTTATTAAAGCGATATCGTACAAAGTTAAAGAAATCATTTAACTCATTAAATTTATTGAAGGAAGGAATAGAAATGAATCGAGAGGAAAGGCGTATGCCCCAATCACTACGAGTTTTAGAGACATTTGTATATTTAGACGTATAATAGTGTTACTGTCGGCATTTTGAAGGATTTTGCTTCCAATAGCAACTCGATCTCACTTATAACTGGTAAACCGAATTCAAAATTTATGTTAAAATTTCGGTATACCATTTTCAGTCTCTGTTAAAAATATGTATTTATGTATCTGTATATAATTTAAATAAATAAACAATATTTTTAATTTGCAAATAGACGCTTCAATGAACAGATGTTTAGCATACGTAAAACATTAGAAAATAACGTTCTGTGCTTTGAATATTGAGTAAAACAGATCCATACGGATAAAGTAATTTCTTTATTCATTTGTTCTCATTTTTATTTTCTACATTTTCCTTTTTTTTTAATAAATGAGTTACAGATAAGTTTACGTCATGGAATTTATTCTGCGACTTCTAATTTAAATGGAAATTGCATTTCCATTTCTTGATTTTTATCTTAATCTACTGATTTATGAAAGAACTTAATGTGTAAAGACAATATATAATATAAAATTTGAATAAATATTTTCTATTTGTAAATTCTCTTGCTTTGTAAGAATATTAGAAGTAGTCAAATAAAATTAGTTATAAATTTTTAAGAGGCTAATCCATTGACGCACTAGATAAACTATCAGGAAAGGAACATATTTTTTTGATGATATACAGGGTGTCCCAAAATTCAACGATAAGCCGGCACCAGAAGGTGGTCCTGCTCATGACTACACAAGAAAAAAAGAAAAAAAATTTTATCTCATTTTGTTTAGGAATTAGAAAAAAAAATATTTTTTTTTCGAAAATTGAAACACCTTAAGATGTTTTTAACTACTATGACCACAATTTTTCAAATATTTCTGAATTTTTTTTTTTTGTATCGGCAACCTAAATAGCACTGCTATCCATCACAACTATTAAAACTCCCAGAATGCTAGTAGTTTTTACACAAAATTTAATCGAAATTATTTTTTTCCCTAAATTTTTTAAAGATTTTTACTTTCAGTCAACTTTAACTCATTGTGGTGTAAAAAAAAGTATGAAGACTACTATGGCAAGTTTTTTTAAAAATTGGCGCAACTCTTCAGGATTCCAAAATGGTATAATACTCCAGGTAAACTAGCAATAAAAAAAAATTATGCATACTATTTATAAACAAGAACCAAATTTCATAAATTGTTGTTGCAAAAACTACTAGCATTCTGGGAGCTTTAATGGTTGTAGTGGATAGCAGTGCAATTTAGGTTGCCGATACAAAAAAAAATCAGAAATATTTGAAAAATTGTGGTCATGGTAGTTAAAAACATCTTAAGGTGTTTCGATTTTCGAAAAAAAAAATTCTTTTTAAAAAATGAGATAAAAACTTTTTTTCTTTTTTTCTTGTGTAGTCATGAGCAGGACTACCTTCTGGTGCCGGCTTATCGTTGAATTTTGGGACACCCTGTATACGGTATTTTGTAGCAAGGTGCAATACCTTAAGGGCCTGCATTTCAAATTTCAACATTCTATCTCTTATAGTTCATGAGACAATGTACATTGTAAGGTGAGTGCGATAGTTACCGTGGGCATTACTGAACGTTGTAACATTTAAAGGATAAATAATAAACAGATGCACCGATTTCAAAATAGTTGCCATATATGGAATCAGCGGGAAATTCTACGTACAAATACTACTTTAAAACATTTTTTCAAGCAACGAAAATGCGCTTCCAATGACCCTTGAACAAAAAGCAATTATTGGAGTTATATTATTCAATATAATATTTATTTTCAATTTAATATTTTCGCCGCGAAAAATAAAATATTTACAATCTACACATTAAATAATGAAGAACGACGCATCCAAATGCAAAAATCGTATGTTGCTTGATAGATCATTTTATAAAGAAGATACGGTGGAATTTCTATTAAATATAAAATACGATGAGGATTTCTCGAGATATCGTGGGTAGTTCAAAAATAGTAGTTTTGAGATAAATGCAAAAGAAAAATAAAGTATTGTACTTACAAGTATAGTATCGGACTCAATTCTAACTGCTATAACTCGGATAATAACCCGAATATTTGCATTGGTCGGCCCTTTAAATATTCGTAAAAGTATAATTTTATAAAAATCTCTTTAATTACATTTAATCAAATATATTCGAACATGTGAAGCACACGTTACCATTCAATGGGACTAAAAGTTAGTTAGATATAATATTTGTCAAATATTCAAAATTTCGATAGAGAGTTACTTGTATCATAACATTTTTAGTGGCTTGAAACTCGTTTTGAATTAGCATTTCCTGCGTTTTCCAGTAAGAGGGATTTTGAAGACTGGAGTATGGAGATATACTGGAGCAGAATTCACGCTTAGGAGCTGCTCCATCTATATGTAAATGTAATGATATTGACAATGTCGTCTGTGGTCGTTGTCAATTTATTTTCCGCCTAAAAGTGGGCCTCTTACAGTATTATGTATAGCAAGTATAGTAATATAACCCACACACTTATATATATATATATATATATATATATATATATATATATATATATATATATAAATATATATATATATATATATACACGAATATATAAGTTTCTTAAACTTTCTCTACAGTTTCTCAGTTTTCATGTTTTTCATGATTTGTATTGTAACAATCTTAAAAAAAGGTAAGTTACCCTGAAGACAAAATAATCCTTTAAAATCTCCTTTAAGTTGCTAGAAAAGGACACTAGAATCGTGTAGAGAATTCTAAATAAAAAGGACTTCCAATAATAAGCTGGTTTTACGTTTCTAGTATATTACCTTAGGGCTATAGGGATTTAAGAAAAAGAATGTTGATTTACTAGAACTGATATCATATTTGTAAATATAGTTGTATATATAGCAGGCGCGGTCGTTCCATAGAAACAGTACTTGCGCAAGACTAACAAAAAAACGACTTCTTTGCGATTAATATAAACGATATTTAATATTTATTATTATGTATCAAGTATTATTTGCTTAGCTACGTTTTTAGCTCTATCAGTCTACCACCATTGTAGCTTCTGTCCACTAATATACCAGTCAAATAGCTTTTACAGTTGCTTTGATGGTTACATACTGGAGCAAGAGATATAACTCGTAGATCATTATCCTATATTTACGTACTAGTTCAAATTACTTACTGCTACAGGGTGGCCACGGACCTGGAAAATCTGAAATTCCGGGAATTTAATGCAACCTGAAAATATCATGGAAATATCAGGGAATTTCAGGAAATTTCAATAAATATCTGGAAATTTGATTGCGGCAACTATTTCATATATAGTATATTACATTTCATTTCAAATTCAAAATGAAATGAATCAGAAAATTTAAAAAGGAAAATGTGTAGCTATTGTAAAAATAATTTGGCGTCAAAAAAAGTTAAACTTTTAGCTGAAATTCAAGTTATTGTTAATCAATTTAAAATTCTTCTTAAAATATCAGGGAAAAGTACAAAAAACTTTACTGAAAAATCTGGACTTATCAGGGAAATTTGAAATCATTTTTTTTGTGGCCACCCTGTAGTATGATATAGTTAAAATTACGAATGTTTGGAGATGACACATGCTTAAAAGAAGTTATGCCGTGTAAATGTACGATACCCTTAAATAGGACTGTCGCCGTAGAGTTACCTGTAGCAAAGTCACCGCCGAACTCTCATAATTTGAATTATATTATTATTAATAAAAATGTGTTAATAATTATTTAGAAATTAGAATAATAAGCTTCATGTCAGGATCATTTCGAGTGGCCAAGATAATGAAGACATCAACTGCAAAAAAGAGACGCCTACTGTAGTTTAATTCCACGGCTATTCTAAGTTAGAAAGAGGATGCATCTATTATAAATGTCTCTCGGACCGGGGTTATTTCATGTACATATAATTATTCTTTTAAAAACATTAACAATTTTTATGCAATCTATATGACATTAAATTCAGTTAAAGTTTTAGAACCATTTAAATAATATTTAAAATATTCAAATATTATTTCGCATAAAGTAAAATTATTTCACATAAAAATATGCACAAGGACTTTATTAGTTGTTGAGGAAACGTGTTTTGAAGTTTTATTATCTCTATAAGCTTTACAAGTTTGTACTTTGATGTTCCTTATTAATTTAGTTCCTGAAGTGTCAATTATAAAGAGCTTCCTTGTTTCCTTGTGGTACAATATAACTCATGAGATAATTTCATAATTAAATCCTTTAGGATTCTTTACCTTATCTTGAGCTTTTAATAGCTTCTCAAAAACCGTAAAAATATATTTTATTGTTTGTTGCGGAAGAGTTATAATCATTAATATGTTGTTAATTATTATTTTATAATAATTCAATATTAATTATGTATTTCATTATTTCATAAAATCATAAAACTCTTTTATTGAATTATTAAAATCGTAAGATCTATTTCAAACTATCTTTAAAAATTAAGGACCATTTTAGGTAAAATTTAAATCTTTTCAGATAAACTATACAACTAAGTTTAATATAGTGACATTCAAATCAAATGCTATCAATATTGAAAGTGATTCATCGATCAGCTTTACTCTAAATACTAAAATTATTATAGAAAAATATATTTTATTTTTAACTATAAAAATTTATAAATATAAATTAAATAAAAAATAAATTCTAATCTTAATAAAGTTACTAATAAACGCTATCGTTTAGAAGAAAATATGAAAACCCCTCTAATAAATATAGAATAATAATAATATATAATAGATATAAAATATATATTATCATTAGTCTTAGTCTTAATAGTTTAATCTTAAAACCTTGGTCTTGTAAATCAAAAATATTCTAAATTAAAAAAATCATTTTTTTATACGACGACAATAACGACGAAAACCATATTACAGTTACAAGCATTCTAGCGGCAAATTTTTTACTAATATATTAATTTAATATGTAGCATTATATAATCTTTGACAAAAAGATTTATTTCTTTTATTAATAAGATACTAAATTATTATAAAATCCAAAATTTAAACTTTCTCTAAAGCTCCGTAGTGGGCCTCCCAATTTTCTCACCGCCTCTTTTATCAATTTTTGAATTTCTAAAGTTCGAAATATGTTAACATTGAATACCTAAATATACCTGCAAAATTTCAACTTTCTATCCTTTACGAATTAAAAGTTATAGAAAGTAAAAAATATAAATTCAGTTTTTCTAATATTAGTGCTTTCCAAGAAATTCAGGGAAAATCCGATGACGCCGTTTTTGAGCCACCATACAAAACATATGAACAAATAAACTTTCACTTCGATCATTACAATATAGAAAGATAACACAAGTTATAAATGCTTCACTGGCCCCAACAGCTTAGTATAACTCAGTATAACTCAGTATAACTTAGTATAACTTAGTATAACTTAGTATAAGTGCTAGTTGCTTCAACTTTATGCTTATATTTTATAACTAAAATCAATTAAGTTTTATGTTTTTCATTTTCGTATACGTCCATTTGTATAATCCGTCTCAAAAACACATCCAAAAGGTAATCTTTTTCAAAAATAAATATTGATAAAGGATAATAAAATGATATTTACAAAAACTGTTTGTTCAATTTCTCCAGCAGACAGTAGTCTCTAGTCGATCACTGTTTTCTCAAAAGATCATTGACATATGGACTTTTAGACGAGTGTTTATTTTTTTGATTGACAAGTGTAGAGGGTAAAAAGTTTTGGAAGTTCAAATATTATTTACTTTGTACTATAAATAAACAAGAAAAGAAGCTCAGTTGTTGTCTTGTATAAGATGAGAAGTAATAGTAAAGTTAGGGAAACAAACAATTGGAAAATCTCTCAGAGTCTTTTGTTTTAAGTACACATAGACAACAATCTAATATGTGTATACGTTGCATACAACATTATTGTTTAAGTGTAGGTTATTTGTGTTTAATAAATATGTAAGATTGCTCGGCGAATATGACCGTGGTCATTAAAATCCTATTATAGTCCAAATCACGATAGTTCGGTGGAAACATATACTTAAAAAAGGTTATAAGAGCGGTATAAATGTATAATACATCTATATAAATCTATATAATTTTCTTTTAATTTTATATTTTATATAAAACATATTTTGTTTCAATTATGCGACGTCACAAAGAGAGGGGAGTCCTCAATGTGAGACAAGGATTTTGTATGACGTAATCTATGGGTTCGAATAGTGAAATTAAATAGAAATAATATTTCGAGAAAAGTCTGAAGATCTAGGAAACCATTCAAACTATTATAAAATAATAATAATAATATTTTATTATATATTATATACTGTATAAAATTAGATAGAACTACAATTTCATTTATTCCCTAAGTAATGAAATATTTTTCATTTTTTTTTATTTTGACATCACTATTATTCTCTCTATAGCAATTCTAGTTTCCTGCATTTTCCATTGAGAAAAGCTCTGTGTATACTCTTACGCTATACGTAGTACTTTAATACTTTACACAAGGGGGCACCAAGGTACGACGGGCATAATGGTTCAGTCGTTCGTTGAGAGGTTTTTCGTTGTTGATTGTTGGCTGCCGTGAAGACGAGGACGAGAACGAAGACGAAGACGAGCTTTATTCTTGTAGCGGTATTGTTACACTTGTGCACTCTACATTTTTTACATCAGTTGAGTTAAACCTTTTCTTTTTGAAAAATATTACTAACTTTTATTTATGATTATTTTTTTGAGATTTTTTTGAGAACAACCTGAAGTATCAACAAGAGCAATTATTTTAAATCAATAGAAAAACGCAATATTTCGATGATATTTGGCAGATATTGTGTTTTATTACTAACCTGAGAGTTTGTACTTTAAATTAAAATAAAAATATCACCACTTTTCATGGAAATATTGTGTTTTTCTGTTGATTTAAAATGACCGCTTTATGGGGATCTTTCATAAACCACGTATACACTTGGTCAAGAGAGAGCTGTGAGCGGGGGATGGGGAGTTTATTATATCAAGCTACGTAATTTTCTTCTTTTATTTTATTTGGAACTATGTACTGTACATTTTGGGTATAGAATAAGTGACACCATATGGATATTTATTTCTTTACTTTGATTACTTTTATATTTTTAAGCACGTTAAGTAAGTTAAGATGATATTTCTATCATATAACAAATAAAGATTCGAAAAACAGACTCTGAACTGAAAAATACATTTACTCATTAGTTGATAACGTCTAGTACCAACTTTTGAAACAGAATGTTTATAACTATAAAAGAATATGTAAATCATAGATCGGTCTTGCTCACATTATACTCAATAATTTTTAAATAGTTTTCTTAACAGAAAGCACAAAATGTCTTCTTGACGTAATAGGAAAAAAGTACGTTTCATACAGGAGGGTTTGTCATAGTTTTTTATTTTTTCTATTTTGTAATAATATGCCACGTTACAGTCTGTTATAATAAGTATGAATAATAAGGACCTATGCTAAAAATAAAAATTAACTTAGATGATAAATAGTCGTCCAGTGACGGCTATATCTATGAATTGCATTTAAAAACGTTGTGGTAGCTTTAACACACTATGTCTTTTTAGTCTTTCAAAATCAGACGTATTTATATCTAATAAATTCACACCTAGATAATTTGAGGATTGTTTAACCGCTGCTGGTATCTTTGACTAAATTTGTTAATTTCTTGTTTAACAGTTGTAATGCCGAAGTCATGGTTGATGAATTTGTTGCTTATGACCCACGGGATATTCATAATGTTTCGTACTGTCCTTGACTAAAATATTTCTAGTATTTCTATGAAGCTTTGTCATAGTAAATACTACTTTAAGCTAAATGAAGAGAAGCACGTGTTCTAAAGAGTCTAAAATGGAACCACGTGCTTTTTGGATACTTTGCTTATTGCACTTTAGGTTGTCTCCTTCTGAATTACAATATAAACTTATTCAATACACAATGTTAGTCTTAGTCCCCTGTGGAGGTTCGATTTGGTTTTGAAGTAACGCTATTTACATTTAAAAAATAGACTAAGATTCTCAAAGTCTTATCAAAAAAATCCAATTAAGTTAACACGTAATTTACCCCATCCTACTTTATGTATATAGTATATATTATGTCAAACACCCTTAAAAGCATAAGGGATATTTTCAAATAACTTCAAAAGGAGATTGATATCTATGCTATTAAACTTAAGTCAAATAAAGTAAATACGAGTGTTGTTCGGAAAATAACCGCCGTTGGTGAGTAGCGCTACAAGCAGTAGAAACTTAACAATTTGTGCTAGTGGAAGCATTGTTCTGCCGCGCGTTAGCTTAGAATAACCTCACAAAATGAATAGTGCAATCGTAAATCTCGTTAAGGTGAGGTGCTAGATTTCTTTGGACAATAATTTTCCTAGCGGCAGACATTTGTCGTGCTGTATTGATAAAGGTACATTGTATAAGTCAGGTGATAAAAGTGTGTGGTTAAACAACACATTAACTACCAATAATTATTAATTTTTTTTAAACTCATTTTATTCATACCTGCGAAATCTGCCTAACACAACATTTTTAATAGTTGTTTAATACCCAAACAAATTTGTATTTCTATTCAAAGTACGTTTTATTCTTCACTTCAAGCAAATAACTTTACTACCAAATATACACACTTTTCGTGCTAGTAAAATTATTAAATTACCTCTTTATTAATGCGACTACACTCTTCTTAAAATATCGTTGCAGTATCGAAGGGTCCTAATGAGTTGCATTAGCGTTTAACTAATCACTGACCTACGTCATCACTTTTATATGTACAACAGAGTGTCAAATAAAAACGAAACCTATTACCTTCCACAAATTAGTTTAATTTAAAATATAATTATCCAGTATCTAAGCATACAATGAAAATTTGAAACTTGTAATTAATAACATTCATCCCTTGCGTTTCCCCGGCAACATCAACCCTTAGTGAAGGTAAAGTGATAACATTAATAATACGAGTACTTGTGTTTGACAAATAACTCCACTCATAAATGAATGCGCTAACAAATTCATCGTGCAAGGCAAGGGCGGGAGAGAAGGGAGGAAAAGTAACATAATTATGAAAGTTTGAGTAGAACGTTTAAAATGAGAAAATATAACTAAAACAAGTGAGAGTGTTTCTTTGTACATCGTATAACAAGGGGTAGATTGAATAGGGGTTAACCGTTAGCTGGTAGATGGTAGCTAGTACAGTGTACTAGTACCACTACGTTCTGGGGTTCAAACGACGCCCCTTGTTTGTCGGTTATCTTATGGAACAAGTAGAAATCTCTGGAGGATCTCTACCCAAGAAACCCCGTTGAGTTTAAAACGTGAAAAGCCTACAATTCAAGTACCACATAAATAAATGGATTTTACAAATACTAATACAGATTTTTTTTTATTTATTTAATTGTATAGCTTCATATATGTGGGATACAACGTGGGGTTATGTACGAGTATGTTCTAGATTTGCAACCAAAATCAACTAGCGCAAGTTTCCATCATAATAATATTCCTTTATTATAGATCAACAACATATTTTCTAATTAATTTTAGTTTTATTTTCTGTGGAGGACAAAACGTGTCTTTTTAGAACTCAAGGAAGAGCACATGACAAAACGTCTGAAAGAAAGACGTATCACCTACCCCCCTCACCCCTCCCCTCTCCTCAAAGGAGAACAGTTGGTACCCAACAAAATTCGAATTACAATAATAATTTAAATATTTTATACAAATGTTCTAACCAAAACAATATCACAGTCTGAATCCTATTTCAGTTCCTATAACAAATGGAGTAGACCCTCATAAATATTCGTAATTAATTATAATATACAAATAATTAAAACAAGTAATTAATATTAATGAAATCTAATTAGAATACGTTAAGAAGCTGCGTGGTATTTCCGGGTCCAGCTTAGATTAAAACCAACCAAGGGATGGGTAGTAGCGTAGGAGGAGAAGTGGGATTGAGGTGTGGATTTTGGTATTCTTAGAACGGCGGAATCTAGTCTGTGGCTGAGACATGCGAAGGGTGACTGTCTCCATTCTAGCGTGGTTCATTGGGGTCATTTATTTTGTATACTTCTGAGGTGGGAGTTCAAAGACACCCTTATCTTCAGAGGCAGCAAAACTGTTGGACCGTATCAAATTGACGACTACATTCACGACAACAAGTTTTTAATATTGTCATAATACTTGTTGATATTTTCTTAAAATAATATTATCATAAATTTTGTTCGTTAATATTCTGTTGATAATTTAATTTTCGTTGTGAGATTTATTGAATATATTTTCTCATTGAAGTATTAGAATTGGTTATTAATCATAAAATGAAAATTATTGTTTATTAATTATTAATTAATTTCGACGTAGGGGCAAAATATTTACGGGATATATAATGGGCATAATTAATAACATAAAAGCACGATATAATTTTCTATAGACAATTGTTTGTATGGAAATCAATTGCATTTCGGCGAAATTCTAGTCAGAATTGCCTACCAAAGATGCCTTGTGGCTAAATTTGTTGCTGGTGAAAATTTCACTTTGATGCTGTGTTTTTCTCGGGTAGCTTCATATATAAAAATAAAAATATATATATTTTATTTTTAATCGAAAATTTAAATAAAATCTATTACACAGATTACTCCCAACGAGATGACTAGGAGATTACTGGCCGCTAACAAAAATTACGTATAATGGGCTTGTGTCCTATGTCTTAATGTCTATAAAAGTGTACTATATATTGATAAAGTGGGTTACTAGAACCTCAAATTTTCAATTATTTTTTAATAACTCCTTATATGTTAAGAGATATTAACAATTAAAAAAGTCATTTTGTCTATTTAATTATTAAAGGTATTCAACGTTACACACATTTCAAATGCATGTGACATCACAACCGCTGCCAACCTTACAGCTCATAAATCTCTGCTATATGTATTTATATATCAAAATATCAAATATTATTTACAGTTATTTCAAGGAACAATAAATAAAATATTATGTCAGCCTTAGCAGGGATAAATAAAATAAAAACCTATTATTCTTTGATTTGACTTGATTATTTGACTACCAACAGCTACAAAACAATACCACAGTACTGACCTACTCAACAAATAACTGACGCTAAAATCCATTTCACGTCATACAAATATGGCCGACCATTTCTAGCGCTAAAACTACAATACAAACTTTTAATTGCTATATCTCCGTCAACATTTAGATATTTAATAAAATAGACACGCCAATACACATTTATTAACATCAATTTCAATCAACAATTGAAAAATCGACCACTAAAAAATGAGGACACAAGCCCATTCAAATGAATATATACCCCTATATTATTTTTTCTCTTAGTTTTGGTATCACTATTTCAATGTTGCGTGTCCTCCCTACAGGCGATAGAAAGAAAAGAAAAGAAAATACCATCAGCGTTAGAATTTTATATAAGCAGGAGAAAATAAGGTAGAAGTCGGACGTATACAAGTATAATAATATAATATATATAAAAGACGGTCCAATTCTCCACCTCCCTCTAGCTAAAATACAATAGATCCCCAACAGAGGGTTGGTTACCGCAAAGATATTTTTGTTTTAATACAACGTTAAGGGTAACTTTGATTAAGTGTTGAGATAAATAACGTTATGATATATAATATATATAACAATTAATATTATTATTATTTATTTGATTCTTTCACACCTGGTATAGATAATGATGAAAAATAATTGGTGAAGAACTGAATAAAAAATATTACAATTCTTTTGTTGTTCAAATCTTTAATAGGTTCGCGATATATACTTATAAACTGATGTTGGCCACGTATGGTTAGGTCGTGTACTGTGATCTGCAAGTATACCCTGTTCGAAGCCTTTTAGTAGAATATATGTTTGATGGAAATGATGTTACTACTTGTTTCCTTTTGTTGAATTTTCATATAAAACTTGTTCAAATTAGTTTTCCATCACGACTCAGCTGGTGCACCACCTAACATTTTCTATATTTATAAACTTTATATAAGTTTTAGAAATTTGTTATTGAAGATTTTCATATTTTCAATATTACGAGTGCATTCTACTTCGAAGTTTTCAGCACCAGATGTATTTACATGTAAGATGTATTTATGATGAGAATTAAAGTGTATTTTCACGTTTAAAAAATTAGTAGTTATGGATTATATACACTTATTAAAGCTCCTAACAGTTAGAAAGAGCGTTTCTTAATATAAGAAAATTTATTTAGTTTCCCTTCAATTTACATTTTTTTATTTTTAAGTATCATTCTCACTCATTGCTTTAGTTTAATTTTGTATTTAATTTAAATTGTTTAGTATATGGCAATACGCGTAGTCATTCACAATACCAATGTCTCCAAGGTCCAATGTTTCAAATTAAAAATATTAAATTAAGAAAAACTATATTATATTATAACCTCCAAAATGTGACAATCTGTCAAAATGCAGTAGGATTTACTTTTAAAAGAAGTTTAATGTCAGTTTTTGAAAAATATGGAAGAGAAAACAATTTCTATTACTAATTGTTATTACAAATCTAAAAACTATATTAACAAAACTTAAATTAAAACACAAATGTGAAAGGAAAGCCTGAAATCTTGATTACAATATTAAATAAAAACAGTAAATTAAATATCAAAGCCGAGAATGGGAATGAGGCTTTAAAAAAAAACTTTTCCTAATATAAAAGAAATTATTTAGTTTCCTTTCAATTTATATTTTTTTATTTCTACTATATTATTTGTATATAATTTTTGTAATGTATTGAATCTGATATAACATGTCTATATGTAAAAGCTCCCACAAGTGTCGTATTGTTGTTGGGTAAAAGCTCAGTGCACTTGACTTAAGTAGCTGTAGCAAAATGGTTTTGGTATTTGAACTTACTCTGAATCTTATCGGTTGATGTGTAGTAGTTCGATATCCCACCACTTCAGCGCTGCTGTTAGAGATAATATTAAATGAAAATACGTAAAGGAAAGGGCCACACTTAAAACTCAATATTGAAAATACCTTCCTGATTCTAGCTTCTAATTTCACAGTGTCTTGTTTACTTGCAAATGCAAAAATGTTTAATTAAATGGAAAGTGGGATTAAATTTCTCTTCTCTTGGAGTTAATTCATAGCTGTTTCATATTTATAGCTCGAAAAATAAATACCCTTTTTTGTCGAGTGTCGATTTTAAATAAATGACCTTCTTCATTTTAACGTGTTCTATTGAAAGGCATGTAACCTCTTAGTGCCGGATAAACAATGAAACTTTCTGTGTCCACTTTATTGTCCAAGGTTTTATTAATGTCCATTTTTACCCAATTTTTAATAACTCATATATTTATATTTTAATACTCATAACACCTGAATGTACAGGTTAAAACAAATAATTATAACCATTTTAATTATGAAAGCAATATAATTAATTAACAAGCACAATGCAAAACAAAACTAAAATAGATAAAAAATATTTTAAATTGAAAAAGTTTTACCATTAAATAATAAAACTGTAATTGTATTTAAAATTGTAAAATTAATTTAAAAGTTACAAGTAGTTTCAAAAATAAAGTAATACGAAGTATGATAAAAAAAAATACGATTCCGTTTGTTCGGGTTCGGTATGTTGAAGTTATTGACCACAGGTTAATTAGCATACGACCTCTGTAGTTCACAAATTAGCCGCAGTGTGGAGTTCAAGTTAATTACCGTGAATCCAGACCACGTAATCAAATCAGTAGAATTTTTAATTACATAATTAGGTCAGACGGTACAACGGATTCACGAGTATTTATTTGCTTTAGAAATAAAAATAGAAAATTAAAGTTTTGCTCGACATAATATAGAACTCACCACGAACAAAATTCGCTAATTAATGAATAAATAATTTATGGAAATAGTGCACAGTTTTCTATTCTGTTACCTAATTGCAAGATTGTGCTCACTGTCGAATTATCACTATAAGTCTCGAAGGCTATAGATAAGGTTACTTTAATTAAAAATACATATACATATACATAAAATACTAGATATATATTCAATAAAAAATTCCTTTTATCATAGAAAATTTAACTTTATTATAAAGAGATACTATCAGCTTTCAAATCCCCATTCGAGGTCATCTTCGTGTAAAAAAAATTATAAAACTACACGCTCTACTGGACTATTCGCTTATCAATATTGGTCCTCACGTTAAAACATTCAGAATTCAAATCAAAATTAACACAAAATGACTCCTGTTACAGTGAAGCTGTATGATATATATAAAGAATTATATATATACATATATATATATATATACTCGAATATGTAAAACTTATATTTAGAAAGAATCAATTTAAGGATTAAAAGATATAATCCATGATTAATAAGACTCTCAAGATTAACGTTAAACAAATAAAGAAAAAAATAATTAAAGAATTCTAAAACATATTAAAAATCATAAAGTTACTTTTATGCAAATAAATTAGGCGTTAGTAGAAAAGACCACACTTTTTAAATATATTGACATAGTATGGATTAACTTAATTATTGTCCGCTAAACACAGTTCTGTGTTTTGAAGGTTTATCTGATATAGGCACCTGTTACGTAAACGATTTTACCTAATACACAACGTTATGTGACCTATTTTACTGATTTTTTAAGCATAATAAATATAAACATAACATAACATAACACTTAATAAGTCCTTTCTAAGAATTAAAAACTTTTCGAATAGTTATAACGTAAGACCATTTTGGATTAAAAATTACTAGATTATGTTAAATAATATAAACGTTTTGTGTTTGGTGGTAAAATTTCTAAGAATTAAAAGCTTATTTATTAACATCAACGTCGATAGCTTGTAAATTAGTTAAATAAAAAAATATATATATTAACATCGATTTCTGACAAATTTAAGTAACGGTAAAGTACAATGTTACATATATTTGAGGTTAATATCCATATTTTGTGTTTAGCGGGTTATCATAGATTTTGTCAACATCCATAATCATTGGAGAAAGGCAAGTACTCTTACCTGCGGACGCCAATGGTAGCAAAACCACTCTTTTTCAGAATTTTCTGCAGTGAAATTATATTGGGTAGAACCAGACTTGGAGAAATAATTAATTCAATGATTTATAACCAACGCTGTGTTAATCACGCGGCTCACGTAAATAAATGAAATATTTTAGCAATAAGTAGACACCATTATCATTAGAGTGAAAGGATCAGTGGCGGCGCGGGTGCTTTATGCGTTTTAATTCATGAGGTGGTATTAATTATGTGAACCAGTTAGTAGATAATGGAAAATATTGATTAAATAAAGTATATATGTGTGAGAGAAGAGAAGAGGGAGTAGTTGGAAGGGGGATTGTTGGATAAAAGCCAGCTTAATGTTTCTTTTTTTTTTTGTAAATGAATGCTAGATTGATTACTACAAAAAGTACAAAATAAAGAAGTTAATTTACCAGCCAGTTTTTCATCATCACCCCTCACTCCTATTCCTAAGTGAAATTAAGTTACCAACGTAAAACAAACAGTTAAAAACAGATGTAATTAAAATAATGTAAGCAATGGTTTTAGAAATACTAAATGAAGCGTTGTAGAGGAAAATGTTTTTCATGACGGTCGATTTATCAACGGTTACGGAATTAATGATCTAGAAATTAAAAACAAAAATTAATTATGTAAATATGTTGTTGATCTATAATAAAGGAATAATATTATGATGAAATGCTGTACTGGTGGCATAAATGGGCATCAGCTTAAATGATACCTTAAAAGAAAGGTCAATAACCGAGCAAGTTTTAATAGGTTTGAACGATCGAAGCTATTTTATTTATTTTTCTAAATGCCATAAACTACGCAGTCTTTTTTAAATTTTAAAAGTTTATACGACTTCAAAAGCGTCTAGTATTTTTTTTAATAAAACAGATACTTGGAACTTGGTTAATTAGTTTAGGTACGCATCTGACAAACGCCAAAATATTAAGCAATTTTTTTATTATTGTCTCTATCTCCGTCATCCACCTATTGTCCATATCTCCTTTCCGAAAATCCTCTATTTTTCTGGACTGAAGTTTAACTGTTTCCTCGCTACTTCTTAATAAAAAAGTAAAGGAAGAGAGTCAAGAAGAAATAGTAAAGTAAGAGAGTCAAGAGGAAATAGTAAAGATAGACCGTTTATGCCTGTAATAGACATAAGCGGAGAAGTGAAAACGAAGAAAGAGGGCAGGAAGGATAGTGAAAAGATAATAGAGGGTTTGTCAAGAGGAGACAAGGAAAGCAAGAGGTGATAGATGAAGATGCAGGCAATAAGGAAGGAGAAGCAGGAAACGGTGTAAATAAAGGAGGAGTAGGGGACATGAAGAGAGAGGATCAAGAAAAGAAGAAACAGAAAGTACTATTCGAAGTAGTAATAGTCTAGAATAGTTTAAGTTTAGTTTTTAACTTTGAATTTATATGAAATGCATTAAGAAATATAATAATGTAGATTGTAAAGCCGAAAGACACACAATTAATATAATAAATAAATAATAATATAAAGCAATTAACATACCTACTTAAATTGGGACACTATCGGGTTTTTATAAAAATACCATAAAAATTGTATTTAAAAATAAATATTCAGACTTCGCCCAAGACATGTAGGGCTCAAAATCTTCTAAATGGTGTCAACTATCATCCCCTTAAGGCTTTGCACCTTGCTGCCAAACATCCTGTATATATATCCTGAGTAAAATGTAATTCATTTTGAAGCTACAAGCACAATAAAAAATGTAATAACACAGCAGCTTTTTGAGGTATCCAAGACAGATTGAATGTACACACGGACGTAATACCTCGCTGAAGATACACCTCTCACCCCAAGAATTACGTCACCTCTCAAAAACTC
Source organism: Panorpa germanica (assembly GCA_963678705.1). Lineage (NCBI taxonomy): Eukaryota > Metazoa > Arthropoda > Insecta > Mecoptera > Panorpidae > Panorpa > Panorpa germanica. Next base: position 7,411,334 of record OY783221.1, read on the forward strand.
ATTTCCATCACTTTACACGAAGTGGTAAAATAATAATTTAATATTTTCAATTACAAGGCTTACTAAAACAATATAAAGAAAATATAAAATTATATGACAGGAAAAAAACATGAAAAACCATCCATCAATATTTTATTTTATATACCACAATTTTCTCGGCTACAAAATACGAAGACAAGTCAGGAATGAGAGTATAGGGAAGAGAGGAAAAGAGGGAGGGATTACAGGCAACGTAATAGGAGCAGGAATGATGAAGGTGGTACAACAATACATAGGATTATATATATTTTTTCTTTTTTTCGGTAAAATAAGCGCCATTTTGATTGGTAGATGAAAATTCTTGTACATCGAAGAACAATCTGTCGCACGGAAATAACGCCCAGAATAAATAACAATTTGAAAGTTGGTTTTTAGATAAGACAAACTTTTTTATCGTATTATTGTGAATATTGAATAACTCTATTTTTCTGTTTGGAAAACTTTTTTTGTCATAGGCACTGAACTGTATAAAATAATAAACGGAATAATTCAAATAAAAGTTTCGATAAAGAAACGATTGAATTATTTAATCTATAAGTTTAGCTTCGTTTCCACGAGTACTACTACGTGTTCAAACATAGCTTCGCCATATTGGAAATGCAGAAACATCACCATTGTAGCTCGTTAACCTATATTTTCTTAGAAATATACTTTTATTATAGCTATATCAATAAAAATCTTAAAAAACAAAACTTCTGTGTGCTTTGGATATTACTTCTTCCAGGAAAATTTTTAGAAAAAATTATCTAAGGGAAACTTAGCAGTATTTCAGAATTCGTTGATGTCACTTCAAGTAATTGTAATAAATTTCAAAGTTTTACTATCTATTCTTCTACAGTGCAATCACAGTCCTGGAAAAACGGAAAACTGTAGGACATTTTAATCTCTACTTAAACAGAAGTCTTCATGATTAAAATTACTTTTCAATCATTTATTTTTTCACCATAAATTGTTCATTTATGGTATCTCTCATTGGTCGCACATAATTTTTGATCTGCTACTATATCCTGATTTTAAAATTGATTCTCGTCTTATTTTAACTCAAACTCGGTCATTTGAACATCCAGTGGTCAAAAGGAATGTTGTGAATTATCTTTATACCTGTTTATAGCTGTACGACATAGATTCTATTGTTAAGGGATGAATATGAAATAATGAGTTAGAGAGAGATAGATAGATGCACGTGATTATATTTGTCGGTAAAAATATTTCACTTCACTTGGAATTTAGATTTTGTTGAATAAAGATATACCTGAGTGCTGAATAATAAATAAAAGACACCAAATTAAATCAGGGTTTTGCTGTGTATACACAGAACGTAATTTTGATTCTGAAAAGCCATAACATTCACGAGATAATAGTCATTTTCCGATAGAACACGAAAATAACTTTACTAATTTAAAATTAGGAGAAACTTTTCAAAAGCAGAGCAACAATTTTTCTTATATAACACCAAAATTTCGATATTTTTTGTATATACAGGGTGTCCCAAAATTCAACGAGAAGCGGGCACCAGAGGGTGGTCCTGCTCATGACTACACGAGAAAAAAAGAAAAAAAGAATTTATCTCATTTTGTTTAGAAATTACAAAAAAAAATTAATTTTTTTCGAAAATTGAAACACCTTAAGATATTCTTAACTTTAAACACATAAGATATTGATTTTTGTGTAAAAACTACAAGCTTTCTGGGATTTTTAATGGTTGTGGTGGATAGCAGGGCTATTTAGGTTGCCGATACAAAAAAAAAGATCTGAAATATTTGAAAAATTCTGGTCTTGGTAGTTAAAAATATCTTAAGGTGTTTCAATTTTCGAAAAAAAAATTTCTCGTATAGTCATGAGCAGGACCCCGCTTATCGTTGAATATTGGGACACCCTGTATATATATACACATACATGGACCCTAGTAATCATTGATGTAAATGCTCCTTATTTGTAGTAACTATTCAATACGTGGAAACTATAGAAGATATTAAACAAAGAGAACTTAATTCCTGCTAAATCGAGCGCTCTTAGATTAATTGCACAAGATGTAGTAGTCAAGAAATGAGTACACTGAAGATTTAGTTGAATCTAAGGCTATAGTAACATCGGATAGAAGCAAGTGATGCCGTCATGTAGATGTAGCAAAGCAGCGAAAACACACACACACAGAGATATACTAGAATATGTAAAATATGTATTATAAATCGTAGCTAAATTATATCAGTAAATCATCAAAGAGAAGAGGAAGAAGATCTAGTGTATATGATTTGGTACAATGTCAGTTTAAAGATGAGTTATATATTAATTAATTAAGGGACACATTTATTTGAAATATTTGCCTCAGAGTCAAGTGTATTTAACATAATAAATATAGGGTCAGATTTACTTTAAAAAAATTATAATTTATAACCAGAGATAATATTTATTTACCTGCTTAAATTGCAACTCTTTTTATAAACGGTTTGCAAAGGCTATACAGGTGAAGAATATTCTAGATTTAGATCACGATTCATTACATATTATGGTAAAATAACTACTTCTCTCTTTTGATCAGTTCACCTCTCTGAAGACTAACGTACTTAGTTTCTTTACAGCGCTGACAAATTATAAACAACCACGCTTAGTATATAAGCTAGTGGTATATTTTCAAACAAATAAAAATATGTTTAGATATAAGAGAATAATCGTATTTGCAATATTCAACTAATAAGTGTTAAGTTGTAATAATGGCAGCGTGGACATAGACCGCATAATATTAAACGTAATAAAATTAACTTGAAAAATAAGAAATAAATTAATAAATGAAAATTGTAAATTATAAATTAAAAAGTAAAATGTGTGGCACTCATTGTTTTGATATTTAATTTACTGTTTTTTTTAATATTGTAATCTAGATTTCAGGTTCTCGTTTAAGCATTTCTTTTCACATTTGTGTTTTAATTTAAGTTTAGTTAATTTAGTTGGTGCGTATGCATCGTTAGTAATATAAATTTTGACAGTTCGAGAAAATTGTACTTTAACTGTACAAAAACTGACATTAAACTTCTTTTAAAAGTAAATCCTACTGCATTTTGACAGATTGTCACATTTTGGAGGTTATAATATAATATAGTTTTTCTTAATTTAATATTTTTAATTTAAAACACCTTGTAAGGTTCTAAAAAAACTAAGAAAACTTAAAAAATAAATTAAATTAAAAATGATATGTGAATGACTACGCGTATTGCCATATGCTAAACAATTTAAATTAAATACAAAATAAAAAATTAAATTAAAGCATTGAGTGAGAATGATACTTAAAAATGTCTGATTTTAGTTTGTAATTTTTTTATGTTGCTTAAGTAATGGTTTCTGGATGCCATTGTTTCCTATTCGACATATTGTAGACGTATTCATCAAATTTCATTTTTCAGTTTTTCACGAAACGGTCCACGGGCCGGATAAATCGACAGACAACCCCTGTACTACAGGGAATATACCTCTCTCTGTTTACTAACATATACTTCGATACGTCTATCTCTTTCTATATTGTTTTATATATATACTAGTATTGTCGGGGATATGTTTCTGACATGTTGATTTATAATATTTACCTGTGGTTATAAAACCTACCAGTTTTCAGTTTTAGAGGTTAGGGTTTGCGCTATATTTTAAATTTACGTTAAACAATCAAAAAAGTCAAAATTAAGTTTAAAGGTATAAGTTATGGGGGTGGTCGAACCTTGTGTATTAAATAAAACTAAATTATACCCCACAAGGGCCTTTATTAATAAAGTTTGCTTTAAAATATTGGTTCAAATCATATCAGGCATTCGCGGGAAATTTATTAAAGTAAAACAGAGAATAACATACACGTATATTTCGAGTTTATTAAATTTGTTTATCTAACTGAAGATGATTGTCGTACTATAAACCTCGTCGTTAGAATGTTCTAATTTCTTGTACAATTATTAATGATATTTCTAATATTATCTAATTAACATAAAAATTTGAAGTTTTTGTCTCCAGATAAATTCGAATCATTTGCAGATGTAAAAATGTGAGATAAATACATTATTATTTTATTATTATTATTGTTGTTTTCATGACAATATTTAATAGTTTAATGAATGGGTGTTGCAGGTATATATAGACACACACACATATATATATATATATATATATATATATATATATATATATATATATATATATATATATATATATATATCTAAGCTCTTTAAGTACCCAATGCAGGAGTACCCTTTTGTAACAGTAACGTTTGATAGTCCATCCTCTTCTTGTTCTATATTCCATCATTACATGGACGTACTACAAAGGAAATTCACCCCAACAATTGAGTGGAAACGTCTCTCATAGTAAAACCAAGCGATTTTCATAATGATGACAATAAGATAAAGAAAATGATAAAACATTTTCAATTTATTCGTTATTTGACCAACTTTTTTTCAAAATTTGGGATTTTTATTTTCGATTCATAAATTAAATACCAAAGTTAGCCCATATACAAAATTTCAAGTTTCTAGCAGAATTTTTAACCCTTGACAAAAACCGAATTAAAATTAAAATTTTTGAATTATTTTTTTTAATATGATATTCAATTATTACATAATCTAAAATTTGAGCTTTCTAAAAAAATTCCCTAAAGGGCCCTTTAATTCTCTCGATGCCCTTTTTACACATGCAAATTACAACTTTCTACCTTTTACGGATTAACAATTACACAGCAAAAAGTGCCTATTTTTTTCGCAGTATTTTCAAAATTACGAGTTTCCAGCAAATTCAGGGAAAAATCCGAGGACGCCGAAAGTCTTAGAATTTTAAAAGAACCGTTTTCGAGCCACCATACAAAAATCTCTACCAATCATATAAGAAAATAAACATATAAACATACAATTGGAACATTATAATAGGTAGATATTTTTTTGCTTATAAATACGGACTCCATTTGTATACTTTGCTTGTATATTCACAATTAAAAAAATTCAAGATGGTGTGTAATATAGACAACACGAAAGTACGAATTGAAGACGCTTAGTCTGTATTATGACAAGCTCTGCCTCTGTTTGTTGAACGTCTTCGTCGATGGCTGCCTCTGCCATCGACACAGTAGTCTGGTGTCAATTGTAAATACTCTAGGCCACTGTGCCATCTAATAAATTTTATAATAACATTGCCTTAAAGTAAAATAAAAAAATAGCACTTTCTGTAAATTATGTATATATAAATTTTATTACTTATTTTGTAGCATACAGGTTTATATTATCAGGGTCTCCCAGAGAACAAGAGAAGGTTTCGGCCTTGTATAAGCAGCCCCTCTTCCCCTCTGCAAGGCTCTGCTCACAATTCTCTAAAAATGTAATAATAATATGAAATTTTAATAAAAATTAAACGAAGTGTTTTTTGTTTTATGGTTGATTCTTTTTAAATAAAACGTCTTTTCACATTCACTCACTTGCTAAGTGTAATTTTTTTTTACACATGCGAGTTTTTTTTGCATGTGTCTCCTTAGAACACTTTTATTGAAAAATACCTTGCCGCAGTCAAAGCAAGTTATCTTTGTTTCAAACGTATTACGCGTGTGACTTTGTTTTATATGTTCCATCAAGTTTCCTTTCGAATAGTAACATTTGTCACAACTGTCACACTCAAAATTTTTCTGGCGTTTTTCTGTTTGATTCCCCAATTTATCGACATGCGTCGGCATATGAGTTTTTAAATAATACTCATATACGAAAGACTTCTTGCATATGTCGCAGGAGTATTTCTTCTTTTCTGCATGGTTCTTCATATGCCTGTTCAGGTTACTAGGGTCGGTGAATGTTTTTGAACAAACCGTACAACTGTAAGGTCTTATTCCTGCATGCGATCTTTCGTGCGTCTTTAGATTCCCTTTCTTCGCGAATAATTTTTTGCAAACGGTGCAGGTGTATATTTTTCCGTGTTTTTCCCTCATGTGTTTTTTAAACATTCCGGCATTCACAAATATTGTGCTGCACGGTTTGCATAATCTGTGTTCATAATCGCTAGGTATCGTATTGGACCCAAAGTCCTCTAGATCTGGTTCCTCTTTTATGTATTGAGATATATCTTCAATAATTATACCCATTTCAGCAACATCCGCGTCTTCCTTCTCTTTCTTTATATGCATCGCAGTAAACATATTTTAAATCTGTAAGTAATGTAATAATATTAATAAAATAAAAGATACTTTCCAAAAATTCTTGAAAACACTAGTAGTGAAACTTGATAATATTTTATCTAAACAGGTTTAAATTTATAAAAAAAATTTAAAAAAACATTGGAAATATTAAAACAATAGAAGGAAATGTGTACACTCTTGAACAATAATACTACTCTTTTTGTTGTGTAATTGCAATCTGTTGTCAGTATTCAAAATCTTCTTTTTTTATTTAACACAAAGAAAACTGTAGTTTTAAAACATTTATTAATAACTAACTTTATTTGATTTGGCTGATGAAATGTTTGGTTCGAGTAGAATGCAAATGCTACACGTGATTTTTATTCACTGCTGTTCACTGCACAGACAGTTAGAATGCCTTTGTTATGGCCAGTAATGGCGTGTTGAACACTACGAGCATACTTTTACGTCGTGTAACACTGACTCACAAATAAGATGTAGAACAGGAGGGGGTATTTGTGAAACAAAAAATATAGCTATCTCGCTTGGAATACGAATTTATGAATAACTATAAATTTTAGCCAATAGATGGCAATGTAGGTATTTAAATTAGATACAAAAAATAAGTAATGTGGCGTAACAGAAATGGGCTTGTGTCCTATGTCTTAATTTTTATAAATGTGTGCTATATATTGATAAAGTGGGTTACTAGAACCTCAAATGTCCAATTATTATTTAATAACTCCTTATATGTTAGGAGATATTAACAATTAAAAAAGTCATTTTGTCTCTTTAATTATTAAAGGGATTCAGCGTTGTACAAACATTCCAAATGCATGTGACCTCACAATCGCTAGTTGCTATCTCTTTTATACAATAGAGCGTAAAAGAGATATATTCCTGACAAGTTTACAGGTTACCAACCTTACACGTATTTATATATCAAAATATCAAATATTATTTACAGCTATTTCAAAGAACAATACAATTTCAATATTATGTCTGCCTTAGCACAGTTAAATAAAATAAAAACTTATTATTCTTTGACTTGACTTCATTATTTTGACTATCAACAGCTACAAATCATTACCACAGCACTGACCTACTCAACAAATAACTGACGTATAAAATGCATTTCACGTCATACAAATGGCCGACCATCTCTAGTGCTAAAACTAAAATTCAAATTTTTAATTGCTATATCTCCGTCAATATTTAGATATTTAATAAAATAGACACGCCAATATACATTTATTAACATCAATTTCAATCAACAATTGAAAAATCGACCACTAAAAAATGAGGACAAAGCCCATTGTCATAATTAGCTATTACTTAATTCAGTATCGCACCACCAGTATATTTTTCTAAAAACAAAATGTGTTGTTTATTATTATTTACAATAAAAACTTACTTTTCCCGTTAATATCTTTTTCTCTATAATGTTTTATAGAGACACAATGATATTTATTGAATATAATATTTAATATAACTAATAATTTATACCTTGGCATAACCTCCAATACTTGCATATAAATTTCACCTCTAAGTAATTTTTATGGTAAATAAATCTTTCTTAAAGACTATTTAATTCATGAAACTCACTTTATGGTAAGAAATATATAATTTCGACACCAAAAGTAATTAATAATAATCTATATTTATTTTCAAGCCGCTATTAAAACTATTTCACGTATTTGACATTTGTTTTGTTACCCAAAATAAATTGTTATCATAGGATGCGTGTTACACACCTTGTATACCTGCACTCCAAGATAATTTTCTACCTGGGAATACACTTTTATTAACTTTAATTTCAATCAACAATTGTAAAATCTACCACTAAAAAATGAGGACACAAGCCCTGTTTAGGGAGTTTGGACCTTATAGAGATCTATAGGCTGGCTAGGGCGTATCTGCGATCTGTCGGCGGTATCCAAGTTCTCGAACGGCAAATGTCGCTCAGTTCCTTTCAATAGCTTAGGGTGCGCACAATTTGTTATGAAGGACCTTTTTGTTATTAACTAATTAATAGCAATTTTTTATTTATATCAAAAGACACAACAAAACATCAGAACTGTTGTAGATTACATTTATTCTGAAACTACACTATTGAATTACATATAAATTGATTAAATATTTTAATTGATTAGAATACTAGTTACGACACTAAAAAAATGTAGCTCGCGGTTTTAGTTATAAATAATAATATGTGTAATTATTATGTTATGTAAATGCACCAAAGATTATGCGTCCGTTACGTTTGAATGTTGAGTTAATAAGACCGAAATACGTAGAACATATACGTAGTGTCGTCTAGTAGAAATGGATCGTGAAACAAATAATGTTTACATAAGCAATATTAGGGCTTGCCCACATAGAGAAGTGTATATGTGTATATAACAACAAATAGGCATAAAATATAAATGAATTAAAACAAAGAAATCTTAAAACTAACATTAATTAAAAATAAAGGCAAGATATTGATATACAAAATATGAATATTGCATGCATTTATGAACAAGCCCATTTGTGAAAAAAACGGCATGTGTCATAGACGTCCTCATAGAAAAAGAGCACTGTTTTGAACAATAGCATGGATCAGAAAGGGGTGTATATTGAAGAGGATATATTTATACCCATACCTCGCAAGTATATAAATAAACCTACTAAAAAGAAAATGTTAAAAAGAATCAGAAATCAGTATTTTTAAACAGAATAAATTTAATTTCATCAATGTACAATATAAGAATCTTCTCCTGTTAATAGCCATACTGTACTTGTACAGATAATTAACCTATTTAAGCATTCGTCAGTTTCCGCTTCATTTCAACGTGTACCGATTAAAGCGACAGTCAACTAATGCCTCCTGGCGGATTGGAAATAAACTACTTGATAGCGAGTGTATGCACATGGCATGTTCGATTGGTACGACAACGCCATCAATGATCTGGAATAGCAGAATGATGTTTTCCAGTTTCTTAGCTTTTCAGGCTTCAGGTTGCTCTGTATTCATCACGTGCATTACACCCTATCCTACCTCTACATCTAAGGGTTGTTGGGAAGTAATGCATAGTTTACAACATAAACTTAATCAAATGAAACCTTAAATAATATACATTTAATACATTATAAGATTTAATATTATGTTTAAGTGTGCTTATGCTTAAATATACTGTTTATGAGTTTGTTTTAATAATTGTTTTGTTGTCCATGAGTAAAACATTATTTTGGCTCCACCCTCAACGTCGTTTACTATTGCTAACTTCTATTAACTCAACTTCAATAATGTTCCAAAACCCGCGTAGTTCTTCTACTCATGTTTCTTGGGAATCAAATTCATTTTTAAAAGTATTATCATGATTTTGTTAAGACCAGCTGCACATTGGTAAGAGACATGGCGGAATATAATCACACACACAGTTGTGGTAAGTCTTACATAATTGTCTTATGACAGACATGTTTCTAGTGTGAGGCTACCCTTAACGAGATAAAAATTCAATCAAAGTCATGTCTTCGCGTTCCTGATTTTATGACAAATATTTTCTGTTTAAGATATATTTCTTTAGTGAAATGTATTAATGAAATATAAATAAAGATATTTATAATTAGGGTTGCCATAAGCACTTTCTATACCGTGAGACTAGCTGAGAGATTTGTGACGACGCCTGCTGTCTCACGTAGGGTTTAGAGAGAAAACGGGACAGAAGCAGGACAAATGCATATTCGGGACGTATCGCATATACGATACATATGGCAACCCTATCTATAATGTAAAGCAGGGGCGGCCTTAGCCATTGCGAGGCTCACGAAAAAAAATAATGTTTTCGCCGCAAAAAAGATAATATTGCCGCCGCGAAAAAAAAAAATATTTTCGTCGCAAAAAAAATAATCATTGGATTATATAGAGAGCATATTCTATTACCTGCAATATACATTGTAAGCAGGGGCGGCCTTAGCCCCTTACATTTAATTAATGTAAATTGTAAGTAAGTATTTTTGATGATAATTGACGAAAAATAAAATTTTATGTTGGAAGTTTTATAAAAGTTACCAAGCACAAAGAATACCTTAAAAGAAGAGGCAGTGATTCAAGTGGGGTTTCTAAAGAACGAGGAGCGAGATTCAAATAGATATATAGTAATGAATTTTCTACTTGGGTTGTTGCGCGAGAATGCGAGGCCCTTACAAGAGCGAGGTCCCGGGGGGTTGCCCTGCTTGCCACCCCTAAGGCCGCCTCTGATGTAAAGAATTTTTAAAAATGTTTTATGATGCTCTTTAGCTTCAAATATCAAAAATGTGAAGTTATAAACCTATGTAGGTACACTTTAATACTTTGTTTATTTTCGAATAAAAATGCAAATACAAACTAATGAATATTAAGCCAAGTTTTCAATTATTTTACTCATTAAAATCACTCGCTTATATTGGAAATCTGAATTACGTTAACAAATGTTACCCCCCTCTACACACCCTTCTGTCCCAACTGCTCCTCTCCTCTCTAAGTAACGATCTATACCTTTTTTATGTTTGACTTTAATTTAAATAGCAATTCAATGAATTCTTTAGTAAATCAAAGATATTTTTTGTAAAAACAAGTTGATTCTTCACAAGTTATTTTGTAAGAAACATACGCACTGAATTATATCCCTAATCTTGATAACTAAAAAGAAATAAAAATAAAAATCTTTAGATTCGTCGAATAAGTATTTTACCATATATATTACAGTCGCATCAAAATTTAAATAAGATTAATTAAAATGGATGATATTGATATTATCGCAAAGGAAAGCAAATAAATTTTCAGTGAAAGCAAAACGCTCACACCACCTACGCCGATCTGAAGATATCAGACATGGAAAGAGAAGAAACGTTACAGAAATAGCAATAAAGAAACTGTAAAAGAGCTTTGTGTGAGTGCGAGAGAGACAGAGAGCATAATAAATTTGTACCCACATTAATTTGTGAAATAAAATTACGTTTCTAATCTACTTGTAACAATTTCAGTAATATGGTAATTAATTTAACATTTAGTTTTACAATTATCAAAATGAAATGTAAATCTTAAATCACCTAAATCAATAAAATAAATTTTCTAAATTTTCATTGAGGTGCCCTGCGTTGCAGTGACGTAGCTCCGTCCCTGAAAGACATACAAAAAAACATTGTATACAAAACTTGTAGGGAATTGAGTCCTCTATAAGTTTGATAATAACTATTTTTATCGTAGGACGTACTAGTAACGAGATATTGCTAAAAAACAGTTTTTGGCCGCCATTTTGAAAAAAAATTTATTAACCTAACTTTAAAAATTAAGAATTAGAAGTACCGGCCCTCATGTCAGGTAAAAGTCTAAAGTTCCCGGGCTACTAAACACTAAGATATAAAAATATGTCTTGAGCAAATAGAAGCACAGTACTCAAGACAAGCTTCATAAAAAATATACATTCGGAATAAGTCGGAGTTGATCGGCCCTACTCGGATGAAGTGTAAGTAGGAGAATACTAAATAAACAGAAAACAAATATTTTGATAAAAATCTACATTACATTATATGTCAAAATGTTGTCAACTATGTTGGTTATGGGGTTCATGTCGCCCATGTCGTCTATAGGGCCCATTACACGCAATTAAATCATTTGTAATCACAGATAAATTAAATAAACAAAAAACAACTGAGGCTGAGAGTGTAGGCAAGGCAAGAGAGTGAAAAAAGGTTGGAAGAATATGCATGGATAGGGAATGCAGATAGAAATGTGATAGAAGAAGAGAAGAGTCTGAGAAGAGAGGTATAAGGAACGGAGAAGTAATAGGAAAAAGGAAAATGAGTGACAAGGAAGGATGAGAATAGGAAAATACTGTGGAAGAAATTGTAGCGTATAAAGAAGACTTAAATTTAGAAGAGGACAGAAAAATTACTGCGAGAGGAGGGCAAGGAGTTAAGAAGATAGTTATAGCGGCGTTCTCACAAGGCGAATTGAGTGGATCAGTAATTGTGTATTCAACAAAAGTTGAATATTACTTGAATCTGTTTTGGTATACTTATGGTGTGTGTCTTTAAACCTGTTTCAGGTTTTATTCAACTTTTGTTGAATACACAATTACTGATCCACTGAACTCGTCTGGTTAGAACGCCGCTTAATATTAGGAGGCAGTGTAGACTACAAGACGAAGAACAAGTTAAGGCATTGAAAGAAAACAAAGGAGCTACGTTTGAAGAAGCCTTCCAGTTTAATATTATCTGATTCTTTAACATAGATATCAGAGACACTACACAAAATCAGTATTTTTTTTGTATACCTTGCTTATTTAAACATAGAATTAAGTGCAGTAGGAATAATAGTACCACCACCGCCGCAGTGGCTGCACCAACTCTAACAGAACATCGAACAAAACCAAACACAAAGTTTATATTAAATAAACAAAACCCTGACAAGTATTGTAGAAACCATCTGTAACAGAAGTTTGTATTTGACACTTTAACAATTGCGCTCTCTGCAACAGTTAACAGCTAATCCATATTGGCAGACATACCTACTACTAGTACAAGTACTCGTACATATACATGTGCTGCCGCCTATCCGCCTATGTTTGAATTAACTTCCCGAAATTTAGTTCCGAACATGCTATGAACAATGGCAAAGCTTGGGAGGAATGAACAGTCAATATAACATCTCTGACATTATTAGAAAATAGGGTGAGCGTGAGGAGAGACACAAGGGAGAAATACTAAGTATTGTTGGAAAATCGTTAAGGGCTTATATTTTCCTGACATTAAATATATATATACATTGATTTTAACACATACGGTAAGCTAAGGTACTATATTTCTGTTATTTCTGGAGAACTTAAATATATTTTTAACCTTCTCAGAATCAAAGAATTAAAATATGTTTATGCTTCTATTGACGCCATTGTCTGCTGTGTTTTTAGGTTCTTTGTCACACAGACAGAATGGAAGCATGTTATCTCACATCACTCGGTCTTACGACTTGAATAAATAAATAACTTACCTCTTAATATAACAATGCATGGGATAACACTCATTTGTCTTGCAGTGCAGTAGTGCTTGCACAAGCTAATTCTAAGGTTCAGTTTCATATAGAAAATTACTGCTAATACCTGCTAGCTTTCTACAAAGAAATTAAAGCGTAAGTGATGTATAATAAATAAGACGATACAGACTACTGTGTCTTTAGGTTGAATTTCTGCCATCTTTTCTATTAATCTTTATTAGGTAATATTGATTTGAGTATACAGTTATAGATAAGATAATATCAATAAATATTAATTCTAAAGAATATTCGGAAGGTGTTAAATGCATTGTTGTATTCAGTGGTACAAGAAGAAACCCTACTTAAAATGTTATTATGATAAAATCATAAAATAATTCTAATTGAAATCGTATTTTAAGAAATACCTTTATCTAACTTTCTGACATTCATTTTTCATCAAAACTTTTAATACATTTTCTCGCTTTCTCAATAGCAAATAAAAAAAACTCTAATTAAAATGGAAACCAACTTTTAAAACCGAGTAATAAGTTTGACCTTTGTATATGGGTATAATAGACCCTCGTATCAATTCAAGTTTTCGATAACTTTTTTTAATAATAATACATTAACCATTATGTAAAAAAGTTGATTTTAATTACACGTAAGGATCACGAAATGGGTTTCTCTCGAATAGTCATTGAAGTTAAAATTAAATCAAATATTTTAATAATGCAAGAAATTTCAAGCCTATTACGCACTTTTTTTAAATTTACATTAAAATAAATTAAAAATATTACTTAACCTCTATCTCTCTAAGGCTATCACGTAACTTAGAAAAAGACTCTAAACACAAAGCATGAATATTATCTTAAATACATCTAAAATTTTAACCAAACGAGACTTACTTAATTTTAAATTGTATGTTTCAGTCAAAGAACCAAGTATCTAAGAAAAAGCATATCTTGCAGTGTTTTAGTTTTTTAATGCACTTAGAGCCGGTTTTATGGTTTTTTTATTTACTTCGGGGATTATGAAACCCGGAGTTAGTTTAGTTTGGTACTTATTTTTGTATCGGGTTTTATCATTCAAATTTAATCCCGTGTTAGTTAGTAGAGACGTAAACCATATTTTATGAAATTCGAATATTTGTTTACAGTTGTAAATCCATGGGAATGCCAGATTCAGTTTAATTATTGTTTTAAAACATTTTAAAACTGACGGATTTCTCAACTTAGCACTATATTCGTATAATAGCTGATCTTCCTCATCATCTGTTATTGCTAATTGATTATGATCACTCACAACTAAAATATTATAATAATGAGAGCTAAACTGGCTGAGATAGCATGATATTTTATCTCTGTTGTACACTTATTCCGGGTTATCATATTTAAACCTTGATTTATGACGGGATATCTTACTCCGCGATTTTAGTTCCGAGTTAGCGTTAATCCTTGATGATAAAACACATTTTTCGTTTAATTCGAGGGTTAGCTATTTAGTTCGGTAGTAAGACGAACCATAAAACCGGGCCTTAGTGTACAAGCATCGTGCATCAGTAATATACTTTATTTAATATTAATTCTTATCTTTATTTGTATTTTCTTATAATTGTTTTGTCTTCCGACTTTTTAACCTCTTTGCCATTCAATTTAATCTTTACTTTAATTAGGTTACAATTAAAATCTATCTTGCTCCGTTTGTTTACTTGTCCAGAGAGAAGTTCTCTTTCCTCTTACTTCCGCCATCTATTCTCCTCCTTCACTCTTACCTTGCAATATCGCCTCTAGGCTTAATTCACTTTCCACCTTCTTGGGACACCTGCTCTTAATGTGCTCTAATTTCTCCTCTTTCCTCCTACACATCCTGTATGTTTTCCCGTCCTTTTTCACCCCATACTTGCTTCCTCTTTCTTGGTTCTCTTGTGATTATTATTCTTTACTCATTATCTTCATTTAATATAATTATATCTATTTCTGTACTTTTTACAAGCCGATAAGTAATTTTACTTTGCTAGTGATAAACTCGTCGGTGATACAACTCAGGCCGACGTTAAATAAATAAAAAAGTCGTTATCAATTTCATATTTTCAACTTTATTTTCTTCACATAATTCATGTACAACTTTATGTGCGATAACAATTTGTATACAGTTCTTTGTAACAACAAGTCATATTTTTCATTTTCCACGCCTTTCCACTACTTTATTATTTACATTTTTCATTTATTATGTTCAGTTTTTATTTTCATACCTATATATTCTCGTATTTATTTTTTCATATATTTTATAAAATAATTTACAAAGCACTTAATTAATATTTTATTATACATATTTCATATCAAAATATTTTTTATTACTAATATCACTACTATGCTTGTGTACCATGTTTTTTTTTTATATTTTTCATTTATTACGTTTTTACATAAAGTTTTTTTAAACATTATATATATTAAACTGTGCATTAATGATATATTAATGATTTGAGGCTAAGAATTTTGAATATACATTTATTAATATTCCAGCAACTTATTCGTATGAATGTGGTGCATTAAGATTGGATTGTCATTATAGTTCAATTTCAAAAGCATATTTGCGATAATGTTTTTTGACGACACAGTTAATATATAATTATTTCTATAATTACTACATTACAAAATAACATCACAAAAAAAAAGAATATTGCGTTGTCACTCATAACTCGCATCACTCGATTATTTGAAATAAAAAAACCAAAATGATTTCATTCGCTGATAAGTTTCTGCAGGTAACCCTGTCGAATTTTTTTTATTATTGGCTTTTCAATTCTTTACAGCACTTAGAAGTGAAAATACTTTTTTTCATGAAAAAAATCAGAATCTTTGTTATTTTAAAATATCTCGGCATTTATGTAAAGAGGGAGTGTGTAAAATTTTAAAATGATCGGTGCAGTAGATTTTAAGCTAGAGAGGACACCGACTCTGAAAAAGCTAAGTATGAGAAAAACGCGTTTAAAAGTTTCTAAGAAAGGAGAAATCAGACCAGAGAGATGAAGACTTAAACCTTTATATCTCCGACAGTTTTACTCCAATCGACTTCAAATTTCCACACACTAAACTTAATATACTCTACATTAATATAAAGAAACTTATATACAATAATGGGTTTAGGAACTATTAGCAAGATTGTAAACATATACACCCACTATTGAATGTTCAGAGAAATGCTCCTCTAGTTTACACCCGATTCAGTTTTGCGGACACCCATGATATTTATTATACAACTATTTGATGCATGGTGGTATTCATATGCTACAACAATTGAATGTTTATGCCGTGTTTCATAGCTTTATTTGTACGAATATCGTTATTCCAAATGACAATATCCGCAAAATAAAAACATAATACAATTCACCAATAGCCACATTCCGTTTGATTGGTTTTGAAAATGTAATTTGATGTATTTCGAGAGAAGAATAGAAACTATAAAATTCCAAATAATAAATTATATGGTTTTCAGTACAGTCATACCCGAACCACAACATGTTTTTTTAAAACTCAGATCGTAAATGTATTATCGTAATATTTTACGTTCGTATTTCTGTAAAATTTCCTGTCTCACTCTACTTATTAGGTAATCTATTATGTAGAATGAAAAGGCAATACAAAAAGTGATCAGTTTGTTCAATGAAAAACGTAATATTTTTGTGATTACCGACAATGCGTCTGAAACCCACTAAAAATACAGTACCGGTACAACTATCGAACCTGGAAGTATTACAATCTGTTGTGAATCCTACAATGCTTTAAGCAACCTTTTAAAATCAATAACTTACTTACTCGTACTAATTAAAAATCTCTTTTAAAGTTTAAGTTTGATGTCGAATTTTAGATTAGATGTAATGCACGTAGCTTATGATTCTTCTCCTCACTTAATTCTTCTCCTCACTTTAATTGTGAAACACTTCTGCCATCTACTTTTAACTAAGTTACCATGAAGTACTGTTACACCGTAAGCTATATTTTAATATTAAAAACCATATCTGTGATCTTCGGTTAAGAACCTCTGTTTTTATTACCACCCCAAGAGAATAATCAATAACAAAAAATAACCAGACTTTAAATTTGTCGGTTAAAAATTTTAACATCGGCTTATAAAAATATCCATCACAAATTTTTATTAGTTTCCATGGTTTATTGTGGTATTAAAAAGAATACGAAAAATGCTCGTTTATGACATTACATTTTCATGAAAAATGTACACTGCTAAATGAAAATTGTCAGGTGTTTTTAATCCATTAGTAATAATACGTACAAACAATGTTAATAATTTTGTAATTTTTATTTTTTCAGATTTTTGATGATCATTATCATTTTCATCACAACGCAGTTCGAAAACGATCAATAAGTAGAAGCTCGAATCATCAAGATCGTCTGGAGAACGACCATCGAGTTCTATGGGCTGTGCAGCAGCGCGCGAAATCTAGACAGAAGCGAGATTTTATTTTTTTAAGACCTAGAAGATCTCTGCCAAGAAGTGGAAGACCGGGACTAGGACTCCTTAACGACCAGAAATGGCAGCAGATGTGGTATTTGGTACGTTCAAATATCATTTACCTACTAAGTAATCTAAATTGTTTAGTTTTATCTTTATTGTTCATTTAATTTATTTAACATTGGCTTATTTCCGACACCGAATTCTGTCACCGACGACCTTCTACTGTATTGGCAGTATTTGTGTGCCACCGCTGCTTAATAAGTGTACGTTTATGTATATTTCTTAATAACAACCAAACCCAGAAAATATAACTCAGGTTAGGGTTCAAATCAGATGAAACAGCAGTCTAGCATTGATGCTCTCACTCACTGTGTCGTCGAAAATTATTTACTAACTAAAGTAATTTAAAGAAAGAACAAGACGTTTAGTAATTTTGTTTATCCATCTGCTATTGTATTGTAATGTTTTTGCCATAAGGCACTACATGTTGCATCTTAAATCATTAAATTACATATCATTGTGCTTAATTATATACTATCTACCCATTTTCACTCTTTCCAAAAGAAATAATAAAAATCCGAAGAAAGCAGATACATTTAAACCCCTACTGCTTCTCTCCCTCCTGTTTCTACCCTGTTCTTCCTTGTCTTTCCTCGCGACTTCTCTCTATGTCCGCCATCCATCGCTTCCCTTCACTGTTTCCATTTAATAACTGCACAACCTTCTTTTCACTTTTTACTGCTGCCTTTCTCTTCGTTTCCCAATCTAAATCTTACGAAACTTCTTGTACATATCTCTCTCTCCCAAATCCTCTTGTATCTTTCATTATATTTGCTATTATGAATTTTTACATCTTTGCTGCTGCTATATCTCTGTCTCTGCTTCTTAGCTCCTCCTCCATAATTGATCCTTCTTTTCTTTTTTTCCTTGTTTAGAAAAACTTAGTATTTTGAAGAGGAGAAATATATATAGAGTGTATGAATCTCTTATATATCTTCCTTCTTAATTAAACTCGAAATTGTTAAAAATGAACATTTTTGAAAGAGAAAGATATTTGTCATTTTCTTGTAATTAATTCACAAAATCAAATTGAGGTATATTTACGCTAGCCGTGGTATTTCCCCTTAAACCACTATAACTTTTCCAGTTTTCCTGTAATAGCATTTCGGTTTTCCAAAGATTATTACCAAAAGGATTTTAAGGATTTATAAACGATCATTTATTTGTATTAAATATTTTCACAAGATTTATTGCCGTTGTAAATATACATAGAATAACTTTTCTGGATTATTCCATATATTTTTGTGTAATACTAAGTAATAGTAGTAATGGCTTCGTTTCTGGTGTACTGGATTCTAAGACTACCACTCTAAAACATTATTCATATGCTAAGTGACGTATCATTTTACTTGATTCTAGTCTTTAATGGTAACCTATATATTTACTCCAGAAATAAAACACTTTTTCTTATTTCTTTTCTAGCATACATTTTTGTTCGAATATACTTTGTGATTCATATGGTTTTTGACCCAGAAAAAGCGCAGAAAAATTCAAGTTATCATACATAAATCCAGCGCTGGATTAAGTTATTTCTGGCCGAAATAATACATACGGGAAAGTTGGTAGCAGTGCGTACCACGTTTTTGAAATTGTTGGCTATTGACTATACGCATATAGACTAGACTATATACTCAAATCTTATCTTTATAATTATCCAAGTTATAGCTTAAATTTATCTAACAACAACAAAACAAAACAGCAATTAAATAAAAGAAAGAAATATAAAACAAAATATAACAAACAAAACAAGGTTCTAATAAATTTGATTACTTTATTGAAACAATTTACTTTTATATAATCTAGAAAGACAACAAACATTATACTATCTCATAAACTCATTTTCCACAGCAATATAACGTTATTTCATTTTCCCATTTTCTCTGTTTTCCACAAGAAAATTATTGTGATAAAATAATATTAGATGTAATATATATAAACCATACGACCGACTGAAAATGTAATGAGTCAATAGAACAGGTAATCGGATTGTGATCCATTTGTGTTTGATAGGGGTAGGAACACAGAGAGGGGTGCTGGGGTTGTGAATCTAATGAACAGAAATAGAGATTCCTCAAATGTTTTAAATTAATTATAAATTTGTTATATGAAATTCAAATTGAATTACATGAAAACTCAAGTTTTTGGAAAACATGTTGTTAGTGTTTTCACTGAATGAAATGTAATACCTCTTATTACACAATTTCTATAATGCAATTTCATACAGTATAACATTTTCTTGTAGTTATTGTTGTAAAATATTTACCGTTCGGTCTAATGTGAGAGAATATTTAACCACACCCACTTTTATTTTATGTTTATTGTGTGAATCACAGTTTTCTTTGCTGTTTTGCCATAAATTTCATTTATTTCCACCCAATTAGCGATAGTATTTCCTCTACACAATACATAAATTAACACGCCAATCTTTAGTGTCTTCGACATCGATCGCCGAACAGCGCTATAATTTGTGAGTTTAATAGTTATCAATAAAAATTTGATTATATTATCTCATTATCATATAAGTTATGAGGCAGCGGTGTAATAGACGCAGTAAACACAGTTACACAGGCTTATTTAACAGAAAAAAAATATCTTTTACATAATTTTTTTAGCTTATTGTAGTTGTATTATATATAAAATATAATTATTTTAATTATATGATATTTAACTTAATATAATGTTATATTATAAATATTTTTATTTTAATGTTTTGCCATTAGGCCATTACATTCTTCCGCCTTAAATCATTAAATTACATATCATTGTGGTTAATTGCATTTTGTGATCCTTATTCTATCTACCTATTCTCACTTCTTCCAACAGAAAAAAAAGAAAAAGAAAACAGATAAATTTAAACCCCTATGCTTCTCTTTTCCTGCTACTCTCCCTCCTGTTTCTACTCTGCTCTTTCTTCTCTTTCTCCGGTCCTTATCTCTATCTCCGCCATCCACCGCTTCCACACAATCTTCTTTTCAATTTTTATTCTTTTCTCTCATGAATTGGTAATGTACTCCAACGTTTCTATCGCTCTCCAGCACACCTTGCCATCCTTCTTATAGTTCCGTCTCTCTTTTTCTCGTATGCATTCCGGTATCTCTCTCTCCCTCTTATGACATGGAAGCACCAGGATTTGTTGCAATGTAATGTAAGGACTTGCTTAAACGGCCTAATTTGATGATAGCAAATTACCCAGTATGTTATATAATTCACTTATATAATATTAGATTTCATACACGAATTCGAGCAAGATTGAGAAACATGCAACGCCCGTAAGAAAACGTCAGCGCCTTCATTCGTATTAGTTCAAAATACGTATGACCTGAGGATTATTTAACAACAGTGGTTTTCAGTGAACTTCTCATCATAATAAAGTATGCTAATACGAAACAATTCGAACCATGCTGAAAAAATCGGATGTAGGCGGTTCTACTTTTAGAGAGAAATCTAAGTGTATTGGTTCTCCAATTTGAACTCCTTCTATGTAATATTAAACATAAAATACGTAAAATGACTATATCAAAAGAAAAACTATTACTTATATATGTTTTAAAATTCTTCTCAGCAAACATTTCAAATCCAAACGATGTGACCTAGGATCAAAACTAGGTTAAACCACTAATACATTTATATCCGAATCTAGTATCTAGTAGAGCAGACCTCAAAATGAATTCAAATACATTTAATAATATCCTGTCTTTTTCCTTTTATCAATAGCGGTTAGATACAAATGTTAAATTAGGACGGATGAGTGAGGATGTAATATTGGGAATATAGTCATAGAACGGCCTATAAGGACATAGAAGGAATAATGTTAAGATGTAATCACGAATAATGGGACTTGAAGGCGGAAGGATTTAATATTAGATGAAAGAAAACTTCCAACAGGATCTTGGATAGTTTTAGGAAGGGATGGAAGATATAAAAAAAGTAAGGGGTGCTCATTTGCTTTCGCGTGGAAGCTATACATTTGTGTCCTGTGAAAATATAATTTATTTTACAAGAAGTTATGTTTTAGAAGTCACTTAAAATAGACTTGTTCTAATCTTCTCTGTTTAGTTTTCTCTGGCCGAGACCTTTGTCTTGATAATCAGGTCATCCTGTAATTTTCCATCGATGTGTTTTTTCTCAGATGGCTGTATATATATGTGCAAGATATTAGTAGATCTAGTAAAGCTATATTTTTTGAAATGACAACAACCAAACTAGAAATTCTTTACTGTCCGCTAAACTCTGTTACTTGTACTTATTACGTATTTGGTTTATCTAACATAAAAAAGTTTACCTTTTATATAAGTTTTTTTAGGTTAATGTTATGAAATATTTATGACAGACTATTGTGTCTTCGTGTTCGATCATCAGATTAGAGTTATATTTTCTGACTTAGGTTATTAAATTCAATTGGTTATATACATACATAATCGTAAACTTATTAGACATAGGTATTCTTCACACATATGAGGCCACAAATACTATAAATACTGACACCATATTAGGAGGTCGTCGGAGTTATCAAACAATACACGAATTATGTTTAACGGAGAAGATTACTTGTTGTGATATACTTCTTGTGTATATAATTAAAATAAGCAATTAAACTAGTTCCATTTTTGTTCCAGAATCGAGGAGGTGGACTCGACATGAACGTGATACCGGCTTGGAAAGATGGCGTCACAGGACGTGGAATTGTGGTGACAATACTTGACGATGGGCTAGAAAAGGACCATCCAGATTTAGTTAAAAATTATGTAAGTCATTTTATAATTTATTTATAACTCAAATTTATGACAAAATTAAAGAAATTGGGACATTACTTTAATTAGACTTATGTAATGAAAATATGTCAGCGTCCGTGAAATGGTTAAAGCATTTTGTTATAACCATTAATAATTCATAACTATCTTCAGGTAATCTTAGTTTCATATAGATCTGAACATTGCAGCCAATGACAAAAAGTGCACCAGTTTCTCCAGGTTCTAAATGTCTAATTTTCTGTAGTTTAAATTTTGCCAATCAAATATAAAGACATACTCGTATAAACCCAAGTTAAAAATGTAGTATGAATTTGTTCCAAAATAGTTAAAAAAAAAATAATACAAAAATATGTTTTTATTAAATTTATGATTTGTGAATTATTTAGATTCTGTATTCCGTCATAAAACGACTTTTCTAGCAGCGAATCCAACGTTAGTAGCTAATTATTATCACTGAGGACTCTACATTTAAAAAATTTAAATTGACTAGTGTTCAAAAAAACTAGGTTAATGCTCTAAAAGGATTTTGCTGTTGTCTACTAATTAATGCAGCTGTTCAGTTTATAATGATTAAATAGTTTATTCATTAAACTGCAGGACAGTTTATATCAATGGTTTCCATCATGAAAATGAATTATTTTTTACAAAATATACGATTAGTCTAAGACCTTGCTACATTAATACTACGTCCATCTGTTTTTGAATAAAATACAATTTTTATTGATAGAGCGATACTCCTCCGTCGGGTTTTCGATCAAAAGGTGGCCGCAAGTATTTATAATTAAAATTTAACAGCTGGCACACTGTGTCCTTGTCTGACGAACGGTGTGGTGCTGTAACTCTCTCTCGCTCTTATGTATATTTTACAGTAGTAATAATTTTCACCACTTTTTTCTTCACTTCAATTATAGTCAGCATCGATTTTTTTCGTCGTTTGGATTCTAAGAGGTGGAGTAGTTTTCCCATTTATAGCCCATAACAATAACATTTCTTATAAAAGACTGCGAGAAACTGAACTGTGAGTGAACACTTTCTTGACAAAAATTCTTAAAGTTTAATAAATATGATTTCGAATGGAGTCCAAATTATTTACTTTTTCCAACAAATTCACTTATCTTACGATCTTCTTAAAAATTTGAATATATCTATTTATTAATTTCCTTTATACGTAGAAAAATTACAATAGTTCTTGCGGTAATAAATATTAGATATTGACTGTAATACATTACATTTTTACATTTATGTTACATTTATGTTATAAATAACTTAGTTACATAGGGCGATTCTTCAGTATTTTGAGCATGACTCCTCCTCGGAACGTCCTTAGATAATACTTCAATACATGCCATTTTATTATCAAATTATGATTCGTGACGTCACGGCAACATTTATCGTTCTTTTGTGATAATTACCATAATATTTGACATTTCAATTTAGAAATAATAAAATAACGAGTTTGCTTGTTGCGTAATACGAATACAAAACCATTGTGTTATTAAATTAGACCTTTAAGTCCATTGTTTCGTCGTGTTTTGTTGTTGAGAACATTCCAATCATCTTCCTTGTTTCTCCGCTTCGTTCAGAGGCGGATTAAACGATCTTGAAACCCCTCAATTGTATATTTAGCGTAACACTAGGTAATTAGAAAGGGTTCCTATCCAACATGATCCGCCACTGGTTCCCTCACTGATTCGGGGCAGGAAAGAAGGTACTTGTCCTGGATTGGATTCGGATATCTTGGTCTTGCTTTATTTCTTATTTAAAAAGGTTAAGTGAAAGGATAATACAATCATGAATAAGACCTCTGTTATTTAACCTTTTTACTTGTGTCGATTCATCTCTATATAGTTGACTTGCGAAATCAGTTGGAGGGGAATGTCTTAAATGTTTTAGCGTCTATCTTTAACATCGATTTAACATTTATCGGATGTTTTATCCAGTAAGGAGCTTTAATATCTGCAAATTGCATATAAGCATTTTATCTTACTAATATTCATGATACTAATATACATGAGATTGGACAGGTGGATTTTTATGGGATTATTTGTAATTTTTTTTGGCTGTTGGTTATTTTCTATAAGTCTATATACACATTTTTCTAGCGGTAGCAAGAGAGACATATAATGGGCTTGTGTCCTATGTCTTAATTTCTATAAAAGTGTACTATATATTGATAAAGTGGGTTACTAGAGCCTCAAATGTTCCATTATTTTTAATAACTCCTTATATGTTAGGAGATATTAACAATTAAAAAAGTTATTTTGTCTCTTTAATTATTAAAGGGATTCAACGTTGTACAACATTCCAAATGCATGTGACATTATGACCGCTAGTTGCTATCTATTTTATACAACAGAGCGTAAAAGAGATATATTCTTGACAGAACTCTGACAAGTTTACAGGTTACCAACCTTACAGCTCATAAATCTCTACTATATGTATTTATATATCAAAATATCAAATATTATTTACAGCTATTTCGAAGAACAATATAATTCCAATATTATGTGAGTCGTAACAGGGTTAAATAAAATAAAAACTGAATATTCTTTGACTTGACTTAATTATTTCGACTTCCAACAGCTACAAAACATTACCACAGCACTGACCAACTCAACAAATAACTGACGATAAAATGCATTTCACGTCATACAAATATGATCGACCATTTTTAACGCTAAACCTACAATTCAAATTTTTAATTGCTATATCTCCATCAACATTTAGATATTTAATAAAATAGACACGCCAATATACATTTATTAACATCAATTTCAATCATCAATTGAAGAATCGACCACTAAAAAATGAGGATAGTGCTTAGAAGTTAAAAGGAAAAATCTGAGGAAATTTTTTGTGTTTTTCATTTTATTACATAATGTAATTATTGTCACCAGTAATGGATTAAACTGTAGTCGTGCCGTATCTAACAAAACCAGTAGGCCCACAAATAATAAATATTACTAAATACAATGCATCCATACTATTAAACTTGGCGTGAGGCCTTTGCAATTCACCACTGTTCCCAGGCAGAAATTTTTTTTGAAATACAAGATTCATGCTTGCTAGCTAGCCACAAACTAATTCCAAGGTTCATTTTCTACTTCTCATATTTCACACTTACCGCAAGCTAATTTTCTGCCTGTGTTGCCATCACAATTATATGTAGTGAGCCATTGTATTCCCTGTAAACAAATTTTTCGTGGTTTATATTTGATGAAGAGTTAATCCACTCCACCACCAGCTGTACCCTCACCCCTTCCTTCCTTGCACATGTGCATCACTACAACCCTCTGAAATTTATTCATTTATTCCATTACCATGGCAACTTAATTAATGACAATTTTATTTGTGGGTTTATATGGTTTATCAGAACAGAATTGTTTTTTAATTATATAACTTTGAGAATATTTCATAAACATTGATTTAGTAGTTTCAACAAAACAAACGAGAAAATAAATGACCAGATGGTACACCGCAAACACCCCATCATCCCCATCCCTCTCCCCCCTCTCTTCATCTTGATACACTGCATTCACCACACAATATAAACTAGTGGAGAAACTTAGCTTTTTGTTTTACAAATTAATTTAAACAAAATGTATACATTTTTTATCATTGGTAACTCTAGAATTGTACAGATTTTCATCTAGAATATGTAATTAGTACATTCACTCCTAAAGATAGGTATTTGCACTCAAACATAGCTAAGATACAATTTAATTGGTAAAATTAATGTTAAAGAATGTAATGTCAAAAACTATAATCTTTTTATACCAGTTTTTTCAAGCATCAGCGTGGGTTAACGCTTTAAGCTTAACAGTATTTTATAGCTACAAAAAAATTTTCAAATTCAAAGTTTATTATTTATAACCTAGATCTCGCCTATATCCACATTGTCGATTTTCTTAGTTAATGTAGTGTGTAATTTTGTAAGGAAAATTGGTTAAAAAGCACTTCTTTGCTATGGTAATATTTTAAATAAAAATAAATGTGTATTTGTCTCTGTTGCGTAGCATGCGCATAGAGAATTGTGTCTTTCGGTAGTCTGTATTTGATTTTGAAGGGTAGGCTATCGTGTGTGTATTGTCCTAGGTGTTGTATTAGCAGATTATCGTGTCTTTGTAGCTCCGTGTATAAGACTCAACTAGTATGCCCGCAGATCCATTTCTACCATCCATATGATCCAATACAGTACAATTGTGTTTTAAAGCCGGCTCCAAACGATGCGGTGAACGTTTGATTCAAATGCTTGCCTCCAACGTGTCAGTCAAATATTGGAAGATTGATATGGCAATTATCCTATTACACGGTGGAACGAATGATTTATTTATTTTATTAATTTGTTGATATTATTGACATCGACACTGTTTAACAAAAACTTTCAAGTAAATAAAGAAACTTTCAAGTATAAAACCTTCCTTTGTTGGACGATTCGTACAGCAGTGCATGACATGTGGATCAAGTGTGTGGTAGTGGTAGAAAAGCCTCTTTTGACGCGGGTCAACAGTCTGAACTTCTTCCAACATGAACGTTGGACTCACTTAGTTCCAGCAGGTGTTCGTAGCATCGTTTGGAGCAGGCTTAAGATTCAATTCGTAATGGATTAGAGTAGTTTACTAGTAATGTCCCTTACCCAGCGCCCTTTTTACTCACATATGTTCTTATCAAGGTTCTGCAACTCATTCGTTCATTGCTGTATTCCCTCTTGTATGCGCAATGACATTTTAATCCAATGAAATACGAATTCAGTACACAAGTCTGTACTCACATTCGCTGCCTCCACGAGCAATAAGTACAGCTTCCTCTGCACGGAGTACGGTGTACGGTGTAATTACGATGCAATTGTTAATTGTTCCACTCCAGCTCCAACTCTACTAGAACTAAAGCTGGAGCTGGAGCTGGAGCTGGAACTGCAGCTCAAATCAGATTATAAAACGGTAATATCTGAATTTATGGAGTTATTGCGAGTTCCAGCTGTTAAGGTAATGCAATAAAATAAACTAATTAGCTTCCACATGCAGTGTCATATATCACAATTGTATTACGTTTATTTCTAGTTATGAAATCGTAATAAACTGAAATGATTTGTTCATAAAATAATAGGTGTACGCATTTAGGGCACTGAGTATTGATTGAAAAGTTGCAAAACTTTTTTTTATGTATATTTAATGTCAGATTATATAAATAAACTAGCTGTCCCGGCCACGCGTTGCTGTGGCTAACGTTTTTGTCATATTACATTACATAGCGCCATCTATTGAATATTTACTCAATCTAGTCAACAGATGTCGCCATCTTTTAAAATCGTTTGGAGCTAACAGATAATTAGACAAATAATTTGCAATAAGATAATATTGCAATCATAAATTGAGATGTAAGCTATCCTATCTTTCAAGTTGGATTAAACTGCACACGGTGTACAAATTTGATTAAAATCGGTTAAGTAGTTTAGGAGTCCATCGCGGACGAACAACGTGACACGTAATTTATATATATTAAGAAGATTATCCTTTGACATTAATTATCGGTTTCCGACGTAGATTAAAAATTTGTATGCAGGTTTATATGTATAATATTACATATTAAAGTAATATATTGGAATGAGATTTTAATTCATTTAAGATTTTAATTTGAATTAAGAGATTCCCTTCTTTCTCTTGTTATTGCCATCCACCAGACATTCTTTTCGTATGCTCTAGCTTACTTAACTTAAAATATAACTAATAATTTGAATTTCTTAGTGCTTCAGTGTGTTCCTCTAGTTTGCCTACATCTTTCTACTTCCCTTCCCGCAAAACACAAAACATGAATGTTACCTTACATTCATGTAATATTTTACTTAAATAAAACGTGGTAATATTTCATCTTTCAGTGATAGGTATGTAAAAATAAAAATAAAGTGACTTGCGCGTGGTGTGCCCATGGCCTCATCCCTCAATTGCAATAGATCCTAGTTTCTGATTAGTTGGTTAATAGGTCCTGAGGTCAAATTGTTTGGATGTTCAAGATTTCTCTCTTTGTATGCTTTGATTCGAAGCACTATTTCTTCATTAAGGGTGGGTATATGTAGACCCCGATGTATTATGTTATTAGGTACAAACAATCCTTATAAAAAGATTTTATCTTATTATTTTATAGCTATTATAAAAACCTTTACCTTAAAAAAAACTTCTAAAAATTTTATTATCTTTAAGGTGTTTTTAATAAGTTTTCTAAGTATACCGATTCTTAAAAATGTAGTTTTATTCATAAAAACGCAAAAGTAATCATTGCAAAACTCCAGCTCACCTGTACAAAATTAATATTAAATCTGACGATAGATGTCAATGTGGTGAAGAAGGAACTTTGGATCATATTATATTTGAATGCTTAAATTATAGTTTAGAAAGATCAAAATTGAATAGTTATATATTAGATGTGATTAAAACGTTTCCTGTTAATACTAAATTTTTGTTAAGTGATTCAAAATTAATTAGTGAATTATTGAAATATTTAGATATTTGTAAAATTGAATTATAAATTATAAAAGATATATAAATAATGTTTGATGGTGGCTATGACGAAAGAAAGTCAAGGCAAATAAGTAAATAAATATAAAAAAAAAATCATAAAAACGCAGGGTAAATTAGGGTTAGTTCGTTTATATAACAAGTAACTTTTGTTATATTAGATAAACCTTAAATACACGTAACTTCTGCTCCTGACCTTTTTTTCTCTTTTCAACAATTGTTTTTTTTCTCTTTCCGCACTTTTCACATTCCATTTTTACACGTTCAAGCATTTCGTCTGTTTCGTTAAGCCTAATTTTGGCCGTATACGTTCGGCCAAAATTCGCTTAAATACGGTCCCATATTAAGACAGACCCTACACACTTTGCAGGAACTTCTCTTCCCGGTTTCCAATATCTGCTTAAATGACCTTTTAGACTAAATATTACTAGGTTTTACTAAAGTAAAATATTACTTAAATGTAAGGTCTATTTTGTATAATTGTTTTATATAAAGGCAAGAAAACATTGCTACTAAAAATGATTGTCAGACAAGCACTCCATCCAGATGTATTAAAACTAAACTCAAGAATTTTCAATTTGTAAACCAGCTTTCTCAGCGTTTCAGCATTACTCGTATGCACGAAATTACATGATCTCAATTATTAAAACAACACATAGTGTACACACACACACACACATTAAACTCGTATGAAGCTGAAAAACCATATCAAAGCTAGATGCTCCTTCGCTGATTCAGCTCAGCTCAGTTCAACTCAGCTCGTAGTCATAAACTAAAAACATAGTAAATAAATAAATGTTTTGCATAGAGAAAATACCCGTACAAGCCAACCGCTGGAATAACAATAAGACTGGATAAAACTTAAAGCACTCTGAATATAGCTCAGCTTAGAAGGTGGAATTCAGAATGGAAACAAAGAAAAACAAATAGAAAACACTGGAAATAATGGAATGTCTTATAGAGAAGTTTTGTTGGTAAAGAGATGTGTACTCGGGCACTTTGAAGATTAATATTTATAAGCACTAGATTCTAGATACGTTCTGCATGAATTTCAAATATACGAGTACTATAGAAAACGAGCAAATATTGACGATTAAAAGATATGGAATTGTAAAGTTAGAAATCGGTGAAGTTTCCAGTAGCTCTTGATGTATGATCATGGGCAGATACTTTGTTAATATCCAAAACAAATTAGATTTTAATTCAGTAATTACAAATAATGGAATTTATAGCACTTTTACTGTAATCGTTTGTTGATGTATAAATTCAAATTATCTACAGATAATTATAATATCAGTACAATATTCCTATTTTACAAAACACACACAAAATGCTTTTGGATTACAATCTGTTCAATATGTGTTTCCAATATTATAACGACAATGATTTCAACTCAATTTGAATTTTAATTGCTGATAATGAGATATAGTTATTTATTTTAAATATGTTTTTATTTGTATAATATGTAGGTACATTTTAAACAAATATACGAGAATAGTTTTTGATATCACTTCAGTTTATAATATTTAATAATGGCATTTCTTATTATTTGTAGTTATTAATTTAACATATGTGCCGCGAGGCATTACATTCTTCTGCCTTAAATTCACTGACTTTATTTCATTTTCTTACTTAAACTATTTTAAATTCTTATAACTACATATCAAGCTTCATCTCCTTGTTCTCTCTTTAGCTTTCTCATAACTTCTATCCAGAGGCGGCTTAGCCATTGCGAGGCCCCGGGCAGCAGATCTTTGCGAGCCCCCGGGGTGACAGATCTTTGGGAGACACCAGATCTTTGCACTTGTTGTTTGTATAATTTATGTAAATGGTAAATAAGTATTTTTGATGATAATTGTCGAGAAATAAAATTTTATACTGGAAGTTGTATAAAAGTTAACAAGCAGAATGATGACAAATATTATTGATGATAAACTAAGGTACATGAATGCCTTATAAGATATACGCAGTGATTTTAGTGGGATTTCTAAAGTGCGAGGCGCGAGATTCAAATACATATATAGTATTAATTTTTTTACTTGGGCGAGTTGTTGCGCGAGATTGCGGGGCCCTATGCTATTGCCCTGCTTGTCACCCCCTAAGGCCGCCTCTGCTTCTGTCCACCATCTTATTCCTTTTCTTGCAAAATCTCTTATCACGTCTACTTCTCCCGACAACTACTCTTAATGTGCTCTAACTTTTCCTCTTCCTTGCCACACATCCTACGTAGTTTCTCTTCTTCTGTACTCCAATATCTAAATTCTCTTTCTTCATTCCCTAGTCCAATCCTGGACAGCATTCTCGTTTCTTTACCTCCCTGTTTTTCTAGGTACTCCAGCAACCTTCTCATCCATAGCAAAGCGTAGCTAGTATTATATGTTGCTTCATCTATGCTCTTCAACCTATCCTGTTCTTGGACCGCTATATCCCATTCCCGTTTTAGACTCCGTACCTCCTTCACTTCCTCTCTTAATTTTTCTGTCAAAATTAGTTAATAGTAATTTTTGTGACGTTTATAATTTGTTTATTGATTTGTGGGTTATTTATCCGAGAATCAAACCCAACCCATGCATCTCTATAGTCTATTACGTTGCTCCGCAAAGTCAACCGCACTTATATGTTATTGAGATTTAAAAAAATGAGCGCATTTAATTAATTGTAATATATTTAATGAACAAACCAGATAGAGCATTGAAAATGTTGTACAACTTGAATAGATGGATTGGTAAAGCAGTGGGCGGAGGCCAACGGGGTCAGATAATAATACTCGACACGTACTCTGTTTTTAATTAACTTTTGATTTTGTATTTTAATCAAATAAACTATTATATTAATACTAGAGTATTATGTAAATTAAATTAAATTTATTAAATTATTATTGCATTTAATAAATTATATTAAAGTTATATTTAATTGTTTTGCAACTGATGTAAATGTGAAACAAATAAACTGTGTGCTGTATTGCATTGTATTAATAACAATTCAAATTGGATTTGTATTAATGCCTTTATAATTTATAAAATATTTGTATGTAAATAATATCGGTATGTTTTTGTTATAAAATCGATGTTATTTAGTTTGCAAAATTAGTTATGTCCTGTACACTGCGTTGCTTGTTGTTTACAACGTATTTCAATATTTAATGTGTGCAAATTAATTACATTTTTATTTTTAGGTTATAAAACTATTGTTTTTTTATTTAAATTTATTTATGTTGCGATCTGCCTTACAGACATTTAACAGTAGGTTTATATAATGAAATAACAGTATCTATTTATTATTTCATTTCATTTAGTCCTGAAGCGCCCTTTTCGTCTTCTATTAGGTAGGTCACTAATGCATTTGGATGGTTCACAACTCGGTCTTTATAGCTCACCGTTCGAGTTTTAACGGCGTGGGGGTCAATACGCTAAGTGGGGTGGCGGATGAGTCGTTGTATTTGAAGTGTGGGTGGCGGTGCAGAGAGATTAAATCGAAAGTGCAAGAATGGTAACGATAAGGGCTTGAGTGGTAAGTAGCGGAGGCGCTGGGGTTAGGGATGATTAGGAACGAGGAGCTGAGCACTGTTAAAAACAGAAATTAATTAGGTTTACAGTGATATAAGTGAAAATAAATTTTGACATGCATTTATCATATCGAGCCATTATTTAAAAATGTTAATTTCTTGTCTCATGCATCTACAATATTCTATATTGAAATCTAAAATGAAGCGAGTCGAGCTTTTTTAATATATGTTTGAGTGCATCAACTTTCAACAGTTATTAGCACTTAAAACAATATATACATTTATAAACATTTACAACTTATAGACACAAGTATGGGTATTTAAAATAAAGAAATTAAATTAGTTTTATTGATAAAGTCAATAAGGTTTTTCAGACTTTCCCTGCTTTCAAATATCTCTCCTCAGGCATATTACAGCCTTGTCTGTGCAACGAGTACCTAGAACATCAAAGAATAATATGCTTTACTGTTAGTGTTACATTATTCACAGTTGTTTGTGTGTGTGAGATTTGTATCACCTATCATATGTCTACATATTACTACTTCTACTATGTTTCTATTTGTTAGGAAACAAAATTTAAAAATTATTTTGACAGTATCAGTTATGGTACACCCCACTTATCAATTAAGCATTGTATATTCAAATTGGATTTCACTTTTACGTTGTTAATTATTAATAATTTTGTGTTGAGTGTCAGATTAATTATATTTCTAATTAAAATCTAAACAGGGGTTCGTTGTAAACTGTTACTTGGCAATGAAGGTCAATATAATACAACATCTATGTATGTATGTACAAATAAAACAGAGTGTTTTGAATTTTATCAACTTATATTCAAATAAAAATAATTTATTGCATGTAGTGACTCTACATTAAAAAAGCAATCTATTGTTTTGCAAATTACAAAACTAACTTCACTAAAACCACTGTAACTTGTAAAGTAGTGGTCTGAATGTTATGAAATTTTGACACATATCGTTCGAAGGTTGGTACTATCTTAAAATCATATGGATTTGTCAATAGTGGCCCATTTTTTGTCATTTTACGACCTTATTGAGAGATGTGTTTTATGGGATCACGACACAACAAAAATAAATTACGACACAATGGTTAAATAAATTAAATTGACTTGTGTCCTATGTCTTAATTTTTATAAAAGTGTACTATATATTGATAAAGTGGGTTCCTAAAACCTCAAATATTCAATTATTTTTTAATAACTCCTTATATGTTAAGAGATATTACCAATTAAAAAAGTCATTTTGTCTCTTTAGTTATTAAAGGGATTTAACGTTGTACACATTCCAAGTGCATGTGACATCACAATCCTTGTGTAAGGTTACCAACCTTACAGATCATAAATCTCTGCTATATGTATTTATATATCAAAATATCAAATATTATTTACAGTTATTTCAAGGAACAATCATATTTCAATATTATGTCTCCCTTAGCAGGGTTAAATAAAATAAAAACTTATTATTCTTTGACTTGACTTGATTGTTTGAGTACCAACAGCTACAAAACATTACCACAGCACTGACCTACTCAACAAATAACTGACGTTAAAATGCATTTCACGTCATAAAAATATGGCCGACCATTTCTAGCGCTAAAACTACAATTCAAACTTTTAATTGCTATATATCCGTCAATATTTAGATATTTAATAAAATAGATACGCCAATACACATTTATTAACATCAATTTCAATCAACAATTGAAAAATCGACCTCTAAAAAATGAGGACACAAGCCCATTACAAAACTAACTTCACTAAAACCACTATAACTTGTAGAGTAGTGGTCTGAATGTTATGAAATGGTCTGAAGGTTGGTACTATTTTAAAATCATATCGATTTGCCAATAGTGGCCCATTTTTTGTCATTTTTTTGTCATTTTACGAACTTATTGAGGAATATGTAATATGGGACCACGACACAATAAATTACTGCCACGGTTAAATAAATTAAATAAAAAAATAATAATAAGATATTTGAATCTCCGATAGCCAGTTTTATCAATATATAATAGTTATACAGAAATTAGGACATAGTTTACAAGTCCATTCTTGTCGGCATTTTAAAACATAGCCGGAAACAATCTGTTCTGTACCTAATATACTTTCACATGCGTAGAATCATTAAGACAATTATTTCTCAATGTGATTTAAATATATGTCGTATAATTTATTTGTGAACACCGAGTAGGAGGACAGGGGCAAGGACGAGGTCGAGACTAAAGGTTGTATTAAAATGTAAAGTGATTTAGATTATTTTATTCACATTAATTTTAATTATTCCAAGAAGGAAATTCGGATGTTATATTTTCAGGATTGCGGAACGCATTGGTATCCTTTGGACGCATATATTAACCCTTTTGGGGTTCTAACATAAATGTAAATACTCATTTCTAACTCAATGGTGAAATTATTCAGTTAGTTTATTAGAGAGAGACGAGACTTGATTAAAAATATAACTTTTGTACTATGAATATACGCGTATGCATGAATACATAAAAATATATGGAAATTTCAAACTTTTTAAATTTGTATTTTGGTACATAATTTTAAAACTTCTCGTACTAGTGTTCTAAGTAGAGTAGATAGAAAAAAATGATATGTATCATCTCATAAAAAACACCTTGATACAACTTATATGGATATACACGGTGTTTGTTTTATATGAGATGATACAAATCGACCCGCTGATGTTTGCAAAACCTTATATATTAGTGTGGACATTATTTATTTTTAACTAACTTAAAACTAAGAGCCTCATTTTGTAACTTTTTAATTGTTAATATTGGCAAATAAAATGCACCTTGAGAGGGTTAAGCTTCTATTTTTCAATATTAACCAACAAATTAATATCTTAGTAGTTCAATTCATGACGCTTGACGTCAGGAAAAATTTACAAAATATGGCACTAAGTTCAGAAAGAAATTGGGTCATTAGCATAATTTTATATGGATTAAATGTGATATTATTGTCATTTCTATAAAAAAATTAATCGAATTTTTTATGTACTATTACTAAATTTTTGGAGCATTAAAGAAAAAGTGGTGGAAAAGAACTAAGGAAGAGAAAATAATTATGGAAGATACAAATGCAGACAGAAGAAAAATGCGCCTTAGGACATAATTAAATGAAACAATAAATAGATACGCTTGTGTCATTGGAAACCAATTTTTAATAAGTGAAAAATAAATATAGATAAGTCAAATAAATTAAAATACATAAGTTTTTAGATAAAACTTACATAAGTTTATCTAAAACTATCAGTCGACCTTAAATAGAGAGCAAAATAAAACCCATACATTGGAGCGAGCATTTAGAAAATTTAGGCCTTTAAAAATCGTCAGAAATTACCGGACGCCAGTTAGACTGCTACAAAATAAGGGTCTTAGTTTTAAAATGCAGAATTGAAACTGACTGCAGCAAATTGGAGCAAAAGCTGATACAAAAACTTTGGGAGTGCTAATTCCGAATATATTGTTTATCAGCATTCAATTTTGTTAAATTAAACCTACATTTTGAAAAAAAAATAGCGACATTAAATGTTTTCTTTTGCAAATAACAGTTCACCATCTACTAGTAACCTGCCCACAATATCAAACTCAACGAACAAAACACAGCATCAGTGGTGAACTAAAGGACATGCTTTCAGACAAACCAGAAGAAATTCAAAGAGTGCTCGAATTCCAAACTGTCATAAACCAAATTTAACTAAAATAGAATAGCTTAATGCGAACTGAAATAAGAACTTGTCGTTGAAATCGCCTCAAATTCTAAAATTAAAAGTAAATCGATCACTCGATCATTTTTGTTAAGTGTGACAACAGTACATAAAATTTAACATTCTGTATATACATATGTAAAAAATTTAATATTCAAAATACTCGTATAACTCCCTTACATTTATTTACAAATTTATTACATACAGCAATATATTTGTTATCTGGAATCCCCACTGAAAATACTGTGTGAAAAATTCAATCTTTTCTCCACATGGCTCTCTGGTGGAATTAATATTTAAGTCCCCAGCTTCGGTGATAGTCTTAACTCGTAGGCTTCCCGTTTATGGTAGAATTGCTCTGTGATCGATTTGCCTTCTCAAAGCTTCACTATAGGCCTGTGGTGTGATGTAGTTTGGTTTCGTTTCGTTTGGATTCGATTGATTTTTGACACATGTGTTGAAACATGGGTTTTGTGATATATAAAATATTTAAATTTACAACAGATGTGATTTATTTCTTAACCGCTTCTTTTAGCGGTGTATTTCTTTATTTTTGAGGCACCTTACATAAAAAGAATGTTGCGTGTAAATACACAATTTATTGTTTATTTAATAATTGATTTATATAGGTATTTTAAATATAGAGATTAAATTAGATTCATTGATACTTTCAAATATCTGCTTATAGAGTAAATTGAAAGTAACTATTTTTGATAATAATTGACGACAAATAAAATGTTATATTGTAAGATTTATAAAAGTTAACAAGCACAAAGATGACAAATATTAATAATGATAAACTAAGGTACATGAATGCCTTAAAAGATATACGCAGTGATTCTAGTGGAATTTCTAAACAGTGAGGCGCGAGATTCAAATACATATATAGTAATGAATTTTTCTACTTGGGTTGTTGTGCGAGAATTCCCTGGACGGTTGCCCAGCTTGCCACTTCCTAAGGCCGCCTCTGCTTGGAACATGGAAGAATAATATGCATATTTCCCCATTTAAGCCACCTTGTTTAAATATCCAACCTTTGAATTTTTAATCGACCATACATAATAGAGCACTTTCGGATCTCCACCATATTGCATAACTATTAAACTTATTCACAAACACAAGCTAATTCCCAACGTAATCATCTCCAACACACAAGATAGGGTTGAGAGGGGGGGAGGATAGTGTTTAATACGTTAGATATTAATTACTTGTGGATGATAAGTTTGAGAGAATCTAACCACAAATATACTATCTTATAATCTGCAATTCTGTGTTATTAACAACACAAAGTGCAACTTTAGACAGTCTAGGCCATAGGTTAAGCTTACGAGGTCAAACCACAAGACCACATGACCGCATATTCGTCTAGAAATGTCCTGTGGTTGCGGTCAGGGTCCTGGTTACTCTGTTCCTAACTATTACACTACCAAATATTATATTCTACTTCACTTGAAGGTTATGATCACCTTTGATGTTTAATTATACTATTTCCAACATCAATCAAATAATCATCTAATCAATTAAACTATTTATGCTTGCCTTAGCTTGTCATTGAATTGTTCATAATTTAATTATACTGTATTGTAAGAGCTTCAATTATTTAGTTTATTAGTGAGCTTGTGCGCGACAGCAGCGCCAAATTATATAGGAACTAAGGAAGGCTCTTTTGACATTATAGCAACACTATTAATTGTGATTTTATTGTTAAATATTTAATATAGATTATTAAAGTATTAAAGAACAAGTTAATTACAAAGGTAACTTTACGTAAATGATGAAAATGTCGTGAAATTTGGAGGGTCGATAAAAATAGTCAAAATAGATGCTTCATAGTTTTCTTTTTAAAAATGATTAAAAATAGCCAATTTGCATATATATCATAAGTTTTATATCAATATCACCACAAACTTTTAACTATGAAAAAATGGTGACACGGATTTCAAAAACTACGTGTATATTAAGAAATATTTTTTGACACTACTAAAAAAAAGAAAATTATCAACAGGATACAATAAGATATAATAATTAAATGAAATTTATTATGGCTTTTTCGAAATATTTAATTGGAATTTAATTAATATAAAGTTGACATCAATATAGATAATTTTTAATTATTAAACTATTATATATATATATATATATATATATATATATATATATATATATATATATATATATATATATATATCTCGATATATGTTCCTCCCTTATATATTTCGTGTTAAGTCGGCGCCAAACGATTCTACGAACACCTTCCGATGCTGGAACTAGATGTGTCCAATGTCAGGTGTTTATGTTGGAAGAAGTTCGGCCTGTTGTTGGTCTTTTGACCCACTTGATTCACATTTCATTCCTTGCTGCACGAATCGTTCAACATAGGAAAGTTTTATACCTGAAAGTTTTTGTTAAAAGGTGTCAAACAAATTAATAAAATAAATCAATCATTCGGATCAAACATTCGATCCACCGTGTAGTAGGAAACTTGCCATGTCAATCTTCCAATATTTGTAAGACAATACGTTCACCGCATCGTCTGGGACTTTATCGGCTTCTTAAACAAGTCTACAGTTATTATGGATTCCAATCAAGCCACAAATATCATTACTTCATTGAAGTCCTTACAAATTTAACCTAATTTTACATTTCTTTTAGTTATGTCTTTAAAATTTATTTACTCTCTACGGCTGATCCAAATCAATCAATCAATACCAAATTTATTAAGTTATGCTTCACATAGGATAAAATAAAGTTAGATAGAAATTAAAATCATTAAACATAATCCTTGAGAGTAGCTGCCTATAATGTTTGATTTCTTCGCGACGCATGCTGGAATCGTTTGTGTTACAGACAAACGTTTAATCTCTCTCTATATATTTCGTTTTTAATTTTGTTCTCAGTGGTGCCCAATAGTAGTTTGCTTTACAAAAGCTTATACAAAAGTGCAGCCAGTAGTTACTTAGGACTTACAAATATATTATCAAAGCTGTCGATTTCAAACACCCTGTACTTTCTATTCAAAGTTTTAACCGCCCTCAAGGCATCGTATCATAGTTTTCCTTTTTCCATTTTTTCTACACACAAAATGAATTGAATTTTTTATTTCTTTTTCCATACTTCTGAAAAATACCACCTTAAGCGATTAACATCTATCTGAGTTGAATAACAGTTAAACTGAAAAATTAATTTTCTCATCATTATTTTTCATTGAAAATGTATTTCCATTAAATATAAAATATATTTCAAGCATTATACTATGTAACGGTTGATAACCCTTAAAATCTCAAAAATAGTTTTATTTGCAGCAAATAAAATCATGGGAGGATTATCACGGAAAATTAAATAATATTTTGTTAATTAATTTATTTTCTGAAACTCAATTTTGCACTGAACCTAATTTTGAACACAATTTTACACTGTAATTGGAACGCATTGGATTTGTTGTATTTTCAAGCTACCTGTAGTTTTTTTTTTTTTTTTTTATAATACTTCTACTTTTATAATACTTCTACTTTTTATAATACGGTCTTCTTAGGACCACGGTTCTTTTTGCGCCCTTCTTACTTTATTTTATTTACATTTCATTATTATTATTACTACCTAAACTTTTAACTCCGCCTTATGCCATACTAACGGTACATCGAATCCTTTCATCTTTATTCTATTTAGATTTCTTCTTACTGTATAAAATATATTTCCCGCTTTTCTGATAATCCCATTCTTTTCCCTACCTGTAGTTTAAAATAATATATTTAATGCGACATAAAAATAAAAATTAATTTTTATTTACTATGTACAATGTACATACATGCACATAGTAGTACAGTATTTTTCATAAAGCTATTTTAATTATTTTATAAAACCTTTAATATATGACGTCACTTAAAGAAGGTAATTATGAAATATAATAGTGTTAAAATTATTATAAATTATGATTACTGTTTACCTCAGTCTCTGCAAGCACAAGCAGCGCTGCCTTGTTAAATGGTATTTACCATGTACTAATTAAAACTTAATTATAATTTAATGAAACAATCTGATTTCATACATAATTATTTAATGAACACAGTTTTTAGTGGTTATAATAAAGTAAAGTACCATATTACAGAATCTTTATTAATATAAGGTGTAGTATTGGTTGAATGTAAATCAGGCGCTTTAATTTATTACAAAAGTTTTTTTTTTCAATTTATTAAAGTAATTATTTTTTAAATATAAACAACATTATTACAATACGTATAATTACATTTTGATTATCATAAAATTGCTTTTTAATATGATAGAAATTAATTCAATATAAATGCTTTTGAAAAAAACCTTATATCATGAAAAGAAATCTCATAGTACTTGCACTAATTACACATTAATAATTACTATTTATATTTTTAAAATACAGGTATTTGAGTTTATTTCATGGCGTTATTAATTACCTTAAAGGTAAAATATTAATTATGAATAAACTAATGTGCTACCATCTATTTAAAAGTAGCAACTGCTCTAGTCTGCCATCTGTATTTCAAATCAAGTACTTCTTTTTTAAGTTTTAACTTCGACATATTGTTGAGTGCATTATATTAAACTGTGCTCTTTACATTTTAGGATCCTCAAGCATCTTATGATGTGAACAGCCATGACGAGGATCCCCAACCTCGTTACGATATGATTGACTCCAACAGACACGGCACAAGATGTGCGGGGGAAGTAGCAGCTACGGCTAATAACTCTTTATGTGCTGTGGGTGTAGCATTCGGCGCCAGCGTAGGCGGAGTTCGCATGTTAGATGGAGATGTTACAGATGCTGTAGAAGCAAGATCCTTGAGTTTAAATCCGCAACATATAGACATATATAGTGCATCCTGGGGGCCTGACGATGATGGAAAAACTGTTGATGGACCTGGTGAACTGGCTACCAGAGCATTTATTGAGGGTGTGACAAAGGTTTGTAAACTTATCTAGATCATTAGTTTTTAATTATCCGACCTCCTCACACCTTACAGAGTGAGATAAATAATTTACGCTCGCTTCAGTAAATGAAAATCACAATTATGTAGAGTAGGTTGTGAACTTGAATAATGTATAGATGTAAATAGTGTAACGGTGCTATCAGGCGCTAGAATTACATATTAAATAATGATGTATTTATTTATATATATGTATATCTGTTATTAAATCTACAGGGACGTTCCGGAAAAGGTTCTATATTTGTTTGGGCTTCCGGAAACGGAGGACGTGACCACGACAATTGCAACTGTGATGGTTATACGAACTCTATTTGGACTCTATCAATATCAAGCGCAACAGAAAATGGAATTGTTCCATGGTATTCAGAAATGTGCAGTTCTACGTTGGCTACTACGTATAGCAGTGGCTCACAAGGAGAGAAACAGGTTTGTACCGAAAATCAATAAAATAATCATTCAAAAACATCGTCAGCTGTGAATTAATAATGTAATTGTTATTGCTGAAAATTTATGGAAGGCGCTATCTATCATTATTTTATTAAAAATAAAATGTAATTTAATTTTTAGGTGGTAACTACAGACCTTCACCATGCTTGTACATCTAGCCATACAGGTACTTCGGCTTCTGCACCTCTTGCAGCAGGAATTTGTGCTCTAGCTCTTGAAGCCAACAAAGATTTAACATGGAGAGATATGCAACATATAGGTAATTAAATTATTATATATTCGCTATCTCTTTAACACTGTTCAGAAACTCTATGTGTGTGCTAATTATTAATATACTTTCAGTTGTAAGAACAGCAAAGCCAGCAAATTTGTATA